>JAEVLN010000015.1:764007-1364007 GCA_018350325.1 Globodera rostochiensis | reverse complement strand
TGCGCATTTCGCGTGCCACCACTTCGGCCACATGGCTCTCCAACTGACGAGCCAAACGTTGGCGCATCTCCTGCACAAATAAAAGGGATTTTGGCAGCAATTCGGCCACAGACTTTCCCAATTGGGAAAATATTCGCCGTCTCATAGCATTTTCTGTCAAACGTCAACAAATTGCCATTCATTTCCCACAAATGAATGGCGGCGACAATGGAACAAAAATAGGTAATTTAATGTTAGAGTAAATGGAAATTGATGACAATAAATCGAATTGGAATTAGGTAAAACCCGTGGTTAGTTGGAATGACCGACCAACTGATCAGTCCATTCCCCCCCCCTCCTCCCTCAAGCAAAAATAGCCGTCACTTTGCTGCTAATGAATGTGAACAAATGTGCTCTCTTTTTTATCCGAAAAAGAAAGAGAAAGAAAACTAAACTGTAAAAATGCATTGAAATTGGCTAATCTCGGACTTGTCGAATTCGAAAAAGAACAGCCCCAAAAAACTTTGTAACTTTGGATCTGATTGTTGTAAAGCTCGAATACGAGATCTGATCGGTCTTTGGTCATTTAAAAGTTCGAGTCGATTTTCCGCGCCCCCCCCCCACCTTTGGTGCGGCAGTGCTCTCCAAGCCTCCGGCAATGTCTTGCCGATGCCGTTGTTGGAATTGTTCCGCCATTTGGGCCGAGTCAACCTCTTCTTCCAACTCCATCTCGTCCAGTTCCTTCGTCAACTTGCGGGTCAATTCGTCCGCCATCTGCCGGTAGTGAGCCGCCAACTCGGGCAACGCAATTCCGCCCGGCGGTGTGCTCGGCGGAGTGGCGCCCGGATGCTGGTGGGGTAGCCGGTCGTCCTGTTGGACGACGCGGATCAGCCTTGGGATGGAGGGATCGATTATAATATAATTACTGAATTTTTGAAAAAAATGGAGAAAACGTTGCTGATCCGTTCTTCCAAATCCCCCGAGGGGGCAGCCAACCAAACCTCTCTTTCACCCTGCATTTTGCACTGACTTGGACTACGGGACGAAAGATTCAAACAAAATACTCTTTTCGCAGTGTCCTTTTTACCGGTTTGATTAAAGAAAGGTAAAGAAAAGAAACATTCACTCACACAAAAAGACCGAATTTCCTATAAACGGATGATTGAAACTTTGATTGATGAGTAACCCAAACTTGCTGATTTGAGTAAATTGTGTTGCTAATTACCTATTTAATTAGGGGGGAGAGCCATCAGAGAAAGAGAATGAGGAGAGGACATAGCACAGAAAAGTTTTATTCCAGCAGCAGAATTCATTGTGTAAAGGTCGAGAAATCTGTTTTTTTTTTCGAAAATTCGGCTCGAACTCACTGCTTTGTTTTTGCCCATTCACTTATTGGCACCCGCAATTCCACCGTTTTGGCCTCAGGCATTTTCTGAACGGTCTGTTCGTGTTGTTGCTTCTCATGGAGAAGCTGCTGCTGCTGTTGCTCAGCAGAACGTTCGACTTGTTGTTCAGGTCGTTCGGTTTGCTGTTCAGCAGGTTGTTGGAATTGTAGTTGAGGCGGTTCAACCTCTTGATGAAACCGCCGTTCGGACAGTTGCGCAACATCTTTCGTGACAGAATGCTCTTCATGTGTGTGTTGCTGCTGCAGCTGTTTCTGTCGCTCTTCCCAGTCCATCTGCACTCGCTCACCTTCTTGTGCTGTTCTGCTACTTCCGCGTTCGGAGTTGTTCTGTTGTTGTTCGTTGCCGACGCGCGTCTCATCTTCGCTGTCCGAGGGAGGCTCTTGCGACGCGCGCAGCCGCGTGACCGCCAGGCGTTGCACCTCGGCCTGCCACGCGAGCAGTGCCGCCTCCTCCTCCCTGCTCAACTCGCGCTTGGAGTTGCGCCGTCGCTCGGGCTGTGCCTGGGGGTTTATCCAAATTTGTCTGATTTTCAAAAGGTTCCGCGGACCTTAAGTGCTGCCTCCTGGGCTGCCCTTGCAAATTTGGTCTCCACAGTTTCCTCCTCCACCACCACCTGCCAATGTGATGGTTGGTCTACAGCCCTGTGCTGTTCCGGCTTGGTCTCCTCCTCACACTTGCGATGCCTTCGTTTATTGGTCTCCAACACCCAGAAGAACAGCACGGATGCCATCACCGTACCTATGCTCAAGCAAACGCGGGTGAACATGCTCATCACCAGAAAATGGTCTGACTCCGGACACTCCTCCCACTCACTGAATGGGGGGGGGGGCGGGATTTTGAGGGTTCAAGAGGGGGGAGTGGAGGAGGGACTTTTTACACCAATGTGTCCTCAGTTTACCCACTAAAGTCCAAAATATATTTTTTGAGTGTATTTTACGAGGCTCGCCATTCTCATTGAGTTGTACGCCTAATGGGAAAGACAAACTCCGGATCGTAGCCGAGCTCGGGCGAATAGACCATGATGATGAATGAATGGTGTGAGCTAAAGGAAGTGGTGGTTGGTTGATCGATGGACCTTCCGGCGCTTTTATTGCCAATTCTCTCCCCCAAAAAGTCCCCATTCATTAATTCAACTAAACAGGAATAGGCCAACTTCAAGAGGGTTTCTTTTTGCTCCTGGGGCATTTGAACTGCGCCTTCCTTACATAATAATGAATGGAATTGCATACAGAGGCTTCTTCTATAGAATCCATCAACTCCAAAACAACCCTGGGGGGGGGGGGGGCTTTTGATTATAAAATTATACCGCAGAGACTAATCCGCCATTTTTTGTCCGTGGCTGCGACGGGCCGATCGGCTCTGTGAAATTGATGAAAAAGGTTGGAGTGGGGGGGGGCGGGGGAGGGAACCCAATGCCCCTGGGGGGAAACAGCAGCGGCCATGTCAATCCGCTTTATCCCAGCAGCTGGCGAGAGCTAATTGTGAAAGTGAGTTCGGCAAGAGGCAAAGAAGCAAAGGACGAATCGATTGATCGATCGAATGGCTGCCGGGGGGGGGGATGGGAATATTTGTGGGTACTTTTGGCCGACAGCCGAAATTTGAGAACATTTGTAAAAATTGAAGAAAGTTTCAAAAAATCATCTGAACACGATGGCAGAGTCGCCCGGCCTTAGCAGCTAAAGGGAAGGAGCGCGGTGATCGATGGGCCTCAAACTTTTGTTTGCGACGTCAAATTCGCATCAAATTTTCATCATCGCTAGAAAGCAAAATAATGCATTCAAATACATCACTTTTTGCTGAATACATCCCCCAATTCTTGCGTTATAGTCAAAAACGTTTAGATATACATAAGCGTTAGCTTGTTTTACAAGCTCTTGAAGCCCGAAAGAAAATTCAATGGCGGGGATAGCGTGTCTGACATCACTCTGTCTGCCGCCTCATTGGAGTTTGTCTGTTAATTTGTTTAAATTTATTTTGGCGTTATGATTTGCGCAAATAAATTAATTCGCTTTTTTTTCTTCTTTTTTTGCCGTCCATCATTTGTGCGTAAAACGAATGATATGTACTACCATTTTAAGCTGCAGCAACATTTTGACCAAAAGGGTCCTCCCTCCCCCTAAGTTTTTGTCAACTTTGAGAAGCTGTATCTCAGCTTATAGTTGTTACCGCTGCTTAAAAATGGTCCCATGTCTCATCGAGGAGAATCGGATGGATCATTTATATGGAAAATTGATCAGTAGACTTACCAAAATTTGTGCTTGCACCTCTCCGTTTTATTCCGCGTTTATTCTTTTTATGCGAGCAAATTTACTAATTAAGAAGCCCGCTTGCTCATTGATCACTTTTAGCTCCAATAATGTCTAAACCCTATGGGCCAAGGCCCGAATCGTTCATGCTTCACGATGGAGAGCGCTATTATGTTGGTAAATGCTGCGCTCGAAAAGAAGAAAATTCAGGAGCTCGGCTGTGCCACCTCGTACATCAGAACAGCATGCTCATCAAAGACAACGAGGCATTTTTCCCCACAAATTTTGATGATGACTGAACTGAAACAAACAATTTTAGGTGGCGATGAACCCGTCGAACACGGTGTTCAATGCCAAACGCCTGATTGGTCGCAAGTTCGATGACCCGGCTGTCCAGTCGGAGATGAAGCACTGGCCATTCAACATTGTGCAGGCAGCAGACGGTCGCCCGGAGGTGCAAGTTGAAGGCAGTAGAGAGAACAAGACTTTTTCTCCGGAAGTTTGTATTTTTAATTGCTCAATCAAACATCGGTAACTATTTCGAAATTCTAGGAAGTTTCGTCGATGGTGCTGACCAAAATGAAGGAGACTGCCGAGGCCTTTCTTGGCCAGACTGTGAAGGACGCCGTGGTCACAGTCACTGTCCCGGCTTACTTCAACGACTCTCAGCGCCAAGCCGCCAAGGACGCTGGGTCAATCGCCGGTCTGAACGTGCTGCGCATCATCAACGAGCCGACGGCCGCGGCCATCGCTTACGGCCTTGACAAGAAGGGACAGGGCGAGCGTCACGTGCTTATCTTCGATCTGGGCGGCGGCACGTTCGATGTGTCGATTCTGACTATTGAGAACAGCATCTTCAATGTGAAGTCAACTGCCGGTGACACTCACCTCGGGGGCGTGGACTTCGACAACCGAATGGTATTATTTCTTCTGAAACGGGAGCAGATGAAACCTTTTTGCTGGGTGTTTCGAAGCTCATTTCTCATAGCTGTTGAACCCAATTCGATTCTTGTTTTTTAATTCCGGTTCATTTTTGGAGGTCCTCCGCTTTATTTTAAATGCGGGCCCCGCTTCAGGTCAACCACTTTGTCGAGGAGTTCAAGCGCAAGCACAAGAAGGACCTCAGTTCCGACCCGCGTGCACTTCGTCGTCTCCGCACGGCTTGTGAGCGTGCCAAGCGCGCCCTCTCCGATGCCATTCACACAAGGTTGGGTTTTTCAACGAAATACTTTCAGGGTTTGTTGGTGGGTTAATAGCTAGAGTGTTTTTGCTAAAATTTGGCGTTTTCTATTTGTTATCCAAAATCTTTATTCTCTTAGCATCGAGATCGACTCGTTCTTCGAGGACTCGGTCGAGAAGGCGTTGCGCGACGCGAAGATGAACAAGTCTCAGACCCACGACATCGTGCTGGTCGGCGGCTCTACTCGGATTCCGAAGGTGCAGAAGCTGCTGTCCGACTTTTCCGGCAAGGAGTTGAACAAGAGCATCAACCCGGACGAAGCGGTCGCGTGTACGGCTCCGCTGTTCTGGGTGACAAGCCGGAGAACGTTCAAGTAAGTTTCAATTATTTGTGGCGGGTGTTCGACGATTTCTAAAAGGGCCGGGTTGATATTCTTTTTTCTTTTTGTATGGGTTTTATAATTTCTGCTTCAACATCAAGCAGATCATAAAAGACGCTAATGTTTGTTCCTGTGATTGGCCAATCCGACCCTTTTGTTTAAAGGACAAAATTGGTGCTGACGACAAGAAGAAGGTTCTGGACAAGTGGCAGGAAGTCCTTTCTTGGCTGGACGGCAACCAGGCGGCCGAAAAGGAAGAATTCGAGCACCAGCAGGAGTTGGAGGCGGTCTTATCGTCACCAATCTCGACCAATCGGCCGGCGTCGGAATGCCTGGAGGATCTGGCGGGATGTCGGTGGTGCTGGCGGTGCCGGAGGACCGACACATTAAGAAGAGGACTGAGGGAGGGGGAAGAGCATCAGGATTGATCTCTCTATTCAACATTGAAGATATGTTTACGATCTCATTTAAACATATTCTAGTCTTGCGTACGATTTGTTTAACCATTTTCGTGTGAAATTGATAAATGGATGCAGCGAAAGGGCTTTCATTTTATGCACAACCCTAATTTCACCAATTTAAACAACGTCTTGAGCCAATTGCTTGCCGCTCAGTGCGCTGTTCGTTAACCAAGTGCAAAATTGACCCGTGACAATTTCGATTTACAGCATGCAAAATTGACCCGTGACAATTTCGATTTACAGCAAAGTTTTTCCATGACAGACATTGTCCAAAAAAAACCCAGGAAATTTTGTGAGTCGAGTTGTCCCTTTAAAAAACACCGAACAATCGTGTCTTTATATACATACATCAGCACATCAGTATTAATGAACATTTTGGGTAAGCGGTCCAATGTGAGGGGACATACACAATAAAACAAGCTACCTATACATATTCTTCGATACGCCGATCACAATACATAGTTTGCACCAGAGAACACACCACAGGCACGCATATGACGGTCTTCAGGGGTGGCCGTTAACGATGGCGATCAGACCACGCTAAAAAAGTTTGCAACATTTTTTTTCATCATCTTAACTTGCCTTATAAGCACCAGAGCAATCGTCGGCAATCGCAGCTGCCAACGATTTGCCGTACATTTCTTGGTACGCCTTGCGAATGTCGGCCATGTCGATTTCGGAGCGAGTGACCACCAAACGGATCTGTGCAAAAATCATTAGGTAAAATCAATTACTCAACAGTCAAAAATGTAAACTTCGCCAACCAGATCATTGTCGCGGGTGCCCAGTCCCTAAATGGTTGAAAAATTAAACAGCTAAGGCATTAAAAGATGAACGGGCACTTACCTTCATGGATTTGTAGAGCAGCTCCGCAAAATAGGCAGGACGGTTGCGAATGCTTTTCACCAATGCCAAATGCGCGTCACGAATGTCGCCACTGCAAATTGAAAATATTAAGTTTCTGGCAAGAGTTGGAACCTGTACCGGCACGGAACAAATTTTCGAAAAGTCCTAACTATAATTTTGGCCATTTATTTCCTTCTCTTTACCTGAATTCCTTGCGAATTGCCTTCTCAATGGGGTGTCCATGTTGTTTCTCGTATTCGGCGAAAACCTGCAAAAAAGAAATTCAGTTTTTTTTAATCAAAAACTCCAAAAGCCACCAGGTGAAGCTGGGCAAAATTCTGTACTGCCAAAATGGAGTTGAAGGCGATTTCATCGGTGCCGAGACATCCCTCGCCCGCGCGCCACAGTTTTTGTGCATCCTAAAAGATAAAATCACTTTTCTCCATATTTCTCACAGTGGTTCGGACGGAGACCACCTGTTGGGCCTTTGCCGGGTTGGTGTGCATCTGTTCGTCACGGGCACCAGAACACAACGAGATGAGCAGACGTCGAAAGTAGCCAGACGTATCGCCGACGATGTCCTTCTCCAAATCAGTGTCGTACATCTTGCTGAAACAATATGAAAATAAGCACCCAAAAGAAAAACAACGATCACTCACCGATAGACCAGCTTGATGTCGCGGATTTGTGCATTCGTTCGGGTGGTCATGATCCTGTAACGAATGAATTATAATCACTTCGTGTAAAAAACCCGCGCGATCATAAAAAACGCACTCGATCAGAACGTGCTCCTTGGTGCCACGGCCCTGAAATTGGAAACAAAAAATAATAAATTAAGTGATCGGCTGTTATGCTCATTTCACAGGCCTCCATCGCACGGTGCAGCTGCTCTGCGTCGTAAATTGCGGGACGTTCCATCATCGCCATGATCAAGTCTTCAAAATCGCCACGCAACTCGCTCTTCAACTCATTGACCAGGTCTTTGCCGTGCATTTGCTTGAACACGCGAACGACCTGAAGAAATTGAGAATTCAAAGTTTTCACTTTTTTCGTCGGATTGCTTACTTCTTGACGTTGTGCGTTGTTGCAGCTGACCAGCGCCTGGATCGTCATGCTTTTGTCGCAGCCGATTCCCTTCATCGCCTTGCGCAACAAATCAGCGGTCGCCTGCGCGTCAAAGTTTGGGTTGGCAATAATCGATGGAGTTCCCATTCTGGCGAGAAGAATAACTGAGTAAATGACTTTTTCTAATGTACAAAACCTCGGAATAGTCCTTTTTTAATTGAGGTTAGGTTAAGGAGTTGAAAAAAAAAGATTTTTTAAAATGTATGCCATTTTGTTTCTGAGCTAGTACACAAAATAAGGAAGCTTCTGCACGTTAAATGCCCACGATGTGCGACCAACTCGGTTTCTGTAATCTCATTTTTGCTAGACATAACGCCAACTTCCAATGCCAAACTGACATAACGCCAACTCCCAATGCTAAATTTAAGTGTTATTTCCTTTGTTAAGTTATCTCGTGTACATTAAATTCAGAAAAAAAGCCTTGATCAATTGCTTCAGCATCCCACCCTCTCACAAGCACCCAGCTCAACCCTTCCCCTCGTAGGATTGATCCAAAGATTCGCTCAGATTGATTTTATAAATAAATGTCGCAAGAATCTGTTCATCATCTTGGCCATGAAGTCCGTCAAATGTTCATCGACTTTTTTGTCAAAGAAAAGGCGCACGTCTATTACCATTCGTCCTCCGTGGTAAGTTTTGTTGGTGAATTGTGTTTTTTTGAATTGTGTAAGCGCAACATATTCAGGTACCCCACGAGGACCCGACTTTGTTGTTTACCAACGCGGGGATGAACCAGTTTAAGCCCATTTTCCAAGAAACCGTTGAGCCCAACAGCGACTTGGCCAAGTTGAAGCGGGCGGCCAACACGCAGAAATGCATAAGGGCGGGTGGGAAGCACAACGATTTGGACGATGTTGGGAAGGACGTGTACCATCACACTTTCTTCGAAATGCTCGGAAATTGGTCTTTTGGCGACTATTTCAAGGTTTTTTGGTGCTTGTGATTCGTTGTGTTTATTTTATGTTTTTCAGAAAGAAATTTGCGCCTGGGCTTGGGAATTCCTCACCAAGTGGCTGCACATCCCTACCGAACGCCTTTACATCTCTTATTTTGGCGGTGATTCGGCCAATAACTTGCCGCCGGACGAGGAGTGCCGGTTAGTTCAGAAATTGGAAAACTTTTTGAGCGTCGTTCGTTTTAGCCAAATTTGGCTGGACATCGGCGTTCTCGCGGAGCACATTCTTCCGTTTGGAATGAAAGACAATTTCTGGGAGATGGGCGAGACGGGGCCGTGTGGGCCATGTTCTGAAATCCATTATGACCGGGTTGGCGGAAGGGATGCATCCCACATGGTCAACGCGGACGACCCAATGGTCGTGGAAATCTGGAATTTGGTCTTTATTCAGTACAACAGGTGAACAACCGTCTCGAGCAGGTTGTATTCAGTAGGGGTAGGAAAAAACATGGCTTTATTTTGGATTGGATTGGTGTCGATTCATAGAATTCTCATTGTCCTGTTTAGTCATGGCCATGTTTAGGGAGGAAGGCGGGGTGTTGAGAGCGTTGCCCAACAAACACATCGACTGCGGACTCGGATTTGAACGGCTTGTGGCTGTTGTCCAACAAAAGACCTCCAATTACGACACCGACTTGTTCACCCCGATTTTCTGCGCAATTCAGGAGGTCAATAAAGGAGGAGGAGGAGAAGCCGCTGAATGATTTTGTTTTAGGAAACCGGCATTCGCGAGTACACCGGCAAGGTTGGTGCCGAGGACGTGGACGGCGTGGACATGGCCTACCGGGTAGTTGCTGATCACATCCGTACATTGACCATCGCGTTGAGTGACGGCGGAGTTCCCGACTCAACCGGAAGAGGGTGAACCTTTTGGGTTTACAAAATAAAGTTTTTGTGCGAAGCGTTTTTAAATTTCAATTCTAAAAAATCAGAAGAAATTCTTTAGTTATATTTTAAGCTAATTTTCCAGTCAATCGTTGGCTTAGTGGTTGGAACGTTCGTCCGCCAGTGGTTTTTGTCAAATTGAATTTCTGCCAATGATGATTTTAACACGACGGTCTTCTTAGACAAATGCCGTTGCTGAAACTGTTGTTGCTGAGGCAAAAAAAAAATTCTAAATTTCTTCATAGATTTTTCTTTATTTTTATATTTATTTATTTTGTAATTGATTTAGTTATGTGCTTCGACGGATCTTGCGCCGTGGGGTTCGCTACGCCACTGAGAAATTGGGAGCCAAACCGGGATTATTTGCCTCACTAGTGCCCGTGGTCATCGACATTTTGGTGTTAAACAGACATTAAAAATCAAATAATTCCATTTGGGTGTTTTCAGGGCGACACTTTTCCCGAACTTCGCAAAGAGCCCGGCTCTGTCATGGAAACAATAAACGAGGAGGAGACCCAATTTCTGAAAACCCTTCGCCGGGGCCATGTACTGTTCGAGAAGGCTGTCAAGGCTTTGCCTTCCGGAAGCACGACTTTGCCTGGGAACATTGCGTGGCGCCTTTACGACACTTACGGCTTTCCGATTGATCTGACCCAGCTGATGGCAGAAGAGAAGGGATTGATTGTTCAGATGGACGAGTACGAGCAGAGCAGAAAGAGGGCAATCGTACGATTCTTGAGATTTGTTTCTCACAATATTATTCATTTATCACAAAGGAAATTTCCACTTCGGGCGTCTCCAAACTGCAAGATGCCTTTTGTTTGGACGTGCATACGCTTGCTGAACTGCAAAAGGACAGCGTTCCGACAACTGATGACTCGCCCAAGTACAAATATGCATTCGATGGACATTTGGGGTGGCAAGCGAAATACAGTGAGTCTGTTTTAAAAGCATCGTCGAGTTTCAGCCTGTTCCATTACCGGTATTATTTTTAGATTTTGAAAAGTGCACCGGAAAAATACTTCGGATACGATGTGGCTCAGAATTTGTGGAACGCATTGAATCTGGCAGTGAAGGCGTGTTGTTGCTGGACCGTACTTGTTTCTATGCTGAGCAAGGCGGACAAATTTATGACACCGGTGTCCTTTCGAAGACGGACGATGACGTTCGTATTTGTTTATAATTTTGGTTTTTGAATGGTTCATTTAATTTAGGACAACACTTGGTTCACCGTCTCCAATGTGCAAGTCCGTGCCGGCTACATCTTCTTCTTTGGCATTGCTGAAGGGACTTTGAAAGTCGGAGACGAACTGAATCAACAGTTTGACGAGGACCGTCGTTGGCTAATCATGAAGAACCACACGGGCACGCACGTGTTGAATTACGCGCTCCAGAAAATGTTGGTCAACGTTGACCAAAAAGGCTCGTTGGTTGCGCCCGACCGAATGCGATTCGATTTCACCTCCAAACAGGCACTTGGGGCTGATCAGGTCAGTTTTTGAACTGCATGAAACGTCACTAAAGACAATAATGAGATGCCAAAATGCTTACGCATCAACTTCTTGCTAAAGTTCTAGGCCCCCGGACTCAACGGAATATTTAACAATATACACCATGAATTTAGGTGAAAAAGGTAGAGGAAGAGGCGCAGAAACTGATCGACACTAACGAACCCGTTTATTCTCGTGCATGTGGACTGGCCGAGGCGCGCGACATCAATGGTCTTCGTGCTGTATTTGAAGAGGTGTATCGATGGCGTTCAGTATATCAAAACATATTTTTTTAAAATCTTTCAGGCTTATCCCGACCCGGTTCGGGTGGTGAGTATTGGTGTTCCGGTTGAGCGTTTGTTGGACGATCCGACAAGCGAGTTTGGCCAAAAAACATCCGTGGAGTTCTGCGGTGGAACGTGCGTTTATTACGCCCTTTTATGTCTATAATTTTTAGTTTTCATTACAAAATTTTAGGCATTTGCGGAATGTTTCGCACATCGGCAATTTGGTCATAACCAGTGAGGAGGCAATTGCAAAGGGAATCCGTCGAATCGTTGCGGTTACGGGACCCGACGCGGCGAGAGCACTGAATGAGGCGGACAAATTGGACAAATGGGCGACAGAATTGGTGGAAGAGGCGAAAAAGGACCAAGAGATGGCCGAATCGACGGGGGACGAGGAGACGCTTCGACTGTTGGGGAAGCGGGTCAACGAATTTGAGGCGGTGAGAGAGATCCCAACTAATTTTAACCCCCATTTGAACTGTTTTTAAATTACATCAATCAATATTTGATGGGTTGGGTTTTCTGTCTGATCAATTAATGTACAATAATCTTCCGCTTGCAGGCGTTGAATGCTCAACAATTGCCATACTGGAGGAGGGACAACCTGCGCGAACAAGTGAAGCAATTGCGAATGGCGATGAAAAAGCTCAAAAAATCGTTCAAAAAGTCGGCGACAGTAAAAGATGAGGAGGAAAAAGACGAACTGAGGCCAAACGACAGAGGAAATGGGGGAAAAAAGGGTGGCACTAATAAGAAGAAGGGCGAGAAGACGACGAATTGAGACGCAGCGGTGTGATCGGTACAGTGGAAATAATAAATTCTTGTTTTGTGTAAATTTTAGTATTTATTGTTGGACATTTTGTTTTGTAAACGGTTTGGTTCTGCTTATTAGCCGATTGGTTTGACAACAGGCGGCATTAATTGTTCGTTCTTAAATTTAGCAACAAAAATTGCATAAAAGCGAATGCCAGATTTTCAGTTCAAACTCAAAATTGGTTTTAATGCCGCTTAAATTTGGTTTAGTTTGGAAATTTAGTAATTGGTGGGAGTGTTCTTAAATGTAAACATGTAGCTTCCTAATAGTAATTAGCTTTCAAAAGATGAATTATTTGATCAACAAAACAAAACATCCTCCCCTTCCACAAGCAACAATCTCAACCTCGGTCGTAGAGTTCCTCAACCCCCCGTAGGATTGAACCAAAGATTTGCTCAGATTATTTTATACATAAATGTCGCAAGAATCTGTTCACCATCTCGGCCATGAAGTCCGTCAAATGTTCATCGACTTTTTTGTCAAAGAAAAAGCGCACGTCTATTACCATTCGTCCTCCGTGGTAAGTTTTGTTGGTGAATTGTGTTGTTTTGAATTGTGTAAGCGCAACATATTCAGGTACCCCACGAGGACCCGTCTTTGTTGTTTACCAACGCGGGGATGAACCAGTTTAAGCCCATTTTCCAAGAAACCGTTGAGCCCAACAGCGACTTGGCCAAGTTGAAGCGGGCGGCCAACACGCAGAAATGCATAAGGGCGGGTGGGAAGCACAACGATTTGGACGATGTTGGGAAGGACGTGTACCATCACACTTTCTTCGAAATGCTCGGAAATTGGTCTTTTGGCGACTATTTCAAGGTTTTTTGGTGCTTTTGATTCGTTGTGTTTTATGTTTTTTCAGAAAGAAATTTGCGCATGGGCTTGGGAATTCCTCACCAAGTGGCTGCACATCCCTACCGAACGCCTTTACATCTCTTATTTTGGCGGTGATTCGGCCAATAACTTGCCGCCGGACGAGGAGTGCCGGTTAGTTCAGAAATTGGAAAACTTTTTGAGCGTCGTTCGTTTTAGCCAAATTTGGCTGGACATCGGCGTTCTCGCGGAGCACATTCTTCCGTTTGGAATGAAAGACAATTTCTGGGAGATGGGCGAGACGGGGCCGTGTGGGCCATGTTCTGAAATCCATTATGACCGGGTTGGCGGAAGGGATGCATCCCACATGGTCAACGCGGACGACCCAATGGTCGTGGAAATCTGGAATTTGGTCTTTATTCAGTACAACAGGTGAACAACCGTCTCGAGCAGGTTGTATTCAGTAGGGGTAGGAAAAAACATGGCTTTATTTTGGATTGGATTGGTGTCGATTCATAGAATTCTCATTGTCCTGTTTAGTCATGGCCATGTTTAGGGAGGAAGGCGGGGTGTTGAGAGCGTTGCCCAACAAACACATCGACTGCGGACTCGGATTTGAACGGCTTGTGGCTGTTGTCCAACAAAAGACCTCCAATTACGACACCGACTTGTTCACCCCGATTTTCTGCGCAATTCAGGAGGTCAATAAAGGAGGAGGAGGAGAAGCCGCTGAATGATTTTGTTTTAGGAAACCGGCATTCGCGAGTACACCGGCAAGGTTGGTGCCGAGGACGTGGACGGCGTGGACATGGCCTACCGGGTAGTTGCTGATCACATCCGTACATTGACCATCGCGTTGAGTGACGGCGGAGTTCCAGACTCAACCGGAAGAGGGTGAACCTTTTGGGTTTACAAATTAAAGTTTTTGTGGATTTGCGTGTTTAACATAACTTCAATTCCAAAAAATCAGAAGAAATTCTTTAGTTATATTTTAAGCTAATTTTCCAGTCAATCGTTGGCTTAGTGGTTGGAACGTTCGTCCGCCAGTGGTTTTTGTCAAATTTAATTTCTGCCAATGATGATTTTAACACGACGGTCTTCTTAGACAAATGCCGTTGCTGAAACTGTTGTTGCTGAGGCAAAAAAGAAACGCAAAATTTTTGCATAGATTTTTCTTTATTTTTATATTTATTTATTTTGTAATTTATTTAGTTATGTGCTTCGACGGATCTTGCGCCGTGGGGTTCGCTACGCCACTGAGAAATTGGGAGCCAAACCGGGATTATTTGCCTCACTGGTGCCCGTGGTCATCGACATTTTGGTGTTAAACAGACATTGAATATCAAATAGTTCGATTTGGGTGTTTTCAGGGCGACACTTTTCCCGAACTTCGCAAAGAGCCCGGCTCTGTCATGGAAACAATAAACGAGGAGGAGACCCAATTTCTGAAAACCCTTCGCCGGGGCCATGTACTGTTCGAGAAGGCTGTCAAGGCTTTGCCTTCCGGAAGCATGACTTTGCCTGGGAACATTGCGTGGCGCCTTTACGACACTTACGGCTTTCCGATTGATCTGACCCAGCTGATGGCAGAAGAGAAGGGATTGATTGTTCAGATGGACGAGTACGAGCAGAGCAGAAAGGGGACAAAGAGCGGGACGAAAAAGAATAATAAAATGCCAAAGAATTGATGCATTAAGTTTGGAGTTGGTCATGATTTGAATGGAATATAAACGTGCTCCAGTGTTTTCAAAACGCGCTCTTGAGCATCGGGTACTTGAATAACCTCTCCGGGATGGATGGGCAGGATTTGGGAATGGACAAACCGACAAATCCCAAACGGGCGTGGGGCTTTTGAAATCCGTGTGATTTGTGCAGCTCGCACATTTTCTCACTTTTCTTTCGTTCCAATTTCTCAGTACGCCATCAATCATTATCCGATCCATCGCTCGCCTTGCTCCTCTCTCTCCCCTTCACGTTGTTGTTGATCATTCACTTAGTGATCGAATAATTTCTCGAAAAAATTTGAGCAAAATGAATGTCAAAATGCCATGCTGTTCTTTCTCACTGCTTCTGGTAGCGTTTGTAACGTTCTTTTCCCTGTCTGATGGCGCATATATCCGCTCCGGTAGGTTGCTGATGGTTGTCGTGGCGAGCTTTTAAACTATAGTTTTTTCACATTACAGATGCTGAACTGCTCCAGGAACCGCACCAACGACACAGCGGTGACATCAACATACGTCGGGGAATTGAACGCTTCAATGACCACCGACTGTTCCAAAATGGTATATAAATGGACAGTTTTTAACCAAAGTGGGGGGGGGGGGAGGGGGGAGGTCTTTTCATTGAATAGTAGGCCGACTTCGAGATGTAGTTTTGGGAAATCCGAGCTTTCACTTAAATAAAAAACCCCGTAAAACAAATAGGTAAATGATCGATCCCTTTTGACAGATTTGGACTTTCTTCACATCTGATGAGAGATTGTGGACCGGATCGAAACAGTTTTTTATTGGCACTTAAGAACAACGTTGGCGCCAAACTGGCATCGCCTAAAACTTTTATTGTAATTTTATTTGTATTTACATATCACCAAAGGGAGGGCTGCGATTCCTGTGAATTATTCTGGTATCCGAACCGAAACTTTTCGGGAATCCGAATCAGCACGAGTCATGCACCGTTTCTTTGCAAAAGAATAAAATATTCATTGCGCGTGTGATTTTAAGGCAGTTAGTGAAGTTTTTCTAATATTATTATTATTTTATCTGCAAAAATTTCGATCGGTAAGAGGTCTTCTCTGTATTGTTGCATATTCGGTTACCGGTCCGAAGCCACCACACACATCCTAAAGAAAATAACCTGAATAATTCCTGCTCGGCGAAGTGTCATCCTACTCTCTCAAATCCAGCTACTCCTCCTTGTTCTCTCGTCCTCTTCATTTCCATAGCATTTTGCCCTTAAGTCTCCCTCCCCCTCTTCTACATTCGCAGCCTTATCATACAAATTTATTGATTTAAATTTTCAAATTAAATAAATGTTGGAGTTACATACAGTACATATGTACTTATTCACAAGCTCGTTTGTTTGTTCGACCGGTTATATGGGCATACATAACAGTGCTCTCCTCTTATGACGTACTTGCTGTGCAGGTGTATAAGTCAAAGCAAAAAACAATACCTTAACATTCGAAGGAAGGGTTAAACGTTATAAAACTTGATCTCTCAATTTTTAGATTTGAAGTTTTGTAGTTAAATCCCAACATCCAGAGGAAATTGTTGGTCGTCCAAGGGACTACATATTTTGTTTATTTTGTAATAATGTCTGACGGAGAAACAATGGACACGTTGGATGGTGGCTCTGCAAATCCCGAAGAAGTTAATGAGGAACTGAATGAGGCGGCTGGCGATGCCGATTCCATGGAGGAGGATGAAGAACAGGAAGAACGAGATCAGGACGGAGCAGACGAAGACCCAATGCTTGAAGGAACTTCAGGCCATGGAGGTAGACACTTGGCATTTTAGCTTCAAGAAATAATTTTTCAAACAAACAATATTTAAAAAGGACAAGAACGAAGTTTGTAACCGGAAATAAGCCAATTTTAGGGCTCAAAAACGATTCGAACCAGAGCTATTGTCTATGAATTCTGGCATTTTTACAAAATTTAGCTGAAGAACTGTCAAAAAAATCGCGAAAGTCCGGTGGCGGCAAAAAGAAGGGCCGCAAAGGCAAACGCAGCTCCAGGTCGGGCGGGTCGCGCGAGCAGTTGCCCGATCCATACGTCCATTCGGGCGTGGAATTGTGCACTATTCTAAGCATGGCAAATGTGGACTTTGAGTACACTGAGGACGACTTCGAGAACATTACTTCTGGAAAAACGTTCAATGCTCGTTTCCGGCCCAAGCTTCAGCAGTTGAACCCTAAGGCCAGCTGGGCCCGGTTGCAGTGCGTGATGACCGCCAAATACAATGAGTATCAGGTTGGCAATGCACATTTTTACCTTTCTACCCTATTGACGGATTGCAGAAAATGTTGGGCGATCAGGGACGTCAAATGCCGAAAAAAGTGCCGTCGCGCTCATTCGCCGTTGGGAACAGCGGCGGAGTTACGCCCAGAGATTCGTTTGTGGCCGGCACTTCGCCGTCCTTTGTGACGTCTTGCAGTTCAGCACCAACGGCCGAAAAAGTGGCACCTCTGAAAATCAGTTTGTCACGGCGCAAGAAACGCCGTAATGACGACTCTGAAGAAAGTGGGGAAAGGGAGAAACGTTTTGCATGGATTTTTTTTTAAGTGAACTCTGACCAGGAGTTTGAGTCACGGCTGTTGGAGCACGAGCGACAGTTGGACGAGCAGGACAAAGAGAAGGAGGAGAAGAAACATGCGCGAGCGGTCGCGAAAAAGTCTACGAAACAGCCACAGAAGGTGAAACGGCGCAAGGAGGAGGGCGGCGACGACGCGGAAGGAGAAATTCAGGTCCAAATATTGGCGGAATTTGGTGAAAAATAAACGATTTTTGAGCTCTGTCAATTTGAACCTAATTTTGGGACTTTAAAACTTTTTCACTTGTTTCAGCAAGAGCACCAGGACTATTGTGAGGTGTGTCAGCAGGGAGGCGAAATTATTCTTTGTGACACGTGCCCACGCGCTTACCATTTGGTGTGCTTTGACCCCGATTTGGAAGAGCCGCCGGAGGGCTTTTGGTCTTGTCCTCATTGTGAACAGAATGGCGTGCCGAAGACTGCTGACGGGGCGGACACAAATGCGGCGCCAGGGAACATGGAAAAGTGCAGAGTGTGCAATGTGAGTGATTTGGGCGGGCAATTTTTTTTTGTATATTTGTTGATTAATTTTTATTAAAATTGCTTATGGGAATTCCGTCCCTTTTTGAGGAGCACGACTTTCTGCTGATTTGCTCGCGCTGTCCTAGCTCCTATCACGCGTATTGTCTGTCACCACCACTGCCCGAAATGCCCAATGAACACGAGGATTGGGTCTGTCCGCGGTGTCAGGTGCTGCGCATTAAACTTTAAGCATAATTTTCAATTGTCTCATTTTAGACACAAGAACCCAAAAATCGACCGGAAAAAATTCTGTCATGGCGCTGGATTGAATACAAGTACCCGGAGCCGGTCGCGGAAGAAGACGCACTCAAAGAAGGCGAACTGCCAACCAGCATTGAGGACGATGCGCGGCGAGTTCGACTGTTTTTGCATCCCCAAAAGGCGATGACGCCGCGTAGAGAGCGCGAATTCTTCATCAAATGGAAGTACATGAGCTATTGGCATTGTGGGTGGGTGTCGGAGCTTGTGCTCGAGCTGTACTTCACACAGACGCTGCGAATGTATTGGCGCAAAATGGTAATTCTAAACGTCAGACTCGGCTAACATCCGTTCATTGGTTAAGGACCCCGAGGTTCCTCCGGAGGTCGATGACGGGTCCAACGAGGACATGAAGACGGGCAAAATTGACGACAGAGAAAAAGTGAGTCATGAGATGGAAGGCTTTTTGTTTAATTCAGTCTGTTGACACTCATTTTTAGGAGGACGACCCTCATAATTTGGAGCAGAAGTTCTACAGATATGGCATAAAGCCGGAGTGGATGCAGGTGAGACCGGCATTTTGAACTCGGCGTTGGATGTTGTAGTTTTAGGTCCATCGAGTGATCAGTCACGTTTATTACGAAAAGAATTTGTTTGACTATTTGGTGAAATGGCGCGAATTGGTCTACGATCAAGCCACGTGGGAACGCGACGACTTTGACATCCCGGGCTTAGAGGATGCCATCTTCAAATACTGGATGCACAGGCATTAGTTGTCATCCCCAACATTTTAATTACAACAACAATTAGGGAAAGAATGAGCGGTGAACAGATGCCGAAATACATTCAGAAGAAATTGAACAAGAAACGAGCCGAGCAGGGCCTTGCACCGTTTGAGGAGGATGAAAAGAAGAGGAAGAAGCGCGAGGGCAAGCCAACCATTGATGTAATTGTTTGAATGAGAGAATAATTTTTAGAATTTATTCATTTAGATAAAAAAGAAATACGATGTTCAGCCTGAATTTGTCAGTGAGACCGGCGGAACTTTGCATCCGTACCAATTGGAAGGCATCAACTGGTTGAGGCACTGCTGGGCCAACGGAATTGACGCCATTTTGGCGGACGAAATGGGCCTGGGCAAAACCATTCAGGTGGCGGAGGGGTGGAGGGAGTACTTGTTGCAGAAATGTCCAAACTTGACATGTTCAGTCACTCGAGTTCATCTACTCATTGGTCAAGGAAGGGCACACAAAGGGCCCTTTCCTCATTTCGGCGCCCCTTTCTACGCTGATCAATTGGGAGAGGGAGGCGGAATTTTGGGCTCCCGATCTTTACGTTGTCACTTACATTGGAGACAAAGAGAGCCGATCGGTCGTGCGGTAGGGCAAATGCATTTTCGCTTTCATCGAAATAGTAAAACTTTCAGTGAGCACGAGTTTTCATTCATCGAAGGCGCCACGCGCGGTGGTCCCAAAGCCAGTCGATTACGCACTGAGCAGGGCATCAAATTCCACGTGATGCTCACTTCGTATGAGGTGGGTTTGTCTCCCGTTAAATACGGGATTGGATTATTATTTATTTATTATTGTGATAGGGCTTAATCTATTGTTGCTTTCAGTTGGTTAGCATTGACAAAGCTATCCTCTCCAGCATCGACTGGGCCGTCCTCGTGGTGGACGAAGCGCATCGGCTCAAAAACAATCAGTCCCTGTTCTTCCGGACGCTGCGCGACTTCAACATCGGCTATCGTCTATTGTTGACCGGAACACCGTTGCAAAATAATCTGGAAGAGTTGTTCCACTTGCTGAACTTCTTGAGCCCTGACCGCTTTTAGTGAGATGCCATAAATTAAACGATAATAAAACAAAACTACGTGCCCTTTTCTTTGTTATTAGCGATCTGGAGGACTTCACCAGAGAATTTGCCGAAATTTCGAAAGAGGACCAAATCCAACGTTTGCACACACTGCTCGGGCCCCACATGTTGCGTCGGCTGAAGGCCGACGTTTTGGTCGGCATGCCTTCGAAGAGTGAACTCATTGTTCGGGTGGAGCTGAGTCCGATGCAAAAGTGAGAGCAAATTCTTATCATTTTTCCAATTTTCCTTTTTAGAAAATACTACCGACACATTTTGACCAAGAACTTTGAAGCGTTAAGTGTGAGGAATGGGCGTTCCCAAATGTCTTTGTTGAACATCATCATGGAATTGAAAAAATGTGCCAATCACCCATATTTGTTCGCGAAGGCGAGCATGGAAGCTCAAAAGCGTCCAAATGGCGCTTATGAAGGAGAAGCATTGATTAAAAGTGCCGGCAAATTCGTTTTGCTCCAAAAAATGCTGACACGATTAAAGGAACAAGACCATCGAGTGCTCATTTTTTCGCAAATGACAAAAATGGTTTCTTATACAATTTATTGTAAGTTTTGGAACACAAACGTTAAGTTGGACATTCTCGAGGATTTGCTGGATTATCTTGGGTACAAATTTGAGCGAATTGATGGTTCAATCACCGGGCAGTGTCGTCAGGATGCAATCGACCGATTTAATGGTACAATAATTTCCCCAAATACTTAGTCATGTAAATTTAATCCATTCTAGCGCCTGGTGCTCAACAATTTGTCTTTCTGTTATCAACCAGAGCAGGAGGACTCGGCATCAATTTGGCGACCGCAGATACCGTCGTTATTTATGACTCAGATTGGAACCCGCACAATGACATTCAGGCAATATTAAAACATTCATTTGTCTAAAATGTAACTGTCCTATTTCTATTCCATTTAAGGCGTTCAGTCGAGCACATAGAATTGGCCAACAGCGAAAGGTGATGATCTACCGTTTCGTGACTCGAAACTCTGTGGAAGAGCGCATCACGTCGGTTGCGAAGAAAAAGATGATGGTGAAATTGGCCTTCTTTTCATTAGCTTTGCATTTCAAACAAACAGCTCACCCATCTCGTGGTCCGTGCTGGCATTGGCCAGAAAGGCCCGTCGATGTCCAAGACGGAGCTGGACGATGTGCTTCGCTGGGGTACTGAAGAGCTGTTCAAGGAGGAGGAGGCGGTCGAACAGGGCAAATCAAGCGAGCATAACATCGTATGGGACGACCGGGCTGTCGAGGCTCTCTTGGAACGGGGAGCGGAAGAAGAGGGGGACACGGAGGCGAACGATCGCAAGGACTGGGCCAACGACTATCTGAGCTCGTTTAAGGTCGCGTCTTTTTCTTCCAAATCTTAAGTTTTAATTCCATCGTCAGGTTGCTACTTACACCACAACCAGAGAGGAGGAGCAGGAAGAGGAGGTGGACATGGAGGTGTTGAAGGAGGAAGTGCAGGAGACAGACCCGGACTATTGGGAAAAGCTGTTGCGGCATCACTTTGAACAAGAGCAGGAGGTGGAGCGGATGAACCTGGGCAAGGGCAAACGTGTACGGAAGCAAGTGAATTATGCCACGGAGGCGATGCAGCAGGACTGGCACGCGGGCACTCCGGGACAGGTGTGCAAACAAAGTACTGTCTGTAGTTCTTTTATTTTTTGTTGATTAGCAGGACCAAGATTATTCCGACTCTTATTCTGGTGCATCTGACCATGATGGTTCTGGCAGCAATGAGGACGAGTTTGATTCTGCGCGTGAGGAACGACGTCGTAAGCGGGAAAGAGACAGTGAGAAGTTGCCACCGTTGTTGGCACGAGTCAATGGACAGTTGGAGGTGGGTGATGTTGAAGACGAATATTATATGTTATATGGGTGTTGTTTTGGTCTTTTTTTGGCCTAAAGTAACCATTTTTGGCTAAAGGTGCTCGGTTTCAATCCGCGACAGCGCCGTGCCTTCTTCAATGCCGTCATGCGCTGGGGAATGCCGCCTCATGACGCTTACCAATGCCAGTGGCTTGTCCGTGACCTGAAGGGCAAATCCGAGCGTGCCTTCAAGGCCTACACTTCGCTGTTTATGCGCCATTTGTGTGAGCCGGGTGCAGATTCACAGGTAAAATGACCGAAGCGATTTAATTAACAACAAAAAGTTTTTAAAGGAATGCTTCAATGACGGTGTTCCCCGGGAAGGCATCAATCGGGTGCAAGTGTTGACACGGATTGGCATAATGTCGTTGATCCGGAAGAAAGTGCAGGAATTTGAATCGGTCAATGGGGAATGGTCCATGCCAGAAGTAAATTTGCTGTCCACCAAAAATAAGGAGCGTTGATTAATTAAACGTATTAGGTTCAAACGCAAATGTTAGCGGCTGCTGAAGCTGCAAATTTGGAGAAAGAACGTGAGAAGGAAGAACGACTTCAACTGAAAAAGGAAAAAGAGCTCACCGAACGTGACGAAACTCCGACCGTTGGTGTTGGAATTGAGGAGAAGGTGAGTGCCAACTGAGCTCTTTTTTATTTTAGTTTTTCTTTAACAGTTCCATGCTTGTTGTTATTTCTGTCTTTTAGGATGAAACGGCTGTTGGACATCAGGAGGTGGAAATGATTGACGCCGCAACGGAACTCACCGGAGCCGAAGCGGAACGACCCCCATCAAAAGCTGGGGATGAGAAGGACAAGGAGATCGCCACCTCACAAGAAAAACAGCAACAGGAAGAAAATCAACAACTACTGCAGCAGCGGTCCAGAGATCCTCGACCCCTGTTCAAGTTCAACATTGCCGACGGCGGATTCACAGAGCTCCACTCACTTTGGGTCAATGAAGAGCAGGTTGCCGTGCCGGGCAACGAATACGAAATATGGCATCGGCGGCACGATTATTGGCTGCTTTGCGGCATTGTAACGTAAGCGATCGATCGGTGACCAAAACATTTACTGACCGACATCACACGCATTTACAGCCATGGCTACAGCCGTTACAACGAAATGCAAAACGATGCTCGCTTTGCGCTTGTGAACGAACCGTTCAAGTCGGAGCAAGGCAAAGGCAACTTTATGGAAATCAAAAACAAATTCTTACAACGTCGGTACAAGGTGGGTTGGACAGTGTCTGGGTCTATGGGATTTAAGCAGAACAATCAATTCCATGCATCTTATCCTCTTTTAGCTTTTGGAGCAAGCTATGATCATTGAGGAGCAACTGCGTCGGGCGGCTTATTTGCAAATAACGCAGAAAAGTGAGGAGCAGTTGCAACAAAAGGAGGCGGCGGAAAAGGCGCTAATTGCTGGCCAAGACCCCGTTGCTGCAGCCAATGCGATGGCCGATACGTCGGGTCGGTGTTTTTCTCGATTAAAATCGGGGTTTAAAATTTTTAATGACTGGTGCACCCACTGTGTAGGCCAACTGAATGAGCGTTTTGCGGACTTGGAATGTTTGGCAGATGCCCACCAATCAGTGTCCCGTGAGGCCGCCCAAGGCAACAAGAACAGCTACCAAGTGCTGCACAAAGTGCTCACTCAACTGGAAGAATTACTTAATGATATGAAAAGCGGTTTGTTTTCAGCGCAAAAGTAACCTGAATTTCTTTTAAATCAGATGTTTCTCGTCTCCCCACCACATTGGCTCGTCTTCGTCCAGTGACTGAACGGCTCGGGATGACTGAAAGGGCGTAAGTTTGAAAATAGGTTAGGTGTTAATCTACAAAAATGCGTTACACAGAATCCTTGGACGTCTGACCAGCAAGGACCCGGATGCAGTGGCGGGACAAAGTCCGTTGCCCCCGCCGGGGCCGTTCGTAACTCCGATGGCGCAAAGCCGCTTTGCGGGCATACAGCCCAAATTTGCTGCGCTTTTGAAGCCGCAATATCGCCCGAAGAAAGAGGAGACGGCAGTGAACGAGAAGCTAAAGGAAGAACAGCAACAACCGAACAAACTTGAGGAGCAGTCGAACGTCGACGTTGCGCAACCTGAGGAAAGCTGTGGAACAGAAGCATTAGCATCGACGGAAGATGTGAAGGAAGGTGGTGCATTCTGACATCTTACAAATTGTGTAACATTTGTCTTAATATTGCCATTAGGATCAACTGCTGTTGAGGAGGAGCGCGCTGACACTACTAATAAGCTGGCGCTAGCGGAAGAGTCCAACGACCAATCTGCTGTCATGGGAGGGGATGACGAACAAAGAGGAAGTACTCCACAGACTATTGCCGATCAAGTTCACGAAGAAAACGATTCGTGAAAATCGGACAAAAAAATCGACTAATGTAGCGTAGCGATGCTTTGAAATTTTCGGTTTGACGTTACTGTTGGACACCACCAATTTATCAGCGTTACTAAAAGCCGTCTGTGCACATTTCCCTGTTTATTTTTCAACATTAATTTTTTTCATATTTATTTTTGCAATTGTTTTTTTTTTTTGTAAACCCCTCGAGACCGAGCATAAACAATTCGAAGGATGGTGCGCTTTCGTCATTCTAAAACCAGACCCATATTTACAGGGGAAGTCCGGGATCTGTGCCAGCCAACTTTTTCAAAAGAACGATTAATTTAGGAAGCAATGGACAAGTTAAAATATTTTATTCAAAAGAAATGGGGGGTCATGTGTATATTTGGAGCTGAATCGATGTGTTTAAAACGACAAATGGGATGGGCGAATGAAAGGTGGAAGATTAAGGTCCGGGAATTTTGGCCCATGACGAAGAAGTAATATTACATAAACACACAGGCAAAAATGTCAAGCAATGGTTATGAGAATTACAATTGGACAAAAGTGCCTTTCCAGCGGTTGAGGAAAGTGTCAAAAGTTCTCGGGATGACTTTGTTCAAAAACGGTTGAAAGCTGCTCGATTCCTCTGCCCAATTCAAATCATCAAGTAATGGGCAATCACAGATCATTCATTCCCCGTCCTTTTGCGCCTTACTCGGTTGCCGCCACGGGGACGACGAATCACCGGCGGCGGCGGCAGTGGTTAGAGCGTTCAGATCGGTGCTGGTATTGACGGTGAAGACGGAAAGCAGTGCGGAGTCGACCGGTTCCATGCAGGACGGACAGGTGAAGGAGCGGAGGAGCCAATCTGTACGAAACGAAGAACAGAAGATCGAAAATCCACAATTTTGATAAAGTCCACTTTAAGGGGTTTTCATAATGCAACAAGAACTAAATTAGGCACGATACGCCACTTTGGAAAGTCAAATGATCGTCTATACAAATTATTCAAAAAAGAAAACTTGTCATCTGAAATTTAATTTGTCATTGGTTTCGGTGGGGGTAAGTGACCAGCTTGCCCCCCCCAAACTACGGTCCTGCTTCAACTTCAAAAAGGGGGAGGCGGGTTGATAAACTAAGGTGTTCGCTTCCCTTCGTACGAATTCTCCAACTCTCGGCGCCACATACCGTCGATGCATTGGAGGTGATAGGAGTGAACGCAGGGCAAAAATCGAATGGGGTCGCCCTCCTCGAAGTCGCCCATGCAAATAGCACATTCGGGCGCGCTCTTTCCCCCTTCTGTATACATGTCCACAGGAATTTGTTCAAGAAGTCCACGGACTCGGGCCTAGACAATTTTAGAAGAAAACTCCCAACAGATTTCCAACGCTTACCTTCCTCTTTTCGTCCACAGTTTTAGTTTCCATCGAAGAGGACTCATCGCCGGGTCCAAACGCCGAGTTCATATACAATTGGTTGACGTAAGAGCTCTAAAGTCAGAATGTCGTATTAAAGTTCCAATTGCATCAGGGAAAAATTGAAAGTAACAAGCAAAAGCTCGTATACCAAGTTGAGAGCTGTCCTTCTTCACTTCACTAAACCAAAGAAAACATTTACAATACCGTCTGCAGGTTTTTTTGCCGGCGACTGGCTCGCCCGCTGCTTGAACCATCGGATGTTGAGGACACAGCGGACGATGCACTGCTTGTTCGGGAGTGATTCTGATGGCGTCTTCTGTTGCCAGCACCCGCACTAGCGGAATTTGCCGCTCTCCCCGGGTCATTGGGCAAATTCTCCAGTCGCGTGAAGTCGTCATTGTCTCCGCGACGATGCAAAAAAGCCCAACAATTTCCCATATAAATAGCTAAACGTTGAAAACAATCAAAAAATGCGACGCAATCGCCCATAAAGCGCGATACAATTCCAATTTATAAAATGAAATGGGGCGAGGGGGGTCAAGTCGGTCCCAACAGCTGTTTGGTGCACCACCGCACCCCAATCGATTAGCTATATTTGTTCAACCGGCGGGTTCGATGCAAAATTTACAAAACCAAAATTGAAGTTTAGTTTATGGCCTCAATTGTTTTTGTCTAAATCATCTGGAACGAACTAATTTAATGCAATAGAGCAACTAACATATTTTCCATACGCGAGCGAGACTATTCCGTCTCGCCGGCTCCGTCTCAATGAGTGGGTATCGTTTTGGTCCCGCCGTTTTGGTCCCACCGTTTTGGTCCCGGTCAGTTTGGTCCCGGCCGTTTTGGTCCCGGGTACGTTTTGGTCCCAAACATTTTTTCCATAAAAAATGATGTCAAACAAATCTGAAACCGTCACAAATAGGCAACCATTTATAACACTCGAAAAACAGTCCCGTAAGTCACTTGTTGATTAGAATAACATGTGTGCATGAAAAATGCACGCGTTCATTTTGTGAAAAGTAAATTTGTAGCCTTCATAGGCAATTTTTTTGTTGTCTCTTTTTGTTAAAATTTGCTGATTTTCCATAGTAAATTCTAAAACAAAAGATCTTTATTCAGCATTTCAAAAAATAAGGAAAGATAAAACGTTCAACAGGTGAATTGATATGCTTATTTATTTGAAACATAATGCCTGGAAGTAGGCGTTAATTCAAATTCATCTTTTGATAATAAAAATACTATTTGTGACGGTTTCAGATTTGTTTGACATCATTTTTTATGGAAAAAATGTTTGGGACCAAAACAAACCCGGGACCAAAACGGTGGGACCAAAACGTACCCGGGACCAAAACGGCCGGGACCAAACTGAACGGGACCAAAACGGTGGGACCAAAACGGCGGGACCAAAACGTACCTTTCCCGTCTCAATCATAACACTGAACACAAACTTCATCTAATCAATTCAAACGGCCATGACACCAATTCGGCATGCTCAACAAGAAACGAAAAGCGATACTCTTTCTACGAAGCGGGGACAGATTTGGCACATACATACATATGCCGTCTTCAATTATTAGTTTGTACTTCCCA
The DNA here is from genome assembly GCA_018350325.1 of Globodera rostochiensis. NCBI lineage: Eukaryota > Metazoa > Nematoda > Chromadorea > Rhabditida > Heteroderidae > Globodera > Globodera rostochiensis. The sequence goes on along the minus strand of JAEVLN010000015.1, from coordinate 1,337,032 downwards.
ATTTTCAGTTTCGGTTGAATTAATGGATTTTCACACGGTAAAACAAGATCGCACCTTTCATTGTTAGGGTTAAAAGACGCATAAAGACCAATAACTATATTTATGCATTTCTTACTGGTTGTAATTGTTAAAACACCAAAATAGAATTTTTGAATCACAGGGAAGAATTAATTATAGAGAAAAAGAATCAGTTTTCGACGAATGTGCGCATCAATCACTTCACAATCAGCGTAAAGAAAATACTGGCAGGGGCACGGCGCATCGGTGTTGAGCACACGTGCACATTGATACATTTTGTTCCATTTTGAAATGGGCTAAAGAATAAAGGCGTTCAAAAAATCAACAGAACCTTTTTTTAAATGACCACGTGAGTGCTTGAAAGTGTCAGTCAGGTGACGTAAACGACGAATTGCCGATGAATAAACGTCCATTGGGCCGGCAAAACGGGGTCGACGGTGTTGTTCAGAGAAACAATCCATCACAAAGGCAGCACTAAAGGGTCCTCTTTGCTCTAATCAAATCGTAATGGTTGAATCGGGACTTACTAATCGGCCGGACACCCCTCCGGCAACGGAAGGCCTCGATGAGGGCGCTGGAATGAGTCGCAGATTTCGTCGAATGTCTGCTGGTAATGCGGCTCGGCACCTAATGTGGCACATTCCCAGCAAAGAACTCCAAACATCCTGGCATACATTTAGCATTTACTAAAACATTCTTAGAAGATTCCCTACCAAGCATCACTCTCCGGTCGATGTTTTGCGTTTGTTCGGTCTAACGAACAGACAATTTCTGGTGGAAGCCATGGAATCGGCAGACGCGGGCCAAAATCAATTGGCAGTCCAAAATCGCCCAGTTTGGCAACACATCTGCCAAAAAATTGCCTAGGTCCAAAATGGAGAATGGTTCCATTCACCTGCTCAAATTCCTTTCTGTCAGCAAAATATTTCGGGCCGCGACGTCTCCATGCGCAAATTCGTTGCCCTGAAGATCCCGACTTTCGTGCAAGAATCTAAATTTGGAGTATTAAAAAGATAAGCTAACAGCGACAAGAACTTCAGTGCGTTTCCCACTTGGCCCAACACGTGGACAATGTCTCGGACAAACACCCGCGGCCTCTCCCGTTCGTTTTCCACGCACTAAAAAGGCACGAGGTGATTAGAGCCCCCAAAACGCGCTTAACGGCAACCAACCCGAATCTCTTCACGAAAAAACTCAGCCAAACTTCCGCCAGGAAGCCATTCCATTGCAAACATTGGCCGAAAAGCGGAGAATGACCTGAATTTTTGTGTTCAAATTTCGTTGCCAAAAATGTTTGAATATAATTTGCTCCTAAATTTAACAGACACACCACACACAATTTGCTTACAGCAATGATGCGCACAATGTTCGCGTGGTTCAGTCGTGCCATTCTCGCCGCTTCTTCCAACAGGCCAATGCTTTTTTGAGGCATCGGATAGCTCATCTTAAGGGACGTTAAGTGGGCGCCCCCGTAGCTCAGTGGTTAGAGCATCTGTCTTGTAGCTGTTCTGCTGACAGAGAACAGAAGGTCGTGGGTTCGACTCCCATCGGAGGCATTCCCTTTTTGTCTCATTCTTTTCAATAGTTCATTTTTAATGAATACCTAATTAACGAATCGACATAACAAACCTTAACGGCGGCGAACATTTTTTGCTTGAAGCGAGTTTGCGATTTTGGCACAACATACTGATTATTATGAATATTCATGACAGAATTGGACAAACAACGATATTACCCCCTTGAAAACAAAGCCCACAGCGCCTTGGCCCAGTTTTATGTCCGTAAGTTCTATGTTTCTTTAAATTGTCAATTATTTTACATTGTACAATTTGAAAAAATAATTTTACATGTCATCCACCAGTAAATGGTCCAATGCTTTAATTAAAAGGAAGAGAGAGATGTGCGTATTTCGGGTCAAAACCTCTCTTCAAACGTTTGAGCCGTCCGATGTACGGATAAATCGAATCGGGGGTCGGATGGCAAATGTTCTTCCCATCTAAAATCAACATTTAAAAAAATCAACTATTCTTCTTCTTTCATATACGTTTACACATCCACAAAAGTGTGATCAGGTAAAGAAGGAAAAGTGCCAGTACGGTTGTCCATGGGGTTAAATTTTCGGTGCGAAACTGAACATATTGGTGCAGAAGGTTGGTCACATTTGTTGACTTATTGTTAAGGTTGTCAGACTCGGAAATGTGCGGAAACAAATTTGAAGTTTTATTTGAGAAAGTATTGTTTACTGACATATGTACCATTTATATGTACATATTTCTTTGCTTAAATTGGATAATGTCCAGAGATTCTGTTATTAAACGAATTTGTATTGATGCAGTGGGGGGGAGGGAATGTGCAAGGATATAACAAAAAGATTTTCACATGGCCTTGGCCGTGGGTGGGTGTTGAAAGCCAACCTCCCTGTGGCCGATTAATTTAACAATTTAAATTTCAAAAGAACAAAAATTGCAATAAAAAATAAGAAGATCGATTGACGGAAGCGGTGTCCAGAACTACCGGATTTCAGACTTGCGTTTGTTACAATGTTTTTGCGGCTTTGTTGGAAAAGACATTTGAGTCCCTTCTACAACATTTTGCCAATTTAAAAAAAAACAAGTACTGCTAAGAGTCCGCGTCGACGTCGATGTTTTCACTTTCCCTTTCGCACTCTTCAGCTTGCCCCCCCCCCCCTCCCCGCGCTTTTTCGTTAAAAAAACATTGCATAAATTAGTTGTTTTTAGAGATTAATTGATTTATTACCCAACAATATTTGACTATGGTGCGATACGATGATGAGACGTGCAATATTCTATACAACACTTTCCAATTCCTTGTTCAAAGCGATTCGATTGAATGCAAGTGCGTTGTTTAGCTGATTTTGGAAACATTTGTGTTTATTTCTTTGCTGCAGAAAGTCTGCGGCCATGCACATTATTGACACGGTTGTGACTCTCGATGTTGAGAATGAGAGCCAAGTGAACGGCTTCTTTGACCACCTTGAACAATTGCTGGTCGACGACCCATCGGTGGACGCTGCGGACCCGTGCTCGGCTGTCAAACAAACGCTCCTAAGCCGGTTGCCTGATCTTTTCCGATTCCTCCGTCGACAACACGTTCAACAAAGCTTGTCTCGGAGCATCTTGCCCACTCTTTTCGAGCAGGTTAAAAGTAGCATCATCGATTATAAATAGGGCTGCAAAAAATATGCAAATGCATATTTTTTTCCTGAACTGGTAACGGTCTGAAACGCACGAAAAACGTGTTTTTGGCTTGGGTTGAAGCTTCTAGAACGCATTTCCATGTGCATATTTTGCATATTTTTGCATATTTCGCGATTTATGTGCATATTTGTGCATATTTCGTTATTTATATGCATATTTTATTAATTTTATGTGCATATTTTGGCAATTGCAAAAAATTAGTGATCTTGGCAAGAAAAATTTGATTTATTTCATTTTTCTCAAGAAATTTTTTGAAAAAAGCGCAAAATCATCACAAAAGTTCAAAAAAGTCGTCAAAAATGCCAAAATAGTCAAAAAAGTTCAAAAAAGTCGTCAAAAATGCCAAAATGGTCACAAGGTTCAAAAAAGTCGCCAAAACACTTGAAAATTTGGAAATGCATCTCATCAGCAATTTTAACAAATGTTGAATGACTTTGAAGAATTTTGGGGAAATTTTATATTGAATTTAGACAAATTTATGTGCATATTTTTCCATTTTATATGCATATTTTGCAATTTTTGGTGCATATTTTATGCGCATATTTCAAGATTTTATGTGCATATTTTTTGCAGCCCTAATTATAAAGTTTAACCGGTGGGAATTTGTTCAGGCCAATTTGCGTTTGCCTGTGCACATTGTCCGGTGTTTGTCCGACGCGTCCTTAAACCGCGTGAGTTTGTTCTCGTGGCAACAGTTCGCTGTCCAGACGCTTTGGGAACTCGTCGATGAGCCGGATTTACTTTCTCACGAAGGCACAATCCTTTTTTTCTCTTTCGATTACGCAAATTATTGCCGTTTTTTTTTGTTGTAGTGATACAATTTCTCATCGTGCCGGCACTTTTCGACTTTTTCCGACTGTCCGATGAGCAAATTCCTCCCCAAGGCAACAACTTAGAAAGCGAAGTTTGAATTCTGGACCTTTTTTTTTTTAAAACGTTAAATTTTCTCTTCAAAAAGGATTATTGCGGACAAGAATGTTCCCCACCATTCATTAACTGCTTTTTCCCGCTTCAGAGATGGTTCCATCTTCGAGTCCAAGTGCTTTCAATAATCACCAGTCTTTTTTGTCGTTCGCAGCGTTTTTCAAAGGATTGGTTGGATCGCTATTTGGTCCCCCATTATATGGCGTTTCACACAACGACCAGTCAAATGTTCCAGAAAAATGTAATTGATTTTTCTTTTTCTTTATTAAACACTTTTTAAAGTCGATTTCTTTCAGCGCGAACTTCGTGAAGTACTCGCCCATTCGCTTGTGAACATTGCTGAGATAGCCGGCACGAGCTTCACGGACCGCGAATTGTTCCCTATTTTCCAAAGGTATATGCGCGACACCCCGGAGGTGCAGTACGCACTGCTGCAACATTTGTCAGGCTTTTGCAAGGTGTGTTTGGATATTTTATACTATAATTAGATGGACGAGTGTCTGTTGACACGGATTTGATTAGGGTTTTTGTAATTGCATCGATTCAGATTCTTTCTTCTGAATATCGCGAGAACATGATCCGAGAGTTGAGCCATCAGGTGACCATCGACCCCGGGGATTCGCGTACATGGCGCCAACGTGTCCAATTTGCTGGGTTAGTTGTGTTCTGTTAAAAAGGCTGTGCTTATTCGTATCGTTTAGCCAACTGACTCGGCTCGTTCAGTTCTTCCCAATTACGCACATTAACCGGCACCTCAGTGGTTTTGCGCTCTCCTTTTCTGCCGGTATACAACACTTAGTTCTCCGGTGTTTTTTGAATAATAATAATTGCTTAATTTTAAGACCGAATATCTGAGGTCCGGATTTGTGGTGTGGACATGTTGGCGGTGGTACTGGCCGCGTTCATTCGAAACGAATGGGACGATGCTGCTGACGTTGATCCGCCCAAATTGGTGGACACATCGACCAACAATTCAACGGACACTTTTTGTGGAGAAGACGGCGAAAAAACACCTCCGAACACGATGATGAACAGCGAAAGTGCCGCCAGCAATGAACCCCTCCAACTTCCGCTCACTGATCGCCTGTTGGCCGACATTCGCTTTGGCTTTTGGCGGACGCGACAATGGCGACGACGGCAGAGGCAATTTTGTCGGACTTTTGAGAACTTCCGAAAAAAATGGGCGATAGTCAAAAGACGACCGGAATTTTAGCTTTGGTCGCCTGCTTTATTCGCTTGCACAGAACAAGTTGATCGCCGACGAGCAGTTCCACTATCTCTTCCACAACGATCTCATGAAAATTTCGGAGGATGGTAAATATTCTTAAAAGAACAAAAAATCAACACATTTTTACAGATGTCGCAAATGTTCGCCAGTATTTCTGCCTTCTCGCCCGACATAAACAGTTCGACCAGTTCAACGGACAAAACATTCGAAAACGTTTGGAACGCATGGCGTCCGACGATGTCGATTTGGAGAACAGAAACTTGGCAAAGGTCTTTTGTGAATTGGCCACCGGCACTCGCGTACGCATTGTCAAATTGTCTATTTTGATTGAACAGATCGCTCTCGGAAAGGTGGATCCCGACGAAGACGGCATCGACCTGAAAGATCGTTCGTTACGCGTTGGCTGGGAATGATCCCTTTTTGTGTGTTGTTGTGATTATCATTTAAATCTTAAGCACTTTCACTTATTCCTGCCGCATTTGTTCTCTACTATAACATGGCTCTTCCCGCCTGTATTTGTTCGTCTGATTTACTTTTTGGCACTCCACAAGTTGACACATTAATGTGATGAATAAATTAGTGGGCCAAGGTCTTTCTACAAAAAATTTTGTTTAAATTCCAAGAAAATTGTTATGCCTTCAATTTACATATATCGTCGAACGGGTTTTACGACAAATAAAAAGTTTGAAACCGTGAATTCGTTGATGACTTTGCACATACAAGTGTCAACATTTCAATATTTTAAAGGCGCGTCAACAAAACCTCCAAGTGCAAAAAATCCAAAACAAAATTGTTTTAATTGTCCGTTTTCCAATGAATTTGCGTCCCCTCGCAATTGTCTTGCGTCGCCTCTCCTCTTCAACTTCTTCCGCCGCTCTTCCGCCCTACCGGGCGGCCATTGTCCACCCAATTGTACGCGTTGACCACGCGGGCGAATTGGCGGCCGACAGCGTGCGTAAATTGAACTGCTTGAATTTGATGAAATAGTAATCGAAAAAAACATTCAATCGCCTCCCGCCCGCCCTCTTCAGATTTATGCCGGCCAACTCGCCGTTCTGCCCAAAAATCATCGCCTCGTCCCGGTGGTTGAAGAAATGCGACGGGAAGAGAAGCGCCATTTGGACGAAATGGAACGGCTGGTGGCCAAGTACGGCGTGAGGCCGACAGCGCTTGCACCCATTTGTTCGATGGCCGGTTTCTTGTTGGGTGAGGGTGAGGGGGAAGCGACATGAATTGCCGGGGGGGGGGTGAGGGTGAGTGGAGTGTCCCTTTCTTTAGGGTTTATAAACTCACTGTATATTGTAATTCATATTTCTGCCGCTAAAAGTTATCCCTTCAGGTGCCGGCACCGCTTTGATGGGCGAAAAGGCGGCGATGGCATGCACAATTGCCGTTGAGGAGGTCATTGGACAGGTGGGACACAATTTGAAGCTGTATTTGTTTGTGTCTTCGGTGTGCTGTTTCGATTCGTACCAAAATGCCATTGTCTCAAAACCAACAAAATGTCATGCAAAAAGCGATTCTTTAACTTAACTTTCCGAACTGAATTTCCTTTTAAAATTTGACCAGATTTTTTTTGCAGCATTACAACGACCAGATCAAGCAGTTGCTGGCGGACAACCCGGACGCAAACCGCGAGCTGGTCGAGAAGTTGGTCGAATTTCGAGACGACGAAATGGAACACCACGACACGGGCGTTCGGTACGAGGGCCTCGAGGCGCCCTTTTACGACGGTGGGTGCCGCCGCCCCATTTTATAAGTGCCAAACTCCCCCAATTTTCAGCCCTAAAAACAGTCATCCAGACCGGGTGCAAGACGGCCATTTGGATTACGCAAAGAATTTGATTCGATCGATCGATCCGTCCGCCGTTTTGACAATTTTAATCCCCCCCCCCCCCGGCGAACGATTTGTGCCAATTTTTCTCTCTGAATGATGGCCCATTTGTTCAATTCAATTCCATCGGCAAAAGGCAAAACTGGTTGGATATGAGAGGTGGCAAAAATGGGGGGGGGGGGAAAGATTGAAAGAAAAGTTGCCCCGTGAGTGGTGATAAATTAATTTCCGCCCGTCTTTTGTCAGTTGAGGAAATGTCGTATTTTGGCTTAATAGACAGAATGTCAATATGATCGATCCGGTATGTTTCAGTGCCGCCAACCAAAAACACCCCTATTTTTTATACCTTTTTAATTATATTCCAATTCCCAAATACCTGCCCTAGAAGCCTCTGGGCTTAACGTTAATTCAACGCAGAACCGCTGATAACGAGCCGAACGGTTTTATTGTGGAAGTGTGTTTAAGATTTATGCATTTGCATTCGGCATTTTCAAAAACTGATGGAACAACAGTGTGTATTCGGAATCAAAAAATGTAAGCATGAAACATAATAAAAAGTTTGTTGAATGGAACTCCAAAAATGTAAAAAAGGTTATTAAAAACGGTGCGAGCGTCCGCCAACAAAATCGCAGCCCAACAACAGAGACGGAGGCGCACGATGCGCCACGGCACGAGACGGGCGGTCGCTAAAGGAAAAAAGCGACGACGGAGGCGACGAAGAGCCGCCGGATACAGAAGCGCGGAGGTCATTTGGGTTACCCCCGCCAAACAAACAGCCGTGACCAAAACTGAACGGAGGACGATTTGCTATTAAAAGAACATTTTGGTCTTAATTATTTACTAATTATTCTGAATTTTTTTGGGGAATATTTACATATTTATCTGACGACGCGAACGTCCGCCACCAACAGAATCCCAGTTGCCCAACAACAGCGACGGAGTCGCACGCTGCGCCACGGCACGCGGCCGTCGCTCGCTGACAGAAAAAAGAGACGACGGCGTCGAGGGGGAAATGGCAGGAGGGACACACGCGCGAAGTTCATTCATCCCATGGGCAAACCAACAGCCGCTACCAAAACTGAATGAGGGGGGGGGGATTTGGCACTTTAGAAAAATGTTTGTAGTGAAAGATCAATAATCAAAAATAAGGCAGACACCCGAGAAAAATAAACTTTCTTTACCGGCATGTGCCGAAGATCGAGAAGTGATTACACAGCTGAGTCTTGAACAGCTCCGGTTTCGTTGGCTCTGCCTTCGCCTTACTCTGCTGACCCGTCGCACTCGAACCATCGGGTCTCAAGTTCAATCCGAGTCCAAGCTGACTAAAATATTTTAATTTTTTGTACAAAGTCGGTTAACTATTTAGCAAAATGCCCCCAGAACCGACGTTTCCATGCGATGGCATGCGCTGTTCGTCAGTGCAATAAGTTGGTCCAACGACGGAACACCGACCGTCCCGCTCGGCATCGGCTGATTGTGTGTGCTCTGGCCAAACATGGTCATGGACGAGAATGAAACTTTTTTGTTGTTAGTGGGGGAAGAAAAAGCGAGCATTCGAAGTGCACTTTTAACTAAAATAAAATACGAAAAATGCAATATGGGGGCCATGTAACGTGCGCTAATCGGTATCGAAGTACGTGACGCAATATTACGCATGGGAGCCCCATGAGCAGCATTGTTTAAACACACAACATACAAAATACCATCGATAGTCCCAAATTTTCATGTCAATCATAATATTAACTAAGGGGCACCCCTTACTTTGACTATTCAGATCACTTTCAAACCATGCCATCGTATAGAGAACCCTCAATTTCGATTTTTGACTAATTTTTAAGGCATTTTTCTAAACAATTAATATTACCTATAGCACAAAAACAAATACATTTTAGTATTATTTAGGTAATAAGAATTAAAAAATGCGTCTAATTTCGATTTCGATTATAAGTACACTTTCACGAGTTCGAAGCATTCACTCGGAGAATCTTTCTGCGGAAACCACTTATGAAGCAAGTTACGATCTCTGGACACAAAATGTCAATGTCCATTTCAATGGGGACTCAGTTGTCAATGCTTAAAAATGGGCAAAATGACTTTCAAACTAACCGCAACGGAATATGACAATAATATTTTTCCTATGTATTTTTATGTTCCGTCAACAAATTTCATCACCATTTAATTGATAATACACACAAAATCTCTTTTTATTATCTAACTTTATTAATCTTTTCAATATGTATTTTAAACATATTAATTGTGTCTTTGAATTTAGCCTAAAACCCATAGACAATATTCAACACAACAACCGGCAAGCACAAGAAGAAACGGACCGCCATCATCAGCAAGAGCAAATTCGCCAACTTTTACAGGACAAAAGCTTGCCCGAGCACATTCGTTCCCTGATTGGTTCGCTCACCCGGCAATTGTCCACTCGGGAGGCAGAAGTTGAGGCGCTTCGACGAGTATTGGGCGATCGCCGATACGCATTTTTGGTCAGCCGAGGCACTGGTGGGCGTTTTTGCGGGTTTATGGGCCCAATTATTTGACGAATCTCTTCTAATGAACGAATGGGGGGGAGGAGAGAATTGATTGACAAAATTCAGATTTGATGGAAGAGGAGGCTGGCTGGCATCCGGACATGCTTTACTTGACCTGTGTCGGCCTCGTCATTTTCATTGTTCTTTACGCACTTCGCCAATGGATCAAAGGGGCTCAGTTCCGGGAAAAAGTCAGTGCCCGTGGAGCGGTGGCCATTGTCACCGGCGCAAACAGCGGAATTGGAAAGCAATTGGTCCGGGAGCTGAACTTGCGTCATGTGAAGGTAAGTGTGGGGGCTTACAAATAACTCCGGTGCTTTTCCGAAGATTCCCTTTTTTTGATGCATTTTTCTTAACTTTTTCAAGGTGTACATGGCATGTCGGAGTGTATCACATGGGCAAGCGACTGTTCGAGAACTTTTTTCTCGGGTAGTTTTTGCAATATTCAAATGGCTGATAAATTCTTTCACCCCGTAACAATAAGGAAATTGGTGCAAATTTTATCACATAATTTGCTTTTGCTTTAAGTATGGCTGTGATATGACCCGGATGATTGTGCGTCACTGTGACTTGACCGACTTTAGTTCAATTCGTGAATTTGTTGAAGAATTTAACAGAGGCACGTTTTGCAAATGAAAATAATGTTTTTTTTTGTTTAACTTTAGACGAGAACAAATTGGACATTTTGATCAACAACGCGGGCGTAATGTTCTACCCGCGCTTCACCAAAACGACAGACGGCCATGAGCTCACTTGGCAGACCAATTTCTTAGGTGCTTTCATTCAGTCGAGGAGCTTTGAAATAATAAAACTTAATTGATTTTGATTTACAATAAAGACAAATTTTTTTGTCCATTTTAGGCCATTTTTTGCTGACCGAATTGCTCTTGCCGAAGTTGGAGCGCAGTGAGGAAGGCGGTCGCATTGTGAACGTGAGCAGTCGCGCCCACCTTTGGGCCGATTCGGTGGACCCGGAACTGGTCGAGGCGCCTGGCCGATTTGGTATCATGGTGACTTATGCGCGCTCCAAGCTGGCCAATGTTTGTGCTTGTTTGTCTTGTACATTTTCCTCTTCTGCTTCTTTCTTTGTACACCTTCCTCCCCGACCGTCTCAGGTGATGCACGCCGTTGCGCTCACCAAGCGCATCCGCACTAATCACAGTGGTTCCAAAGTGAGCGCAAACGCGTGTCATCCCGGCAGTGTAAACACCGAACTCATTCGAAACGACTTCTTCCGGAAATACATCAAAAAAGTGTTGGCACCGCTAATTTGGTTCATTCTGGTGGGTATAAAACAAGCAATATTTTTTTTAGCGTAATGTTGCGTTTCAAGTGCAAATTTTTCAGAAAACGGACCAGGACGGAGCACAAACTCCTCTGTTTTTGGCGCTGAGCAAACAAATTGCTGGCGTTTCCGGAAAATATTACAGGTCAAGCGTTTTGCTATCTTCTCAAAAGCTGTGGATGTTATTTTATTTTCTTTTTAGTGACTGCAAAGAGGAAAAGGTGCATGCACTCGCAGAGGACGAATTCGCTTGCGAGATTCTGTACAACAACAGCTTGGAGCAGTGTGGGCTGGATCAATCGGCCATTTGAGGGAATAAAAGAGCCAGAAACCCAATGAAAAACAAGTATTCACATTTTTGTGTTGACTTCGTGGTCTAGCGAATTATAAACGATTTTATTTATAACAATAAATTGGAGAATCGTCAGAGCAATATAAAAACACATTCAAATCATTTCATTATCACTATCCCTTCGCAGGATCACTGTTCCTGGAATTCCTAGCTGTCCTTATCCTCTTGTTCCAACTCCCCGCCGTCCCATTCGTCTCTCCGGCATCCTCCTCCCGCTTCCGTCGTGCACCACCAGTCTTCCACGCCTCAATTCGCCTTTCAATCTCATCCTCCTCGAGTCCCTCCATCGCCAATTCCTTTCTCTTCCAAATTTCCCGCCGTTCCCCAAAGCCACGTCGTTCCAGTCGAATTTCAGCCTCTCTTTTAGTGGCCAACACTTTTCCAGCATAAAGCGCTACTTCGTTGTGGTTCACTTTCAATTCTTCCATTTTCTTTCCAATCGCGCCCTGCAAAAGGAGGCAATGCAAATTCACAATAAACGAACTTCAACTCCACCTCAATGGCCTTGAGCAGAACGACATCATATTGCGTGACGAACGAAACTGCAGCACCAAAGCGACCAGCTCTTGCCGACCTTCCAACGCGATGGACATACGCTTTCGGGCAGCGAGGAACATTATGATTGACCACAAGATCGACCTGTAACCAAGCCATATAGATGATGTTCGAATTTCTGACTAAAATAATCGGCATTCTAAGGAGGCTTCGCAAAGCAAAAAATGCTTTGCTATAACTCGGACTGTGAAATGAAAAGCTTTTTCGAGAAAAACATTTTCATTGGTTTGTCAGGATTAATCTACATGCTGATTTACGTGTGGTATGTCAAGACCACGAGAAGCAACATCGGTGCAGATCAAAACTTGGATCCGACCGGCACGGAACTTGGCCAACGAGGCGGCACGAACACTTTGAAGAATTTCAGAGTGTAAAGAGCCGACCTTAAATAGGGATTTTCATTGGTCCAAATGTTGCTGATCGAATCAGTAAAAACCTCGAAACCCAGTTGCTTGAACATCAGTGCCAACGCTTGACATTCTCTGCAAGTTTTAGCGAACACCAAAATGGATGTATCATCTCGGCGAAGATAAAACTGAATTGAAGATGTTTCAGTTAGTAATTGATACGGTCTGATGAATACCTCTTTCACAACAAAGACGAGGTATGCGTCCTTAACATTGCGAGGACAAAGCACAAAGCGTTGCTCGAGTTTGTCCACCGTTTTGATTGTGTCTTTCTCCTCAAAAAAGTACGGCTTCCGCACAGATACCTCAAAAAAGCATTTATGGGCAGACTTTGTAAAACAAAAGCACTTCGTGAAGTCTGTTGAGCGCGGAAGTGAGTGTGGCACTGAACAGAAGAGTTTGTCGTTTGGTCGGCAACGCATCGAAAATCACTTTTAACTGTTTTAAAGACTTTGTTAGTCGAATGAGTACAAATGTCCACCTGCGTGGCATATTGACCGTCCAGCATTCGATCAGCTTCGTCCAAAACAAGAAAACGGATTGTTTTCAGCAGTCGAGCAATTCCACTCGGATCACTTTCAATGTGATCGGCCAACCGTCCAGGAGTTGCAATCAGAACGTGCGGTCGACGACTCAATTCTTGAGCCTTAAATTTAAAAATTCTCATTTATTCTAGCATCATATAAAAACAAATTAATCAACAGAAAACACGTCAATTTACAAAACCTGTGCCATTTGATGTCGCCCGCCAATAACAACGCAACATTGAAGTTTGAGTTGACGACCAAAAGCGGCAAATTGATCCCCAATTTGAAGCGCCAATTCGCGGGTGGGCGTGAGAATCAGAGCAAAAATGCCAAATGGGTCGATGGCTAACTGGATAAAATGTGAGCAATGAGATGGCAAAAATGAAGAACAGTTGGTGCAACATGGGAATGCGCAATGAACATCCAAACCTGCTGTAAGATGGGCAATGCGAAAGCCAATGTTTTGCCTGTTCCGGTTTTGGCACATCCGAGCACATCAGACCCCTCCAAAATTTTCGGTATGCAATTCGTCTACGTAAAGTTAAGGAATTAAGATCAGAAAAGTGAAAACACTGTTATATTTCTAAAAATAGTAATATTTATCCTCACTTGGACTGGAGTGGGCTTTCGCAGATTGAACTCCTCTAACTGCTTGATCAGCCAAGGAGAAACGCCAATTTCGCGCCATGAGCAAATGGAAAATGGCTCAAAGGGATGAAATTTCAATGGAGTTGTTTCGCCGTTTGATAATGGCGATTGGCCGGCAGACAAATTGCAAGGTGAAGATGTAGATTCAATATTTGCTTCCTTATCCATCTAACACAAAAAAAAAATGAAAAAAGACCGGAAATTTGGATTCCGGTTAAATCCATGACGCGTAAACCCACGGTGCCTAATTTTACTAATTAGAATTTTGAAAGTTAGAATTTGTTTTAAACAAGATTGGCAAAATGTTATTATTGGACAATCTGTCCCTAATAAAAAAAACCGAATCCAACTAAAGCAAAAAAAGGTATTTCGTAAAAAAATCATTTATCAAACATACTCCAATAAGAGGATTTCAACATCTAAGATATCTTAAAGACAAAGTCGCTAAAAAGGTGTTTCTAGGGGGTAGCCTGGACGGGATGAATCCTACCGGCGGCCCTGCCCACAATTGGCATTTGCCATAAAAATAGGGCATTTTGGCACCCCAGATTTAAAACTAAATTTTCACATAAGAAGGCTGTCAAATGGCGTTTAGTTTCCTTGATTCAATTGGACGCGTTTATCCAAATGTGACAAAGACGGAGACAGATCCACTGGCCGCGACATCGAGGCAAATAAATGAGTCCGTAGACGCTGACTCGAAGCCTAAGAATGTAAGCATTCATTAAATTTTTTTAAAAATGCGAATGGTTTTTTTAATGTGCGCGTTTAGGAGTTGTGAGTGGTGTGAAAAATAGAGACAAACGTTTATTCTTTGTCCGACGGCGGTTAAGGCAATTCAAATTCTTTTAAGCAAAGTCAGGGGCCCAAGTCAATTTCGTTATACAAACCGCCCATCGGGGATGTTGCACAGCGGCAGTGTTCTTTCTTTGTCAATCAACACACTCCCGAAATCCGGTCGTCCGTCGCTTCGTTCCGACGGCATCAAACAGAAGAGAAACTTCGCAAGGAATGGAGCAAACAACGGGCTCCAATTGTCAAGGTTTTGGTTTAATTTTATTTATTGAACATTTTGTAAATTTGCTTTTTTATTTTTCAGTTTTACAAACAAGAACGGAAGTCGGCTCTAAGGCATTTGCGCAAAGGCATGGGAAAGCCCAAAGAAAACGAAAAAGAGAAGGAAATTTAGATGATTTTGCATTGATTTCCATTTGTTATTTTCTGTTTTACCGTTTTTTTGCTGTTTTTTTGTTTTGTTTAAATACTCATTTACAACTTATAAGAAAAACTTAATGGAATGGTTTCTGAATTGCCATGTTTACCGTTTTGTGTTGTGTAAATTTTTTTAAATGTGTTTTAGTCGTCAATGAAAAGCAAGGTGAAGGGTCGTCCAACCAAACAGCGAGGCAATGCCGAAGACGATGATCGCTTTGTTGACCTGGCGAAGAATCCGATGTTCCGAGAGATGCGCAAGAAGGAACACAAAATAGCAATTGATGACCGTTTTAAGAAGATGTTTACTGACAAAGCCTTTCGAGAGAGCGCCTTTCCGTTGGACCGGCGCGGACGCGCGACAAAAGATGCGCGCAGAGAGGGATATCTGGCGCACATTTACGATCTTGGTGATGACAAAGAGTGAGTGGGTCATTTTGTTTGTAAATTGAATTCAGCAATTATTTGCATCAATTTGAACAAGACATCGGAAAGCGCTAATTTTATTTTATTCATGAAGGGTGAATCCATGCGAAAGTGGAGAAGGAACGATCAAATCTGACAGTGAATGTGACTCCAGCATTGAGGAAGAGGAAGATTTGCAACAAATTCACCTCGACTTGGCTCGAGGACAAGGGAATGTCTCTTCATCGAGTGATGACGAATCGGTTGATGAGCCGTTGGTTCGACAGGAAGGCAGCGACAAGGAAGAGGCGGATGAATCCCCTTGGGGTGAATTGGACAAGGCAGTGCGACGCGTGGAGTGGGCCTCTCCTCGTCTGGCCATTTGCAATTTAGATTGGAGCAATGTTCGGGCGGAAGACCTGATTCTGGTTGGTTAGGGCTGTTTTAAGACACTTTTCTGGCATTTAAAATAAAATTTTAGTTGCTCAATTCACTAAAACCGACCAATGGACAAATTCGCTCGATTTCTGTGTATTTGTCGGACTTTGGTGCTGAATGCATAGAAAGGGAAAGGCGGGACGGGCCGATGTTGAAGTTTAAAGGATCGATCAAAAAAGGCGGAGAAGAGGACTTGGAGCAGTAATTTGTCGCTTTTAATGTTTTTTTTCATTATTCAAATTTAGACGTACGAAACAGGCAATTCGGGAGCATGAGTTGGACAAGCTTCGTTATTATTATGCGGTTTGTGTGTGCGATTCAATCGACACGGCGACTGCAATTTATGAGTCATGCGACGGCGTAGAAGTGAGATAGAGACTCGTTACGCTTTATCAATTCTTTGTAGTATGAATCCAGTGGGCTGCGATTCGATATTCGTTTTGTTCCGGATGAAATGGAATTCGAGGTTTGGAATGTGTGCGAATATTATTTGTATTTCTCTTTTTAACTTAGGCAGAACGAATTCGGGAGCAAATTTTATCGGATCAGTTTAACGCGGATTGGTATCAGCCCAGACGGGTTAAGACACATGCACTCACCGCAAGCAATCCAAAAATGAGTTGGGAGATGGATGACCCGGAAAGGAGACGGACACTGAAAAGGGCATTTGATGAAGAGGCGAAATTGGACGAGTTCGAGTGAGTTTTTTGAAATCAAACATATTAATGGTTGTGGTATTTAAGGCCGTTCATTGCATCCGGCACTGATGAGGACGATGATGATGAGTCTCAGCGTAAAGCAAAGCGTGAAGTGTTGTTGGCCGCTGTACGGGAGGGATTTGAGGGTGCAAACGCACAGCACGCAGAAGAAGTTGTTGAGGATGTGGAGCAACAACAAAAGGAGCACGAAGAATCGGAAGATGGGAACATAAGCGATGACAAAAGCGTAGACCAATGCGACGGGGAGGACAGGGAGATCACCGACGAGGACAGCGAGGACGAGGCGGTGGAAGTACGGAGGCCGAAGAGCAAAACTAAGTTCCAAATGTACTTGGAGCGGAAGAAGCAGTTAAAGCAGGAGAGGAAACAGGAGGAGGCAAAGAAACGAAAGCGGCGGAAAGAGGTGTTGAACTGCTAATAATTATTGTTGTGATTAACAGCTAATCGATTTAAAAACATCAGAGAATAATTTAAGGGCTTTTAACATTTTAGGAAATTCCATCGGAGGAGGCACCCCCAGCCGCTGTCGACCAAGTGGAGCGGGACGAGCGCTTTGCGGCATTTTTCACGGACAGCGCTTTTGCTGTTGACCAAACGGCCGCCCATTATAAAGGAGGCAATTTGGCGGAAAGACAAGCAAAGGGAAGACACAAACGACGCCAGCCCAAAACATTTAAAAATTCCGATTAATTCGTTTTATGCTGCTTTTCTTTTGCAATCCCCGCCTATTGTCACCATAAAATGCAAGTCCACAGCAGAGGAATATGATTTAATTTTTTGTGCGAGTATTATTTTTTGTTTTAAAGTTGCTTTAATTCATTTTCATTACTTCCAAATTTGTTTTCTTGTTGTCATTTCTTTTGTTTACTTTAGAAAACATTGTTAAAATTCAAGCCCCTCTGATGAGTACGAATTCTGTTCCATCGCGAAGTTGGCTTTTCAGCAACCGTGTGTTGGCCATGGCCGCTGCTTTGGGTCTTGGCAGCACGGTGCTGTATTTGGTAAGGTTTATCGAATCTTTAGTCAACATTTTTTGGCTAATATTTTGTTCTTCAGATAATGCGCAGTCGTAAATCAAGCCGGACTGGCTCGGAAAGCATTGTTCAGGAAGTGGAGCGGAAAAAGGCATGTGGCGTTGACGCATTTCGCCACAGACAGTTTGAAGAAGCGCTTCGCTTTTTTGGTGAAGCCGTCGACGACCTTCGAAAGGCCAGCGCAAAGCTTGCCGGGTCATCAGCGGAGAAAGCAGAGCTGGACGAGCTGTTATCCTCGTGCGAGAACAACAACGGTAGAATTAATTAATGGCTTCTTCTGATCTTTTTTGTTGCTGTTTGTGACGTCGTATGTTGGATAAGACCGACAAGGGATCCCATTTCTAGTCTATAATCAAGCGTTTTTTTATATTGCTTTTGCCAAAAATTTTGCAAGTCAACGGCTTTGATTTTGCTTCACTTTACGCTCATATTAATCTTAAATTTAGCTGCCTGCTACGACCAGTTGGTCAGTTGAACTGTGATTTGTCCTTCTGAAGTAGCAAAGAAAAAATTCTTCGTTTAGGGCGACACCGATTCATGCTTGCTGCATTGCGGCTTGGCAATTCAAATAAAGCCAAACTACGTGAAAGCGATCAAACGACGCGCAAGATGCTATGTCAAATTGGGTCTGCATGAAAAGGCCTTAAACGGTGAGTTGTTGCCCCGAAATGCAGATAATTGCTTCTCTATTTTGTTGATGTTATTAGATTATCTTGATCTGACCAACATGGGAAATGTAAGCCAAGAAAGTTTGAATTTTTACCAGTCTGAGCTTGATAAAGCCGCGGAAATGATCCTCTGTCCCATGGTTGATGAAATCATTCAGGTAAATAATTAACGGATTCACTTTGGAGGTTGCTCGGTTCCAAGAAATTGGAACTGTACCTCTTCCCAAAAATTGCTTTTATAGCCTTTATGAGCAATATTCGATGTTTAGAGTCGAATTATGAAGCCCATGAAAATTTCGCAATTGGTTGTCTGCGAATGGCTGTACAGCACGGTGACCAACGACCCGATTCAGGCCCGAATGGCCAACTTAACGAACGACGACAATTCCCAACAAAGTAGCGGTTTGGACGTCGCACTTTTTGCTCTCAAGCGGGGTGAATACGAGTAAGCATTGTTTGCCAAAGTGATCGAAATTAATAGGCTTATGGTTTCACATTTTCAGCAAAATTGCCTCGTTGGCCATCCCAATCGTGGACGACGAAACGATTGACTTGGTGGAGAAAATGTTGGCAGTGCTATTGGCCGCGCGATTTTTGCATTATCAAACATTGGACGTGCAAGCGCTGGAAATCGCACAAAAATTTGACAATTATTGGGACAAACTCGGTGACTTGTTTGGATTTTTTTTGTTTTATTATGAAAATTCCAGATGAAGAACAGAAACTTGCTCATAAGGACGTCCATGTTGCTTACATTACATTGCAGGTTGATTCTTTTTTTAATCAGGGCTAGGCGAAAATAATTTTGAAAACGAATTTACGCAAATCACTTAGAATGAGAAACATTTTTTGAGGAGTTTGGGTTACCACTAAAAAAATAGAACCAGTCGAATTTTGCTTAAAATGAATTCCATTGTTAGGGATGTAAATTTTAGTTTTTTTGTGCGAAAACGAAACCTAAAAAACGTGTGCAGCCCTGGTTATAATTAAAAGTGAAAATTTTAAAATTCAACTACCATTCTGGTTTGATGGTGGACATTCGTTCGACCTGTAATATTTTGTTGAATGTTTAGTTGAGCATTATTCATCTCTTCGAGAACGAATTGATGAGCAGCAGTGAGAATTTGGCAATTAACAAGACAAACAAAGAACGGTGCTATCAATTGATGGACGATGCACAAAGCATAAATCCGAATAATGTTGACCCGTTGGTAAATGACAAAATTGTTGCTTTTTCCATTGATTACATTTTCGATAACCTTTGGCGCTAAGCTGCTTACCGCTGATCTGTTCACTGAAGCGCTGTCCGTTTTTCAGAAAGCCAAAAATATTGATCCGAAGCATCCATTCATTCGGTGAGTTTAAAGTTTTGCCCAAATCTGGTTACGGCGTTTCACACACCCATGCAGTTACTACGAAATCCATGGTAATCTTTCGCTCGCTGTTCGACAAGAATCGTTTGTTGATATCCAAAAACAAATGTTCCAGCTGGAACAGGCGTTGCAAAACTCGGAGAAAGTGCCAATGTTTGCGTTCATTATCCTTTCCAGGGTGCCTTTTCCTAATTATTACATTACATTTAAAAAACAATAATACTGTTTCAGTTCGCGGTGCTTTTTCAGAACAACCAATTGGCAACCGAGGCGTGTAAAAAGTTGCTTGAAAAAGTGCCCAATTTCTCATATGCCATTTTTCTTTTGGGGTATTTTTTTGTAGGGATTGGTGGTGGGTGCCCTGACTGAACACCCTTTTTCTTAGTCTGGTGGATTGCAACCCCAACGCGTTGTCCGACCGTGCGGCGTTTGCCACTTTCGTCAAGCGGACTGAACGCGCAATGCGAAAGGCAATTGAGGCGGACGCGAACAATTGGGAGCCCTACCGGATGTTGGGCAAAATAAGCACTGACAAGTAAACATAAACAGCGGCACAAAAATGTGTTCTCAAATCATTAGTAATTTGATCGACTAATTGGTCTTCACTCAAGCTTAACGATTAAAGACATTTGGACGGACCAACCTCGAAAAGGGGATTAATTCATTGTGCCTAATTGTAATTTGCAAATTCTACTCTCTTCCTAACTTCCAGTCAAGCTTTGTCGGAGGCCGTCGACTTGTATTCCAAAGCAATTGCATTGGCACGAAAGCGGGAAGAGCTGATGGTGCTGTTGAAGGAGCGACTGATGGTCACCGTTCTCGTGAAGAAAAAGGAGGAGGGCAAAAAAGTCCATGATTGATTGTTGATTCTTCGATGGTTAAGTTTATTTTTGATTCATCAAAACTGATAGTTTTCATTGTTCTTAATTTATATTTTGTGTGCTCACCTCATCGCCAATATCCAAATAAAAAGTCGGTTAATGATACCTAAAAGGAAACTGGTGTGCTCTATGCCAACCGATTCCAGTTGAACAATCGGCCATAAAACCATTTTGGTACTTAAGCAGTTAGCCGACTTTTTCAACAAAATCCAGAGACAATATCACGAAAGAAAATTTATTTATGAATCGAAACATTCCGCATAAAAACTCGTTCACTTTGGAAACATATCAATATTTGAATTTTTTGATTTGTTCCTAATTGTTTTCCATATTAACAAATTTGGGCAAACTCCGTCACAGCGGACAATTGACGGTGATGACTGAGGAGTGAGTTTTTTGATGGGGTTACTAAACGAAAATTTGTATCAGAGTTTTGATAAATCCCGATCGGGGTTCGGAAATGACCATGATCAAAGGGTTTGCCGCGATTGCGGGTGCTTCCGGGGGGGGGGGGGGTCAATTACCGTCTTAAAAGGTCACCACCACTCACTGTTTAAGGGCAAGTGAACCTTAAAAGCGTGTGGCATCGCTCGGCGGAGCATGCGCACGTATGGCCAACCAGACGCGTTTATATTTGGAGAATTAAGACCGCGCAAAGCCGAATCGGAGGTTTGGCAGCACCTTCCCCTGTCCGGTTCTGTCGCCAGCGGCAGCAAAGTCCCCACTGTTGCGCGGGGTGACAATGTGTTTCTGTTCTACCCGAACTTGCTCGGCTATGTGCGCATTTTTCTTGCTTTGGGCGCTTTCTGGGCAATGTCCTCCGGCGAAAAACCATGGCGTTCCGCACTGTGGTACTTCACCAGTGCGTTGTTGGACGCCTTCGACGGTTATTTGGCGCGAAAATTTGACCAAAGTAAGACAGGAGAGAAATTAGAGTTTCACCATGGGCATGGTTAATTGTTTAGGGTCAACAAAAAGCTTTCCGACCTAATTGGGCAGAAAACCACTCAAATGGAATTAGCTTAAATTGCTTCCGTCACCGCAACTTTCCACAATTTAGGCTCTCGTTTCGGCGCCATGCTGGATCAACTTACCGACCGTCTCACTTTTCTTGGCGTTCTCATGACTCTCTGTCACTTTTACTCGTCTAAAATGCTCTTCTTCCAATTCATCGCATTTTTGTAATGTTTTTTTTGTACCTTTGTATACGTTTAACTCTAAAGCCTTTCACAAAAAATGCTTGGCTTGGCTGATAAGGATGTACGATTAGAAGAAGTTCAAATAATTTAGAGACATTGCTGCCCATTGGATGCACCTCCACGCCACCGACTTGACGGGAAAGGAGTCGCACAAAGGCTCGCCCAACCCCGTCCTGAACTTTTATTATACGTCCAAGTCAGTCGATGATTAATTTGTTAGGGGGCAATAATTGCCAAATCTGGATTGATGCCTCCAATTTGGCGCTGTGAGTAGAGAAACAGCACGGACGATCCCGTTTTAGGCCCTGTCTGTTCTGGATGTGTTTTGGTAATGAGGCGTTTTACGGACTGCTCTACATCAACTACTTTTGGGCCGGCCCTGCGCTGCTTTTCGGCATTCATTTGATGCCAGTGCTGGCCGCACTCACTTGTCCGGTCGCGCTCGCCAAATCGGCGCTCAATGTGCTCCATTTGGTGATGGCCAGTCAAACTGTGGTTGAGCACGACCAGGAACAACGTAGACGCACGTCGAAGCAACGAATGGAGGAGGGCAAGAAGGGAATATGAACAAAATGACGGCGAACAAAAACAATTTTCGTCCAGTCACTGTTGCATAATTTTGTTGACTTTTGCAACCCTTTCGTTCCAGTCAATCGCTTTCACCGATCTCATTAAAACCGGAGAATGAATTCGCCTCGCCCTTCACTTTTTGAAACAGTTGTCCCCATTCTGTCAATCAACTTTTATTCAACTAAAATGAATAAATCATTTGGTATAATGAGCGCATTCGAGAATTTATGACTCCATTGGAATAATACTGGGAAATTGGGGAACACGACGTGCGGTCAAAAGGAGTCAAGAATATTAAAAATGTCCTCTTTGGGTGTCGGACAGTCAGTCACTCTTCTTGTCACGGCCGTGCGAAGTCTGAAACCGTTCAATGGCATTAAGTTAGAAATGAGTCAACGGACGGACCTCGGCAGCGCGCAATTGTTCGGTGACGCGTTCGTACTCCTCCTGCAAGTTCTCCGCCTGCGTCTTCATAGTGTCACGGTCCGTCTCCGCTTTGTTCAGCTTTTCCTTCGTTTCTTTCAACTCGCCACGCAAATTGCTGGCCTCCTCAGCAGACAAGCCCTTAGCATTTTCGTCCTGAATTGTACGTGTCCAACGGCTTTGTCCACTCCCATTTCCTGGCCCAATATAATGCCACCCGTACGACCCCGGCTTGAATTGGCCAAATGAATGGCGTTTGAATTCGAAAATCATTAACAAACCAAATCGTCGCTTACAATTTAGCCCCGACAAAACCTTGTCGATGAAACTTTGTGCCGCCTTCCCGGCGCCTTCCGCTTGCTTCATGGCCGCCTCGGCAGCCAATTCAAGGTGCGCACAACGCGCGAGTAACGTGACAATGCGGCTGATGATACTAAAAAGTTGGGTCGATTGACAGAACCCATCAAAAAAAAGATCACAAACAGGGCCAGGAGCAGAGAGAATCCGCTGAGGTACAAGTTGCGCTGGGCCCTGAAAGACCAATGTAAAATAAAGCCAATAAAAGCGCCAAATGGTCGCAAATGGACTTCTGCTGACCTGAAAAGACGCATGTGAATGACGGCGTCAGCCTCGGCCACCCGCCCCGTAAGCTCCTTGCCCGCGTCCACGTGGCTGTACTTGCGCACCTCGCGGGTGGCATCTACAAAAAAAAATATTAAAAAATCCGTTTAAAAGACAGCAAAAATTTCCAATTTCGGTTATCAAACTTTAAGTAATCATAATGTAGCTAAAACTGACTGAGGTAAACAAACCTTACCAATGAACAGGAGAATGAGCACGAAGATGAACGAGTAGGAGTATACAGTCGAAAATTGTTTAAGTTTGTGCAAAATTCGACTGTTGAACACTTTCTTCCACCTAAATAAAATGTTATTAATAACACAATTAATTATGAATGATTTTATTTCCATGGCTATCTGTTTTATTTATTAGTGAAAAGGAAAAAAACATTGTGGGTCGAATCCAGGGAAGCAGTAGCACAACAATTGTGGCGATTTCGGAGTACAACACAAATGCGATAACCGTCCATTGTAGAGTCATTTCTTCTGATTTTATCAAAAAGTACTTTAACAATCTAAATTTGATTAAAGATGGCTAATTAAATGAACATATGCTTAAAAGCGCGTTCGAGGTGGAAAAGAAGACCATAAGCAAAATTTTAAAACAGAACATTTGTGTATTTTAGTCACAGACTTCCCAATTAAATTTCATCAATAGAAAAGAAACTAAAACTACATAATACATGACCTTCGTTTCACTTTTTTAAATGGAACTCTTTAAATCGGAGAAAGGGTTTGAATGATGTCATAAGTAAACGTAATGCTCACACATCACAAATAAAAACAACACTTATGGGTCCACAGTCCGCCCACTTATTTATAAAACAAATTTTGGCAACACTAAAATTTTGCTCAGAAAAACGGCAAAAAATTCGTTGCTCGTTTTGGCGGGCCGGGCCTATCAACGGAGATTTTGCGCATTAGAAACCGTCTTTTTCCTTATCTGTAAACGTCCAATTCTTCACTAATGGATGAATTTCCGGACACCGGACACCGTTTGAAAGCTTACATATTTTACACAATAGAGAACTGAGTACCCATTGAAAGGGACACTTCAGTCCCGTCTTTTTACTCCAGTAAACGACATTTTAGCCCAATTACATTTGCTTAAAAGTGACTTTTTCACATTTTTATTTTTGTTTCTATAATTCCCGAAACCCCAAAAATATGCAAAATTTCATTTTTATTGCTTTTTTCATGAGAATTTTAGCAATAAAAGGTCAGAATTTTTCTGCTACGTGCCTGCTGCAAAAGGACCCGAGGACATCCCGGGCCGGATCCCGTTAAAATCCCCGTTTGGTTTAGAGCGTCCAGGCACTAGTTGCAGCTTAGTTTTAATTCTTATTGTTGCAAGACAATCGTAAGCTGTACTTCCTGAAATGAGTGGCTCTTTCGATGCGGTGATTGCCAACCAGCCGGTGGTGATCGACAACGGGTCCGGCGTGGTCAAGGCGGGCTTTGCCGGAGAGCAGGCGCCAAAATGTGTGTTTGGAAATTTTGTTGGACGGCCTAAGCACGTGCGCGTGATGGCAGGAGCACTGGAGGGCGACGTTTTCATCGGTTTGATGGCCAATGGAAAGTGGAGTGCTATCGCTGTTGCTTTGCAAATGTTCAGGGCCAAAAGCACAGGAATACCGAGGGTTGCTCTCGCTCAAGTACCCGATGGAACACGGAATTGTGACGGATTGGAACGACATGGAGAAGGTGTGGCAGTACATCTACAGCAGTGACCAGCTCAAGGTGTCCTCTTTTCAATTATTGTTCGGGCACATTTTTTCCGCTTTAGGCCGAGCCCAGCGAACATCCGGTGCTGCTCACCGAAGCTCCGCTGAACCCGCAAGGAAATAGGGAAAAAGCGGCTGAGATCTTCTTCGAGACGTTCAACGTGCCGGCCCTGTTCGTCCAAATTCAGGCGGTGCTTTCCCTTTACTCGTCCGGCCGCACCACCGGCGTTGTGCTGGACTCGGGCGACGGTGTGACCCATGTGGTGCCAATCTTTGAGGGGTTCGCCATCGAACACGGGTAATTTGACATCAAATAATAAACTCTCAAAGTCGAAAAAAACTTGTTGGTTGAGCACATCGAACACAAATTCATCCAAATAAAATATTTGTTTAAATGGTGTCTCCCTTTTTCAAGAAATGTTCAGAATTCAGAGGATAGACATTGCGGGGCGGGACGTGACGCGGCACCTGAAGCTGTTGTTGCGCAAGGAGGGCCACCTGTTCACCAAATCGAGCGAATTCGAAATTGTGCGCGAGATCAAAGAGCAGCGCTGTCGGCTGCAGACGACGCCGCTGAAGGAGGAGCCGACGGCGGGCGACCCCGGCAAAGTGAGGGGTCGGGGGGTGGAAACGGCGAACGTTTTGAATTTGTCGTCCCAAACCGTCCAATGTTTTTAATTCATTGCCTCTGCCCAACGTAGTAATTAGGGAGGGATGTACGTTTTGCCCTTTTTTGAGCTTAATTCTTAGATTTTTTGGGTTGAACGGGTTGAGGGAATGTCATTTTCGTTCATCTTTCATCTAACGTTTGATATTGCCTATTTCACTGCGCCCCTCAGAAACTGTTGGTTGGTGCCGTCGCGCTTTACCTTCAACAGTTGGGGAACGATCCGTTGAACAAAAGTGTAAGACGAACAAACAAACACAAAAAATGTCAAAATTATGAATATCTTCTGTTGCATGTAAAAGTTTTTTTTATAGTTTGGGCTTAAATCGGTTTCAGTGGAAGTTTTTTTGTTTGCCCCCCCTCCCCCAAATGCTTTCCTTCTAATTTTTTTTCTTTCTTTGCCCTTTTTGAGTTTTCTGTCGCTATATTAGGGAATTGGCACATTTTGCCGCTGAAATGACCCCGGGGCATTCAGACAGTCTCAAAATGTCCTAAAAAACAGTGTAGAAGGACATGCACATGCCCCGGCATTCATGAAAAGGTCGGTCCTGGGCAGTCTGGACTTCCATAGCACGGACGATTGAGCCTTGGGGGGTTAGACGGGTCTGTCTGTGTGTTTGTGTGTGCTTTTTATGTTCTTGCTGAGGTACAACTGCAGCAAAAGTGCGTCCGCATAAAACAAAACAAATTTTATTTGGTCTCAAATTCACAAAAAAATGAGGGTTTTAACAGAGAAAGAGAGGGTATGAATGCTTTCGGATGGAGTTGAACAAATCGTTCAGCATAACTTTTTGCTCATAAAATGGGTCCCCTCTCAACAAACAAAAACAAATCAATTGAATTGCTTTTGTGAATTCATTCGATTTTGATGGTCTGCAAATTTTGTTTTGCTTTTTGTGTAAGGACGGCGCTCCTTTTTGCTGCAGTTTTTCAGTTGAACTCTTTCAACAGATTCTGCACACACTTCCGGATGGGTCCAAAATTGAAATTGGACCTTCTCACTACCGGGCGCCCGAGTTGCTTTTCCGTCCGGAACTGATCGGAGAAGAATGCGAGGGCATCGCGCATTGTGTGGCCAACGCAATTTTTGTGAGTTTAATTAGGTCGGTCGATCGGTTTTTTAAATTCATTTTCGAATTTTGCAGAAATGTGACGTCGACCTTCGCAAGACGCTCTACCAGAACATTGTGCTCAGCGGTGGTTCGACCATGTTCACGGGATTTGGGGACAGACTTTTGGCCGAGGTCCGTCAATTTTATGGCCATTTTGTTGGGACAAATGGAAATAGGCTTAGAGAAGGGATCGGACATGTTTTCGGGGGTAATCTGTGGGGGGGGGGGGTTCGGATTTCGGGAGGTATTTGACGGCATTTTTGTCCCGTCGATTTACCCCCCCCCCTTTCTCGCGCAGACGAAACGGCTGTGTCCAAAGGATGTGAAAGTGCGCATTTTGGCGCCCCAGGAACGGATATTCTCCACGTGGATTGGCGGCTCCATTTTGGCCTCGTTGGACACATTTCGCAAAATTTGGGTGACCAAACAGCAATACGAAAACAATGGGAAGATAATCATCGCGCGGAAGACATTTTGATTTTGGTGTTTACAAAAGGACCCCACCGCCATTATTTGCACATTAATCGCCCGCCCGTTTTGGACACACTCCACAGCATTTTATTCCATTTGAATGTCACCAAAAATGCGTCCATCGTCCTTTTTGAATAAACAAAATAAATTTTGGAACAAATTAAAACAGAATTAAATACAATAAAAAAAATATGTTTCTCGTATTGTATTTTCAGTCTCCTCCCATCGGAAAAAGGTGAAATTTGAGCTTTCCCCCCCCCCTTTTTATGCCCTTTTTGTTCTCATCAAAACGCTCCTTTTTGTGTAACAAAATTGCATAATGGATAATTGTGGACGCGTAATTCATTCATTTGTTGTTTGCCATTTGTTCACCAACGGATTTTGCCATCGAAAGGAATAAATGAACGGATGAAATGACCTTGAGGGGGCGGCGGAGGGGGGGGGGGGGACGGCAAATTTAATTGGGTCATTTCCAATGTTTGGTAATCAAACAATCGAAATTCTGTTGCCTAAAATGTCATTCATTGGGAGGACCTTCGAATTTAAAAAAAAGTATCCAATCGCTTAGCCTCACCAAGGACAATGGCACTTTCTAAACGTGGGAATGGCACCAAAAATTTATTGTTTGCGATCGGGAGAGACTTAGCGATTTGAACGCCGCCGGCACTTTTGGGCTCGTGCCTTTCATTTCCGTTGTCATTCATTTAATTATGCAAATTTGTTAATGAACTTCGATGGATTAATTGGGGGGAGGTTATCGTCGAATAGTTGCGCAGGCTGTGCCCTCCCGGTCCCTGGCATTGTTTTGGGGGGCGTATTGTCTGCCGCTTCCGTCCGCCGCTTCTGACGGCGACGTTTTGCGGACTTCCGCCGCCGTCGTCGGCTGGCCCCGCAACGCGCCCGGGTCCACCTTTTTCTGCTTCATCCGCCGGTTCTGGAACCACGTCTTCACCTGCGGTGGGGGGGAGGGAACATTTTCAAATTGTTCAGAACGATTGGTGGACAGACGCCATTTTCACTTGAGTTTCGCTGAGGTCCAGCGCGCTGGCCAAGTTAATGCGTTCCGGGGTGGACAGATAGTTCTGCTGGTTGAACTGATGCTCCAGACCTACGGAAAGAATGGAATGTACTGACCGAACAGCTCCCCCACCCCCTCAACTCGTTCACCATGCAGTTGCTGATCCGAGAACACTGTCCGTGCCTTGCGGCGTCTGTACGATTTGCTGCCCGGGCCCCTCCCCGGATGGCCGTGCCCATCGTCCGTTCCCTCGGGCAGCTGAACCGACGAATTGCCCGACGCGGCCACCGCAGCGGCCATTGTGGCAGCCAACCGAAGTGTTTCGTAGTGGAAAAGGCGCGAGGAATGTGTCCAGGAGGGAGCAGAAAGCGGCGAGACGGACGGCGACGGCGACTCCACCGTTGCTGAACAGTGAATGGGCTGCGTGACGAATTTGTGGGATCCGCCGGCGGAGTCTTAAGCGTGACGCAATTCAATGGGAAAGAGACGGAACGAATGATTGATTCTCCATGAACTACTTGCTCACTAATGGGTTCATCGCCGTCCTCAGCAGAAGCAACAGCAGCACGCCATCGATGCTTTGGTGCTGCCAATGTCTGTTGTTGATGATTCATGTGATGTTGCTGTCGTTGCAGAACCGTCTCAATGCCCATCATGTACTGGTCCATCAACGTCAGCGGGGGAGGAGGAGGAAGTGCGGGATGCATCATCAACATCAGAGCTGCAGAAGAGGACGAAGGAGGATGGATGGACGAGGAGGCGGGGACGGACGAGGAGGACAACGTCGCCGCCATCGGCAGATTGTCCGGTTGCTCGGCCCTCTCCCCGCCGTCCTCTGCAACGTCTTCAGAATGTTGGCCACCAGTGCAAATGCTGTTGCTGTTGTTGCTGTTGCTGTTGGTCAGCAGCAGACGGACGATGGAGAAGGAGTTCTTCTGCCCGCCGCTGCTGTCGCTTCTTCTCCGATTCCCTTCCGTTTCCTTCTCCTCCTCCGGAGTGGGACCGTCTTCGGCATATCGTTGTCGATGGTGCTGAACATCGTTGCTGTGCTGCTCCAACTTGCGTTGCTGCTGCAGCTGCTGCTGTCTGTGTTGCTGTGTGTCGACAATGTTCACCGAAGGCTGATGGGCGACGAATGATGAAGACGAAGAAGACATTGTGGGGCCGGAAAATCCGAGCAAAAAGTCCATTTTGTGTGATGAAACAGCAAAATGGGATTATTATGACAAAATTAGAGGGAGAATGTGCTAATTAAGAAGCTGCCAGACTCATTTGCCCATCACACCATCCATCAGTGCCGAGCGATGTATTGGATGGGACACGCAAAAGAGTTGAGAGCGGAGAAAGGACGCCCCCCTCGGGGGCGAAATGAAAGAGCGGCACAGACCCCCCCCCACCCCCCAAAATCTGTTCAACCCCTCGTGATGGGCCGAACCATCGCCTCGGGGGAGGGGGGTAAGTTTTGAGTGAATTCCGTGGAATCAAATTCAACCCGAAGTCTTGGCATGTTAATTGGGAAATTCTGATGCCCCCAGGCAAAGAGCGATGGACGAATATGTCCGTCCCATTAAAGCTGCGCGGATTATTAGCTGAAGTGCCCTAAGCCCATTCAAATAATTAATTATGCGTGCCGTTCCCCGTCTCCGCCCGCCCGCCGCCATCCTTTGCTGCTGGGGGGGGGGCGGTGCTTCGTCGTCCGTTGGGGGTACGGTAATTTGGGGGGGGGCAAATTGGCCGGATGAATGGGGGCGTTTGGGGGGGGGGGGGGAGGGACCATCACCATCAGCCCAATCCAATTAGTTTTAATTTGAGCACGATGATGAGGCAGGGGTCTTTTGGAGATGGTCCCAATTTTCTCGGATTTCTCAGAAATTATGCCCGAATAATCGCCGTGTTTTCATCGCCGAAGGGCTAATTGAGGGGCGGGGGGGGGGGGGGAACACTCAAGACCGACAAATCCCCGAGACGAAAATATTGTGCAATTTGAATAAAGTGATACAATTGGCTGTGCAAAAAGCAATGATCGGTCGGAGTGGAGGCGGAAGTGATCAGTGTACCAAACTGATCAATCATAAACGATTTGACTCGGAAAATTGGGCGTCAGAAAATTTTATCTTATTAATTTATTGTAAAAAGAACATATTTCTCTTTGTTTGGATCCAAAATGTGATTTAGGTAATGAATTTGATCGATCACCAAATGAAAACAAACCCTCAAAGCTGGATTATGCATACATTAGCTGATAGATAGCCTTAAGATAATCTAACGGACTCCATTCACCACAATTCGACAAATTTCCATCAAAAACGGAAAAATTTCAAAATTTCCCAGGCGAAAGACTGTACAGAAATTCAAAATTAATTTATTTTAAATAAAAAATTATAAATATTATTATTTTATCCTTATTGACTAACTGAATAATAAAGCACAAATCATGCCAATCCCCCCCCCCTCACCCGGCGCCAATTTTCAGATCACCCCCAAAACCCCCCGAGGCACCCACAGAATTTAAATTCCTCAAAATTTGGACACGAAAAAGACTGTCTTTTTATCAACCAAAATTCATTTTATTCCCCCCCCCCCCTCCCCTCCCCTCCCCCAATTGTCTTCTCTTTCTGTTTGCCCTTTTCTCTGAAGGCATTTGAGTCATGTTCCACAATTATTTGGCAGTAATTGGCTGATTTTTGCGCTTATCCAAACACCCCCCCCCAGCACCTTCGTTTGCAACTTTTAATCCAATTTTCTCACAAATCCTTTCTTCTGACCCCCCCCCCCCTCCTCCCCCCAAAAAGTGTCCCCTCCCCCCCCCCCCCGAGGGTCAATTTGTCCCTCGCCCACCGCGCCACTAATCGCCCACACCCCAAACAGTTCAACACACAGCACACAGCACACAATTGCTGTGCTGTGCCCGTCCGTTTGTGTCGGCATTTTCTCGCCAAAAAATGGTGGGGGGGGGGCTAAGAAGAATTGGTCATTGAAGTGCCCATTCAATGGACAAATTGGAGGGCACAAATGACAAATTGTGGGGGGTGGCAAAGGAATTATGCCCCCCGAACATTGGGAAATAATAGCCAAAACCGAAAATTCCGCAGAAAATGCGCTCCCCAATTGGACTTTTTCCTTCACTAACCCAAATATTTTTTATTATTAAAAATTCAAATCGTTTTATGCCAATGAACACATTATTTAATAATCAATGAAAATTTGGAGCAGTCAAAATAATTTCGAGGTGATTAAATTTGCAGAAAAAAAAGAAAGCCAATGCGAGCCAAAAAAGCATTCCATTTCAGCCCTCCGCCTCCCGTCGGGCCGTTCTCGTCGTCCCCTCAATTCCGTGGCGTGGTCAATTCCCTCTCGAGTCGAAATGCGTACCCATACTTTGCCACCAGCGAATCCCAATCCGGAATTGGGGGCAAATTGGCACACTGAAAGGGCGGGGGAAAGAGTTTTGTATTAATAATAATTTATAAATCGCAATTTTGTGCCGTACCTTTTCCCTGGCCGACAGCGAAAGAGCAAACAGCGGGTTGAGCTCGAACGGCACGCGATCGACGCCCTTTCCTCCTTCGACCTAAACACAGACAAAACGGTTGGGTTTTGCTTTGCTTTGCTCGAATTAACTCGGCCAAAGTTAAAAACAAAAACTTTCTAAGAATTTAAGGAACGTCCGCCATTTTATGAATAGACGGCATTTCCCCTCAAAAAACCAAAAACTTATGGGAAAATCGACCGTTTTGAATTCAGCCACAATTGGTTTATATTTGCTGAAAAAAATACACAAACAGCAAAATGGCCCACCGAGTCGCGCCGTTGCTGTCCAGCAGCCAAATTGAACTGCTTCAGTCTGTCGAGGTCGCTGGCCGAGTGTCGACACTGAGCGTTTGTGCTGGTGCCCAACGGGGGGCCAATGTTCGGGTAAATGCCGACGCCCGCCGCGGAGGCGCCGGTGGCCAAATGTCTTAAAGCAATTTGATTTTGGGAGGAGTTAAGCTGAATTTTGTCATTGCTTTGACTGACTGCATTTCGGTTGATTGGCTGTGCACGAGCCGTCCATAGCCTTCGGGAATTGTTGAAACGCGAAAGCAAATGGCCATTCCGTCAATGTCCCTGCAAATTAATGAACCAATCAAATCCCCCAGGGGGTTGGAAGATAATTACCCCCCCCCCCACCTCAAAAAAACTTTTTCTGGTTACGGAGACCTGTCGTTTGCCTTCATTTTTGAATTCCAATTAAACGCTAATGCATTTTTGGTCCAAAAGTCACATTACCCGCCGTCATAACGTAAAAACTCGCCCTGCCCAAGTGTATCCCTTCGGCGGCTTTCGCGACTTGGCCAACACAATCAAATTGGTCACCGCGTCAATTGCATCCGTTCGGGGAGTAAACCGCGCACACAAATACTTCTTCTTCAGGGCCCGCTCCTCTGAAAACAAAAAAAGAAATTTTCAGCGAAAAAGCGACGGCGGAGGACAAAAGAACGAACGAACTCGTGTCGACGGTGAAGTCCAGGCACACAAAGCTGGACGGGACGGCATCCTTGTCCGAAATGACGGCCACATCTGTCAGCACCTCCAGACCGCTCGGCTGAAATTTGGCCATTTTTATGTTCACGTCTTCAAATTTCGCGTTTTAAAACTCTAATAGCGTTTCTTACTGCTGCTATTGACAAAACCAAAAAGCAATTATGGGGAGCAAAAAAGCAAAAATTCAAATTGTACAATCGCGCAATGCGTTCGTTCTGCCCATTTAAAATGTGCCATAAATGCCAACCGGAGTTTCCGCAATGTGTCGGCTCACGGCAATGTAACGCACAGAACGGTTGAATAGGCCAAACCCGAAGCCGTCCTTCCACAAATCGGCGTCGCTTCCGTCGTCGTGAGTTTTGACTAACTAAAGGCACTAAAATGCTTCGATTCGAATTTGGAAGAAAACTTTCAATTTAACTAAAAAAACGCTACAAAAAAGGCTCTCAAAAAGCCATATAATACGAAAAGCCTCATCACCAATTCATTAAACAGTCAAATTCGATGGTTTACCGTCACGAAATTTGCTGGTGCCCGACTTTTGTCTGCGATGATAACCATCGAAACAATTGGCAGCCGTTCCTCCTCCATTTCCGGACTTCGACTCAACATTGGCTTTTAGTTAAAAATGGATGATTTTGGAAGAAGGCATTCAGAATAAATTCACCACAATTTAAGGTAGTAATTAGACATCATTTCAATCTTTTAAAACTTTGCCCAAAACAAAATTTAAATAAACTCAAATAAAACAAATTTCATCATGGCCATGCCACCAGCGCTGAGCAAAAACATATTGTAAAATCGCGTAAAAGCCTTCCGAAAAGAGTTCGTCACGCCCATGGCGGCACAATCGGTGTCGGATTCTGCAGATAGGACATCACCTGACAAATAATCAACAAAAAGTTAGTCTTAGGTTGGGTGGACACGAAAATACCACGGCGGAGATGCTGAGCATGAACGAGCTGACCACCTGCTTGGTATCGTCCGAGGCGCGCATGTTGGCAAAACTGACGCAAGAGCAGATCAGTGCCACCCAGGAGCACCATTTAAGCTTTAATAACAAAGAGATGGAAATGTTTTGAAGACAAATTGATCAGAAATCCTGGATTGGATCGGACGTCCAGGAAAACCTTGCTTTCCCAAATCCTAACCAAGTTCCAACTACCTAATTGTGAGTCTATCGAATGAAATTATCTAATTTCTTCTGCAAATTCTCACCCTCATCATCAGGCCCATCATCGAGAAGATCATCCCCAAGACGTTCATGTACTCCGGAATGCTGTCTTCCGCAGCCACTGGCTGAACCATAGGGTCCACCGGTTTGTACCTTAAAAGAAGCTGGAGATGGTGGACAATTTGAATTTGTTCAAACCTGACAATTTTGTTTGGTCTTCGAACCTCGCCATTGTTCAATGAATTCATATTTATGAATCAGCTTAATTCAACAAATAATGTTAAAGCAATTTTCCTGAAGAAAGAGTGCGGCAATCTGCTCTCTTTTTCTCTTCACTTTTACTTTTTTTCTCTGTTTACCATTAGAAAACAGAACGCCAAAATATAAAACCGAAAGTCCCTCAAGGCGCCATTTAAGGGGATAAAGCCCATTAAAGCCCCATTTTCCACGCCGTAATCACATCCAATTGCTTTGCAGAATCATAATGTACATTAAAGAAGTGAACATTACTGGATTCCGGAGCTACAAAGAGTTGACAACAGTGCGCAATTTTTCGTCCAAACATAACGTGGTGGTGGGCCGAAATGGGAGCGGCAAAAGCAACTTTTTCACCGCCATTCAATTTGTGCTCAGCAACGACTTCTCCTCGTTGAATCAGGCGGATAGGCACGCCTTTTTACATGAGGGCGTTGGAAGCAGAGCGCCGCTTGCAAAGGTTGAGATTGTCTTCGACAACACGGACCGACGAATACCGACGGAAAACGACGAGGTGCGCATCATGCGGCAGGTCGGACCAAAGAAGGACCAGTTCTTTATCGACAACAAGCAAGTGACACGGACTGAGGTGAGTGAAGTGGAATATGCCGTGCTTACGTGAATGTGAAGCAGTTCAGATTGTCAATCTGATGGAATCTGCTGGCTTTTCGCGTTCAAATCCCTATTACATTGTCAAGCAGGGGAAAATTACCGAATTGGCAACAGCGGCCGACGCTTACCGACTTAAGCTCATTAAAGAGGTACTTTTATGGCATAAATTTTGCATAACGTTCATTCCCTACAGGTGGCAGGAACGCGCGTGTTTGACGAGAAAAAGGAGGAAAGCACCAAAATTTTGCACGACACACAAGCGAAAATTGCAAAGAGTGTCCAATTGCTCGGCTTCATTAATGATCGGTTGTTGAAGCTGGAGGAGGAGAAGGAGGACCTCAAGGAGTACCAGAAGTGGGACAAAATGCGCAGGTTCATTTATTTTATTGACCCTTTTTGAAGTTGCATAAATTATTTGCAGGGCGATTGAATACACCATTTACGACTTGGAGATAAAAGAGGCGAAGAGCAAGTACGAGAAGTTGACCTCGCACAGGGAAAAGATTAATGCGCAACAGAACGAGGCTCGTCCCCTTATATAAAAACCGATTTTTCTAATTATAAGTCCACGAAACAGTCCAAAAACTTTACAGGTGGAGACCAAGCTGATCCAGGCCAAAATGTCCATCCAAGAGGTGGAAATGCAGATTCACCAACTGGAGACGCACTACAAGGGCGTGAAGGAGGAGCGCACCACACTGCTCAAAGAGCAGTCGGACCTCATGGAGCGCAAGACGCAATTGGAGTTGGCCATTCGGGACTTGGCGGAGGACGTAGACCGGGAACGGAGCGGGCGGGACATGGCCGAACAGTCACTGCGACAGCTTAAGCGCGACATTGCGGAGAAGGAGGGGCAGTTGGAAAAGCTGCAGCCACAATTTGAACGATTGGTGGAGGATGAGAGTCGGCTGGGCTCGGACATTCGCATTGGCGAGCAAAAATGTCGCGAGCTGTACGCCAAGCAGGGCCATCAGGAGCAAGTATTTGTTGTTGAAGAAAGAGGACAAAAAACAAAATTTATAAAATGTGTCTTCATTCAGTTCAAAACTGTAGAGGAACGGGACCGGCACTTGCGCAAGGAGATTCACTGGATTGAGCGTCGCATTGACGAGACGGAGCATCAAATTCGCGAGATTGACGAGGCCATCGTGGAGGATGGGAAGGAGCACGAGCGATTGCAAACCGAGTTTCAGGTTAATATTGTGGGCTAATCAATCTTAATTAGAAGTATTTTTTTTCGTCAATTACAGGATTTTGCACGAATTCTGCACGAGAAATCGGTACGGATGGACACGCTGAACGCGGAGGAGAAGCAAAAGAAGGCGGAGTTGGACAAAGCCATGAACGTTCGGATGGAAAATGCGAGGCAGGAGAAGGATGTTCGGGAACGGCTCACAATGGTCCAATACGAAATGCAACAAAGCGAGCAGGAACTGCGACGGCTCACCTCGAAAACAGTGCTGAACGGCATTGCCAGTCTGAATCAAGTGCTGGACGAGTTACGGCAGAGCGGCAGCAACGGCCAGAACATCGCTGACGGATACTACGGTATGGTGAATTGATCATCGGGCTTTAGTTGAACAGTTTGCTCAGGTCGTGTGATTGACCTCTTCGAGTGCGAAAGTCAGTACAACAAGGCGATTGAAGTGACTGCCGAGTCGCGTCTCTTTTTCCACGTTGTGCGAGACGATCGCGTGGCGATGAAATTGCTGGAGCGCATCAATCAGCGCGGGTTGCCGGGAGAGTTAAACTTTTACCCGCTCAATCGCATTCTCGTCAAGGACCGTCGGCCGGTCGCTGACGCTGTAAGTTGAGGGAGAAAAGCTGTATTTACTAATCACTTTATTGATCATCGAAGGATGCCAGTCCGATTCTGGACCATTTGCAATACGACCCGGACTTTGAGGCCGTGTTCCGCTCCATCTTCGGCAACTCCGTGTTCGTTCGAGACCTTGCGGCCGGCTCTCGGGTGGCGAAGCAAGAGCGCTTTGACTGTGTCACACTGGATGGTGACCATATTTTTTGGATGTTTGAACAAAAAACGGCATTTTAGGCGATCAAGTGAGTCGTCGTGGACCGATGAGCGGAGGATACATTGACCGAAAACGTTCAAAGATCGATTTGGCACGAAAACTACGAAATTTCAAGCGGGAAAGAGCAAAATTAGAGGTGCCTAGCTATGACTATTTAATTATTATTAATTTACTTCTTTTTTTAAATCAACAATAATCCATTTTTTCTTTTATAGGAGCAGACGGATGTGTTGGCACAGAATGTGGCGGAGAGCATGACCGAAGTGGAGCGGATTAGGCTGGAAATCACCAAACTCACCATGGACATTCAGCTGTTGAGCAAAGAGCACAAAATTGTGTTGGAAAAGAAACGGTCCATTTCCGAACTGCTCAACCAGCACTCGTTGAACTTGGAGCCGAAGGTTAACATTTGATTACAAAATTCAAATTCAACAAATTCAGTTTTGTTTTGTGTAGAAGAACCAAAAAACTCATTTGGGCAATCGAATTCGCGAATTGGAGGCACATCGGACGTTGGTGACCGATCAGCTGGGCACCGAGTTGCAGTCCCAGCTCAGCAATCAGGAGCGTGAACATGTGGACCAAATTGAGGTGTGCCAGTTGAAGGGAGGACAACAAACCCCAACAAATACCATAAATCGGTTCCCAGGACGACATCAAAGCGAAGAAGGAACAAATGGACAAGCTGATGAGACAGCGAATGGAGGCGGAAAATCGCATCCAAACACTGAAGAATCAGCTGCAATCAAATCTTTTGCGAAAGCGTGAGAATCTGAACGCCGTAACGAAACCGCCGCTCGTTACAATTTTTAAAGTTTTTTTTTTTGATTTAGAAAATCGAGTCGATTACTGTCGGTGAAAAGGGTCACCGGTTGGCCACCGAACAGTCCGAGGTCAAAATGGTCAATGAACGGCTAAATCGAGTGCTTGGACGTCTTCAGGGTGTGTATTTAAAATTGGCTTTTTTTGCATTTCTTGGAGAATATAGTCATAGCGTTTATTTTTGAACCACAGAGTTGGAGCTGGACTTGGGCAAGTACGACACGGAGAAGGAGGAGCTAAGCAATACATTGGACGCCCATCAAGAGGGGAGTCGTGAATTGAACGAACAGTTGGAAGAGTGTGCGAAGAACGCGGAAATTTATTGCACGAAAATTGCGAACATTCAGTCAAAACGGGAGGAATGTCTGAGGAAAATTAGGGACATCGGCTCTCTGCCGGCGGACACCGCGTTGGGCAAATACGACACCATGGGGCTGAAACAGTTGGACAGACGGCTGACAGAGTGCATGAACGAGCTGAAGAAGTACGAGAATGTGAACAAAAAGGCGTTGGACCAGTTCATGTTGGTTTTTTTTCTTTGATCATTTCAATTCCAAGAACGAAGACCGTATTTCGTAAAAATGAATCTTTTTTAATTTTATGCGCGCTTCGACACAGAAGGAGGAACTCACCAAACGGGTAGAAGAGCTGCAGAACAACGAACGGGTTTATTACTTAAAACGGAAAATAATAAAAAAAAAAACTCTTAAACTTTAAAACACTGCTTGTTTTTTAGACAATCCAAGAACTGCTCACTGTACTGGAGAATCGGCGCTACGAAACCCTTCAACTGACCTTCAAGCAAGTGGCCAAGAATTTTGAGGACGTCTTCAACAAGTTGATCCCACAAGGCAAGGCCAACTTGGTGATGCAGAAGGTGGAGCAGTCCAGCATGGTTTGGCAGCATGCCATGCAATTCGTTAAATATGTTCTTTTTGTTGCAGGACTCTTCCTCAGACTCACAGCAAAAGAAGCCGCAGC
The DNA here is from genome assembly GCA_018350325.1 of Globodera rostochiensis. Taxonomy (NCBI): domain Eukaryota; kingdom Metazoa; phylum Nematoda; class Chromadorea; order Rhabditida; family Heteroderidae; genus Globodera; species Globodera rostochiensis. The sequence continues at coordinate 1,298,564 of JAEVLN010000015.1, read as the reverse complement.
CCGTGCACGTGATGGAGACCTTTGTGGGGACCAGCATTAAGGTTGGAGCAGACAATGTCTTTTCAAACAAAATCCCCCCCCGATCTCCAATTTCCAACGAAATCTCAACAACATTTTCCTTCCTGGACCCTTCGACTGCATTCATAAGCTTTATCTTCGGTTAAGGTGTCCTTCACCGGGGTGCAAGAAGTGCGTGAGATTTCCGCTCTGTCGGGCGGTCAGAAAACGCTGGTCGCGCTCGCACTCATTTTCGCCATCCAAAAGTGTGACCCGGCCCCGTTTTATTTGTTCGACGAAATCGACGCGGCATTGGACCAGGAGCATCGACGAGCTGTGGCCGGTAAAAATTATGCAATTTTTTGAAATCTCAATGCTTTAATAAACCAATTTTCAGAAATGATCCACGAACTGTCGGAAAATGCTCAATTTATCACGACCACATTCCGTGCTGAACTGTTAGAGCATTCGGAGAAATTTTACGGCGTTCGTTTTCGGGACAAAATGTCGTACATTGACGAGATAAGCCAACAGCAGGCGCAGGACTTTGTGCAAGATGATCAGACGCATTCTTAATCAATCGGCCTTAACAATTTTAGTACTTTAACATTTTGGCGATCTCACTCTTTCTTTATCTCCATCTTCATCTCTCTCCTCATTTTTTCTCACAAACAAACACTTAACTGTTGCTCGATTCAATGCCGCGAACAAAATCGTTTAGTTTATTATTTGAAATTTGTGGTTTTGGGTACCCGGAAACAGACTCCATGATTCTCCTCAACATTTACTTTGTTTCCTTCAATTCGTCGACTTTCCGTGGAATAAATTCAGAGTCTCCAATACGGTCCGGGGCACGATTCCAAATTCCAACCACACGAGTTTTTGTTTATCCCAATTTAATCAACAATTTCCTATTCCTCATATAATCAAAGTCCTAACCGAACGGCCAATTTGATTTTGATCGCGTTCTCAAATGGAGAATAATCACAACAATTGGGGGAAGGGGTGGGAGGAACAGTAAAGAGGTGGAACAAAAACGTTTATATGCCTGCCATAACAATAGAAAGCAGTTTCTGCCGAAAAATAATTTATAGTTGAAAGTGTTTACAGTTACAAAAAACATTTTCTAGGGCGGAGAGAAAGCAACAAGTTCGAGGAAAGGAAGAAGGAAAATAGATATCCCAGTCTGCAACAGTTGCCAAGAGTATAAGTTTATAGAAAACAAAATAGGGAAGAAAGTTAAGCTGTGCTTGTGTGTAATATCAAAGGAAAGAGAGGGAGGAAAAATAATTTATTTAGGGTTTCCAGACCGGTAACATGCACACATTCCATCCTCGAACCACCACTTTGGATAAAGAACAATTGCAATTGATGACGGACGGACGGACATCACTCCTTCCTCTCTTCTCAATCCCCGTTCTTTTCTCTTCACCTCGCCCTCCTCCTCTTCTTCCGCGTCCAATTCGTCCGCCGTTAGTCGCGCTTCTTCCACGCGTCCAATGAAGCCCCACCGGGGCCATAGGAAATGATCAGCAGAAGGCCACCGATGACGGACAGGGTTTGGAAGAAGTCGTACTTCATGAAGTCCCGGTAGAAACGGTCAGCCGGGATGGTCCACCAGCAGTTCAGCCACAAGTTCAACGCGAACAGCCAAAGGGAGAGCAACATGGCGGACAACTGAAGCAGTGAAACAAAAGCTTTGGATTTCTCTCTTTCTAAAATCCGAGGCTGGCCACAACTCGGAGGAATCGGATTGTCTGTTTTATTTACCTTAGTTTTGAAGCCTATTGTCACAAGAACCATCAGCACAATGCCCACAGAGAGTTCGAGCTGAGAAATGAACGCGCATTTAAGTTAACAATTATAATAGCCTAATATTATACTAATAAGCATTACTTACCACTTTGAAGAAGGTCAAATGATCCAAATGAATGAGGGACCTTAACGGCTGCCATTTTAAAAAGTGGAACTTTTGAATTGAAAAAGTAGCAAAACGTACAAGAACATAAAGACAATGAGAATGCGTCCGATTAGAATCATGTACGACTTGGGCTTGTTTTGGTCGTCCATTTGGGGCACACCCGCGAACAGTGACGACTTTCGCTCCTCCAGCGTTTCAGCGTAGAGGAGGACGAGTCCACCGAAAACGGCCACATTTCTGAGCAAAAAAAAAATAAATAATGTGAAAAATCCATTCAAATCAACACAATTTAAAATGCCCATACCTGGCCAAAAATTTAAGATCCCAAATGATGTGATAGGCGAGCGTTTGGAGCAAAACAACTGAACCATCCGTTTGATAATCGACAAAAAATTATTGTAAACATTCAAACGCTTAACGAACCTCCGGCGAGAATGGCACACGCGACTCCCACATATTTTCGGATCATCACCATCACAACGGGCAAGAGCTGGCCGAAGAAATTGAAAACCACAAAAAGCATGGCAATGAACCAACCGCAGGACCAGGACTCCTAAACATAACCAGATTTTCTAATTTTGGAAAGGACATAAATGTTAGCCTCTCCTATCACCAAAACAAATTACATAAATAAAACTTGTATAATTGAGAACCTGCATGAAATCTCGCTGGTCATTCCACTGGACCCACATGCGACAGCCGTCCTCAATGAATGTGGAGACGAGAAATAATCGTGCCAAGTGCGGCAAAATCTTTTTGGTGTGGCGCAAAACCTGGTGAGAAAATTGTTAAATGTACAATTAATCTCTTTACAACATTTGCAAGTCCCCGGGTTGGATTTGAATTGGCCCACCATCCAGAGGTTTACAGTTCCCTCACTCACATCGTCCGCATAATCCTCCGCAACGCCCAACAATTCGCGTTGACCACCCACGCGGAATTGGTTCATTGTCCGGGAATTTAAATTAAAAGGATTTTGCTTTAAAAAAATTGAGAGGGGGGTAAATTTGGGAGAACAGCAGTAATTGTGAGAAACTGGTTGAGTGTAAATGCAAAGAATGGGAAAGCAGGAAGATGGAACCGGAGCGATATACAAATAATGAAACAGCAACAAAAATATACACAAAATATCGCTAGATGGGATCTTTGTCCAATTAAAGGTAATTAACTGATCAAAAAGAGGAAAGATGTGGGGAGATCGATTGGAAATGGGAAAATTCGCCTTCAAACTTACGGCCAAATCAGCGTGACCAATAAATAAAGAAAATTGGCCACTTCACCTGCTTTTGCTTCCCTGCTCCCACTGTTTCCATTATTCGTGTTCACTTAAACATTTTGCCAATATTTAAATTCTAAATTTGAATGATGTATCAGTACTCAACTGCACGGTAGGGTCGAAGTGGCCACTCGCGTCTGGCCACTCGCGTCTCAGTACAAAAAGGGCCACTCCCGTCCCATCTCTTTTTTTTTTCATGTTTTGTTTTGTAGGGACCCCAAGCTCATAGTCAGGGGTTGGTGAAAAGCGAGTTGATGGCCGTTCCCCTGTCTTTGGGTCAGGGGAAATTTTATATTGAATTTGGAAAAATTTATTTGCATTTTTATGTGCATATTTTCCAATTTTTCGTGCATAGTTTATGCGCATATTTCAAGATTTTATGTGCATATAAATGCCATCCCTAGAGATTACATTACTGGCACTTTACTAAATCAAACATTTTAAGGGTTTTCGCCGCTTTACCTTGCGGCAAGAGAAGGGCATTTGGAGGTGTGCAAATTGTTGATCGCCAAAGGCGCTGATACCAACCAGAAGACGAATAACGGCGTTTCGCCGTGGCTGATAGCGTGCGGGAAAGGCCGTGCGGACATTGGTGGGCGTTTTGAATGATACCAAACAAATTGATTAAACCATTTAACAAAAAAAATATTGGCAGTTTTGCAAATAAAATTCTTGAAAATGTTTTGAACTGCTTGAACCTTAGTGAATATATCTTCTACTCAATTACGGCTTTCTAATACTAGTAGTGCCAATATATTTTATTTAGGTTACATTGAGAAGAGTTGTAAAACTCCAAAGTTTGTAATTGATGCGTTGGTTGAACTCTCCTCGATTAATTTTTGACATGAATTAAATCCCGTCGGGATCAATTTTCTGAAATTTTATTGCAGTCCAATTGTTTTTGGCGAACGGCCAGGACATCGAAGCTACGGGCAGAATCAGCCATACACGGCACTAACCGCAGCCAACGAAAATTGAATTTCGGAACGTTGAGAAGAGAAAGAAAACATTTTTTTGTTCTTTTCGACCTCAAAGCAATGTTTTTTTTTAATTGTCACATTTTTTAATCCGAATTTCAAAAATTCTTTCTTATTTATACACTGGCGGAAAAAAGTCTTGACTCAAAACGAAAAGTCAATATTCTGTTGGGCCAAAAAACCAAAGAAAAAAATCATAGGCATATTTTTTTTTGATAAAGTTTTTGATGAGTTGGCAAAACGTAATATTTTTGGTTGGCAAAACGTACCAACCATTTTTGCCTGGGTTGGCAAAATGTACAGTTGGCAAACGTACGGACACCTGGCCAGACACCTCCTTCATGGAGATCCGAAAACCCCAAAATACACCGAAAGCGGGGGTAAATTTGAGAAGAAAAAAAAATCCCTGAGGGCTTAGAAAAATTTCCGGTAATAATAGAGCTGGTGCCGCACTTCACCCTCCGCCACCTGAATGGTTTTGCCTAGTCCCATTCGTCCGCCAAAATGCCATCAATTCCGTTGGCCCAGCAGTAAATATTTTAGAGTAAATTCAAAGCGTTTAGTTAGCGGTCATTCTTCTATAAGTAACATTTGTGAAAATTGGGAATTAATGATTTTAGAAGATTAAAATACAAAACAAATTTAATTCATTTTAAAAAATATATTTTTATGACTTTAAGATTAAATATTTTATATGTGTATTGGTTTGTCTATCTTTGGGAAAAAAGAAAAATGCAAAACGGAACAAATTATATATCATTCGACTCCCCTCGGTCTTTTTGAACCGGTCTAAAATCTGGGACTCAGTCAGCCGGTATCTAAATGGCGTCTGATCGATCTCGTCACATCTAGATCGATTTATCTCGTCGAGAGCTGTCGAATGAGATACTAAATTTGTTGCAATTTTTCCACAGGAAGATATAAAATTTTGGTCACTACTCCATTTTTGGCAATTTTTAAACGGTTCAAAAACCGGGTTTTTAAAAGGCGGAGCGACAAAAAAATGTCCGATTTTGCCTACCGACCTTTGTCTACGTAAGTACGACTAAATACAATATGTTTTTATTTATTTATTTACGGTTTTATTTTTAAATTCACTTGGGCAAGTTTCGGCGTCAACGGCGGGTCAAAAGATGCAAAATTACCTTAACATTTGTCCCTTTTGAGCAGATTTATGACTTTCCCACCTCCTTCTTTCATTCCGCCCCCTCCCTTTTGCTCATTCAAAATGCTTCCAATTATTCCTTCCGAAGAACGAACGAACGAAGGACCGACCGACCGAAGAATGAATGGGGGGGGGGGGCGCACGCCCAACCGCCGCCGCATTCGCCCACCGCCTCCTTTTTAGCTTTTCCTCCTTTCCTCTCTTTCTTTCTTTCTTTCTCTCCATTTCCCACTCCTCTTTCTCCAACTCCTTTTTGTTCCCCCTTCTTTCTCCAACTCCTTTTTGTTCCCCCCTCTGCTGCTTCTCTTTTCCTCCCCCTCCCCCTTCTCTTCTCTTCTTTTGCTTGACTCGCTTCCACATCGCCGCGTCAAATTGTTATTAGCCGCTTGCTTCCTTCCTTCCTGCCTTCTTTCCTTCCTTTCCTTCCCTTGGCCTCCTTCCCGCCCTTTATGGGATTACCCACAAATGTCAAATTATCCTTTTGGCCTCTCCCCGCCCCTTTCAACCGCATTTACTGAAACATTTTTGCCAATTTTACCAAATCATTGGGGAGCAAGCAGCACAACGAAAGTGGCTGACGGATTTGTAAATGTTTTTAGAGCAAATTGGACAGGCCTTCTGCGGCACAACAGACACCAGAATAATGAAATGCACTGACTGTATTTGTTATCGGAAAAATAGCCTTGGCTTTCGGACGAATACCTAACCTCCCTTTTTTACGTTCGTTTATTATCGGTCAGTTGTTTTATCCAAAACGGTTTCCACCAAAATTAATCATTTATTGTCCAATTCTTTTATTTGTTATTGTAAATAGAAAGGTGACGCCCGAAGGGAAAGAAAAAGTGTGGGGAGGGGGGGGGGGACGGACACCGGTCCGGTACATTTTCGTCCGTTCGTTGTGCATAAAACACAGACGCTAATATGCACGAATGAATGGGACAAAAATCAAAAAGGCCATCCATTCGCACATTCCTTCTAAAATCGGTTCGGTCATTCCCTCCCCCCCCCCCCCCAAAAAGAGCACCCCCACTCACTTCACTTCAACTGACCGATTCTTCCCCTTCCCATCAGCCCATTCATTCGTTCATTCATTCGCACTCATTCATCCACCCGCCGCCGCCTCCGCCTCCGCCGTTGTCCCCCCCCCCCCCTCACTGGCGGATGGATGTGGTCGTATATTTGCCCTCCGCCCCCCTCCCCCCCCCCCACCCCCCAGCAGCCATTTTGCGCCAAACGGCACCCGCGGGTGTATTTGGGGGAACGGGCTGCTGGGTAAGCGTAAGAGAAGGGTGGGCCGGGAGGAGAGAGTGGGAGAGAGAGGGGAGAAGGGAGATAGACACATACAACAGAGGCAATGTGAGGGAAACAGAGAGAGCGGGGGGTCGGTAGAAAACGGAGATTGGAATTATTCAATCAAAAAAAGAAAGAAGATAAAATAAAATGCAAACTGTGCATTGGCTAAGTTGATCAGTGATCATCACTCACACGAAAAGGGCGGCGAGTGTTTGACGTGGGGGGGGGGTGTTTTTTGGGTTTTCCAACCAGTGATCGGAACCAGTGATCGGACTTGTGTGTACCGTTTGACGATTTATCGAATTATTCTGCCAATTCAACATTTTATGACCGATAATCGTCTCAAACCGATGTCGAAATATTGTGTCGATCGTGCCGGTCCGTACTTTCTAAATATCTTTCCTTGATCCGCCCCCCCCCCTCCCCCCGATCGTCTCTGAAAGTGTTGGAGCTCTTCAAACTGCTGATTTCCCGGCTGTTCCCCCCGTTGACTTCTGTCGACTTCTTCCAAATCCCCTCCCCCCCCCCCCCCCCCCTCCCCCCTCTTTTCTCATCGTCCAATTCGTCCTTCGCCCGCCAATCATCGTCGTCTGCTTTTTTTTATTCGCGCAATTGATGCGAGCGATTGGGAGAAGAATTGCGCCCGAAACGATGGAGTGGTCCCCCGCCTCCCCCCCCCCCCCCCCGCCCTCCCGCAACAAATGGGCCCGAAGGAACAAACGCAAAGCGCGCATCTCATCACATCTCCCCCCCCCCCAACTCTTCCTGCTGCTGCTGTTCATTGTCCTCATCATCCCAAGCTCGCCGCCCTCTGATCCACCAAAGCTCTTCCCACCAGGTCATCCATCCCCCCCTCCCCACAATTTCTTCCCCAACATCAACAACTTCAAACGCATCCTTCCGAACATGGTAACATGAACAGCAGCAGCACATCCTCGTGTCCGTCCCCATCACAGCTCTTTGCTCTTCCCCTTCCGTCTGTCCCATTGCCCCCTCTGCCGTCTGCGCCCTCCTCCAAATCCATTGTCTATTTCTCTGTGCATATTAATGAGACCCCCCCCCCCCCGGGTCCCCCCCCCCCCGGGGGCTCTCCACCAACCCACCCACCCACAACATTCTCCACAAATTTCCACTCCGACATTCTGTGCTCTTTCACTTTTCTCCTTGCATCTTTTACTGTGTTATTTCCAATTCCCCCCCCCCCCCCCTTCTCGTATGGTTAATGGACCATGTGAATGGGGGAAAATATCTTGAGGGATTTTGGAGATTTTTGGGGTTATTGCACTCATTCTTAGCGTTTACAAAAAAAAAATTTAAATCTCCAAATTAGGGAATGTCACAGTGTCCGTCCGTCCGCGCTAATCTCTTAGCACTGCGGGGGTTACCTTTGTGTGGTGGAAAATAAATACTAATTTTAACCATTCATTTTCCATGTTTTTGCTTTTTTTTCCCGATTGAAAAGCCAATTAATTAGTGGCCAAAAATTGTTCAAATTGAATTCCTATCGCTTTCTTTTACCTCCCCCCGCCCATTTGGCGGCCGTCCGTCCGCCCTTTCCTCCGGCAACTTTCACAGCACACTTACTCCCCCCTCACGCGCTCTTTGACCTTTTCCCCTACGGCTAAAAGTTGGGGGGGGGGACAAAACAAAAAATAAATAAAAATACACCGCCAAAAATTATTTTTGTTATTTATTCTTTTAATAAAGCCAGCGGCCAAATGCCCGCCAATTCGGCATATAATTTGGATATTGAAAAGACAAACAATTCAGCAGCAAATCCATTTTCTGGACAGAAAAATAAAATGTTTTTTCAGAGTCCGGTGGTGTGTAAGGGCAACATTGGATTAGAGTTTAGCTCTACATAAGCTAATTCCCCCACCCCCACCCGTAATCCCCCCAGGATATTAATCTCTCCATTTCTTCGATTTCGGGGACGCATTAAACGCGAAAGGGGGGATGGGTTGGTGGGGGGGGCAAATCCTTCCAATCGGCGAGAACTCCTCTCACTCTCTTTTCTTCCCCCCCAGGCGATGAATGTCAGCCTCCCCCCGGCAATATAATCTTCATTTCTTCCCCTATTTATTATATTCAATTACATATGTACGCCATATTTCTTCTTTCTTCCATCATGCCCATTTTTCACACTTCACCTCCCCCCCCCCCCCCATTCAATTCACCTCATCCGTTTTCTTCATCTCCTCCACTCGCGCCTTCTCCCACCCCCACCCCCACTCTTATTAGTTCATTTTTGTCGAAAGGGTGTGTAATGTTTGGGAATAAGTGAATGAAGGGAAGAGACAAACACAACGACAAACAATGAACGTCGCCGGCGGGGAGGGGGGGGGGCATGAACACAACCGATGGACGCCGCCGCCGCCGCCGCCGCGTCGGGGTGGGGGACGGACGGTGACGGCGGCGATGTGGTGAATGATCGCTAGCCATCCGCCACCAAATTGTTGTCCAAATCATTACGACACACTCTCTACATATACATATACATATACATATGTATGTGTATAATGTATATATTATGTTATTGAGAGATACTAAATCGGTGGTGGTATTTTAAAGGAATTTTTGTTTTCAAAAAAAAAAAAAATAAACGACGTCGTCACACACTGACCAACCAATTCAACTGCTCGAATACTCTCGACTGCATTTGGGCAGCAGATAAAACATAAATAATACACAACAAATGTTGGTGGGGGGGGGGGAGAAAAAGAGGGAGAGAGAACAGTCAGAGCAATTTTGGGGGGGGGGGAGGGGACGGACATTCCGGATCGCCAAATCCGTCCGCCCCAATTATGCAGCATGTGTACGGCTTGCACAGCTTTGTTCATGTCGAACGGCCTTTCCCCGCAGAACAAAACAAAATGCCAATGCTTTTTAACCGTTTTAAATTCCAAAATCAAACAATCAAAAGATGTGCATGGCGCCTTCGGCGTCGGGGTGGGCGGTCAGTGAGTAATTTGTTTGTTGTGTTGGGGGGGGGGGCCACTCACTCGGAAAGTCGCTTTGACTGTTTGTCCCCCCCCCCCCCCCCCCGCGTCTCTTCCAGACGGCCAGCAGTTGAACAAACAAAAAAGTTCAATTGCTGCTGCTTATTTCACTTTTTTTGCATTTTCTCTTTTTCTCTGCCCCAATTTTTTTCCCCCTTCTCTTTTCTTCTTTCCTCTTTCTCTCGTCCACACATAAAATTGTGTTCTCTCCCCCCCCCCCTTATGCCACTCCCCTCGGGGGAATAAGCGAACAAAATTCCCTCCACAGAGGTAACATACAAAATGCATTCAATTCACGTCCATCGATCAATTTACACAAAAAAAAGTTCGGAAATCACTGATTTTGGGCGGCGAATTTTCTCGGGGAACCATCGTCAAAGCGTTTAATTGCTCTAATTTGATCAAAATATTCTTTTTTTTTTTTAATATTAGAAAACCGGCGACCATTTTTTAAAAGACTTTTGGGCTCTTATATTGAAAGCTTACCCCCGGTTTAAACTTTAAAGATCAACCCGAAACATTTTCATCAAAAGATTTTTCCCAAGTCCCGACCGGTTTTAGGCGTTTTGTCCTCCTTTCGCTTTTGGCAGTTTGTCCCCTCTTATCTATTTTTGGCATTTGTCGCTCTTCCAAAATATGTGTATTTGTTTCCCATTTGCTCGTCGTTCTCCTCGCTGTGCTCATCAAATAACTGCGACACTTCCACAAAATTAGCCCAAGCGCCCTCTCCCCCCTCCCCCCAGGGGATTTATTTGTCTTCTTTCGGCACTCTCTCGCATCTCTTGCCAACACTAAAAATGCCGCCCTTTTTGCCTAACTCTCCGGCCTTTTCCATTGTCTCTCTTTTTCTCCACCCGACGACCTTTCCCATTCCCTTCCCTTCCCATATTAATCACTTGGCTTTTCACAGCTTTGCACATCGCCACCCCCCCCCCCACCAATTTTGTCTGCCGAATTCTAAACAAATAAATAAATATTTAAAGGCCCTGAGGGCAAAATAAAAAACAATAAAATTGTTTCATTAATTAGGAATTGGTATATAGACTTATTTATGTTGTTTGATTTTAAAAAGTAAAAAACCCACGCCCCTGACTTGGAATGACCTCTCACTGCAAATGCTTAAAATTCATCATGCTCTTGGGTCCTTCCTTCCCCCATCATCATTAACAGTTCCTCTCCATCTTCACCGTTTCCCTTCCCTTCCATCCTTTCGACACTTCATCCCCCCCCCCGACCCGTACAACCTTTTAATTAAAAAAGTCCCATCATCCTCGAGGAGTTCGACCCCCCTCCTCGCCCGCCCCGATAAATGCGTCGTCAGGGGGCGGCATTCCGGTTCTTCTCCTACTTTATCCGTCCGTCCGTCCGTCCCCACGTTCTGCTGCTGCTGCTGTTGCTGCTGTGTGTGTCTTCGTCGTTCTCTCTTCCCCCTCCCTGCTGGCTGCTGCTGCTCCATCATCTTCGCCCTCCTTTCATCCGCAAAGAGTGAGCAAAGTCATCCCCCCCCCTTCCCCCCCCCTTCCCCCCCCCCAACATCCCAACGGCGGACGGCGATGGATGACGACGGAAGTCCACCATCATCATCATTCTCCGCTGCCCTTCTCGCCTCTCATTTGCCCTTCCCACTAATTCCTTCCCCAACCAACAACTCAGCCATTGTAATCCATTCACAATTTAATCTCCAAAATCCGAAATTGCCTTTCGGAGTAAATTAATGGTCGCGAGACCAATGACCCTTGAGACCCTCGGGGGAGAAGAACACGAAGGCAAAGGATGGGGGGGGGGGGGAGGGACTCTGTCCTCACAGAGAAGGTGTCGAAGAGGGGGCAAAAAGAATGGCAAATACCCATTCCCTCAAGGCATATAAAGAGGACGGACGGATGAATGATGTTTTTGGGGTGGGATGAAGAAGAGGGCGGAAGGGCAGGGGGGGGGGGCTACACAGGGATAGGGAGTGGGGAAGGCGGGAGGGATCAAGGATGAATGCATAAGAAGTGTGAGAGGGGGAGGGGGGGGGGGCTTTGGCATTTTTGAGCAAAGCCCACCCAAAGTGCCGGACGCACTTTTGCAACGATTTTTGGTCATCCATCGATTTGCAGCCAATAAACATCATTACCGTAAGTGTCCCCCCCCGCCTTCAAATGATAAGATTAATGTGTGTAAATCATCATCATCATTTTCTTCCATGTGCACTTTCTATTTGTTGTGTCCCTTTTGTTAATAGTCTCCGTTTTTGCTGCTTCTTTCCCCCCCCCCCCCCCCCTCCTCCGTGCTATAAATTCTCATCCAAATCGCAGCCGCCGAACCCCCCGCCCCCCCCCAAAAATCCCTTTCAGCGACCCGCCGGACGCGCACGCGCAACACTCGCAAATCAAATTCATCCCCTCCCCCTCGGGGAATTGCACTCGGGCGGCTTTCAAGAGCGATCAATCATGTCACCCTCTCCCCCCCCCCCCCCCCCCTCCAGCAAAACCCGATTTGATGATCATCTTTTTACTTCAATCGTCCTCCACTTTTCCATTCTTCGATCAATCATTGTCCTCATTTTGATCATCTCCTTTTTGGGAAATATTGTCCCAACTTTTTTCAAACGATCATCATCATTTTCAATGGAAAAAATGTTGATTACGTCGTTCGAAAAGGTAGTGGAGAAAATAAGGATGTGATCAGTGATCAGACTGACTGACCACACGATCTCTTCCGACGATCACTCATCACCCTCCTCATTTTCTCACATTCTTCCGACTGATCATCTTCTCATATCACCGTCAATTGTTAGCACACACTTCATCCGATCGATCATCCCCTTTCTTATCTTCATCCTCCCATTCTTCCGATCGATCATTTCAACTCTTCCCCTCTCTCCCTTCCTTCCTTCATCATCCATCTTTCTTTGTTTCCTTCCACCCATCCAATCTCCCCCCCCCCTATTCAAACAATTCCTCTCCCGCCCGCCCGTTCTCTCTCTCGCACTGCGCCTTTTTTATATTTATTTAATGGGAGCCCATAAATTGCATTCATATCGGCCGACTCCCCGGGGGGGGGGGGGGGACACTCCCCCGGGGGCAGCCAACATAACACATTATGTCTGACTGAGTGGGGGGGGGGATGACTCTTACTCTTCCGAGGGAATGAAATGGGAAGAACAGTTGTTTAGGGTGGGGTGGGGGGGGGGGCGACAAGAGGTTGTCCCTACGATTGTGAACTGAGGGAATTTTACGCTGAAAATACCGCTTGAGGGGATTTATCCTAAAAAGTTGCCAAACCAGTATAAGTCATATCGTCAACACTCTTTGCTCGGAACAACCCCTCAGGGGGGGCTGTGTGATAAGTTTTATCGGGCGAGACAACGACGACGATTTGAATGTTCTCATTAAGGCTGAATTTTTGATTCCGCGCGACCCAATGAGCTTATCCGCAAATTGCCCCCCCCCCTCCCCCTCCCCCTCCCCCTAACTCCGTTGATCCCCTGCGGCGCACGCCGACCGCTCGCATTCATTTTCCCTATGCCCTTAAGCGAAATTGCTCCATTTCCTTCCCCAGGGCAAATTGGAAGAACTGAAAGTGATCTCTCTCGCCTCCTTCTTTCTCTCCCCGTTCTCTCTCTTTTCTGTTTTCTTTTGTTGCTCGGCAAAATGTCACCAATAATTAATGTAACGGCAAAAATAATTTATTGTACATATGTAAAATAAGCATCTTTTTTTTCGCTTTCAATTTCGCTATTTTCGTTCGTTCTTTGGCCCCCCCCCCAATCACTCACACTTTCTTTTGCCCCCCCCCCCCCCACTTTCTTTCTCTGTTTCCCCCCCCCCAATCACTCACACTTTCTTTTGCCCCCCCCCCCCCCCACTTTCTTTCTCTGTTTCCCCCCCCCCCCAATCACTCACACTTTCTTTTGCCCCCCCCCCACTTTCTTTCTCTGTTTCCCCCCCCCCAATCACTCACACTTTCTTTTGCCCCCCCCCCCCCCCACTTTCTTTCTCTGTTTCCCCCCCCCCCAAAATGAATTCGTTTCGTTTAACACTTTTTGTGTGTATTTGCCTTATCAAATTTTTGTTCGTTCGTTCATTTACGACTTTTCGCGTTATTCCCACCAAATATCGTCAGCCGTCCGCTACCGGAGGCGGCGGTAGGTAATGCGTTATAAATCCAAACAATTTGCCCGATGCAAAATGAATAGTTTTTTATTTTTTTGGATACATTTTATTTTTGCACGCACACAAATAATACAATCGTTGTTTCTACTTTTGGCATTTTTTTCCTATCCCAATGGCATTTTCTATTCCAATACTTTTGGCATTCTATTCCAACCTTTTTTTTAATAATACAAAAATCACTTTCCCTTTTCATTGTGTGCTATTTTTAAATGCATTTTACGGTTTTCCCCATTTCTTTTTTGTCGACTAAAATCTGAGGTTTTCTTCACAAAATATCTCTGACCAATCTTTTCGCACAAATATTTAATAATATAAATATTTATTTTTTATGTAAAAAATGTTTGTCGCCCGCCCTTTTTATTTGCCGTTTATTGATTCAATTGGGGGGTTTGGGGGGGGAGAGAGAGGGCAGGAAGAAATTACGCCGCACTTAGCAAATTTAGAAAGATAAAAGACAAATTAACAAAACAAAAAAAAAGCCGAAATATTTTTTAATTAATTAAAATTAAATATTAATTTTGTAAATTTAACAAAATGTGTGTGGGGTCGGTCCATTTTCGGAATTTGTTCTCGCAAAAGGCACTTTTGTGTAGTGATGTGGGAAAATGTGCTGGTGGCTCTTATTTTCCAATTATTTTCGCCGACAATTTTTGTTATTTTGCCACAAACGATTTGAGCAATGGCACAAAAATGTGCCGGTTAAAAATGAGGCGCTTGTTGAGTTTGGCCCCACTTTTTCTAATTAGTCAGTCCTAAAGCAAAATGAGCGCCTAAATTACGCGGGGATAGGCCTATTTTGCCGCCTTCCGAAAGAACAAATGCCAAAAAACGCCCCCACAAATTACAAATAACGAATTTTTATATTTTAAATTTTTATTAAATAGCGTCAAATTTTGTCGATTGTTTTTCACGACAGCTTCTAATCGTCGGTAGAGCCCGGCGAGATCGAGATCCCGACCGAGATTTTCCGAGAGTCCAGGTCCTCGAATCGCGGAAATTTGGCGAAAACTCCGAGACTGGGCTCTCGAAATTTCGAGACAAATCTCGATCTCGGTCTCGGCCCATCCCAAATCTCGGTCTCGGCCCATCCCAAATCTCGATCTCGGTCTCGGCCCATCCCAAATCTCGATCTCGGTCTCGGCCCATCCCAAATCTCGGTCTCGGCCCATCCCAAATCTCGATCTCGGTCTCGGCCCATCCCAAATCTCGATCTCGGTCTCGACCTATCCCAAATCTCGGTCTCGGCCCATCCCAAATCTCGATCTCGGTCTCGGCCCATCCCAAATCTCGATCTCGGTCTCGGCCCATCCCAAATCTCGGTCTCGGCCCATCCCAAATCTCGATCTCGGTCTCGGCCCATCCCAAATCTCGATCTCGGTCTCGACCTATCCCAAATCTCGATCTCGGTCTCGACCCATCCCAAATCTCGATCTCGGTCTCGGATTTTTTAAAAGTCCGGGCTCTAATCGTCGGTTACCAAAAAAACCCCAAAATGAGGCTAAAACCTCATTCTCCGGAGCCTGGTTAACTGTTACATTTGTTTGCATTTTCCCTTATCCTTTGTTAAAATTTTTTCACTATTCTTCGGAGTTTAAAATTATTTAATTTAATTTATATATTCAACACATTTTTCTTCGCAGGAACATTTTACCTATTTTTGAATCGAAAATCATTTGTGCGCAGGCATCAAGCAGAGAGAGTGGAGAGGAGTATTATTGCCCAATTCACATCCAATCCATCAGTCGTCGTCGTCCGTTGTCGTCGTCGTCGTCGACCCTCCAATCTCCACAATCATCCCATCCCCCCAAATTCACCGTCGTCAGCATTAATTCCCTGCTTATCGGCGGCGAATGACCAGCAGCGGCGCAGTGGCGGAGGAAGCACCGGCGGTGGCACAGCCGCCGTCGCAGCCTCAGCCGGACGCAGCAACAACGCCGGCGGCGGCGACGGCGGAGCCCGTGACGCCCACGACGTCCGCCGGCAGTGGAAACAGAAACAGGCGACGAAGTCCCCCTTCGACGGATGAGAAGGACGAGGAGGAGGACGAGGAGGGCAGGCCGGACGGAGAGAAGAAGGCTCGTTGGTTGTTGGGAGATGGATGTGTAGACCCCCCCCCCTCCCCCCACATTCTCCGAGACCCCCCACGTTTTCTATCCCCCCAAACTTTTGAACCCGGAAACCGGAACGCCGGTTTCAACCAAGCCGCGGATTTGTATCGTATTATCTTCAAAACAGAACCCATTTAGTATGTACACCAGAGTAAATTCATTTTCAATGTCAGGCCAATAAGCGAATGTTGGAAGGCAAACAGCAACGGACACGGGGCAAGGAACTTCCGGAGGAGTATTTGAATGGCCAATGGGACGCGGAACCGTTTTATTACACCGCCGCACAATCGGCCACTATCAGTACCAGGAACAGCAACAACAGCAGCAGCACATCAGTGAACGACGGGGGAGAAGCGACCAAAAGACGTCAAAAGAGAGGGGTAAAAACAACAACAACAGCAACGGGATTTATTTGTGCATATATTCTCCCCATAAAGCAATACTTTTTGTAGCAGTTCAAAGCTCAAGTCTGTAGTAAACGTCCGCTAAAAGTGTTTTTTCCTGACAGGTCATCTACAAACGTCGCGAGAACTTGGAGTACGAATGCTTTCAGTCCCAAGAGGGGGTCGTCTACCGGCCTGGGGATCAGGTGTTCGTGGAGAGCAGCAAGGAAGAGGCGTGGATGATCGGTGCCATTGTGTCCTTCAAAATGGTCGGTGTCCAAAGTGAATCTCGGGAGTGATGCTCGAGAACTAAAATTAACTCGAGACTCGAGATTTGACCACCAAAAAACACGAGAATTTTCAAGACTCTCGCGCATCACTAGAATGTGTACGACCATTTCTTAGTCGTTGTTAGCCACAAACAAAACAGGAAAAGGAACGTTTGAATCTTTTTGCATTAGCCAACAACGTAAACTTTTGGTCTAATCGTACAAATGAATAAACAAAAAGAAAAGTCAATCCTTGGGGGGCTTAGTTTTCCTGTTTTTAGTCTTCATTCATTCTTTATCGCATCAATTTCAAACGAATGGAGGGGACGACAAAGTCAACAAACACACAGAAATGGGTGTGGGCGGGGGGGGGGACAGCAGCAGCAGCAGAGGGGAAAGAGCAAATATGAACAAATATTGTATTAATTGAAAGAGGAGGGGAGTGGAAGGAGAGAAAGAATGTGAGGGGAGGGAGAGAAAGAAAGAGTGGAAGAGGAGAAAGGAGAAGAGTGGAAGGAGAGAAAGAATGTGAGGGGAGGGAGAGAAAGAAAGAGTTAAAGGGAAGAAAGAGGAAGATGGATTAAAAGAAGGAGCAGGGAGAGAAAGAGTGGAAGAAGGAGAGAGGAGAAGAGGGGAGGGAGAGAAAGGAGAAGAGTGGAAGGGAAAAAGAGAAAGAGGGATTGAAAGGAGGAGGAGGGAGAGAAAGAGTGGAAGAGGGGAAGGAGAGAAAGAAGGAGTTGAAGGAAAGAATGAGGAAGAGGGACGGAAAGAAGGAGGAGAGGGAGAAAGAAAGAGTGGAAGAGGGGAAGGAGAGAAAGAAAGAGTGGAAGGGAAGAAAGAGGAAGAGGGACGGAAAGAAGGAGGAGGGAGAGAAAGAAAGAGTGGGCGTAGAGAAAGAAAGGGGTTTTGAATTAAAAGATTTAAATTCCGACGGCTCACACAAAAACAATATCGCCGTAGTGGGGGAGGGAGATTAGGTGTAATTAGGTGTAATATAACTTACCTATAATATGCCCGGGGGGGGGGTTTTGAGCATGGAATAACCTTGGCCCATTTTTGCAGAAAAAGCGTGACCAATTGCTCGTTAAATTGCTGCGCTATTATCGTCCGCCAGACGTGCCCGAGTTGTCATTCTCACTGATCACACAAGATCGCATTGACGGTAAACACAAAGAATGAATGAACGCCGCTTGGGATTTTATAGGATTTTTTTTTGGACATAAAACCGGTGATTAGCATAAATAAGCATTTTGAAATTTGAAAAGTTTAAACTCCCCACCCCTTAAGCTTCCCCCCCCCCCCCTCCGTTTGATTATTATTACACTTTTTTGGACTTTCAAATCTTTCAGAGGGTCATTTTCACGCCACGCGACAATCCCACGCCCGGGAGCTGTTCTCCTCCGACAGTGCACTGCTTTTCCACGTCGCGGCTTTGCGGCAAGTTTTTGTTTTTTAATTAAAAAAGAACCAATTTAATATTATAATTGCTTTTACTCCTCTTTAATGTTAATTAATTACATTCATTCTACGACACTTTAATTGAGTAGGCGTCCCTTTCTCACTTCAAAGGCTCTCTCCTCTAATCTGTTTATGCTATTATTATAATAATTATGTAAATGTTTCTTTGTTTTGTGCCTTCCTTTTTTGGCCTTAGCCCGTTGTCATGGCAAATTAATGTGCTATATTTGTAATTTGCCCAGCAGAGAGAGACCATTTTTAATTTTTTTTTTTCCTTTTTTTTCTGCCAATTTAGTGAATGACGGACGGCTGTTTCATTTTTCTGGGAAATTCAATTTCCAATCTTTGTGAGCTTTTCCTCCATTAGCTTCTCTCTCTCCCTCTTTTTGCCTTCGGCGTAGTGTAATTTTATTGCCTTCTCAGCTCAGAATGGTATTACGGCCTTCCTCATTTTCTTCTACCCCCAAGGGGAGAAAATGGCAACTTTTGCTTTGTGGGCAAAAATCGATTCTCAACATTCAGCGGCAAATTGAGTGACGACTACCCCATCGACCAAATAATAATTTGTATGTGCCTGGGGTGGGATTGTGCCTGAAGGGATATTTATAAAAAGAAAAGACTGAAATAGGGACTGAAGGCAATAAATGAACAAGAAAAACTAATTAAAAGCTAATGTATGTTGGAGGTGCCGTGCCGTCCTTATTCTTTGACATTTAAAGCAAAGCCAATTTTTGCGATGGCAAAAATAATGGGAAATTTTGTCAGTAGCCAAACTTTCATATCGTTTCTCTATCCGGATACCTATTCGTTTTAGACAGCGGGTAATTTCTTAACCAATCCCCAAGTCTTACAACAAATCAATCGATCATTTTGAGGATGGCATTGCTGGCTTTTGAACGCCCTTTGGGAGGGGGGGGGGATAACCTATTAGGAAAAGCCCTTCTTCCTTCAGACAGAGAGTATCCCCCCCGGGGGATGCCATTTTCCCGCCCTCCCACGCATTGCAATGAAATCAAATTGTTATGAATATATGTGGACCACTGATTGAAGTGGAGAGAATATATCATTATCTCCTCCACCACACACTCCGTCATCCTGGCCCCCCCCCCCTTCATCGTCTTTTTGTCATGACCAAAACGGGAATTCCCCTGGGGGGAGGGGGGAGATCCATCGATAACCATCTACTTATCTCTTTTCCATTGCCGACATTCTCTCAAAGGGGGGGGGGATGGAAGGGCGAAGTTGCCTTTCTTAAATTGCCCATTCCGTTCCTTTCCTTTTGTTTGACTCATTTCTGCTGACAAATTAATGCGATTCACAAAACACTAAAAGCATAAACAAAATCCATTCATTCATTTTTCTGTTGCTGCTGCTGCTGCTGGTGCTGGTGCTGATTCATTTCATCCGTTAAAGTTTATGATCCGTGCTTTTCCATCCTCCACATCATCTTTTCCTCATCCCCCCCCCCCCTCCCCCCCCCCCTTCATCCATTCTGCATTTGCTCTTTCATCCATTCTCCTCACCCCCATATTTCCCCCCCCCCCTCCCCTCCCCCCCCCATCCATTCATTCCTCTTTCGGCCCGCTTCATTCACTACATAACCACCACCATGTACATAAATTTGTCGCCATTTTACACCCCACCGCGAGTCCACCCCCCCCCCCCCCCCCCTCCCCCCCCCCCATCCATCCGTCCGACCGATTTCCACCTCCGTCCCCACTTCCCCCCCCCCCTTTTTATGACATTGTCCTTCCTCTCTCTCTGCCCATGCAATCGTCGTCATGTCTGAATCAATTTTCTCTCGCCATTAAAATGGAGCCAATTTTCCAATTTTTGCATTAAAAAAGGCCTTCCTAAAACAGATAAATCATTAAAGTCTTTTGGGTTTTTGGTAAAACATTGAGGTCATTTGCATCTCACTCCATCATTTTCCCCCATTTTGACACAAAAATATTTTTTATTGATTTCTTCAACAGCGCGTTTTTTTTTTGCCCCATCATATTACAGACTTCAAGGTCATCTTTATTGGAGTTGCTAAAATATCAGCAGAAAATGTCATTAATTTGAAGAGGACAGAACGGAGGGGGGGGGGGAGGAGACGGCGACCTTTGACTTATGTCTGTCGATTCTTTTGCACTGTCCTCCTCCGTCTTGATGGTTGCAATTGCTTGCTTGATTACTTGCTCCATCACGTGATGCTTTTTCCTTCAGCAAGCAAAAGGCTTTTTCTCTTTTTGTTCCCCCTCCTTTTCCATCACAGGAAAGCGTAGTTGGTTAGTTGGCTTTTCCTACCGGCTACACCGCCGGAGTGTCTCTGTCTATCATTTGTCTGCTCGTCCGCCGATGGGTACTCCTGTTACGACCACCCCGGCGGCCGCACTTCCCACTTTATCCCCGACACTCTCCGCCACTTTGGCCCCGTCCCCGCCGCTTTCACTTCTTCAAATTTTGCTTTTTGATTTTGGAGGGAACGAATAGAGTCAGTCCCCAAACACACACAAAGAGAGGCGATGCGAGCGAAATTGCTTCGTCATCATCGTCATCATCATTTACCTTCACTCAAAATACACAACAAACATAGTGAGTGGAGTGGAGGGGACGGGGGGAGGGATTTATGTACACTTTCACTAACCGACGACCCCCCCCCCCTTGGGGGACAAACATTTATTTGATGGCGCGGGCTTTTGCATGCGCGTGGATCGAAACAATGGATCATCAATAGGGCACAAAGAAAAGGACGTCCGCCGCCTTTTTATTGATGCAAATCGACAGATGGGCTTTTCGCCATTATTTACGCGAGGGCGCTTTATTCCAATTGCCCCCCCCCCCCTCTCCCCTCTCCCGCCGAGTGGCCCATCCGCCGATAGAGGAGATAACCTCTTAAGTGTGTGCCGTCGCCTTCCCACCACTCCGACCACCCGCGGATGTGCCTTCTCCGATTACTCCCCCCTCCCCCCCCCCCATCTCGCCTTCTTATCACCAGAGGCAATCTCTCCCCACTTTTTATCCATCGACGGGCAATTTTCCCTCCTTTTTTGTTCAAAAATGTATCTTATTCAAAACCTTTACACACACAACGTCTTCATTAACCCGTTGTCCGGTTGCTTGGTTGGCGCTTGTTCAAAATTGGTTGGCCCGCAGAGGTTTTGTGTGGTGCCCGCATGGCATCCCTTTTATTGCAAATTTATGCCCTCTGGCACTTGGCCCTCATCCCCCGGGGCGCATCATTTGTTGTTTCCGCTGTATCGATCAATCTTCCGCCGCTGGTGAGGATGAGAATGGGTCAGCGGGCGGGCGGGCGGAAGAGGGAAAATAGCGTCCGCTCTTCCTTTCCTTCCTCCCTCTCTTCCTCCTCCTCCTAATCCGCGTCCGCTCGCGTCATCGTTCGTCCCCGCGGGCGTCGTCGGCGGCGGTTGTTTGTCCTCCCCCACCCCCCCCCCCCCCCCCTCCCCCCAAGGGATGGGGTGAAAATTCCTTTATTCCTCCCCCACCCACCCATTCGTTCTTCACTTCCCAATGCATCAATTTTCATCCATTTTCTTCCTTCCTCATCCCATCATATTTGTGTCTCTATCTGTCACCCACCGTCTTTGTCCTCTGTTCTTTTTTCCATAAAGAAACACACTTTTTGGGAGGTAAGATGAAGAGTAGGGGGAAAGTCCCACCCCCCCCCCCCCCACTCAATTCACTTGACATTGTCTTGTTTCCATTGTCCTCATAATATTATTATTATGTGTTGTATAGAGTAATTAGTGCAATGGCTACTTTCAAATCTCTGACATTTAAATTGCTTTAATTAGGAATGAATCGGGTCCTTTTTCGTTTGTTTTGGTGAAGTAAAACAAACAAAAATATTTTTGACAGGATATTTTCACTATTTAGATGCATTTTGCGAATTTTTTGCACTTTTTCTAAATATTAGTTGAAAATTCAAGTCTCTTTTTATTTGAGTTTAATTTAATGTCCCCTGGAAAATATGGCGTCTTAAATTTTTGAGTCGAAAAGTGCACATTAAGTTCAAATCATTCCCCCAAAAATGTACATCAAAATGGGCATTATGTCGGAGTATTGCCCAAACATAAATAATCCCCCCTAATCCTCTACTGAATGACATGGCATGGCATCCATGATTTTGCTCCCATCAGGCAACATTGCCGTCGTCCTCTTCTTTTCGAGCTTTATGTGTGTGTTTGGCGACTAGCACGGCCCCCTTCCCCCCCCCCCCCCCCCCCCCCCCCTCTGACACTGACCTCCCCCCCCCCCCATCAAATCAGACCATTTGCAATTAATTCTCCGAATCCGACCACTCTCTCTCTCTCTCTTTTCTTTCTTTCTTTTTCTCTCTCTTTCCCGCCTTATTTCCCCCCCCCCCCCCCGGCGATGCAATGTCTCCCTCCCTTCTCTCCTCCTCCACAGCATTATGTATTCATTCGCCTTCCCCATTTATATTTTCTGTTCTAATCCCAAGCAAAATCCGCTCTTCTTTAGCCAATTTTCAAATTCAAATTTTCAGAGGCAAGTGTACGGTTAAGCTGGTCAAAGACCTGCGTTCAGCCCTTGCCGAAGTCGACCTGGCTGACCCGGACTCATTTTTTCATTGCCTCAACTACAACCAGGAGAGTGGCCGACTCGCCAACGTGCAGATGAGCATCCGTGTCGGCTCAGCACACCAGGTCGGTTGAAGTTATCAACAATTAAATGACCCATTTTGAGACACTTTGTAGACCGCTAAATAGGTTAATTAATGGTTAATTAATTGTTCTCCGGTTACAGGCGGACGTGCCGTCCTGCTCCACCGCCAGCATCAGTGACGAACCGGACCGGGACGAGTTGCTGTATCGGCCTGGCTATTTGTGTGCCGAGACGGAGCACAAATACGTGAAAATGGCACGCGCCTTCCGCACATTTTCGCTGATGAACAACAAACGCATTACAACGCTTGAGAAGGGGGCACGGACCGGCGATTTGCTGTTCGATGACGCCATCACCACGTTGCATCGGTGCAAGTACAACTTTGTGAACGGCCTTCAGGAGATGCAAGTGCGTGTACACTCTGGTCACTTTGTCTCTGAATCAGAACAAACTGTTTTTAAAAGAATTTGTTTTCAACAAAATGCTATTCTAGGGCAATGACCAACACCTGACCTCGGACAGCTCCTTCATGTCTGCCGACGACGTGAAGAAGTTCGGCAAGGGCATCAAAACGTACGGGAAGGCATTCAACAAGATAAACCGGGAGTTGTTGCCGCACCATCGGCGTGAACAGTTGGTGGCCTTCTATTATTTGTGGAAGAAGAGTCGGGACGCCACGCGGCCGAAGCCGTTGAGCAACGCCATGAAGCGTAACCAAGTGGCACTGATCGCAGCGAGCGCTGCGACGGCGGCGCGTCGGTTGAAAAATGGCGGCGGTGACAACGGAATCGTCGCCACCGGAACGGCGACAACGCCGGAGGACCTCACCAGTGCCAATGGGACGGCGGCGGCGGATGGCACATGGCCATTGGATGTCAGCAACGGCGGGTTGGCTTCCGTGGAAAGGTACGGAGGAGGGGGGGGGGAGGGGGTGGACAGAGTCAAATCGTCGTTTTAATTGTTTTTGTATGTGTAATAACTGTGTGACCCCTTTAGCCTCAATGCCACCTCATTGGAGGATCTGATGGACTATGCCAGTGCCTCGGAAACAGAAACTGAACAAATGGAAAATGCGGAAGCTTCTAGCCGTGCTTGTCACCATTGTTTTGGCCTAAGTGCGTGCGTGTACTTTTTATTCCCTGTTTTGCTAATGTGCCTTCCCGAAAGACACTTTGTCCATTCTGACTAATTAATTGCTTCTTCTCCCGTGTTCAGAGAGCAAGGATTGGCATCATGTGGGGCATGAGCGTCTGTTGATGTGCACGGAGTGCCGTTTGTTCTACAAAAAGTACGGACAATTGCGACCGGTGGACCGACCGGTAACTTTATCAAATTTTTTCCATTTTTAAATTTACTTAAAATTAAAATTTTTAGCGCACTGTGCCTCCCTGTCTGTTGTCATCCACGCCCGTCCGCACGACGACCACCAGCCCCAACGGGGACGACGAGAACGAGGAGCCGTTGCCTCAAGCGCTGCTCACCAGTCGGATCCGCACGCGCGGTGCCGGCCGTCAACTGTTGTTGCAGCGTGAACAACAGCGTTCGCGACGGACGCCCAGCTCACTGGACGGGGACCGCCCGACGCGACGGACTCCGCAGAGAGCCATCATCACAACATGCACCGGCAACAACGACGGCACAGCGACGAGCGGCACAGAGAACGGCGTCACAACTGCGGAACAGCTGCTGCAACGTCGAAGCACGCCGATGCGTAACGCGGCAAAAAGTCGGAAGCGCGCATACCAGGAGGAGACAGCGACCACCGACTCCGGCACTGATCAGACCCCGACGCCGGCGTCCAGGGATGCGAAGCGACACAAAAAGGACAATTCGGCACTGCCATCTGCCGCTTCGTCCCGAACGCCTTCCCCTCCGCCACAACAACAACAACAACAACAGGACGATGGGGTCGTAGCGGAAGAGGACAACGAGATTAAGACGTCCGTCTGTGCTGAGTCGTCACGCTCACCCGCTGTTGATGAGGACGCTGCGGAGCGGTCGTCGCTGTTGTTGCAAAGACCGGATGCCGATGAGAACGGCACCATCACACCACCGACGACGACGGCGGCGGCCGACAAAGAGGAGCCGCCAACAAACTCTTTGTCCAGATCGTCTGAGGTTGGTGGTTACCTATTCATTACAAAATGTACCTATGGAATATATTTATGGAACATATTTTCCCCCCAGTTGAACTCTCCTACCCCGTCCTCATCGGCAGCAAACTCCCCGAACGAACAGCAGCAGACGGAAGAGGAACCGCCACAAAATTCGCCACAAAATGCATTCAATTTGGAGGACAAAACACATTCAGCTATGGCAATGTCCAAAATGTCTGCTCCGCTTGCATTGGGGAAGAAGCCGGTCGCGAAGGTGGAGCCATTGGACAATACGAAGAAGTTGGGAGGAGACAATGAAGGAAGAGGTGATGAACAGGAAGAAGTTCATCCGTCGAACGAAAGTTGTTGCCCAGCAACGGCAGAGGAGGAGGAGGATGAGGAAGAGGACGACACCGCCGCAGTGTTGGAGGTGGAGGAGGACGGCGTGGGCCAGGACATGGGGCCCATTGGGGAACCGGATGAGACGGTCGTGTACCGGACATTGAAGAAGGAGGGAGAGGAGGAGGGCAAGGTTACCGTGTTGCAGTGTCGTCTGCGGCGCAGCAACGGGCTCAGCTGTGCCCGGACGGACATTGCGTTCATTGAGGTGCCGGAACGTCAGCGGTGGCGCGAAGAGCGCAAAAATCGTGAGGCGTCAGAGCGTGCGGCGCGCAAGAATGGCACTGTAATTGGAGGCGGAACGACGATGAGTGCGGAGCAGAAACAACAGCAGATGAACAACAACAACAACACCAACAATCACCAGAAACAGTTGGGAGCAAACATCGCTGGTGGAATGGTTAAGAAGGTGAGAGTAAGCCGTGTGTGAGAGAGATGATTCATTCATTTTATCTTTTTGTTAGATGGAGATGCCGTCTGAGTTTCTGTCGAATGGAATGCCATCCGACGCGCCTCACCCACCTGCTTTGGCCCCACCTCTAATGACCAGTCCAGCTATTGCCATGATGAACGGGTTGTTCGTCCCACCGCCGTCGCATCCATCGTTCGTCCCCAACAATGCAGCGTCTAACCCGAGCAGTAGCTGCAACACCACCGCAGGGAGCAGCAGCGGATCGTCCAACCATTTGTCCAACGGGACTTTGGTCTCCAGCAGCGCATTTGCTGGTCCTCGGCTTCCCACTGGCGGAGGCTACGCACCGTCCCAGCAACAACAACAACAACATCAGCAGTTTCTTGGTGCCCACCAGCAGCAAATTCCACCCGGAATGGCAGCCCTTTTGCATCAACAACAGCAGCAGCAGCAGCAGCAGCATGACCAGCAGCAGGCGGCACTTGCTGCAGTGGCAGCCATGCAAATTGCGGCAATGGGCGGAGGCGGCGGCGGCGTGACGAATCCCCAGCAGCAGCAACAGCAGCTGCACATGCTGATGGGACTGGCACAACAGCAGCCACAGCCTCAACAGCAGCAACAGTACCAACAACTGCAACAAATGCTGTGAGTGTTCTTTTGGGGTTTGTGGGTTAAATTAGGCCTGTTAGTGGATGTAGTCCATTGCCATAACTATAAACCTCTTTTATTTTCAGCGTGCACATGGCCATGCAA
The DNA here is from genome assembly GCA_018350325.1 of Globodera rostochiensis. NCBI lineage: Eukaryota > Metazoa > Nematoda > Chromadorea > Rhabditida > Heteroderidae > Globodera > Globodera rostochiensis. The sequence continues at coordinate 1,272,269 of JAEVLN010000015.1, read as the reverse complement.
GAACAGCAACAGCAGAAAATGATGGAGTTGCAACGACAACAGCAACACCAGCAACAACAACAACAACAACAGAAGAGGTCGAATGCCGGGCAGCAACAACAACAGCAGCAGCAGCAGCATCAATTGCTGAACGGGCAACATCCGCACTCTCTCGGGAGTCATGGCCATGCCGCAATTCTACAGCAGCAGCAACAACAACAGCAACATGGCGGACATGTATTTCCAAATGGTCTAAATGTTGCACAGTCGACGGCACATCAACAGCAATCGGTGGGATGGTTGCAGTAATTGATCAGTATAACAATATAGACTGATTTGCAAGAATCTAATCTTTTATCTCATGGCATTTTGACATGCTTATACTCTGCTTGCTCATTTAGCAACAACAGCAGAAGGAACAGTTGCAGCAGAATCATTCGAATGCTCAACAATTCCAACAGCAACAGAACGCTGCGCTCGCCACGTTAATGGGCCAACTGTTTGGGGCGGCAACTCACCAACAACAGCAACAGCAGGTGCATGATGAGGACGTGGCCGGGGGGTTAATCCGAGGAAAAATTTCAATAGTTGAGACCGGTCTGTAAACGCTTTTTCTTTGTGGAATTGCTGGCGTTTTGAATGCTTTTATGTTTGTTTCAATTTTTGAATTGCTTAGGCTGCCATGCTTGCCCTCCAGCAACGTGCTCCTCCACCCACCGCTGTTCAGCAACAGGCACCTCCTCCGACACTTCAGCCCAATTCCTCCCAACACATTGGAGCCGGGGCTGCGCAAAGCGGACTGAACATGGCACAACAGCAACAACAGGCGATGATGCTTTTGGAAATGGCGGCAGCGTCAGCGATGAACCCACAGCAACTTATGTCTTTGATGGCAGGAAGTGGGCTGGATGCGCGGACACTTGATGAGCTCAGAGGTCAGTTAAAGAAACAGCGAATGTCGTCAACCCGAACTCCTCGGATAACATTACTACACTTTAGGACATCTGGTCAGCCAACAGCAAGCTGCAGCTCAACAACACCAACAGCAGCAACAACAACAGCATGCAGTGCAACAGCAGCAACATATGCTGGCAATGTTAGCAGCTTCTGGTGCATTGACCCCTGAACAGCTTCAAATGGCTGTGATTGGTCAGCAATCGCATCAGCAGCAGCAACAGCAGCAAAACCAACAGGTGGGAGGAGTTTTTGTGCTGCAGGCATACTGTATTTTATTATACTTCTTTTCACAGAATTCTGGGCCTCCTCCTCCATCAACTTCTTCTGTGCAACAACAACATCAACACCACCAGCTGCAACATCAGCAGCAAATGGCTACGCTAGCCGCGATGCAGCAGCAGCAACAGCAACAACAAGCAGCAGCAGCAGTAGCAGCTCAACAGCATCATCAACAGCAGCACTATATTCAACAGATGGAAATGTTGCGTAGGATGCAGCATCACCACCAACAGCAACAGCAGCAGCAGCAGGAACAACAGCAGCAGCGGTGAAGATGGGCATAATAAAGCAACGGACAGTCAGTCATCCACCACCACAAGTTGAATTCCGTGTAAAAAAAGTCTTCGGGTGCCGGCAGCAACAGCTGCTGGAGTTGGGGTGGTTTTTTCAATTGCTGTGCTTTTCGTATGCCCCTCGTTGTGTTTCCCCAACTCCGTGACCCCCCCCCCCCCCCGAATTTTGCATTCTGATCATCGATCTCTGCCGATCATTATCCACCTGTGCACTCTCTTTCAATCCATGCGCTCATCAATTATCACATTATATTACTATAATTAATACATACATCAATCAATACATATACAGACCGCGTATATACATGCTTTTATATTGTTGATGTTGTTGTTACGGATTATACGGTATTTGCCTCCCCCCCTCCCTGTTGGATTTGCCCCCCAATTTTCCATTCAGAGCCCATCGTTTTTCGCACTTTTTGTGATAGTATGAAAATTGCCTGAATTTATTATGCAAAATGTAAAAGACTTGAAGCCGTATTTGTGTTTTAGGCTTCCAATTCAAATCAATACAAGTCGGGGATTCGTTTTTCAAATGCCTCTCCAATTGTCAAATTCTTCGTTTCAACGGATTTTGTGAGTGCATTTATTGTTCACCACCACTTTCTGAACTCCACAAAAATGTTGAATTTTTGTACAATTCGTTCACAAATTCCTCCTCTCTCTTTTTTTTTTTTTGCTGGGTCAAAACATTCGCTTCTTTCCTCCCTTTTATTTCGTCCAATTTGTTGTGTTTTAATTGTGTAAAAATTGACGTTTTAAAATTAATTTTGCCTAATTTTGTAAGGGTTAATATTATTATGCCGCAGGGTAAAATGGAGAAAGAACATAAAAATGGTGCTAAATCTGAGCCCCCCCCCCCAGCAAATTGTGGTGTTTGGGTTTTGAAGCTGTCCAAACGAAACAATTTCATTGAACCAACTTAAATATATACCACACAAATGGGGGGAAGTTTTGCCGTATGACGTAGGGAATGTTGGCGGGCGAAGGGACAATTGGAAAATGACGGGCAAAAGAAGTGACAGTTTTGTGAACGCATTCCCAAAACGGACACATTTTGTGTGCCAGGAGCAGAACCATTTTTAATTGCGTGTGTTTCCCCATGAAACTGAACGAACCGCCGACCTCCTCCGCCTTGGAGTTCTTTGCCCCCACAAATCGATCTTTTGCGTGCCCGCCGGTGCCGGCAAACGCCAAACGCCCTCAGGCCATGGCTTCCACACAAATTCGGCGCCGCTCTTTCGCCTGGGGCGTATTTATTGCGAAAATGTTCCGATCGATCGGTTAGCTACCCCCCCCCCCCCCCCCGAATTCGCTTGCTTCTTTTTGGCATTGTTTTGCTTCGCCATCCGCCCTTTTTTGTACGAATCCTCGCGCGCGGCGCATTGTTTACCCTCAATTCCACGTGGAATGTGCTGGGGGGGCCAATGCTTTTACACATTTTTGTGAACGACGGTCGGCCATTTGTTCAGTCTAAAAGCCGAGAACAAACAAAATGTGTCCATTACACAGCCAAAACAAAACAAAAAACTGAGAAGCTGGCGCCATTTCACCAACAAATTCGACCGAACCCAACGAATTCGTCGTCGGCCAATTGTACGGCTCCAACTTTGAGGACAATTTGCTTTTGGTTGATACTTTGTCCGGTCGTCCACCAAATTAGGGGTTAAAAGCACCATAAACCGAGTTACGGTGTGGAACAACCACTGAATGCCGTTCTTTGATTGCCCCTTCAGCGTTTGCTGAATCATTTATTGCGATCACTCCCCCCCCCCGTCCATTCGTCGTTTGTCTTGGCGCTTAATCACCCCCACCATCCATCCCATTTGGCCTAATCACCCCCCCCCCCCCCTCAATTAGCGGGAACGGAACGAATCCAAAAAGTTTCAATCATCCATCTGATCCTTAAACATTGTGCTTTTTATATTTTAATATTTTATGTTTTTAATTAATGTTAAAAATGAATGCCTTACAAATTAGGGGAGGGGGTAGGGGGTCACTCCCGTCCCAGTTCCAAAATTTGGCATTTTTTAGTATGCGCGCCCCCAAAAATTGTATTTTTTCAGGGGGGGGGGCTTAGGTTTGAGTGTTTTTATTGCCGTACATAATATTATTTGGTCGGAGGCCACCATTTCTTCGCCGCCCCTTTTCCCTTTGGGGGGGGGGAATTTTGGCTGTGCCATTTCGTTCTCGTAAAAATATATTTTGTGCCAAATGTTATGGATTTTTTCGGCCCCTTCCAATTTATTCACATTTTCTGATGTGTGCCGCCTTTTTTTTTTTGTTTTTGTCTGTTCTTTTGTCTTTTTTTGTGAGCTGAGTGCCCCGCTCTCCCCCCAAGTCCCTCCGGGGGGAGGGAATATATTCGACGAGTCCGTCCCCGTAGGCAAAATGAGGTGGGGGGGGGGAGGATTAGGAGAAGGAAAAACACCGCCGGAGGGCGAATTGGCGCGCTGAGAATGAGAACAGAGTGGACAGGAAGAAAGAAGGGGCAGAGACGGCGAGTGGATGAATGTCGCTGAAGGCGTGAAAAGGAAATCCCCCCGGGGGGTCCGAGCTAATCCCCCGCCATTCACTCCCTTCCCCCCCCCCTTCACGCATCCAATATGCCAATGCCAATGCCAGCCAACAACACCGTCTTTGGCATCAAAATGTTGAATGAAAGGATAATGCCATGCAAAGACAGCAACCGATGGGCTAATAGCATTGATGGGTTGATGGGTGTCACGTTTCAATCGTCGTTCATTCGGCAGAATTGGATCACCCCCCCCCCCCCCTCTCGTCCCCCCTCCCCCACTCTCTCGTATTCTCTCCATTTTCCCCCTCTTCTTTTTCTCTCCATTTGCGCTATCTCTTCCCCCATTCTCTTTTCGCTCCCCCCTCCCCCCCCCCATCGATTTAAGCATCCAAATGCCAATGCCAACATTCCATCTCATTTTTCATTCGTGGCCCTGAGCTCCAACCCCAACCCGGCAGCAGCACTCAATTGGTTGGTTCCGACTTGCGTTCCCCCCCCCCCCCCCCCGGGGGATGCCTTCTTCCCCTCTCTCCGTCTGTTTCTCTGCTCTTCTCCCCCGCGCTCTCTTTGATTTATTCACTATTTCGTCGTTTTGTCCATTGGCGCGCCTCCGGCATTTGTGGGATGCCAAAAAAGATGGGAGGGACAAAGCATATGCTTTTCCCTTCTTTGCAAATTTCCTCTTTTTCATTTGCCTAAAATATCTTTTCATAATGCCCTTCACCCTTTCTCGTCGTGTCAGGGCCAAAATTACCCCCCCCCCCCCCCCTCACTCTTTTTGCCCCCTCCTTTCCCCCGAAAATTTGCTCATTTTCTTCTCCCCCCCCCCCTCCTCCGCTATTTCGTCCCAAGCTTTTCCTTTGCTGCTGGATAGAGAGCTAAGAACCCCCTTCACCCCGGGGGCATTTTTGCCCGGCAAATTTTGCCAAAAGCGTAAGCGGTGTGGAAGATTATGATGAGATGATGATGGATGCCCGGCACTGCCCCCCCTCCGGGGGATGTTCGTTGGCGTGCCGTGCTTTGATTGATTGAGCGGGGCAATTTAAATAAAGTCTCCCCCCTCATTTTGGTCTTTTTAACGCTTTGCTCGGATTGGACGGAATTTTAAAAAAATTAATCGATTTTATTATTCAATTCAATTCTTTTTTTTGCCCATAATTTTCATCGATTTTCCCCTCGCCCGCCAATGTTCATTTGGCGTCAGAATTTGGCACTTTCTTAAGCTTTCCTCCCTCTCCCTCACCGGCGGCAATTTCGCTTCTCCGTCAATTTTCAGCGTTACAGCAAAAGTGCCCTCCTCCCCCCCCCGTCCCTTTTGCCTCCCCCCGGGCAATCCCCCGGAGAAAATTGCCTTTGACTGACAAATACATGCGATGCGATGATTTGGCGAATTCAGACAATTTGAAATGCCGAAAATTTATAGTAAAAAACAGCACAAAAACTTTTGACCCTAAAAAATGTTTTAAAAAATGTGTCGAATTCCGAAAAAAAAAACTTTGCCAACAAACAGAACGTGCCGCCGCCGCCGACGCCACATTCGTTGGTTCATTTAAGCGATTTTTTTTCAGCAGAAGTTTTTAAATAATGGTGAAGTTGGAAGAGGAAGATGAAGACGATTTTGCGCTGGAAGAAGACGAGGCGGAGGAGGAAGAGGAGGAGGAGAAGAAGGAGCAGCACGACGACAAGGACGGCAAGACGAACAAGGAGATGAGCAGCTCAAAGGAGAAGGAGTTGAAGGAGGAGAAGCCCCTGCGGGGCAGGGACAGGCTACGGCCCAAGGACAAAGGGCGGGACAGGGACGAGACAGCCGGCGGGAAAGAGCGCGCGGGCGAGGAGGGGCAGCCCGAGGAGGTGCCGGAGGAGAGCGCGACGCCCGCGGGGACGTGGACAACGCCGACAATAGCGTACGTTTCGGGGCCCCCGACAAAATCACACAGATTGGACACATTTTTGTGGCACAAACTTCTTTTGGCATTTCCCCTTAAGCACCTCCAGCAGCCGGGAGCCGTCCGCGCGATTGCTGCCGGACGACCGGACCGCCGCACAACGCCAAAGACTCGCCCAAACCGGCAGCGAAAGTCAGTTTTTGAAAGGGTCTCCCTCCCCCCCCCCCCCAAACGATTTCAAAAACCAATCGAAACAAAAATGGCATTTATTTAGCCCCCGGCTGGGCCGTAATGTTCCTCGGCTTGGTCGGCCTGGCGTTGGTCCTCGGCTGCATTTACGCGCTGATCCGACGACTTTTCGGCAAGAAACGGCACGGGGAGAAGAACAAACCGCAACAGCAACAATCGCAGCAAAAGGGGCCGGGAGGGCTTAAGGCGTTCTTCAGCGGAAGGGGCGGCGGCTCGGCAGCGGACGCCGTCGGCGCATCCATCGGAGGGGCGGTGGGCGGTGCCAACAAAGTGAGGGGGGGGGGGGAGGGGGGAATTGAAATTTGGGGAAACCGGAGGGGAGGGATGTGGTGACAAAAATTGGGGAATGATGAAATGATCGAATGGATAGGCGGAAATTAGCTAATTGATCAGAGGGGGGAGGGGGGGATTAGCTAATTGATCAGAGGGGGGAGGGGGGGATTAGCTAATTGATCAGAGGGGGGAGGGGGGATTAGCTAATTGATCAGAGGGGGGAGGGGGGGATTAGCTAATTGATCAGAGGGGGGAGGGGGGGATTAGCTAATTGATCGGAGAGGGGAGGGGGGGATTTAGGCTAATTGATCAGAGAAGGGGGGGGGGGGATTTCTGATCAGTCGATCGGAAAGAAAAGTCGGGTCTTTTCCTTAAGCCTTTGGCAAATTGATTAATGGATAAAATAATTTGCACGAAACAAACTTTAAGCACATTTATTGGCCGGACGATCTTGGCAAGAAATCAAAAAGTTTCCCAAAATTTGCAAAAATTGATGAGGAGGCGGCCGAAGAATGTGAAAAGGCACTGACAAAAAGAATAAATTTCAAAAAAATCAAAAAAATTGTTTGGCACTTTTCCAAATTGGACCCACCAAAAAATGCCTTCGTTAAGTTCTCTGCCGACATGGAAAATTTGGGCGAGAATATGGAACAGAACGAACGGGCCCAAGCGGAGCAGAAAGAGGAGCTGAACTTGGGCCGAATCCAATACAAATTGGACTACGACTTCCAGCAGGGACAGGTCGCGCGGCTCACCAATTTGTCGATACGAAACAAAACTCCCCGTCCCTTTCGTTGCGTACAGTTGGCCGTCACCGTAATCCAAGCGGAGAATTTGCCCGGCATGGACATGTCCGGCACTTCGGTCGGTACAAAATGCCCGCCATTACAAAAAAAGGGGGGGGGGAGGGGTGATCTACAAAATAATCGATCGGGGGTGATCTACAATAATCAAAATCGATTGATCAGCCGATCAGAAATGATTGTAATTAATTGGACGCCCTCATTTCTGTACCGCAGGACCCGTACGTGAAGCTGTACTTGTTGCCCGAGAAGAAGAAGAAGGTGGAGACGAAAGTGCACCGGAAGACGCTGAACCCGGTGAGGGGCGCCGGGGGGGGGGGCAAACTCCCCCCAAAACATTTAAATTTTCAAAACTTTTTAGGTTTTCAACGAGACATTCATCTTCAAGGTGGACGCTTTTCCCCAAATGCTTCTTCTCAAAGTTAAAATTGAAAAAGTTAAACTTTTAGGTTCCGTTCAACGAATTGCCGAGCAAAGTAAAAATCACAAAAAATTATTTTGTGAAAGATTTTAAATAGCAAAAAATTGTTGTCCCCCTTCAGACCCTCGTGTTTTCCATCTACGACTTTGACCGGTTCAGCAAGCACGACCGTAAGAATTGTTTTCCTTTGATCATATGCCGCCCCCTAATTATGGCAATTAAGAGATCGGGCAGGTGATACTGCCGCTGGGCAAAATCGATTTGGGCCAAGTGATCGAGGAATGGAAGGACATTCAGCCGCCCCCGGACGACAAAGAGGCGGTAAGCCGAGCCGCCGCTCAGAGAGCATTTTCAAATTGTGCCGAAATTGTTTTGGCACAATTTGCCCCCGGCACAATTTGCCCCCGGCACAATTTGCCCCCCCCCCTTTTTGAGGAGAAAAACTTGGGCGACATTTGCTTCTCGCTGCGCTATGTGCCAACGGCCGGCAAATTGACGGTGGTGGTGCTGGAGGCGAAGAATTTGAAGAAAATGGACGTGGGCGGACTTTCGGGTAGCGACCGAATTGGGGGACAAATTATTAACAAATGAGCGATTAGGGAGGCGGCATACTGTACTTTGAATACCGTACCCTAAAAGGCCGTTACACGGTGGACCTATGGGCATAGGATTAGAGCCCGGAGACCGGACACCAAACATTTGCCCCTACAGTAGTGTATGCATACGGTTGCCTGTTTTGGAGGTACCCAACCGGGCTTAAAAGTGCTAATAGAGTGCTTTCTGTCCCCTATTGTACTGTATCGTATCGTACCGGCACCGTACTTTTGCAGATCCTTATGTGAAGTTGGTACTGATGCAGGGCGGCAAACGGTTGAAAAAGAAGAAAACGGTTGGTGCGAGTCAAATTTTTTTTGTTTAAAAAATATTTTTCTGTTCAGTCCATCAAAAAGTGCACGCTGAACCCCTACTACAATGAGTCGTTTTCCTTCGAAGTACCGTTCGAGCAGATACAGAAAGTGTCCCTGCTGATTACGGTAATGGACTACGATAAGCTCGGCTCCAACGACGCCATCGGCCGCGTCCTTTTGGGCTGTGCGGCGACGGGGGCCGAACTTCGCCACTGGATGGTCGGCACTTTGTCAAACATTGTTGGACAATTGGCACAGCCATTTTGGGGACAAATGAACAGACACAGACAAATTGACACATTTGGGACATTTAATCAAAAACATTTTGTCCGCAGGATATGTTGGCATCCCCGCGACGGCCCATCGCCCAATGGCACACTTTGCAGCCAATCGAAGAGGAGGAAAAGCCAAAGGAGAACGGAGTCGTCGCAAAGGCCGATGATTGACGACGGACACTTTGTATATTCGCAACATTTTTTTGCCAAGTTTTGGCCCAAATGACCCTAAAACTGATGGTGCCGGGGGGGGGAGGGAATGCCGGGCAAAATGAGAGACGCATTTATTGGCACAGAATGCCACAGCGAATTTTCCGATGGCTCTAATTATCCCCCCCCCCCCACGCATCCATTTTATTTTCTCATTTAGTCGCCTAATCATTCATTAAACGATAAATAAAATTAATTTGTCTTCAAAAGTGATTTTAATTAAAATATTTTACTCTCTCTAAGTAAAACATCAAATGGCACTTATTGAATTGAATGGCAAAAAGGCAAATATTTGTTGAAAAGAACTGGCCAAAGAATGGCGCCAAAATTGGGGGGGGGGGGAGGCGATCACTTCACTGATCAGAACGTCGCCGGAAGGCAAATGACGGGAAAGGACCGGCAAGAAATGCTAAGGGCGGCCGTGAGGCAATCGCCCCGGGCATTGGCTTCTTCTGTTCATTCTTCGCTCCCCATCAGCGTTGGCTGTGCCGTCCCTTCCTTCTCATCCTCCGCCTGTGCCTGTACTGCTCCGTCTTCATGCTCTTGCCGCTGGACGTCCATCTCCTCTTGCTGCCGCTCCTCCTCCTTCCTCTTCTCTTCTTCCTCCTCCTTCCCTTCTCTCTTCTCATCCGGCATCATCTCGCCGCCTCCGAACATTTCCTGTGGCGACTTTTGGATTGCGACATGGACATGTTCCTCGAGCTGTAGCGGCACCGGTTCTCCGTTGTTGGCATTCTGCCCTCCGGCAATTTGTCTATTTTGGCCATTTCCGCGGCCTAAACTTTTGTTTTTTTTGTTCCCTGAATTATTTTCTCGTTTTTCTGACCGCGTCCTGCCCCTCCGGCGCCGCCTTTTCCACTGCCCGGCGGACGTCCAATTGTGCCGCCGCCGCCGCCGCGATTTTTTGATTGTTTGTGGCCCTTGGGGGCGGCAACATTTACAGGCGCCGCGTGTTGCGGAGCATTTTGCGGCACCAACGTCAATTGATCCGGCAGAATATGATGTGGGGACATCGGATGTTGATGGTGATGATGATGAAAGAACACATCTTCAAGCAGTACACAAATTTTGTTGGGGTCACTGTGTGCTGCAGCAGAACCAACCTGCCACCTCCAACTCGTCGTCCATTTGATGGGGGTGGTGGAGGTGTTGCTGATGCTCAAGGTTATGATGCTCCTCCATGCCGCAACATCCGGGCTGGTGAAGCTGGTCAAGCATGGCCGGCGTTGGCGTTACGCAGTACAGCGCGCGATGTTTGTAATAGCCGTGCACAATGGCAGGGAAGTTTTTCTGCAATTGTTAAACGTCCATCGCACTGAATCGATGGGGCGGGGGCATTTGGGAAAATTGCAAATCCCCTCGGGGGAATTTAGCCAAAAACTTTACTGATCGATGTATCGAAGTCAGATCAGCACATATCCCCACACTCACTAATGGGAAATTGTAATCCCCTCGGGGGAATTTAGTCAAAAACCTTTACTGATCGATTGTATCGAAGTCAGATCAGCACATAGCCCCACACTCACCAACTGTACTCGCCCCTCAATGTCTGTCTCGCATTCCAACGCCTCCTCCTCTCCTCCTTCAATATGTTGTTGCTGCAGCTGTTGTTGAACCGCCACCGCCAGAATGGGCCCGATTTTGGCGTGTGTATGCAGCAGTGACTCCAACAAGCCGATGTAATCAATGGCGCCACGGAGAATTTCCACCTTCGGCAGGCGCTGGTTCGGGTTAGGGCATGTCCGCCCTTTGACCACCTCGAAGGCGTCCTTAAACAAAGGCAAATTAGCGAATGAATTGAATGAATGATGTCTTTCAATGCCATTAAATCTTTCACAAAAATGCCGTTCTCCCCCTCTCCCCCAACCCTTTCACAAAAATGCCGTTCTCCCCCTCCCCCCCAACCCTTTCACAAAAATGCCGTTCTCCCCCTCCCCCAAACCCTTTCACAAAAATGCTTCACAAATGCCGTTCTCCCCCCCTCCCCCCCCCCTCCCCAACCCTTTCACAAAAATGCCGTTCTCCCCCCCTCCCCCCCCAACCCTCCGGCGCTTACGTTCACTTTGCGCAGTCGGCGCCTCTCCCGCATTGTGGCGGCTTTTCGTCGCTCCACCGAATATTTAGCTTCAAAAGCGGGGAATTGTGGTGTTAATTGCCTATTGGCACCCCCCCCCGGCATTTCGCCATTCCCTTTGCCCACTTTTCTTTGTCGGCGGCATTTGCGTAGCCGGCGGCGCATTGCCTGCGGAAGTGCCGAACGCACTGTTGGCGGCGCCGAACGGATCCGACGGAGGCGCCGCGGCGGTGGAGGCCGAGGCCGTTTTGGTCGACGCGTTTTTGGAAGCGTTCGGCAAGCGTCGCTTTTGCGCCGGCGGATGGGAAGGCTGAGCACCCGCTGCTGAACCAATTTTTTCATGGCCCTTTGAACGAACTGCTTAATCATGCTGCTCACCTATCAAATGCTGTTGATCCTGCTTCATCTCCGTCTTCACCGTTCTGTTCAGCGCATTTGCGCCAGTGCCGCGCCCTCTTCGGTTTTGCTGCGTTTGTTGGTGGATGAGGGCATGCTGTTGCTGATGAGCCGGGATCAGTTCCGTGAGGTGTTGGGGAGGGGCCGGCGGCTGTTGGGAGGCGACTTGGAGCGTGTGCACAAAGTCGGGCACGGCGGACGGGGAGCTGAACTTTTTGAGAATTTTAAGAGGATTTTAAAAATGCTTGTCGGAATGATCAGAAAACGTGTCAATTGGTTGACCTTACAAATTAGTAATTGTTTATTGAGTGAGCTGACCTTCTCGACTGTTGCTGTTGCTGCTGTTGTGCCATCTGCTGTTGTTGTTGTTGTTGTTGTTGCTGTTGTTGTGTCTGGTGGTGGTGTTGCAGCTGTTGCGGTTGCTGCTGCTGCTGCAAAGCGCTGCTCAGCAGAACGGTGGGCGTTGCGGTGGCGAACGTGCACAACGGGTTGTGCTGCTGGTGCAGCTGTTGAGGTTGGCTGCAGAAGTCCGTTGTGCCCGTCAATTGGTGGTACGCGTTGCCGCCGCCCGCGGCGCCCCAAACGCCGCCGTTTGACGGCAGAGGCGCAACAGCGCCCGCGGCAGTGTAATAGCCGTTGGCCGAGTAGCATAACTGCAGCTGCTCATAAGCGGGTGGACCAAGATTTGCTAAGGGAAACAAATCAAACATTCAGCAGGAATCCAGCTGCTTTGCTGACGCCCCCTCCCCCCGAACTGCTTGGTGAAGCCCCCTCCCCCGAACTGCTTGGTGAAGCCCCCTCCCCCGAACTGCTTGCTGACGCCCCCCCCCCCCCAAACTGCTTGGTGAAGTCCCCTCCCCCGAACTGCTTGGTGAAGCCCCCTCCCCCGAACTGCTTTGTGACGCCCCCACCCTGGAACTGCTTGGTGACGCCTTGCCAAGAACTGCTTGGTGACACCCCCTCCCCCCCCCCCGAACTGCTTGCTGAGCCCCCCCCCCCCCCCGAACTGCTTGGTGACGCCCCCCTCCCCACCGAACTGCTTGGTGACGCCCCTCCCCGAACTGGTTGCCGACGGAGCCCACCTACCCGACACGGTGTAATCCATGGGCGAATTGGTGGCTGCCGACGAGACGGAGAAGGCGGTGAGTGTAGCCAACTGTTGCTGTTGGTGATGTTCGTCCACCGCCAGTGCCGCTGACGCAACTGCACGTTGCGCGGCGCCCAAAGAGGACGGCCGCGACAAGGCGTAGCCATAGAGCGGGTCGTAATCGGGCGTCACACCCATGCCCATGGCCTTCATGCTCATCTCGTTCAGCTGCTGCTGTTGGTGTGGGTTCATCGTCGCGACGGAAAACTGAAAGTAAAAATTTTTGAGGACTTTTTAAAAGACTTTTGCGTTTATTGTCAAAATTCAGTTTCGCCTCACATTTCCACGCTTTACTTTTGACATCTTTTGGCTCTCCGCGCATTCGTCGAAGGCAAAACTCCGCGCATTAAATGCCCTTCTTCGGTGCCGGGCCATTCCCTTCCGCCCGAACGTCTTCAACCCTTCGGCCACAAAGCCCCCCCCCCCCAAAAAAAATATTCGTCCCCTTTTTTCCGTTTTTGCTTTTGCCCTTTCGTTTTTTGCTGTCCGTCTGTCCGTCTTCAAATTGGCCAATTGGTCAAAGCGTTCGTTGCCCGTCCCCCCCCCCCCCCACCCGCCGACAGATGCAATTGTTTTTTGTTTTTATTTTTATTTTATTGTTTGGACGGAGGACACTTACACGCGGCGGCGGCGTTTATTGGCGAATGGCCCCGCCAATTGTGGCGATTGGAGTCTGTTCAGTGTCCGGTTATAATTGTCGGCCAGTTGTTTGACCCCCCCAGCTGTGCGGGCTGTGTCGACCACCAACAGCAGCAGCAACAGCAACAGCAGCACCGGGCCAAGCAGTTGTTCCTTTCCTTTCCCTCCTTTTGAAAGTGTCCACCACAACCGACCGACCGACCGGCAGCTGACTTTGAAGAGTGAAGCAATTGGCCACAAATTTGTGTGCGTGTGACCGTTTATGGCCAATTGGCCCGACGTTTTGGCGTTCTGTTCGGGTGGCCTGAAGGGAGAAGAGAATGTTGGCAGAGGGCAAAAGGTGCCCGGCGGGCACACTGAGAATGGATGGGAGAAGAACTTCCGAGGGGAGGGGAGGGGAGGGGAGGGGAGGGGAGCAGGGGTTGGTTGTCTTAGGCCCGAGCCCCGGGGTCTTGGGATTTGCAGAAACCTCCTGCTCCTCCCTCCCCCCCCCCCTTCACACTTTGTTATTCCCTCCTTTCCCCTTCCCATCGCCGGAGGGGCCAACTGACTCCCGCTCATCGCCTCTCCAGCGATAGGCTTTAAACAACTTTCTTCGGGGGCGGTTCCCCCCCCCCCCCCCCCCCATCGTCGGCCCTTCCTCTGATGGATGGACGAGAGGAGGGGGAAGGAGGGGGAGATGAAGATGCCCCCCTCCCCTTTCTCATTCTCCCAATATTCTCGAAGAAGATCCCCCCCCCCCTCCCAAAACCCCCGAAGGGATCACTTTACAGCCAATTTACCCGCCAGGTATCGCTCAATAGCCCCGGGCAATAAATCCATCCATCAGTTGGGGGGGGGGGGGGGGAGGGGCGGAGAAATGGCGAACAGAAGAAGCCGAGCACCCACCGCTCTTCTCACACAGTCTCTTTCCCAGGAGAGCCCCTCGGGGGAGGGGGGAGGGGCTACCGTAGCCTTGGAGAAGCAGGCGAATTTTATCACTGTCCCTCTTCTCGCCTTATTTGCCATCATTTACTATCGATATATTTTGAGTATTTTCAAATCAATCATTCTGTCTCTTTCTCTCGCCTTTCTCTCTCCATTCCCTTCACTCTCTCTTCCCGTTTGTCGATGCCTTTGATTGTGCCGTGCCGCTTTACACTTTGCCTAACTTCACTTCCTTCTGCCGACCGATCTGTTCAAATTTATGGCAAAAGAATTAGTGCCAATCGCTTTCTCTCTCACTCTCTCATTTGCTCGCCCCCCCTCCCCCCTCCCCCCGCCCTTTGAAAATGCCCTCTGCTGTCTGTCGGCACCTCTTTTTTGTGCCTCCGTCCGCAGTCCATCAATTCTTCTTTGATTTACCCTTTCGACCCCTCCGGGGACACAAAATGCGCGCATTGTGAACGAAATAAATCCAATTTAGCCGCCGATCCATCGGAACATAAAAGTGGTGCTCATCCGAAGTGCCAAGAAAATGCACAGACCTTTCGAAATGCTTCCAAAGTTTCAATTATTTATTAATTCCAACCCGTGGCCAAGACAATTCCCCCCTCCCCCCCCCCCCCCCCCCCCCCCCCCGCCTTCTCCCGACATCTTTACGACCGAAGCGTAGCAGAAGGCACGGCACTCCCGAGTGCCCTCCCCGTAAGGCAAATAATGGCAAAGATTTTGGACAGATATAAAGAACACATAACGAATGTTTTATTCGAATCAGTCTGATCAAATTATTCTCTCAACTTTTAAGGATTCGGCCCCGAAGGCGAAAGAGGTCCCGCCGAAGGATCCCTTTGCCATCGGGAAAAGAGATAATCTTCAGCCCGCCGATGGGCCCCGGGGGGATTTGTTGAATTTAGGGGAATCCGAATGGTTGGGCCGTGCCGGTTCGCCCGATAATCCCCCGCGGGTCCGTCCCTTCTCTCTTTCGGGCCGATCATCGCGAACAGATCGCTTTTCAAACGGAGGGAACCGAAAGTGGGGGAAGGAGGACACAAATTGATCCGTTCACAGAGTTTAAAAACAAAAAAAATAGAAAATTTCACTAAACTTTTAAATGAATGCGTTGCGACAAAACGTCGCCCAAAGGGATGTTGGGGGAAGGAACGGCGAAGAAAATGATTTAGTGCCTTTATTTTAAAGTCGAAGCCTTTTTTTTTTGTTTGTTTCAAAATTATTCAAAAAGTTTCATAAATTATTTTTTCTGTCAAAAATTTGCTATTCGCCTTAGGGCGTCCGTCTTCCGTTGTCCTTCAGGGCATTTTTCGGCGAATTATTTGGCATTTGAATGGCTGTGGAGAAACCTTTAAAGAAAATTTGTTGAAAAATGAAAAATCATTTTAATTTTTTAATTTTGCCGTTAATCCATAGATTCGTTGTCGGGACGGCGGCTTTTCGGCACGGAACTCAAAGTGTCGGATCAATTCGGCAAAGATCAAAAACAGCTCGGCACGTGCCAAACTCTCGCCGAGACATTGCCTAAGGCATTTCGTCCTGTTTACCGCGCAATTTCACACAAAAGTGTGCCCACCGTTTGCCGATTGAAAAGGGCAAAAAGGCGTCAATGCGTCTCAACGTGCCGTTCCGCGGGTCGATGAAGCGTTCCGGACGGAACCGGTCCGGCTCCGGGAAATGGTTGGGATCGCTCAGAGTGACTAAACTTTTTGTCGCCAACAAATCAAAATCAATCGATTGGGCATTTTTCGACTCGAAATTTGCGGCAAAACCATTGTGTCAGGCGGGAACTGGAAGCCGTCCAGGCGCACACTTTCGGTGCACGTGCGCAACAAATTTATTGGCAAAATGTTTGCCAATCGCTGAATTTCGGCCACCGTCGCGTTCAAATAGACGAGGCGGGGACGGTGACGCAATTCAGTCTAAAATTGAAATGGCAAAATTTTATCATTCTCCGGTTCCCCCCACCCCCCCCCCCCTCCTCTTCACCTCGCCATGCTCCCCGAGCTGTTCAAGCAGTTCGGCATAACATCGCTGCTGCACTTCGGGATGGAGGAGCAGAAACAGAATGCCCCATTTGGTGGTGGTCACTGTTGTTTCGGAACCGGCAAAAAACAAGTCGAGCAGCAACATTTTCAGCTGCTTTTCGCTGAATTTAAAACAAATTGACCAAAATGTTTTCATAAATTAATCAATTTAAATTTGCAAAAATAAATTAATGAACAATAAAAGAGGTGAATAATAATTTGGCTAAAAAATGACCTGAAATGGCCCAAATATTCTTCGCCATTTGCACTCCGCCGCTTCATTTCGAGCATATACGCAAAAGTGAAGTCCGTCGGCGTCATATTCGGCCGAAAATGCTGACGATGCTCCTTAAGGGGGCCGGGGGGCTTTTTCGTAATAAATTAAATTAAATTGCCTTTAAAAGATTGAAATTGTTAAATAAAATAAGAAAATGAAAATGTTGCCTCAATGTGTCCATCCAGAAAGGCCCAAAACTCGTCGCGAATGGCGAGCAGTTCACGCCAGGCCGAGCGCAGCCAGGGCAGACGCGTGGCAAACGGTGCACACAAATAAAGGCCCATCACCTGGCGGCATATTCAAACGGTTAACAAAATCATTTTTGGCATAATTTGCCACCGGACGAACGACCAGCGCGGATTGGCGGTCCAGCAGTTGTTGGACGCGTATGAATGCCGGATCGTCCTGAAAAGTTTGTTTCCTTTCCTTTCTTTTGGGGCCGCTGTTCTTTGATCAGCAATCGCTGATCAAAGAGCTTTCTGATCACTGATCGGCCTCTGACATGTGCGTAAGTGCGACCAAACAGAATGTTGTCGATGATGTTGGCGATGCACACAGCCACCGGCTTGCACACGTCCAACGGCGCACTGCGACAAGCGCCTTTGCGACAAATAATTTGTCATTTAAATTTTGTGTAAAATTTGTTTTGTTTATAATCAACCGTTGGGTATTAATGCATTCAAATGGGCAATTAGCGATCGCACCTTAAAGTCGGAGAATTTCAACAAAAAAACAAAAGCATTTTTTTTTGCGACTTCGTCCCGAATTTTGTTTTCCATCAACGCGCGACCGAGCCCAAAGTCGCGCAGCACGTGCAGTGCAAATCGGCGCTGTTCGCGCCACTTTTCGCCCTGAATTTGCACGACTCCATTGTGGCCATCTGTCGGTGAGGGCGAAAAATTTAATTTTAAACATTAATATTCAAAGAGATCAGGCAACAAGTTGGGCCTGTATTTCAGTTTATGCGTCTAGAGCTTCAGCTCTTCGAAAGCTTTTGAATGTCTTTAAGAATGTTATGGAATCGGTTAATTTTGAAGCAATTTTGGACGCATAAACTGATGAAATAAAGCCACTCGTTGTTGTTGTTGTTGTTGCCCACCGCCCCCATCAACTTGCCCATGAATGTGTGCGTGATGAAATTCTGCCAGCGACCGCTGAACGCGTCGCCATGCGTGACGAAGAAACGACGGAGCAAATCCACGCGCGAAACCATACAAATCTGTGCAGCGCAAAAAGAAATGTTCAAAATGAACAACAACGGCCGGCTGTCCGTTCCCCTCTGGCCCCTGTTGATGACCAACCGGAATTGGTCCCATCCAAAAGGTGAAAATGCCGTCGTATTCGGCGCGCCACCTTTGCAACAGAGCGTCGATGTTGTGAGCGCCGTGAAGAAGTACTTGGAAAGGAAATTGGAACGACGGTGAAAACATTGCTAAAATCAACCCTTACCCTGGGGCATGTTTCCGGCAATGAGCCATGGGATTGGCCCCGGAGGAAGCAGACGACGCTTCCAGTACAGCTCATGGAAGCTGTACAGGCCGAACAGGATGGGCAGGAGGAGCAGCAGCAATGACGAGAGAGCGGGCGTCCAGAGGAGGGCGAGAGATGGCAGAGCAAACAGAGAAATTGCGAAAGTGCGCTGAACAGAAAATTCCATTTGATGGCATTCAAAAAGATTCATTTCCTACAGCAAAACAAAACGCCAAAACACAGAGAATCACCGGCGACAGCACCAGCAACAGCAGCACAACCGTTGCGGGCACAAAAAGCGATGATTTGGTCGATGGATGCCATCGCTCTAGGGGAAGAAAGGGTTAAACATTTTATTATTTAAAGACCGTTAAATTTAGTATTTTGTCAACGAATTGTTTAAATTTAAAAAATATATTATTAGTTTAAAAGATGAATTAAATTTAAATGAAATTATTTTTTGTCGATTTTATTGACATTTCAAAAAGTAATTTCTTTTCAAAACAAATGAAACTACCGGCAAACAAACTTTTCATCGAATCAACCAAGTGCTCCAATAAGCCGCCAACCATTTATCAATTAATCGTTACAAGAATTTGACAAAAAGTGAACGAAAACAACAAAATTATCATTAGCAAAAACGCATCTCTCCACGACGGGACGACATCCCCGTGGGGGAGACGTCCAGAGCGAAGTGATCAACCAGAATAAATATCCTTTTAGGGGGAATTTGGGGTACTTTCACTCTGGCAACCTCTTCCATGGATTGGGGGGGGGGAGGAGGTAAAAGAGAATCCCCTCGGGGGAAGGGGTGAGTAGGAGAAGGTCCATTGAGTCCATTCAGAGAATCTCAAACTGCTGCTGAGCGGACGGGGGGGGGGGAATCCACACACTTTCATTTCAGACGGATCGATGGCGACGGATTTGGAAGCCGATGATCCGTCCCGTCCCCCCCCCCCCACCGCCCATTCACATCCGACGGGGCGGACGGATTTGCTGTTTGAGAGGGGGGAGGGGGAGGGGAATTGTTCCGGAAGTGTGTTTGGGGAGGGAACATTTGGGGGGGGGGGGACTTGCTGCTGTTCACGAAACCGGCGGCATTTGGTGGGTCACGAGCGAACGGCGGCGCGCCGTGATAAAAAACGGGAATAAATAAAATTTCTTTCAAAAGGACCAATTTTCTCATTTTGAAATGAACGGTAATACTTACTGTAAACATACAGTAATTCGATCACATTACATATTACCTAAATGGGCTCTAGGCACCTCAAATACCCACACCCTCTTCGGGCAGCAACCCCTATGCGCATCAATTTTATTTGCAATAAAAATAAAGATTTAATTCATGTTTTCGACATTTTTTTGAATTAAATGTAATGGGCACAAAACTCATTGCTGGCATAAGATTGTCAAGGTTTGTGTGGGCTAAAACAAAATATTCCAAGTAAAATAGGGAAAGATCGAAAGCAATTAAATTTAATTGGTGGGGATAAAAAACAAAACAAAACAAAACAAAAGAAGTTAAACACGGGCCGACTACAAAATGTACCCAAAAGAATGCAAAATGTTTTTTTGCAAGTTGCCACAATCGCCGCAACAATCAATCACAAACCGGTATACAAATCGTAAGTAATGGGCATAAAAATGAATAGAACGAATGCATCATTTCCCCCCCCCCCCTTTCCCTTCGCTTCTCCGATCAAATGGATGAATAAAAATATTGGGTTGGATATGTGTAACGAAATATCGCAAATGGCGGCAAAATGAAATTGGAACAGCGACAAAATTGGACAGAGAAATATTTTGCTATACAAAGAGACGGAATGGTTTTTGAACAACGACGGACCGGTCAGAGCAAATTCAGGGGGGCACTCGACCGCTGCACGGAGCATGCAGAGAGCGCCGAGTCGGAGGAGTTCGGCCGAGCCGGCGAGAACAGCGGTGAGAAATCGGAGGTCATCATCTGCATGAAATGGGGCAATTAAAATGCCCTCCTTCACTCCACACAAATTCAGATCGTTCAAATTAAATAAGCAAAAATTCAATGTTTGTTTTTGTTGCGACACAATTCGCCTCTCAAAATGCCCTTTCGCATTTCCCTTAGGGCGCTCACTCACTCTGACTTCAATTGGATGTCCGTTGACGGAATGTTTCCCGCCGGCGGCCAGACAATGTTGGGCAGCATTCAGCGAGTCGAACACCAACGAACCGCACCCGCGGGGATAGGCCACCTTTTCGGTAGAAGCAACTGAACGACGATAACCTCTTAACCCCAACCAACCATTTCCAATTGCTCAACCGCGCCAAATTTGGCGAAATACGAGCGCAGTGTGTCCAACGTGTGCCATTCCCAGTTGAGGCCGGACAAATGAAGCCGGCAGCCGAGATCAGGCTCAATATTCTGGTGAAAAGAGGGGGTTTAATGGACAAAAAAAAGAGGAAATTTCATTAGATTAATTGAAGATGGACCATGAAAAACGGGATGGGATCGTTGTCCAGAATCAGATTCATCCTTTCGCTGGAAGGGATTTGTTTTGAATTTCGCAACAACAACAAAAAAAGGCATTTTCACTGACCGCGGGACGGCACGCTTCGCGTCCACTGCTTTTCCGTTGATTTTGTGTGGCCGATGGGCAATCGCAACGTCGGCCTAACAAATCAGAAAAAATGCGCATGTTTTTCTCCAAATTTGCAACCATTTCCGGTGTTGCGTAAGTGACAAAGCCAAAGCCGCGCGAGCTTCGGGTGGCCGGGTCCCGGATCACAATGCAATCGACGACTTGGCCCCACTGGGAATAGTATTGACGCAACGCGTCGTCGTTCACTTGCCCAAGGCCGCCAATGAAAAGTTTCTGAACGGTGAATGAACAAAACAAAACATTTGTAAAATGCCCAAAAAAACGGGGGGTTGTGTCTGTCTGTCTACTCACTCTGCTCTGCGGTTGCTGGCAATTCGGCTGTTGATGTGACAGCATCAGCTGCATCAACGACGAGCCGCTGCTCCGTGGCAAAACCATCGACGGGTCACTGCAAAATACGGGGGGGGGGCAATATGGAGTACAAATGGTGAGGTAGCCAGCCCATTCCAAAAGCTTCGTTTTCTTTTCGATTTTCGTTTTATGCCCTTAGAATGCTTATCAATTTAATGCGCACAAAAATTTATTCCGAAACGGGGGGGGGATGTACGCGTACCTCCCCCCTCCCTCCGGGCGTTTGTTCAGGACTAATCGATGTCGGACATTCCATAAAGACTAACCCGCGAAAACAAGCCGATGGCAAACCCGCAAATTCTGCTGACAATGAAATGGCGGAGGACGGCACCTCTGAAGACATTCTGGTGAGTTAAATAAAACTTTGTTTGAATGTTATGAAATCCTCGGGCTGCACAAAAATGGGAAAAATATATTTTCCAACACATTGCTGAGAATTGGTCCCCAATGCGGTAAATGCACAAAAATGTAAAGTATTTATCGCTAAAACGTCAAAACATTTTGAGAAAAAAAAACATCGGTACGACAAAACGGTGGGAATGGAAACGGAATAAAAGATGACACTCGCCTCAGAAAACGTGAATGAGTTAAAACCGATAGACTTCAATTACAGGACAAAAACTCTGGTGGATAAATTTCCGATATCGGATTATTCCAAAGCGTGCTTTTCCTCTCCGTTTTGCTGCTGTTGTCGCTGCTGCTGCTGTTGTTGTTGTTCCGTTTGCAGAACAGAAAGTTTGGAAGCAAGCGCTGCGCTGAAACGGTCGCGGTACTGCTGGCTGAGGCTGTCCAAAAGTTGATTGATACTCTCGTAGTAGACGACATGCATGTCCAGCTAATAAACAAAGGCAAATCATTTGCAAACAAAAAAAAACACAAAAATGCTTAAAACGAGTTAAAGGGGTGGCATTTTTCCTGATGGAAGGGGGCGGCGGTGCCGATCAACGCCTCCGAAAAAACTTTGTAATTAAAAAAAAAAATTGTCTTAAAATTAAAAAATTAAAGCCCCCTCCCCCTATGGTTTTTTCCTCAAATTCATTTTGATTAAATACGACATTGCCACGCGTCAAATTTTTTCCCTATTGTTATATAAAACCTTATGAAAGTCGCCATTCATACAGTCGAGACGGTCTGAGCACACTCGCCACCCGCGTTGAGTTAATTCGACACAGAAGCTTTCGTCTAAATGAAAAAACTTTTGTGCCCAAAGAACGAAACTTTTGAGTCTTACAGCAAAACCGTCTAATCGTTTTCTAAGCCCAAAAGACCGAATTATATTTCTTAATGAACAACAACTTCAACTCACTTTCAAGGGTCACAATGTTGAGGAAGATAAGCTCAGAAGTGCGGGAAAGCAATTCAGAAATGGCAATTGTCGTGACGTAAGGGGCCATTTCGCGGACCGCAGCAAACGCATCTTTCTCCAATGCGGAGAATTGCGTGCTGCACGTCTCGCAAGACACTGACGGGGCCGGCGATGAAGGCCTTGGGAATTTTGGACGAAATTAAAATGCCAAAAACTTAGCAATTTTCGCCGAAATAAATCAAAATGTCCTACCCAATAAATGCATTCTACCAGAACTCTCCCCCTTTACGTTACCCACCGAAAACCTCCAAAAATAAAGGCCCATTTTTGGGGTTTCAAGCTTTTTAAAATCCAACCCGGTGTTGGCGTTCTCGCTGTGAACGGTTGCAGAGGAGTCGCCGACGGCAGAGGACTCGCCGTTCTCTTCCATCGTATGCTGTTCGTTTTCTGCATTTTTCGTTGTCATTATTTACGCGTAATGTGTCAAAAGCCAAAATAAAAAGCAAATTATCTAAATATTTATATAAAACAAACATAAAAAGACAAATCCGGATGTCCGAACATCAATTGAGGAGGGGTAGGAGTTCCACACATATTAGCTTTCCATACAGTGTTTTTAAGGCTTTCTTAATTCTTTTTTTGGAAGGGACAGCGATGTCAGGAAATCACGAAATATTTATTTGGTCTTGTGCTATTTTTGAACATTTTTTACACCAATGAACAAACTGAGTCCCAAAGTAAAAGGGAAAACTTCAGTCCAAGCAGCAATACTCCCCCCCCCCGCCGCCCCCTTCACTTTTCACGTGTTTTTTCAACTCCATCCATTCATTTTGTGTGCGTTACACATTAAGTAATTATTTATAAATGTAATGAAATGGGAAAGACGGTGGATTTAGAGATGGGGAAGCAGTGGATGATGATAACAATTTGATTTATTTAACATGAAAAATCAAAGCACGAAATTTGTTGGGTGGTTTTCACGTTTGAGAATGTGTAAGAAGAAAAAGAAATAAGTGAAGGGAAAAAGGATGAGAATGCTAACCTCCAATGCCCCCTTTTTTATTGCAGAAGAGAGATTTATTGGAAACGGAACCTGATAAAAGCGATAAATATGACTGACTTAAGGGACCAACCCCCTCCAATCTGGCAGTAAAATCTTTAATTTACAATAATGGGAATGAGCATAATTTAATTGAAAGAAAAGATTGTATTGAGCAATATTGAATAAGTTATAATAATTGAACAAATTGAAATGGTTCGAATAAACAAATCAAAGGCAATATTATGTAAAAGCACAGCCCCCGATTGCAATTTCGGTAGAGGGCAACATAATTTAATTGCACCAAAATTACATGGCATGGCGTATTTGACGAGAGAACAGAGACATTTTACAGACCCACTCATTGCATAAGGCAAGACCAGACGAGAATATTTCACACATAATTTAAATTGAACAAAATAATCAGCTCTTTGGCTGTTCCAAATAAATCAACAAAAATCGTTCAGCAATAGGTGGAAAAATGGCAATTGGATCGGCTGAGCAGAAAGTGACGGTAGCTTTGCAAAATGCGTTGGAAGGCACACATCCGAGCAGATCGATGCTCGCTGAGCAGCGGTGGCAGCGCAGTGCCAAATTCAAATTTATACACCAATTGGAAGCTGTGAATCTGTTGGTCTCCCCCGGTGATCAGATGGAGCTGAAAGGACGGCCCTTCCGACGAAGAAGAGTCGTTCGGCAAGCCGTCCGTATGGGGCTGTTGTGAAGAAGTGCCAGAACAGATGACCATCTTGTCTCGAGTGTCGTAAAAATTCACCTAAAATGCGATTTAAAAAAATGAACTACAAGCACAATGTAAAATATCCAAAGCTAGGGCACACCGTCGGTAAAATTGATTGCAACATTATGTTTTAAAGGAAATTGTTGAAAATTTTTCCCCGTGGGGTTGTAGCAAAAGGCAAGAAACGTTATTATTAAAAAACACCGATTGCATGCATTCATTACTTGGCATGTCCCATCACTGATGAAAATGAACAGCGCATCGGAAAATCTGCGAAAGTCGACAATGTGCGGCAGGGAGCGTTGTGCCGAGAAATTGTTGTCTTTTTTGCCACTACCGCCGGACGAACTACGCAAACGGGACCAAAAACCGCCCCTATCGGATGGGTCGAAGTTGTTCGGACTGGTCGAGCGCGTCCCATGGCTTAAGCCGAAGTGTTTTTGACCACCGCGGTACTGGTGGTGATGACGAGGTTTGGACGTTGTGCTGACCACCGAATGGGGCGAAGACGACGACGGTTGGATGGGCACAGAAGAGCGCAATTCGTTGTCCATATAACTGCGAAACGAGCGCATAATGGTAACCTTAAAACAACCGAATGATGCAAAACTTCAATAATTGCCATTAATCAAAATCCAAAAACCTTATTGTAAAGTTCGCTGGATGGACAACTGTCGTCATGGTTCCATTCAACACAGTTTTCGGCAAACTTGTGCACATGGTAGGAGAAAAAACGTTGACAATGGCTAATAGAATCAAAACAATTATTTATAAATAAAATAAAACAAATCAATTTAACCGGACCTTGTTGAAAAGGACGACTGATCATTGAAGAGTACGGACCGAACACCATCACGAAGTGTGACTCCAAACCCAAATTTGTTCGTGTAGTCAACCCATTTGCAGACAAAAGAGGCCGGAAGAGTGACAGGATCAATGGGCACAAGCTCTGATGAATAAAAAAAATGAAATTGTCGAACAATTGTACCATTAAAAAACCCCTCCCAGTTGTAGGAAACGAACGACCTGACAACCTCCGAAAAAAATATGAACTCACTGAGCGAACTAAATGAATCCATTGCCATGATCAGAGCGTTTATGTATTTGTCCAATATTTGTTGCATTAATTTGCCCACACCACCCGACATATCGGCACTGCCCAACCCCGAATCATGTGTGACCGTTTGCTGATTTTGTTGGGTGCTCTGGAAGACTGTTGGACTCGGACACTAAAAAGCAGATTAATAATTAAATATTCATTTAATTATTACCATTGACTTCCCGAATGCGGTGGTTTCACCAAATTGATGGAATGAAATCCTTCTTGAGCTTAACGACATAAAATTTTAACTGAACAAATTACAAGAAACAATTAAAACCAACCCGTTCAAGCAATTATTTCCGTCAGTAAAACCGCGTTCCAGACTCGGCGGATTCAGTGCCGGATGTGCCAACATATCCTCAACGCCCAACCGCTGTTTTGGTTCACGAATTAAAGTCCTTAAGATTGAAAATATAAAAAAAAACACATTAAAATAAAAAAAATGTACACACCGTTTGATAAGATCGAGTGCATGCCTCGAAGCTGGCGGATAACGTTCGGGAAATGAGTAGTTGCAACGGCGTATTCGCGAGTAAGTCGTTTCCAAATTGGAGCTGTGGAACGGCGGGTGGCCGAAGAGCATCGAGTAAAAGGTGCACGCCACGGCCCAACTTTCGGAATGTATGGAATGGCCTCTGAATTAAATTGATTTTTTTTTCGCCAAGCCTTTGCCTAATGCTTTATATTCTGTCGGGTTTGGTGCAGCACCTTTTGTCAATGACTTCCATCGGAACATAATTTGGAGTTCCGCACACCGTGTGATGTTGCCGCATTTCCACCTCACGAATTGAGCAGCAAAAGCCAAAATCGGCTAATTTGACTGTCATCTCTGACGACAAAAGGATGTTTCCTTCAAATTTAATTACTTTTTGCAAAACACTAATGAGGAAAGCCCTCCCTCACCGGGTTTTATGTCACGATGAAGCAGCCCACAATCGTAGTGCAAATATCGAACAGCGAGCAGCAATTGCCGCATGAACACGATGGTATTTTGCTCCAACAAATATCGACCTAAAAATGTTTCCATTTTACAAAAGGCTCATTGAACCAAACTAATAAACTGTTAATTGAAACCTTGGGCTGATGAAGAATCAATGTGATCCGCCAAAGTTAAATTTGGACAGTATTCCAACAACATGTAAATGTTTTCCGCATCCTCAAAAGTGTTGTACAGCGCCACGACGTTGGAATGTCGCAAAGAAAAATGTGAGTATATCTAAAACGAAATATATAATTTAAGGCTCTAAAAGTTGGCTCAACCTCAGCAATAAAGTTACGATTCTTGTTTTAGTGCAATTTTTAGAGGTTATTTTCATAGGGGTTTTTTTAAGTTTAACGGGACAAACCTCCTTTCGAATTTTAGCGATGTGCGCCTGCGTCTTCAGGGAATGTCTCGATATGACTTTCAGAGCGAAGCTTTGTCTGTTACTGTACGCCAAAAAACATTTGGCAAATCCGCCCTGAAACAAAAGACATTAAATTCATTTAGAAATTTCGCCATTTCTGCCTAAACCGACCGACCTTGCCAAGGAGTTGACCGATTGCATAATTATCTCCGGTTCTGCTGTCGTGTACCCATCGAACAGGGCCAATATTTGTGTTCATCCGGACGCCGAGGTTTGGCAGAGACTTGGCCCTTGACTTGTGGCCAAGAGGCGACTTAAAACAAGCTTGAACATCCATAGATGATGCTGAATTGAAAAAAACTTGAAAAATTATAAAATTTCTATCGATGATATGCTCGCAAATGACGAAAATTTTAATTCTAAGGGTTTTACAGTTTTTAGCCCTTATCCGTATCTTTTTGATATGGGTTTATACGGGCTAAAACAAAACTCGTGCAGTTTCTTCAAAAGATCTATTGGAAACAATTCTCCTTCTTCAAGATTTTCCATGGCTCTCCAAGACTTTTCTGGGAAAAAGTGGATCATTTTGAAAAAAAAAAATTCTAGAAAAACTAAGTTTTTTAAGAATCTCAAAAATGCTTAAAAGCTTTGAAGCGGATCAGTTTAGTGCCGCACGGGTTCAGATTTTGGTCAAGAAAAATAAATTTGAAAATCTTGACAAGAGGGCGCCGACATTTCATCCCAGCGACACTTTATCCACTAAAAATACGACACTTTATCCCCTAAAAAAACGACACTTTATCCACTAAAAATACGACATTTAATCCCCTAAAAATACGACACTTTATCCCCTAAAAATACGACACTTTATCCCCTAAAAATACGACACTTTATCCCCTAAAAATACGACACTTTATCCACTAAAATACGACACTTCATCCAACGTATAAATAGTGGCAAAAATCTTCGCCAAAATTTTTTTTTTTTAATTTACGAATTGTGAAGTTAAAAGGCGAAATTTCTGACTAAAAATGTTTTTCGTGCATTCTCATCAAACAAAGCAGCAGAAAAATAGTTATCTAAATAAAATTCGATCCCTACTTATGACAATTAGGCTTTTATTTTAAGCCCGACATTTTGAAAATCCTGGAAATGCAGAAAATCCCTAGCATAATAAACCGGCCAAGCTTCAATTCTGGCAGTCAAAAAGAAAGCTTTTCTGTTGAATTGGGCTGAATGTGAGTGCCAAGGACAAGAATTCGCCGATAAAAACAAATCATTATCCATCAAGTTTTGTTTCTAAATAGGGCACATAATTTCCCAAATTAGTAGAAGTTTTATACAGATAAGAATTTGGAATTTGAAGAAGTACACAAAAAATGAATGTGAGAACTGTTTTTGTATTCATAGCAAAAATGGAGGTGTGCTGGAAACTTCAGATGAAATTTTTGTGTGATATTTGCGGTTCGTCGGCATGGAATTTGGTGGCATTGATGGATTTTCAGTCAAAATTAAAAAAAAAATCGAAATCAGCAAGTTCTGGCTAATTGCAGTCAGCTCATTGTCATTTCGTCTCCCCTTTCAAAACGACTTCGTCCTCGTCATCATCGTTTGCCGCCATTGGCGCGACAATTTTGGCGGCACAACAATTCTGTTGCCGTTCGTCCGCTGCCACCGGCCCGAGCAGCTGTCCTAAGCCCATTCGGGGCACTGTCGGTGGTTGTGGAACTGAAGACGACGACGACGACGTTTTTGTTATGCAATTTGTTGTTAAATGCTGTTGCTGATCACCACCGTTCCCATCGTCGTCAAAGACGGCACGGTCCACACAACAACAATCGGCAGCGGCCGCAGAAGATTGTTGGACGCAAATGATGGAAGTTGACGGAGCCGCAGATTTGATGCCATCTGACAACAAAAAGCCGTTGCCATGCCGGACGATCTGATCGCTCGGCGGTTGCTGTCTTTGCATTCCTTCCCCGTCTTCTCTAGGTGAAGGTTGGCGACTCCGAGGAGGTTGATGCTGTTGTTCAATCGACGGCACGGGTTGTTGCTGATGCCGTACAAACACTCGCAACTTCCGCAACGAAAAATTGCTGCCGCCGCCTTCTCTGTACTTCTGAAATTGGCACTTTATGTATTTGTTCGAAGCGCACAAAGTCAGTCACTCGCCTTAACACCCACAGGTGCCGAAGAAATGGTCGTCCCCTTTTGGCACTTTCCGTTGGAAGTCGGCGGATGCGTTTGTTCGTTCCCCACAACTTCAAAATTCAAAAAGAGGCATAGAAAAAAAAGTTCAGAACATCCCCAAGAAAAAACGCACTTTCTCCACTGTAATTTCCATTTGTCCCAGACAGCTGCTGCTGTTGTTTCTGTTCGTGTTTGCTGGTCACCAACCGCTTCAGCCAACTCACGTCGACGCCCAGCGTGTGCCTTGCCTCCGAGTCGCGTCCGTGCCGTCTTTGGTGGTAGCTAACGACTTAGGAAAGGACGCAAAATTTGTTTTTTACCGTCTTCTGCCGCCCATTTGTTCAGCATTGAGCGTCGTTTTTTGCCACGTCTGTTCAACGACGGGTCGCTGCTGTGTGGTGTCGTTGTGTTGCCGAAGCATCCGTCCGTCGCCGCCGCCATTCTCTTCCGCTGGACAAATTGCGGCGGCGGTCGGCCAAATGGACGCGGGGGACGGGTCGTCGACGCGGCAACTCTGCGGATGGTCAACAGCGTCCTTTGCTTCTTCATTTTTATAAAAATCAAAATGGCCTTACAACAATTGCACCATTGGCGTCGTTCTCGTCGAATCGACCAGCGCCGCCGGCGTGCCGCCGTTCCACGAACACGCCGTCCAACTCCATCCCTCCGTCCCATTCGGTTGTACGCCTTCGCAATGTTGGACTCTCCGCGGGTTGAGG
Organism: Globodera rostochiensis; assembly: GCA_018350325.1. NCBI lineage: Eukaryota > Metazoa > Nematoda > Chromadorea > Rhabditida > Heteroderidae > Globodera > Globodera rostochiensis. The sequence goes on along the minus strand of JAEVLN010000015.1, from coordinate 1,242,827 downwards.
CCATTTGCCGACTTGGTAAGCGACCACTGAGGCATGGTCCAACTTTCCGGGCATCCTTATGGCACAAAAAGTCTTTATCGATGCATCAGAAGGAATTTTATCTGGCTTTAACCAATGATAGCACTCCTCCTCCTCCCACTCGATAAACTCACTCCATGATCATGTCTCGGATCACTTTCCGTCTCAGTCTCTCCTCCGTTTTTGAGTGTGTCCGTGTCCGGTACAGCTCCGGGTCCTCGAGTGTCCGTCGTTTAGCAGCCGACAGCTGATAGGCAAATCGGATCAAATTGCGGCACAGCGTCGCTGCACCGATTGAGGACGGCGGCTGTTTTCGTTGTTCGTCGTCGTTGTCGTCGTCCCTGGACAACAAGGACGAGCCGCCGCCCGTCGATGAGCGTGACGATGCGATTCCTCCGATGGACGGATTTGGGCTTCTCTTCGCATTCGAATTCCGTTTGCTCTCAACAGTGGATGGTTGGAAAAAGTTTTGGATGGCAAAATTGGTGAAGGAAGTCGTTGGGGTGGGGGGAATGGACGGGTCGAAACGGCGGCGGCGCCGGTTGCCCAACCCGTTCGATATCACATCTAAAAGCAAATTGTGTCCGATCGATCACTAATTTTTTTTTGTTGGCACCATGCCAAACAGGCCAACCACCCACCACACATCCGCAACAGCATCAATTCGTGCCGTTCCACCGCGTCCACGGACGGCAGAATTGCTGCCGGACGCTTGATCATTGATCGGAGCTGATTGTGCTGAGGAGGAAATGGCGAAAAGTGCAAAAGTCCGTTGGCGGAAGGGGCCGACTTCGTTTTGTGGAAGAATTGGGCACTTAAATTAGATGAAATTGGTTAATGAGGTAATTAGCGGATGATTTAAATAGTCGCGCATTCGGAGAATATTTTAAAAAAATGTAATTTCTGACGGTTTTGGCGGAAGGGCGGCGGCCTCAACGCCGTCGGCCACATTCTCTTTCTCGCTGCTGTCCACGCGCGACCGTTTGATGACGCAAAATTTGCCCACCACCGGGTCGAAATTGTCGGAAATGCCATCGGAGGTGATGAACACCAAGTCACCGTCGCGTACAAAAGTCATTGAGCACGTCAAATTTTGAAGCTGCGGATTTCGCCCGTCCACAGGGCCCAAAGCGCCACCGGCGTCGCGCATGTCGCGCATTTGGCCAATGTCGTGGGAGGCGAGCGTCACTCTGCGATGAACAAAAATTAATTTTTTGAATTTAAACTTTTCGCAAATTTTCGTTCCAATTTAATTTAAGCCTCAAAATGCACTCTCTCACTCTCTGACGCCGTGCTCGTCGTTGAACACAAAACAGAGGGAATCGCCCACATTGCACGCGCACAGCACGGAGGAGGCCGAGTCCCGGACGGGGGCCACCAGCGCAACACAAAGCGTGGTCAACGCGCCGCCCTCCTGCAGAATGAGTGCATGCGCTGCGTGGAAGGAGCCGAGCAGACAGTGGAACACGTCCTGTAATTAACCAAAAATTACTACAGTACACCCTTTAACAATATTACAGTACCATCCTTTAACTACAATAACAACATTACAGTATTCATCCTTTAAGAAAAATTAATCTTTTAACTACAGTAACATAATAAATAAATAAAAGTCACACATTTGTCGTGTTCAAAGTGTCCCCCCGTTCAATTGCCGCATTCAAATGGTCGATGGCACCTTTCAATTTATTATACAGTAGGAATAAGCGCAAAATCAAAGGCCACATACCGCGAATGGCACATCGCGCAGCCAACCGGGCACCTTCGCCCCAATTGACGCCGTCTGCCAGCGCGATGATTGCTTAGAATTATTTAATTCGATTTTAAATTCTAAAATATTTTTGTTGCTTTACCATTGTTTTCACGGGAAACGATGCCGAACACATCGGCAATTGGATGACCAGCAGATAGAGCGGTCACCGGATGCTTTTCATAGAGAGAAGTGGACAGACCATAAGCCTGAAAGGTGCATTTTATCTCTTTATTCTCGACCTGAACCAATGCCTACGACGCCCTTTTTGGGCTCCCCCCCCCGGGGTCCTTTTTGCTAAATTCTGAGAAGTACACACAGTTATGCTGTTGCTTGTGAACACTCATCACTGACTGGACTTCCTCCCCCCGGGGGTCTTTACTGGACTCCCCCCCCCGTCTCCCCTCTCATGGCCCGCCCACCTTCTCTTCGTCCCAACTGTTCCAGTCGTATCGGGCCAACGACGAGCGCGGCACAGAGGATACCACCGGCTTTTCGCCGTCCCGGCTTAAGTTGATGATGTCGAGAATCTCGAAAGAATCCGTTTGGGTCCGCGACAAAGAAGTCTTTGCTCGTCTCTTCCCGTTCTGGCATCGGTCATTCGAATTCGTTTCAGTTGCCTCATCCTCATCCTTAATTATCGGCTTATCCAATTAGCATCAATCAATTCATTGCCTCTTACCATTGAGGAGAGACTGAATTCCTCGTCGTCCAAATTGGCCATTGCGGCGATGGCTCTTTTTCGTATGGGCTGGACCTGATAATATATATTTTGTTGAACGTACTGGTAGGTACTGCTCCGTGTTCTTGCCTTTGTCAGTCCTCCGTCCGGCCCGGTGTGACACGCTTTGACCTCCGAAGTAAATTTGTCCAGGTGTATTGACGGCAGGTCCAGGCCCGTCTTGCCCTAGACAAACGGGGAAAGCGTTTTGTCATCGCTTTACTTTTGTGACAGTTTCCGCGACGGCGGCACTCACCGAATAAACTTCCGGCACACTTTCCACTCGCCGCCCGTTCCTGCCGTTCAGAATTCGCTCGTACACCGCAGCCGACTCGGAGGAGCGACCCGCGCGGCCATTCTGCTGCTGGCCGTTCAGCTTCATCACCAACATCAACTCCTCCTCCACCTCGTCACAACGGAACTGCTGCTGCTGCTGCTGCTGCTGTTGCTCATCACTGCCTCCAATCGAGCTGACCTAAAAATAGAACAACAACAAATTGCTGTGCATGAACAGGTTGAATTCGAGTGTGAATCTCTGACCGTATCGGTTGAGTTCGGCGTCGTACGGAGTAAGCCGCGCATACGCCGCCTGAGAAAGGCGGACATCGGCGCTCGGTTGGTCGGTGGACGTCGTCAAACGCGAAGCAACTGCAGAGGGCTAAACAGAAACAATGGAGGCGCATGTAAGCAAGCCAAAACAAACAAAACAAAAACAAACGGAAAATCATTCATTACCCCTAAGGGCTTTGGGTTTCTACGCCCGACTTCTGTGAACAAACAAACAAAAAACAGAATTGTCCCAGCCCCTGGGGGGGGGGAACATATAATTGGGCAATTTCGTGTTTGGGTGGTGGGGGTGGACACTTTCCCCCCCCCCCCCATTCATTGGGCCCGTTTGGGCGGCAAATGGAAGTGCATAATGGGGGGGGGGCTTTCTTCTTTGAGCGGGTGGCGGCGTCTTAATTTACCTCCCCCGCGGACAGTTTTCCCACCAAACTCGTCTCCCCCCCCCCCCCATTTTCCCATCGTTTTCCATTGTTAGCCCATTTTTTGGGGGCTCCAAAAGACAAAAAGTGCAAAGGGATTGGCCACAACGGCTGAAAACAATTGGCGGAGGGGGGGGGGAACTTTTTCGGGAAAAAGCAAAGATTTTATTTGGCAAAGGTACAAAAACGCCGGCGGCGGCAGCGACTTAAAGGCGCCGTTTATTCGCTTATTCCATTCATTTTTCATTATTTTACTTTTTTTTGCGTGGCAATAAATAAAAGGCCGGCGGGCCAATAAAATGGCGCCCATAAAACAATCAAAAAAAGGGTTTTGTGTTAAACGAACGAACGAACACAAAAAATGACTTTTTGAATTGGGGGGGGGGGAGAGAATACCCCCCGGGGGGCCACCCGGCGTCAGTCCCTTCCAAAACCAAATCAAATTTATCATTCACTGATAACCCCCAACCGATCAAATAAATTCGTTTCGTTTATTTGTCATAGGGGGGGGGGCGCATACGCACAAAAAAGAAAAATAATTTTGGACGGCGCGGCGGCGATTTGCCTTTTTTCATTATTTTTGTGCCTTTTTGGCACAAAAAAGACAAATCGTCGAAAAATTAAACACCGTTTTTTGCGTCGCGTAATTTCAGACAAAACGATGCGTCGTTGGCGACGGCAGCTGGCGGCGATTAGTCAAAGCGTTGAATTTATTCCGTTAAATTTTGTGTCCCCGTCACTGCCCCCCCCCCCGCCAATTCGACTTCAATCGGTTGGATTTGACTGCTTTCTGGGGGGGGGGGGGGAGATTCGGCGATGTTTCTGAAGGGTTTTGTGACTTTCGGCTGAATCTTCCGCCAATTGTCGCCTCCCCCCCCCCGCGGCAATTATTCCCCCCCCCCCCCCAGGGGATGAATTGGACGATGCGAAGAAATGATTGAAATTGATGAGAATTGGGCCCCCAAAAGTGTCTCGTGGGCTCATTAAGGACAGCCCAAATTTTGTGCGGTTGTTGGGAAACAACAAATTTTTTAAATTATCAGCAGACACAAAAACGGAACTCGGAAAAAGTAATGCAATTGCCCCCTTTTTATGTGTTAAATTCGCATTTTGGCACAGTTTTAAGTGAAAACAAATAATAATAATAATAATAATAATAATAATAATAATAATTAAAATAGAAAATAAAACAAAATTTGGGGACGTTTTTTGGAATTATTGTGAAAAGTGACGTCGAAAAAAGAAAAGTGCATATTTTGGCCGGTGAAGTGGAACGATTGGTGGGGGAGGGGGGAATATATAATGCACACAAATAATTTGATGATCTTCACAAAAGCGGAAATTGTTAATTTTGTGTTGGGGGGGGGGGGAGGGGATAAGTATTAAATTAAATATTTGTTTTAGTGTTTCAGCTATCGATGATGGCTTAAAAAGGACAGACATTTCGCCGAATAAACAAATTTATGCCTTTTTAGTGCAGAATGATTTAATATATTTGGGCAGTTCATCATAAAATTAATCTAATTTATTTTCTTAAAATTTATATCTCAAAAAAAAATAGCAAATTGAATATCACAACTCTTTGAACTTCGTCCGACCTGCTGGGGGGCTAATTTAGGCAATTTGGTCTCTTTCTCTCTCTCTCTGATGATGGATTGACGGAGACGAATAGGAGGCGATAGGGGGGGGGGGGGGGAGGGGGAGGCGGGGGGGGGGGGGGGGGGGGGTTGTGCTTGCCAGCAGTCTGCTGTCATCGACCGTTATATATATGGGGGGATCAACCGCATCATGTGCTGCTGGAGGAGAACCCATTCAAAACCCCCGGGGGGGGGGGGAGGGGGGGAAGTGTTTAGCTGGTTTAAAAAAATTATATTCTCGGGTATGGCAAAAAAGTAAAGGCTGCCCAACCAACAGTAGCCAGAGGGGAAGAAAGAACGGACATTTAAAAAGGAAGTGATGAAAATCCGATGGAGTCGAGAGAAATTGCGGCGGGGCGATGACAGACAGCGCTTTATTTATTTTAGTAGTCCTAACCGGATCTTTTGAGCCTTTTTTTGATTTTGGAAGCCGAAGTTTCTGTTGCTTTTTGGAGGGTCATTTGAAAGAGGGGGGAGAGGGGGGGGGGGTGTAAACATAGAAAGACATGGGGAATTTTTGTATTCATTCATTCATTCAGAGTCCATATTCGGGTCAAAGGCGCGTTTGGTGGACCATAACAGCGGGGGGGGGCGGGGAGTGGTCGCCCGCCCCGGTGGACACTTTCCCCGCGGGGGAGGAGGGGAGTTTAGGGGGGGGGGGAAGCAACAACCGCCGCGAGTGAAGAAGTGGTGGAATGAAATGGGAAATAGCGCACGCATTGCACCGCCAGCCACCAAAACAGTGGCAGAATGAATGGGTGAGGGGGGGGGGGAGAGAACAGTTTTTACTAAATATAAATGAAGAAGACACTTTTTTCGGTTAGATTTAAACCGGAAGGTCAAATAAATCGGGCAAATTTTAACCCAAAAAAAGCGAATAAAAAAGCGGGGGGGCGGAGAAAATTTACGCCAATTTTGTTGGGATGAGATGGAAGTAATGGACGGCCGGATGGACAGGAGGGGGGGGGGGGGGGGGGGAAGAGGAAGATGAGCGAGTTCGGCCATTGGAAAATGATTAATGCCGCCGGCAGTGGGAGGAGGAGAATGAAGAAGGGGGGGGGGAGGGTGTAATGATGAAGAAGAAGATGAAGATGGACGATAGTAAAGTCGGGGGGGGGGGGAGACACCCCGGGGGGGGGGGACACCCCGGCCATTCACTATTTGCCTATTTAATATACATATTCACCAGTGGCCCCATCGGTGTCATCCTTTGCCCATTTCACATTTATAAGGCGGCGCCGTCGTTGTCGGCGGTGCCGCCTATGCCCCCCGGAGGGGAAAGCCGAGCCGAAGCATTTGAATTTGAAGGGAAAGGGATGGAGAAACGGGGGGAGGGACAGAGACTGAATGGGAGAGAAGACAGAGGACGGCAGACAGTGGGGCGGTGAGTGAGCGGAGAATGGACGGGCTCTGAGAAGACATTTGGGAGGCTTTTGAGAGGGCGAACGGAGCGGGGGGGGGGGCGGGGGGAGCCCCGGGGGGGGGGAGGAGAGCCCCCCCCCCAACTCTCTTCTTCTCTCGATTTATTTCTCTTCCGTTGCCATTCTCTGCATTTTGCCTCCAATCCCTCCTCCTCCTCCACCTCCTCCTCCTCCTCCTCCTCCTTCTCCTCCTCCCACCTCCTCCTTCTCCCCCCCCCCCCCTCCTTCTCCTCCTCCTCCTCTCCGTCTCACGCCATTTTCTTTCTTTTTTCCCCCTCGTTCATTTGACTCTTTTCCCGACCGTCAAAATTTGAAGCGGATTTATTTTTTTGTTTAAATTGGAGGGAATAGGCAAATTGTTTTGTGGTAAGTGCCGTTGCCGCCGCCGCCGCGTGTTGCTTTGCTGCTGTTGGTCATTAGGAAAGGACGGAGCAGCTTTTTAGTTTTTTAGTTTTGAAAGGCTTTAACTTTTTTCAAACTCAACAAAACAAACAAAAAACAAATTAGTGCAAAATCGGACGTTTAGCACATAGAGGGGGGAGGGAGGCCTCATTAATCTTTTGTAATTCTGCCGAGACCTTCCCAAATTTCCCGATAAATTCCGGAATTCCCGCTCAAAGCGGTAAATTTCAAAATTCCGGAATTTGCCGATTTCCCAAAGTTACCGTAACACATCCATCGGCTGTCGTCAGGTGAATTCCAAATGAAAATAATAATTGGACGGACGAAATGCCAGAGTAAATTGAAAATGACAAATTTAAACTTATGGGAAAATGCTTTCTCCCTTAAAAAGTTACAAAAATTGCTACTATTTTTGGTACGTTCATTTTATCCCGCATAGAAAGGCCGATAAAAACATTTAAAAACATTGTTTTAAATACATAAATGTTTATAGTACCTAAGCTACGGCATTGTGATACATTCCCCCAAAAATGCCACAAACAAATGCTTATCGTCGTTTGGGAGTACGACGGCCTAATGCCGGTGGGTGGGTGGGGGGGGGGGGCTAATAGCCGTGTATCAAGTGATTTGGTTGAGGGTGCGGTGCCATCATTCCCGGCATCATTGGCATTGGGCCCTGCGGCATTCCGTCATTATTCGCATTGGCTGAAACTGACAAATTATGCCATAATCTGTGCATAAATAATAACGGTTAATTAGCATTCGACCTCGACGTTTATTCATTTTATTCATCGCAATCGCTCCGCCTGCCAACGCTGTGATGCCCGCCGTTGCAATTGCCGCATTCTTACGGTTTACATTCGCACGCAATCGTTCTAAATGTGAAAACAATGTGACGATCGTGGCCGAAATGAAGGCTTTTAAGCATTTGAAAACCATTTTAGGACTCGGACTAAATAGGGAAAGCTTTAAACTAAGTTCCATTAGCCACAAAAAGCAATTTATCGTTCTCTTATTCTTTGGGAGGTTTTTGGCCGATCGGTTTTTATGTGTGATGATCAAAAAAGTGATCAAAAAGGGACTGATCAGAAATATTTTTTGGAGTGAGTGATCATCGACGAAAGTAAAATCGCCGCCGACAACGAAACAACGGCAGCAAAAGGATCAGCCCCGCATGAGTTTTGAGTACGGCGGGTTTGTTGATCAGACAGACATATGATTATGCTTGAACAATTTGGGTCGGAAATTAATCAGACATATGATTATGCTTGAACAACTTGGGTCGGAAATTAATCAGACATATGATTATGCTTGAACAATTTGGGTCGGAAATTAATCAGACATATGATTATGCTTGAACAATTTGGGTCGGAAATTAATCAGACATATGATTATGCTTGAACAACTTGGGTCGGAAATTAATCAGACATATGATTATGCTTGAACAATTTGGGTCGGAAATTAATCAGACATATGATTATGCTTGAACAATTTGGGTCGGAAATTAATCAGACATATGATTATGCTTGAACAACTTGGATCGGAAATTAATCAGACATATGATTATGCTTGAACAATTTGGGTCGGAAATTAATCAGACATATGATTATGCTTGAACAACTTGGATCGGAAATTAATCAGACATATGATTATGCTTGAACAATTTGGGTCGGAAATTAATCAGACATATGATTATGCTTGAACAACTTGGATCGGAAATTAGCATTAATGGACGGACTGATTAGCGAGTTTATCCGTCCGCTGATGCGTAATGATCCCCCGAGGGAGCGGTTTTTGTTTTGTGCTGTCGGCGGCGAATTTGACCCTCCGTCCCCCAACCTCCGCGACTGCTTTGATGTACACCGCCATTATGCTTCATGTCCACCATACAAACAATTGTGAACATGTTTTGGAGCAACATGGCGCAAAAAAATAATGACCAAAAACTGCCACTGCCGGTGATTGTCGTTGACATTTGTTTTTTCTTCCTGGATTTTTTAATGAATATTTAAACTATTAAATTTAATTTTGTCTAAATTGGCATGAGTGTAAGTATTCGAATGAATGCTTAAGGGCATTTTTTGGCCAATTTATTCACCGATTTGGTGCGTTGGCATTGGCATGGCATAAACTGGTGATCGAGAAGTGTGACCTCTTGCCTAAGCATGCGCATTCATTTTGAATTTGCCTGGTTTGGCTTGTGCCAACCATCGATTCTGAGAGCATTCAAATGATTTCGATCAATACAATAAATGTGCCGTCCGTCCGTCCGTCAGCAGCCTATCACAAGTCCAAATTCGGCCAAATTCCGAAGCAAAAGTGCGTCGTTGTGTATAAAGTCTTTGCAAGAGCGGCGGCGCCGTCTGCAATTTCATCTTCCAAAGCGAAGCTCCCCGGGAGGGATGGACATCGAATCGATCATTGCGGCGGCGGCCGTCCAAAACGATGGCGGCCACCTGTGGTGAGTTTGCTGCTGCTTCTGTTGGCCGTGGTTGGCTGTGTGGCCGGCCGGCCGGCCAATAGCCCGAAAAACATGGCCGGCGGCAAACACACATCTGTCGGACAGCGCCAGCCGCCGCCGCCGTCGCCGCCGGGCAACATTTTGGTGGCAAAACTCGTGGCGGCAGCGCCGAAAGGCGGGCGGGCGGGAGAAGAACATTTGCTCAAATCACATAGCCCCCCCCCCCGGCATCACTTTTGATTGAGTGTGTAGTACCTAACTTTGCTGCAGTCAGATTGATCGTGCTCAAAAAGTGATCGGAATGTTTTGGCCAAGACAAATGGCCGCCATGTTGAGGAGGAGGCGGCGATTGAGCGCATATTTTCTGAAAGTTTCCAACACAAAAGAATTTGTTTCCTTTTTTTTTGTTTTGTTTATTTATTTGCTAAAATAAAAACTTTGACATTAAACAAAATTAAATTCATTCCATTCGAAAGTATTATCAACAAATGAATAATAAATGGCGGCGACCTTTTCTTATACATTTTTTCTTTGCTGAATGAATGTGCGAAAATTGTCCGATTGAAGGCGAAATGATCGCAATTCCCGACTTTCCATTCCTTCCAATGTTATTTATGTTGTATTATTTGTTGTTTGTCTCGAGGGGGGGGGGGAGGGGGATACAATCGCCGGGGGGGGGGACAACATTATGTGAACGGAACGGGACATATCGGAGGAGGAGAAGCAATGCGGCGGGCTTCGGGAAGGGATTGGGTCGGCCGGTTGGTCATCTTCATCGGCGGGTGGGAGATGATCGGCTGGGAAAGATTGCGTCGGGAAGGGAATGAGTGAATGTAATCAAAAGGGCCCCTCGGGGGCTTAAAGAGGAGAAAGCCTCCCCCCCCCCCCCCGGTATCCTTGTTGTGTTGTGCGTATCTTGCTTTTCCATCTTCCGGATGGGGGGGGGGAGATCAGCCACCCCATTCCCTTTCCACCCGTCTATTCCCCCCCCCCCCAACACTTTTTGTACCGCTTTTCCTCTCTTTCGACGGCGCCCCCAACTCCCCCCGTCGGCGCCGCCGGCGTTGAAATGTGTCGACCAGCAAGGCGGTTCCCCCCCCCCCCTCGGGGGGGGGGGAGGGGTGGGGGTCTGCTGACTGTGAAAGTGATTCATCCATTCATTTCATTTGATGCTAACCATCCGTCTTTACCAATGATGGGAGGAAGAACGAACGCCGAAGCTTCTTCTAAACGACCCTCCCGGGGGAGGGGGGCTGATCCGTGTTACTTCTGCTGATATGCACTCATCCATCCATTTCCCATCCATCTTCCATCAAATCCATGCACCCCAATCCCAATCATCATCATCACATCCCAATCCGTCATCCAATTCATCCGATTCATCATCCAATCCAATCCATCCCATCCAATCCCAAAACCAAATCATCAAACGTCCAGCAGAACCAATTTGTCCTGAACACACTTCGCAGTCCGTCCTTTCGATTAGTTTTTGTTGTCTCCCAACACTTTCTTATCAACTCATTACAATTTGTCTAAAACAAATTGTAATCAAACGGCTGGAAGGTAATAATAATAATAATAATTGGCGCAAATTATGTTTTTGTTTTTTCTTTAATTAAGGCTAATTTGGGCGGCCGTCATAAAGGGCATTTAGGCGCCAATGTTTCGGCACCATTTTTCGAAAGAAAGTCGCAGTTTTTTGTGTCCTCCGGCCATTTGAATTTCTTTTTTGGCATTTTGTTCGAAAAACGCAATTTTTAAATAAGTGTCGGCCCCTTTTATGTGCGTCAGAAAACGCCGCCATTAAATTTTATCATTCCATCGCAACGCCATCGAAACTTATCCATTCCCCCCCCCCCAAAAAGTCATTCATTTTTATTATTGATTTGAAATTTTGTATTCCTCGTGGAAGTGTTCGTTATTTTGTGGAATTCCCTAAATAATTCAAAGGGCGAATTCTGATCGGCTTTCACAAACCCCCGCCCCCCAAAAGCCCCCCCCCCCCTCCGCTTCCCCCAACATTGCCGGAAGGAATAATGTCCCCAATTGGCACAAAAATTATGCAAATCTCTTCCCATTCGACCACACACTCCCCCCCCCCCCTCCCCTCAACACGTTTAGATCACAAAGCAAACAAATAAAATTTGGGGGGAGGGGAATGGACGGGACGAACTTCGTCTCGTCCTTCTTCCCTCCCCCCCTCATTCCCCCTCTTTGGTTTGGGGCATTATGAGCCCGTTAATTATCAAAATTCAAATTCATTTCCTCTCTAAACTTTCCTCCCCCGAAACGACCATTTCCTCCCAATTTGCCAATTGATTTCGAATGGGCAGATCAATTGGGCGTAATGAATTAACCTTCCGCGAGGCGAAGAAACCTTTCCTTTCCTTCGGACCCCAAATTTTGCACCCCCCCCCCCCCCTCCCCCCCTCAGGCGCTTCCGTGGCCGATTCCGACGGACGCCAATTCATCACCAAAGGACCCCCCCCCGGGGCCCCCTCACCATAAAACGTCCATCCGGTTTTAGGCGATTTCTCCGATTTTTCGACCCAACAAAACGCCAACACAAAACAATTTAACCACAATGCAACCAACCATCCGCCCATGAGGGGGGGGGGGGGACCCCACAAAGAGCAAAAGTGACTGTTCAAAATGAGGGGGGGTAGGGGAGAAGGGACTCTCCGGAATATGGGAGGCATAATTATGGCCCCAAATGTTTCCTCAACAAAACCACTTGGCGCTAATAGGGCTAAGCTGCTAACAACGACTGAACTAATGGATGGGAAGGGAAGCGATTGTTGAGCATATTTGGACGGACGGACGGAGTGATTGATGCTAATGTTGGTCATCCGAGGAGAACAAAATGTTCCATCCGTTTAATGGACTTGTGTTGCTTGCGGGTGCCAACTAAGGCTGGCGGGGACAAGGATGGCGGCGATCTATGCGATTGTTTTGCAGGGGTTGCGCCGGAGGGGGGGGGGCGCTGGGGGACGGGCGGTGGCGCCGGGGGGTCAATCCCTTCCGTCCATTCCCTCCCTCTCTTCCTTCCTTCCTCTCATCCGATCCAAAGCCTCCCACCTCTCCTTCATGTTCTTCTTTCTTTCTTTGTCTCTTCTCTTCCGCATCCCTTCCGGCGGCGGCTGCCGTCTCCCGACGCTCAAATCCCCCGAAGGAATTTGCGCTGCCGCCGGCACATTTCCTTCGCAATTTTACGCGACGCAACGACCGCCGCCGCCGCCACCAAAGTCGTAAAGGCCCCCTCTCCCCCAAATATTCTCCGACGATCGACCCAAAGGAACACCAAAATTAACCAAAGACCCAAAATTACTCAGAGACAACAGACTTCATTAGTACCAATAACAAAAACATTTCACGGCTTCTCGTCTACACTCAAATAGCATCAAATCATCACCATTTGTGGGGAGCTGTTTCAGTTGGGCCACGGCCGCCCGATCGCTGGCTTAACTCCTAAAAAGGCTATGTTAGCATTGAGATTGAGCTAGGGCTAATTGGCCTAGCTGGACCCGGCCGGGTATTTTTTTGGGTATTCGTAAAGGTGCCGGCGGGTATTTTTTGATTTTTGGCCCGAGCGGGTATCGGGGCCCGGGTCCGGGTACCCGCCCGTTACCCGTCTCATCCGGGTGCCCGTCCCGTCCGAACCCCTCAACATTGACCCCCCCCCCCCCCTCCCTCCCCCCCTCCCTCCCCCCCCCCCTCCCTCCCCCCCTCCCTCCCCCCCCCCCCCTCCCCCCCCCCCTCCCTCCCCCCCATCTGTCCGCAGAGTCTCCCCGACTTCTTCATTCCTTCCGCCGCCCCACCCGTTTCATCCCACCCGCACATATGCTCCCTCTTCCTCTCTCCTCTCCCCATTTACAAAATCCCGTCAGCCTCCCCCCCCCCAAACCCACTTTTTGTTTGATCCCTCCTTCAATCGTTGCGCTAATTAGTCGCCATCATTTTTGATCAGATCGTTTCTTCCCCTTGCGCCCCCCGCCCATTGAATTCCTTCGTTGGAATTCCTCCGACCTCCCACATCCAAATTCCCCACATTTACAGCGAAAAATACACACAAATAAAGGGCAATTATTCAATGGATTCGTTCGTGGACGGGCGAAACTGCTTTTGCCCCGACACTTTCACACATTGCCCCCGGGGGGGGCCCGGGGGAGGGGAGGGGGGGGGGCCGCCCCGGGGGGAGGGGGGGAAGTCCATTCGACGCCGCGCGGTTTTGCCTCAAAACGTTGGGCTTTTTGCTGTGAGTTTGAATTGGAATGGCCGCCGATGAGAACCCACCAGAGTGTCCATTCCATCACCAAATAATTGGACCGTTTAATTCACCAATCTTCTCAAAAGTGACGTGTCTCCTCTGCCCAACCTTTTAAACCTTCCAGCGTTTCGATGCTCTCTCTCCCCCGGAGGCAATTAGCCGCTTGCGCACATTCCGTGAAAGTCGCTTTACCATTGATCCCCCCCCCCCACACATTCACTGCCTGCACATCTCCAACAGAGAACCGCCAAAGAAACTCGTCCGTCCTCGCACGCGCCGGGGACAACAAAAATTGGGGCTTTTGCTGTCAATCCCCTCGGGGGGTGGGGGCAATGACGAGTCATAGCCACCAAACTCAGAGCCAAACAGGCCCTTGGGGGTGTAATCCATCCGCGAAAATAATATAATCGGCTGCGTCGGGGGGGGGGGGGGAAGCAATTCAATACTTTTTATTGTCATACGATTACCAAATATTGAACATTCGAAAGTTGTTGCTTTTTTCAGAAATAAGCGGACAAACAAATATTATTTAAAATATTTAAATTCTTGCAAAAAAAAGTTTATTTATTATTATTAAAGATTTTTCCAATTTTGCTGTTGCCGGAGGGCAAATGCGTCCGCCCGGCGGCGTTTCATTTGCCGATCAATCGCCCAATCACTCGGCAACTTCAAATTTTGCGCGTCAACAACACAAAAACAACGGGGAAAATGGACGCCAATTTGTTCAACACCAACACCAACAACAACAGGCGAAAAATGGCGTAAAAGCCAATGGATTCGGCAATAATCGTCAACAGCCGCCGGTAACTTTTTGAATTTGGCGTTGGGACAGCAACGCCAAACCCAGCGGAATTGCTGTTGAGCATGCCAAAGACGGCACGGCACAGACTTTTCGTGGCCTTTCAAAAAGCTTTTGTTGTTGCTTCTTCCATTTTGGCTTTTTTGTCGTATGATTGAATGAGTCCACTGAATTCATACCGGTTTGGCGAGCCCCGAACACCCGCCGATGCCGGGAAAGTTATGGGGGGGGGGGGTCATCGGAGACGACATGCCGGGTGTCGGGGGATATACTGACAAATGTTGCCGGGTCGGGGGGTGAACCAAAACCTAATGACGACTGTTTGAGGCTGTCGTGTATGGGCATGGCGCCAATGATGGCCACCATCAACATGGAGGCGTTCATCATTTGCTGCCAAACGGCAGAGGCGGCTGTGACGATGTTCATCAACAGCGTTGTGGATGCTGCCCGTACGGCTTCCACATTGACTTGGGCTTCGTCAAGTTTGCCGAAGATGTGGCGGCAGGCAAAGAGCAAATTCAGGTGCTTTGAAAGGTCTTAAAGCTCGACGAGTAATTTCGACCTCCAGAACTGGTCAAGTCCGGCAAAAAAGAGGGCACGTCGTCTGCTGAACTCGCCCAGCAGCTCGGACCGGACGCTGTTGGACCTGTCGCAGACAACCGAACGTGGCGGCATTAGCAACAACAACAACAACAACAACAAAAACGATGACATCAACGCCAATTTCTCTCCTCCCCTCAACGAAACGTCCCTTCTCAGGTACGGTATTCTTAGGTACGGTATTCTCAGGTACGGTACATACCAGGGATGGCTGAAATGCACAAAACTTTGTTCCATGTCCCCGTTTTTTGAAGAAAAAAAACTAGACGACCTATCCCTGGCACATAGAATAAGTAAATTTTAGTGACAACAGAAATTTAATTCACTCATTAATTGACAGCAAATCCGTTGATGAGGAGGACGAACTGCCTGAACTGCTGCTGCACTTCCAAAGCTCCCATCGACAAACGTTGCCATCGAGTCGAGCCCGGCACCCCCAACATCGGTACCAGCAACAGCATCAGCAACAGAGTCATAACGGCGCCTTTCCTCTCCAAGACGACGGCCATTTGAACGGAATGCCGCCGACTTCCATTCTGAAGAATGCCGGCGGAAGTTGGGGCGGCGGCGTTGCGCACGACGGCTTCGGCAGGGCGACGTCCGAACAGCGCCGCCACCAAACGTCGGGCAATGTTCGAAAAACTTTATTTTTATAAAATTTTGGGTCATTTCATTGACAACTTAAACATGGCCAAACATATTCAAATCAAAAAATGTATTGGAATTGTCAACCAACAGCAACAGAGACAGCAGCAGCTGCACAACCACCAGCAGCAGCACCAAAGTCGCTTCTACCAACAGCAGCAGCAACAACAACCCCCCGGGGGTGGTCGGTCGTCTCTCCCCGGCAGCAGTTCGGCGCCCACGCCGCCCATTGGCCGTCGCCGCTTTCCCCTGTGCATGGACGCGCCGACGTCGTCGCAATTGGGCGGCAGTACTATCGGCTCCCCGTTGAGGACGAGTACGCCGCGAATGGGTAAATAAAATTTGGAAGCAATTCTGTCCTCTTGGAACTAGGGTTGGTCCCCGATCCCCCCCCCCCCAACCCCTCCACCCGACATGGCCAACCCCGGCTTCCCCGACCCCCAACCCCTCCACCCGACATGGCCAACCCCGGCCTCCTCAACCCCCTCCACCCGACATGGCCAACTCCGGCTTCCCCGACCCCCAACCCCTCCACCCGACATGGCCAACCCCGGCTTCCCCGACCCCCAACCCCTCCACCCGACATGGCCAACGCCGGCCTCCTCAACCCCCTCCACCCGACATGGCCAACCCCGGCTTCCCCGAGCCCCCGAGGGGTTGGGGACCAACTTTAATTGGAATAATTAATGCTTTGCTTAAGCCAGCGAGGAAATGCAACACTTTTTCGCGGCGTCCCAACAACGGCCTTCGCCCGCGCTCCGTCCGTCCACGGCGTCCATTGGCAGCCGAAGAGACTTTTTTGTGCCGACGACCGCCGCGCAACAACAATTCCACGGTCTCCACCAGCAATCCGCCGACACGGGCACCAGCAGAAGTGGCACCAATTCCGCCCCGTCGTCGCCGGTCCCGCGAAGTGAATGATTTTTTTACGGCATTTTCAGTTTTTGTCGGCAAAAAAATGCCGTAAAATTGTGAGCAATTTGCGCCCACCATTTCAGACTTTCACACGGCAATTGCGCAGAGTATGGCCCAGCTTAGGAAGACGTCGTCCAGGGGCGCGAGTGGCGCTCTCTCGGCCATTCCGTAAACTTTTGGACGTTTTTTTTTTCTTCTCGATTTTGGCCGACTTTGTTCCCCGCAGTGTGCCCCAGTCCTCACATCTTTCGGCCCTCTCTGCACCGGCACGGCACGTCTTCTCCTCCACCAGCAGCATGGCGACGGCAACGACGACATTGGCACATCAGCAGCAGCAGCGTGTGCCGTCTACCGTCCGGCCCCAGCGCTATTTGGAGTTGGGGGGAGTGCAACGGCACCGAATGCTCTCCCCCGAGCCCCACCAGCAGCTGCCGATGCTGGAGCCCCCGGCGGGCTGCTCCCTGCTGCGCAGGTCGAACATGCAGAGCCGGGCGTTCTTCCACGCGGCCAACAACGGCGGCGGCACTTCGACGCCGTTGGCAGGTGCAACCGGAAAAAGAATTTTCTTCTTACAAAAAGAAGCGTTTCAGCCTCTGGCGGTGGCCGTGTGCCGTACCGTTCCCGACTGAGCGCGACTCCGTCGGCCTGGGACCTGGGCGACTTTGCCAGTGTGCGCCGGCATCGGCTGGACGCGTGCGGCGGGACGGACTTTGCCGGCGGCGGCGGCGGCAGAATGTCTTCCTCAACACCGACCTCGTTTCCGCCCTCGGCACAGCTTATCCGATCACTTTCCCCGCCCCCTTCCCTGCTGATCACCTCAACAATCGCCTCCTCCCATCGTCGAACGCCGCCACCGCCGCCGGCGAACTTTGCCGTCCCTCCTTCGCCCCCATTAGTGGCCTCAAATGCCGTCAATGGACACCCGCGACAGGTGCCAGAATCGAACTTTACTCTTTAATCGAGATTTGTTGTGAAAAACATTTGGTTTTTGGGCTTTTAAGAGGCATCCTTTCCCAATCGAAGCATCCGCCGTTCTTCGAACCATTGGCACTCAAACAATGGCCAAACCGTCCAGAAAAGTAACACAAATTTAATTTAAAGCATTTCTATTTATTTGCATGTGTTTGTTTTGTTGAGGAAGTTGCGATTGGCACGGACCGACCAAAATCGCCGCCCAAAAGGTCCGTCAGAGAGAGGGGCACGTCGCCCCAGGGGCCTCCGCCTTCCGTCGCCGTGCCATCGGCCTCAGTTGGGGTGGACACCCGCGACCTTTCGCCGGTGAGCGAGCGTTGGTTGGGGCCACACATTCGCTGAATTTTTTTCAAATAATTTTGGCCAAGGAATTCAAAAATGCGCCGCCCCTTCCGCCGCCAAAACCGTCGGGGCCCGGGCTGGCGGTTGAGCTGCAACGACGTCGCGACCTTGAGGAGCGAAGGGCCAAAATGGGCAATCTTTCGGCCGAATTTCAGGCATTTCATTTGTTTTATCAACAGCATTTGTGAACGTTCTGTTCCCTTTCCAGTATTGCCTGGGCCATGAACCTGAGCACACGCCCGGCGAACAGCCTCAATTTGTGGGCCCATCGACGGAAGGCGAAGGGACGACGACAAGCAAAAGGCGAAGGAGTACAATTGGTTTTTGGACATTCAAATTCATTTGCATCATTTTTGGCATTTACTGTGAAGATTGCGGTGTTGACGCCTTTTGCCTTGGCGAAGAGTTTGGCCTAGCGCACTCGTTGAGCACCAGCACCACCGATTTGGAGCAGAGACCGGAGAACAACAACAACAACGACACGGGGGAGACAATGGACGCCGTTGTTCAAACGACGGAACCGCCGGCGGTGGAACGGAGTGAAAAATCGGTTGGCACTGAGCCAAAGGGAATGCGAACGGCACAAGTGCAAACGGAGACCGAGCGGGAGCAGGACGCTGAGCGGCACAAGACAAAGAAGAAGACGACGGAAGAGCAGTCGTCGAAATGGGCGGCGGCGCCGCCGGCGGCGGCACAAACGACTTCAGCGGAAGTCGGAGCCCAAACCGACGAGTCGGAATGGCTGCAAGCCGAGATTGGCCGCCGGTTGGCAGAGGCGGCAACGGAAAGGTGACAGACACCGCCCCCGGCGGCGGGGACATTAATTAGCCGAGTCGGAGGGACATTAATTAGCCGAGTCGAACAGAAATGTCCCGGGGGCATCAAAACGCCATTTTTAACTGACTGACTATTTGTTGTAATCGCAGTGCCGGTTTAAGGCGCGAAAAGCGTAAGCGGAACAGGGTGGAGCGCGGCACCGAGACGGAGGAGAAGGAGGCGCCGGACCAGTTCATCATGATCACGTGCAACAAGTGCGAACAGCGCTCTTCCCTGGCCAGCGACGAACTGTTCGAGAAGATCGTTGTCCCGCCCGAGGACAACGACGGCGACGACGCCGCAAGGGATAGGCTACTGTTGAACCACAAACATTTCGAGAGGGACACTGCGCAACACTGTGGGGGACAAACAAAGGAAGTGACCGACGCCTGCGGGGAGGTAAAACAGCAGAAACATTCTTCAAAAAGAGCAAATTCATTTTTAAGGAATTGCTCGCCGGTTTTGTCGACGAAGAGAATGTTCGTGGAGAGATGACAACCATTTTGGAAGAGTTGGAGGAGGGGGAACTTTGTGAAGAACGGATTGAACAGGAGGCCAAAATGGACGGGGAGGAAGAATGGTCAACAACAATCGCCGGAGGGGGCGGCGTTGCTGAGAATGTTGGGGGGCATATCGACGAATGTCGTGCAGAGCATTGGCACGAGGACTGGAAGGTGCAAAATTTGCCGAACTAAAAGCTTAGCACAATTTTTTGCAGGCCGACAGTCCCCAACAAGAACAACAACGGCACCAATCCGACTTGCAACAACAGCAGCAGCAGCTTTCTCAGAACGTTTCTCCGCTGAGTTCCGACGAGGGTTTGGTGCTGGCCGATGGCGACGATGGGGAGGAGGACGAGGAGGCCCTGGAGGGACAGGACGAGGAGGCCCTGGAGGGGCAGCACGAGGAGGCCCTGGAGGGACAGGACAAAGAATTGGCCGTCCTAGAGGGACAGGACGAGGAGGCCCTGGAGGGGCAGCACGAGGAGGCCCTGGAGGGACAGGACAAAGAATTGGCCGTCCTGGAGGGACAGGACGAGGAGGCCCTGGAGGGACAGGACGAGGAGGCCCTGGAGGGACAGGACGAGGAGGCCCTGGAGGGACAGGACGAGGAGGCCCTGGAGGGACAGGACGAGGAGGCCCTGGAGGGACAGGACGAGGAGGCCCTGGAGGGACAGGACGAGGAGGCCCTGGAGGGACAGGACGAGGAGGCCCTGGAGGGACAGGACGAAGAAGAATTGACCGCCCTGGAAGGGCAGGCGGATCCGATGGACATGGACAGGTGAGGTGCCCTCCGGCCGTCGAAGTCAATAAATTCAAAAACTGATCGCCGCTTCGCAGAATTTCCCTTGAGACGGACGTGCAGACAGTGATTTGTGCCGAAGAAGTGACGCGGCCCGGCTCCTCCGTTTCGTTTTGCTCCGTCGACGCAAAGACGACGGCCGCGGCGTCACGCACGGAGGCACTGCGGAAGATGCTGACGGTAAGATCAAAACGGACACGGGACGGGACGGGACCAGCAGATTCTCGAGCAGGACCTCTTTGTGCCGGAATCCCCATAAATCCCGGCTTAAACCCGCCGATCCCGTCCGTCCGGCGGGCAGTTGGCACATGTTGGACCTTTCAGGAGCCTCAACGCTATGCGCAGGCCTTCCAACGTGACGCGGGCTCCAACCGGTCCTATCGGGCGGAGAAGGGGAAGGCCAACGACTTGGAGTACATCATTGAAAGACATGTACTCCTCCGACTCCCGTCGATGAATGTGCCAAAACTTGCAAACAAATTACAGAAAAGCGACGCGCTTCGGGAGGCGGAGCCCACAACGCCGTCGTGTCCATCCTCCACCGGTGGGGGCCAAAAAGCGTTGAAAGAGGCAATAACACTGAAGAAAACGATGCCGCACAATGTGCCCGCATTCGCGCAACAAGCATTCAGCGTCTCCAACATTCCCGAGCCGGTGCCGGCACGAATTCCTCGGCCAAAATTTGCAAAGTGATTTTGGGGAAATTGTATTTGGCATTACAGCGCCAAAAACTCTCGACCATGGCACCCCAACCCCTCCCCCCCCCACTCTCGATTACGGCACCCCCACCCCCTCCCCCACTTTCGGTCACGGCACACTTCCCCCCCCCACTCTCGATCATGGCACTCCCCACTCTGGCACCCTCCTCCTCCCCCCCCCCCCACTCTCGACCCACGACACTTCATTTACTCTCGATCACGACAAAACGCCATAACACTTTGTGTGACAGATATTCTCCGAATGCGGAACATGCGGAGACAGCCGCTGAGGAGGCGGAGGCTGCCGATCGACTGACTCCGCTGCGTTCGGAGATGCGAGCACTCGCCTCCTCCCTTTGGGGCGGCGGCGGCGGCGGTGGCATTTCTGCCTCCGTTTCGCCGTCTTCTTCCGCGTCCGGCAGTCCCCGCGTGGGCCGTGCTGCGCTCTTTTTACGGACACAAAACAACGGCCATGTCGACGAGGGCGAGGAGGACGACGACGAAAGTGCGGCAGTTGGTGGAAGACGGGCCGAGGACGGGGAGGGGGAAGGCAGCGCCTCGCACTCGGCACTGGTCGTCATGGAGGACGCGTCCTCGACTTCGTCGGAAGGGGCGCGGTACGTTTTGGGCACGTCGGACGAACTCTCTGCTGCTGGAGGGGGAGGGGACAAATCACAAAGAATGCATTCATTTTATTGTCATTTCTCATCGTCAAGGACCTACGAAATGAGCGAAGAAGAGAGCGCCGAGTTCGAGCTGTCCGCCCCGTTGCGAGACGCGTTGGAGACCATCGACGGACATTTGGCGCGCGGGGCAACCGCCGCCACAACGGCGGAAGGGCACTCATCGCCGGCCGAGACGGAATGGGCGTATAAAGTGAACAAAACAACGCTTTTTGGGGGGTTAATTTAATTATATTTGGTGCTTTCGGTTTGCAGTACTGTCAGCACGAGTGGATGAAGTTGACAACTAAGAAAAGTGCAAATGCCGAGCTTGTGGAGCAGTTCATCGACGCGCTGGAGGCCTATTCAAGTCGTTTGATGCAAAAAGTGTTGAAGAGACCCGCCGCTGAACTTTCTGATCACATTTACACCCCTGCAGGTTGTGAACATGACCGACCAGAATGGGAACACCGCCCTGCACTATGCCGTTTCCAACGAGAACTTTGACGTTGTCTCCGTCCTCTTGGACTCCAAAGTGTGCCGCGTGGATGAAATGAACAAAGCGGGTCAGTGGGCGGAGAGGGGGGGGGGGGGGAACTGTCCGGCACGGCACGGGCGGAGTGCCGAATTGGAAGAGTTTAAGTGGGGAGGGGACTGTCCGGCACCGGCACGCGCGGAGTGCCGAATTGGAAAAGTTTAAGGGCATTTTTGACGAATTCTTTTCAGGATACAGTGCCTTGATGCTCGCCGCGTTGTGCGAGCTTCGGAATGAGACGGAATGTGCCATTGTGCAACGACTCTTTCAGATGGGCAATGTGAATGCGAAGGCGGTGAAGGCGAGTTTTGTTTGGTGTCGCGGCTTTGCCCTTACCAAAATGTCCTCTACCACTGTCCTGCTTCCCCTTGTTGTTCAGCATGCACAGACGGCGCTGATGCTTGCCGCCTCGCACGGCCGCGTGGAGACGACCTCCTTGCTGCTGAACTGCGGGGCGGACGTGAACATTCAGGTGATTGATCTGCTCTGATCGATCGATTGTTAAAATAATGTACAATCTTTGTTTTGGCACCCAAGGGGTTCAAATTTTTTGGACTGAATTCTTAGCGTTCACTCACTCTCTCCTCATTTTCCATTGCAAAAGTTGCCTCTTCTCATCGGAAAAAAGCTTTTTGTGCCTCCCGGCATAATTCAAATCACTTAAACTGCTCATTTCGCAGGACGTCGACGGCTCCACCGCTTTGATGTGCGCCGCCGAGCACGGACAGCGGGAAATTGTGAAGATTTTGCTGAAACGGCCAAACATTGACGCGTCGTTGACGGACTGCGTCAGTTTTTTTGAATTTGTGCCAAAGTCGGCCTTTTTATTCCCTTTGAAGGACAACCAGACGGCACTTTCCATTGCGGTGGAGAACCAGCACAGGGACATCGGCGTGCTCATTTATGCCCATTTGAACTTTAGCCGATTGGAGAGCAACGACCAAAGCGTGTCCATTTGATCGATCGCCGCCTCCCCCCCCCCCCAATCATTTTGTATACAAATTGTCCGATCGATGCCAATGCCTTTTTCTACCAAACCGTCCATCATTCATTCAATTCATTCGTTCATTCTTGCCATCCAATCGCAATCGTTCAGATTCTTCCACCATAAATATATATTTGTGTGAATTTATTATTTTTAACAATTTTCACAGAAAAAAGAGATGTTTAGCATAACAACAAATGGACGATGAGGGAGGGGGAGAAAGGATATACCCTCCCCCCCCCCTTTTTCCCCGCTGGGGCCGAATGAATATCCGTCCGGAGCTCCTTAAGAATGTTTGTTGCGGGGTGGTTGATGAATAATGCATCACATGTCATTTGGTTATGCTTCCAAATGAGCAAAGCTTTTGATAAAGATCACCCCCGGGGGTTCGTTTGTTTATTTACGGATTTGCCCAAAGAGCATACAAATAATTGAAATTAATTCGTTGATCACTTCGCCCCCTTTACCGGAAGGGGATTTATTTTATTGTTGGACAGAATCCATTCCCCCTCTGGCGCTACAAATCCCCTACGATATTAACAGAAATTTGAAGCAATTACAAATCCGATGCCCCCCCCCCCCGGGGGGGGGGGGGGGGGGGGAGGGCAATCCGTGGAAAATGTTCACCTAAAGGAAACTGCCCCATTTTATTTTAGTTTTGTAAAACAAATGTTGTTCAACCCTTTGGCCCTTTCTTTGCCCTCCCCATTCTGTCGGATTGGGGGGGGGGGGGTAAGGGGGGAGGGGGGGAGGGGGGGGGAGGGGGGGGGGGGGTTCATGTTGCGATTGCGACACTCCCCCCAGCCACCAAATAGCCAAGAGAAAGCCTATAAGCAAACAAAATTTGGCCGGGGGCGACGCAAGAGGGGGGGGGAGGGATTTGCCCGTTGGATTTTGATGGACGTCAACCAATGCTTTAACGCACTCACCGGCCGAGCCCCCCCCCCCCCCCCCCCCCGGGGGGGGGGGGGGGGAAGAACCTTCCCACTCGTCCTCAGCCTTCTTCAGATCAGAATATCTTCCCCCCCCCCATGTCTTCGTCTTCTTCCGCCACCATTTGACTTCTTTCCCATTCGGCGGAAGAGGAGGGGGGCATTCGTTTTGTCGTCGTTGTCGTCGTGTTGCTGGGGTCGAATCTCCTCTTCTGCCTCCCCCTCCCCCCCCCCCTACTCATCCGACAATATTTGAAAGGGTCGCCGGGGGGGAGGGGATGAGGTGGATGAATGGGTGGAGGAGAGGTTGACTTTCTCGTCCCCCCCCCCAGCCATCGATGGCCCTTCCCCACTGCTGAGCAAACACTTCCCCTGTCAGGGCTCCCGCGCTCTCGTCTCGGGTCCCATTTCTCCCCCCCCCCCCCACTCGGCCGTACCTCTCCCCACCCCCCCCCACCCCAAAATTCCATTTTACCCTCCTCACTTTTCATCCCTTCAGCCCCCCCCCCGCCCCCCGCCCATTGATCCAGGCACAAAATGCTTTCTTCGCTTGTTAATGAGTTTTGTCGTTTCTGCCGCTACACGACGACCAGGCAGTCAGAGAGTTAGGTAAGTTATTCAGAGATTGAGCTCCCCCCCCCAGCACATCGCATTTCATATTGCCTAAAATGCCAAAAATGCCATCATTGGACTAGCAAGAATAATATTTAGTGCCAATGATCCCCTCCCGCCCGTCGATTTGATAAAACAAATCCATGGGGCAATTGTGTCGAGGATTTTTGCGCCCAGACAACCAATTCATTTACCCGTTTAAATGACTACAAACATTTTGGAGCAGTCCACCACGAAAAGTTCAATGCCAGCCCCCGTCGTGTAAGAAAAGGTTTTAAAAAAGAAACCATTTTCTAGACTCAAACCGTCTCCTTTATTTCCCTTGGGGGAAGTGTCCCCCCCCCCCCTTTTTTGGGGGGGAGTGAGCCCGTTCGCCTCAGCTTCTCAAATTTCCCCCCGGGCGCGGAATGTACACGCACAATTGCCCACTGTCCCCCCCCCCCCCCAAAAAGTGTCGATTTTTGCCAATTTTTTTTTGGGACCAAAAACTGAAGTTACATTTCCGCCGCGTTCCGAACGGCATTTGCCGTGCCGCCCAATAAATGAACCAATAAGCCTATTTAATACATTTGTTCATTCCCTTCCCCCCCCCCTTTTTCTCCTTACCATTTTGCTGACAATTCCTCCAAAAATGCCGTCACAAATCCGTTGAAAGTTCGTAATAAACCAACCGACGGCACAAATTGAACGGCACGGGCGCCAAACAAACAGCCAAAAAACGCCTGCCAAGACAAGGCAAGATGTTGGCATTGCTGAGTCAGTCAGTCGCCAGTCTGTCGGCTCCCGACGGACGGACTGTCACGGACACTCTCAGCTGTGCTACATTCGGCCATGTCTGGACAGGCGGAGAGTGGCCAACAGACAGAAAGACGGCCGCCGGGGCCTATTCCCACCAAATATACACAACGGCACAAATACACAAAAAAAAAGGAACGCACAACGGCACGACATGACATGACATGACCATGCTGAAAGTGAATGACGCATCGACCGATGACAAGAGAAGTACAAGTACAAAAACGGGGGGGGGGTGCCGCTGCACCCAAAACGTTGGGGACGGAATTGGCGGCACCCGGAAGGGTCAAAGGGGCGAAAGTCATGCAAATATTTCAGATTTCCAAACAACAAAGGCTCGGGCGGACCAACGCGTTTTTTTTTGTTTGAAAAGAGGCGCTTAAAAGTCATCAAATCCAACGAGTTCAATCGGCTGGAGTTCACCATCAGTGGAAATTCAAGAATTTAAAGTCGTTACATTTTCTGTAGCATATTTAAAGGTTGAACGAATGTTAAGGCAATTTTTTCTGATCCAAAGGCACATGGGACCCATCTTCAAAAACAATGTGAACAAATAAAAAAGACTGAAAAATGGTTGAGGACAGATCATTGATCACTGGGCACCTTGCCGCGAGGGTCGTCGACCGTCCGTAAGTATCCCTTGCCCGAAGGCAATTCCGTCCGTCCGACGCCGCCCCGCGTCCCGCCAAACATTTCCACGGCCTTCGCATCGCTCACCCTCGGCTCGACCATACACGCGGAGCCGGACTGAACGGGGGGAGAAGATCAGACCGGATTTATTGGCGAATTCATTTTATTTTAAAAACAAATTTCAGGGATTTCGATTCGTCTCTGTTGCAATTTTGCAAACCCAAAGGCCTTTTTGGATCGTTCAGTTTTATTGTTGTTTGTGGATAAAATTGCCTGAAAAGGAAAAGTCATTTCATATGTTTCAGATTCCGTGTCATCATCCGACAGGGGAATTTGTCTTAGAGTAAAAACCGGACGAATCCTTGGAGGGGTTCGGGGGGTGCAAGAAGTTCGGTTTAAAAAGGTTTATTATAACCAGCTCTCTCAGCCCCTAATCGTTAATTCTGGTCCCGGGTCTTCTAAAAATCCACCAGATTTGTGCAGCAACTCAAACAGAACGATCGACTGTTCGCTCACCTTCCATCCCTCCGGGGTGGCCACCATAAAATTGTCGGAAAGTTGAAGGGAGTCAATCACTCGCAAAATTTCGCTAAAATTTGTTAAGTCGAATCATTAAGTCTGAGAAAAATCAGTTTTCTTTCAAACAAACGAACAAAAAAAAGGACATTTACTCAAAGTTTCGTCCGGTGCTTGCGGGGTAAAGGATGGACAGGCGAAGACGCTTTTCGGGGTCGACAATAAAAACCTTTAAAAATAATCAAAAAATGGCAGAAATTGGCGGATTAATCGGCCAATTGCCAATAACAACAACGACAACAAAAACTCACCGCCCTAACCGTCAACGGAACACCGGCCGCGTCGTCGTTCAACGGGTCGACCATGCCGAATTTGGTGGCCAGCACACGTTCGTTGTCGGCAATGATCGGAAAAGGGAAGTCGGCACCTGAACGTGGCGAACTTGAAGGCATTGTTTTTGCTTATGAAAATGCCAAAAAAAAAAGAGCGGACCCGGCTTAATGCGAGGCGCGCCGCCGCTGCCTTCTCCCGTCAAAACGTTTCCGTTCGCATAGGCGGCGATGTCCTCCGTCCATTGGCGATGCGTCTCTTTTTTTGGGTTTTGAGAATCATTTCGACAAAAGCAAGACGTTCACTTACCGGCCGTGTCGCAGCTCAACGCGATCATTTTGACGCGGCGCTTCGCGAATTCCGTCGCAAGCTGTGCCGCACGTGCCAACTCCGTGGTGCATACCGGAGTGAAGTCGGCCGGGTGGGAGAAGAGGACAGCCCAACTGGCAAATGGACGGGAAACGTGCCGTGCCGTCGTTTAAGCGTAACCATCAACACAAAACCATCTTATTCTTCAACCCGGTTTTTGAGGCAAAAAAGGGAAGCAAATTCACACCTATCTGCACCAATCCACTGGTGGAAACTGTCCATTTTGCCATTGCTCGTTTCGGCAGCAAAGTCGGGGAACTGTTCACCCAAAAGCATTTAGCCAAGTTGGAGGAGTACAGAAGCTGAAAGGCAGAGTCTCAAAAAAGCCTCAATATTTTGAAAAAATATTTTCTTTTTTTTTTGCATAATATATAACAAATGTTTATTTGGACGCAAATGTTGCATTAAAATCTTTTAGCTTTCTACAGAACGGTAAAAGAAATAATAACAAAAAACTTCTTCGAGAGGGAATGGATGGGAATGGGGGGGGGGGGGAGGTTATTGGATCATCAGAAATCAGAACACCATTTGAAAGTTCGCAATATTTCGTCAATCAATCCAAATCGATTTCTGAGTCCATTCTGTGCTCATCGCCGCCGTCCCTCTCGAGATTCTCGCTGCTTTCCGCTTCATCGTCCGGCGCTGGAGGACTGAGGAGTCGATCAACCTGAAGGACGGACAAGTTGAATTCGTTCAATTCTCAACCCCCCCCCCCTCCCTAATCACTTCGCTCAACAAATAGTCAGCGGCACGGGCATAACCTAAAACAATGCGCACAACAGCAAGACGTACATGGACTCAATTCAAAATTATTACGTTCCGCCTGTTCTTCTTCGCCTTCGTCCGAGTAAACGTCGGCAAACTTTTGGTGAAGAAAGGCGCACGCTCTCAACAGTTCGGGCCGAGCTTGCGACGATTTTATGGACCAGTCGAGGGTTTTGTTCAGAAACGAAGTCCGACGGTCCGAAGACGGGCTGTCCGAGTTGAGTTTAGCGGGTAGTTGGGAAAAAATCTGAAAAACGCGCATCAAACACAAAAGTTGCAAAAAACAAACCGTCAACAGATTGTCCACGTTTGAAGCGTCCAGCGTCGCGCCGCTCGCTTTCAGTGTGTCCACGTAGAGTTCGGCCAGGTCGATAGCGCTGGTGTACTCCCTTGCTGTCAAATCAAGTTTTGAATCGACTTAAAAAAGGTTTTTAGAGAAAACCTTCACAGAAGATTAAAACGGTTGAATGGAGCTGCTCGAGAAGTTCAACAAATTTTTGCTCAGCGCTGAGTCGCGCGTGCACCGTGCGCAATATCTGATGCGCCTCGTAGAATTGTTTTGAAGCCAACGCGGCATTCAGCCGGCTCTGCAGTTTTGCAACCTGCCAACAATGGGAAGCCGTACAAAAACGGGACTCGCCGAAACAAACCTTGTTCATGGACGTAACGCTTTCAACTCAAAGCTTTTTGAAATTTTATGATTAACTGAAATTGCAAAAATGGTAAAATAGCCAAGGACCGAAGGAGCGCATCCAAAACAAATATAAATCATAACGTTTGCCAATACAAAAGAACGCAAAATACGCAGTGAGACCAAATCAACAACAAAAGGTTGTGTGAAAACAAAAAGAAACAATCGAAACGGAAAGGAGGGCATTTCTTCCCCAACCCGAACTGCTCCCTCTCCCTTCCCTTCCTTCCATTCGACGAGTTCTGTCCGTCTTCAGCCCTGGAACGGCCCACCGCCTCCCCTCCCTCCGCCGCGTCCTCCAAAGCCGCCGCCACGGCTTCCCCGACTGCCGCCTCGAGTACCACGAAAAGCACTTCCGCGCCCGCGGGGGGCGCCGCCGCCGGTGCCGCCCTGTCCCATGCCTTGGGCACCGCGCTGTGCACGACCGATGTTCTGCGCGTATATTCAAATGCGTTCATCAAATGAAGCCAAAAAGCCACCAACCTTGAACATTGGCGCATTCTTAAGCATGTCCGGCAGAACCAAAAAACGGATCTGAGAGCCTCGTATGAACACATTGTCCAACGTTTGAGTTCGACCATCGCGCAAAGTCACCTAAAAAGCGGCAAAAGTTTTTGAAGATTGGACAAACTTTTGTGTTTTGTGAAAGGTTTATTGAATGGACAAAAAGCATATGCATTTATCGCAAATTTTTTTAAAAACAAGTGCAATTTAATTATATTTTAAATTTATAAGCCCTTTTTATACGAAAATTGGGACCCCCCCCCCGCGCCCCGCCCGAACACTGACCGTAACATCGCTCATTTGGCAATTCATGTTGTCCTCAGCCTCGTTCAGCTTGCCTCTGTACACCTCTCCTGTAAAGCATTTTTGAGTCAGAGTGTGTTAAAATGGCCAAAAACGTATTCAAAACAATTTAAACAACCAATTGTGGTCTCCAATGAGACAATGTGCCCTTCCGCTTCGTGTAATATTTTGATTGGCACTCCAATTGCCGTCATTTTGTTTCTGAGTTATCAAAAATGTGCGAATGTTGAAGTCTGAAAACTAAAGATAAAAACGCGTTTTTTATTTACAAATGGATATTTCTCCACATAAATGGCATGCCCAAAACGTGAATTTCTTGAATTTTGTACCCAATTCCAAGTGAAAATTCAATGCAAAAACTCAACGGCCTACACATACATATAAAGTAGGACTTTTGAAGTTTTGAAACAGACAATTTTTGTCCAAGACTGAAAAATGTTTGTTCAAAATCAAAATTCTTTGGCGTTCTGTCATGCCAAATTTGAAAGGCCGCCTCCACCTTGAAAACCTTCGCCCCGCTATAACTCTGTTCAAACTCAACCTAAACATTAATGGCTGGCTTCATTCGAAAGCTCTTAATGAGAAGAAGCTACCAGTAAGCAAAAGCTAAGCGATCCGGACATTCCTAAAAGAGTTACACTCGTTGGCAGATTCGGTACAATTCTTCGTGATTTATCATTTTCAAAGGGCGATTGATGAATTAGAGGAGAATGAGTGAAGGAATTGAACCGAATTTTTGAAGAAAAAAAAGTTTCTAAAAAGTGGTGAGTATTCTTTTTATGCCATTATAAATCCAATGGAAATCGGCTTTCTCGTCGCGATACTGCTTGCCCTTCGCCTCCGCCCCTCGTGCCGTCCGTGAGCCCCCCTCTTTCTTCCCCGCCGGCGGTTCTGTTTGCTTTCGATTCATCGACGGCGCTCGTCTTCTCAACCTCTGCCGCGACTTGCGACAAATTGATGAGCGGTGGTAAACACCTTTGGAAATTGCAATTTGCTTTATTAAGAAAAGACTCAAAAATGGAAAAGAATTAAAATTCATTTAATTTTAACTTCCAATATTTTTTAAATGTGCCTTAATTTTCACCCGTCATCTGTCGCCGGCTGCCGTGGCGTGTCCCAACCGCCGTTGTGTCCCCCCTGCAGCTGTTGCTGTTGCTGCTCGGCCGCCGTCCCCCCGTGACACACGAGGCGTTGTTGGAGCAGTGCGGATTTGCGCCACAGTTCGGCCAGCAACTGTTGTTGTAAGCCAATGGACGGGAATGGCACCGTCATGCCTTGGGGACATTCTGCCGGCAGCATCAGAGACGGCTGATGGTGGAGGTGAAGCAGTTGCTCCAGCTGTGGCCAGCCCAGTCCCATCGCGGTCAGACTTTGTCTGCAAAAAGTCCAAAATTGTATGCTTTTCCATCTGTGCAAGTCGAACCTCTTCTGCTTCATCCGTCGGTTCTGGAACCAGACCTGAAAATGTCGGGGGGTTTAGGTGCCTAATTAATGGGACAGATGAACCGGTTTGCCCGACAATTTGTCCCTCACTTTTTTGTGCAAGAATTCGTTTGTTAAAGAAGACCCTTTGTCTACTGTTGGCCATTTGTCTTTCTGCTGTCAAATTTGTGCCGTGCCCCTCTCCCAATTTCTCCCCCCCCCCCAAAAGCATCGCCCTAATCCGCTTAATCCCATTCGCCGCCGCTTATCTCGGGGGAATCATCGCCGCAGGGCGGCAACAACATCCAAATGAATAAGCGCAAAATGATGTGATTAATCTTGAAACGGCAATGTTTCTTCCATCTGTCAATTTTGTCTCCCCCCCCCCCTCCAAACTTTTGAATTATGCCAATTTATGCGGAGATTTTCTCCTAACACAAGTTGTGCCCCAGGGGAAATTTTCGTCTTAAAATGTGTGGGGAAATGAGTGATGGGATTTGGAAAAGACAAAAAACTAGGGCCGGAATGTTACGGTCGCGGGGGTGGCATTTGGCAACTGCACTTTCAACTTCAGCAGCGGTGAACGGTTTAAAAAACGTATGGAATATATTCACTCAAATCCAGATACTGCTTCCTGCCGGTCGGCCGGCTATACGTTCGTCCCCCGCCTCCCGGGTATACGTTCTGCCCCCACCCCCCCCCCCCCCGGGTATACGTTATGTTCCCCCCCCCGCCCCCCGGGTATGCGTTCTGTCCCCCCCCCCCCGGGTATACGTTCTGCCCCCACCCCCCCCCCCCCCCGGTATACGTTATGTTCCCCCCCCCCCCCCCCCCCGGGTATGCGTTCTGTCCCCCCCCCCGGGTATGCGTTCTCGTCCGCCCGCCTTCACCTTTATGGTGCCCTCGGGCAACTGCAGTTCGGCAGAGAGTTCCCCGCGGCGTACTTTGGAAACGTAATTTTCGCGGCAAAATTCGCGCTCCAACACTTTGATCTGCTCACGCGTAAACGCTGTCCGATAACGACGCATCGAAGAAGAATCGGCTGAAAATTCATCAAAAACTCTCACATTAATATAAATAACATTCACCAATATTATCTCAACTAATTTCAATTTCAATGATTCTCCGTCACCCCCCCCCCCCCCGAGGGGATTTTTTGTGCATTGGATTTCTTTCTTCCGATTAAGAGAGGACATTTCCGTTCCAATCATTTTGGTCCACCGCCACAAAATCTCGCCATCTGTCTCTCAGCCTAAAACCATTTTACGGTGGTGCAACCAAACAAATTTGTTCGACATGCGTCCGCCGCCGCCGCCACAATTTGCGTGTTTATGTGCGGGCGGCCGTAAATCCCCCGAGGGGTCAATCTCGCTAATTTGCTCAACTCACCTGCCCCCCCCCATTTAATACGGTATTCGAGATGAAAAGACTGGGTGGTCTCGGGTATACGGTATCCAACCCAAAAAGGAAATAGTCAAATTCAATAAAATGCGTTTCCGTTTCTCACCGTTGCCCATCATTATTGTTGGGCCAATTGTTCGCGAAGGTCCGATGGAAGTGGAGCAAGAAGATTCGGCCGACTGATACTGCTCGTGATTGTGGGCTTTTTGGAGTCGGGAAGGCTGCTGACTTATTCTGTTTGGGGGTTTCGGTTTAGACAATTTCAATTGGTTTTTAAATTTGTTGGTAAAACATTGGAAGAAAAAGACAGACAAAGCGACGTACTTCTGCAGTCCGTTCTGCTCCGTCTCCATCCAGTTGGACGCCATTGCTTCGACGGCATCGCTTTTTGCCTCGAACTGTTGGAGACGGTGCTGCTCAAAGTGTTGTTGTTGCTGCGTGGCATCCGGCACCGGATGATGACGATTTGTGCTGTCGATGAACAGCAATGACTCAATGCTACTGAACGCATTTGGCATCGGCGATTGTTGGTGTACTGCTCGAGAATGGTAGCCAAGGGACATTCAGTTGCTGAACCCCTTTGTTAGCCTTGGCTCTTGGGTTCAGAAAAAAAACGAGCTTTTTGGATTTGGAAGATTTGAAGTAATGGGAATAATTGTGTTTTGGATGGACGGGGGGGGGCGCACATTATCGCGCCCGGGGGGTGGGGGGATCGCCGGGGGGGGGGGGATTACGGTAGAGGCGGTGGGAGTTTCTGCGGCAGAGACACGCCCAAAGCCGCAAAGGCGCCTAAGGGTCAAAACTTCGCTTGCCAACCCTTAAAATAATTTGAAAAGCGTCAAAACCCTAACCCCAAAGCCTTGCAAAATCCAATGATTTGTGTTTATTTACAAAATAAAGTCAGTTAATAAAATTTGGCAAAATATGAAACGTTATTTTAAAGTCAAAATGCCAAAATTATTCAATTTTCCAAAATCTTCAACAGCTTTTCCCGCAGAATTGTCCATTCGCTGAATATTTTAATGAAGAAGTGAAAATGAGAGCGATTTGCGGGGGGAGGAGGAAGGATTATTGTCCTTTTGCATGTCAAGAGTCTCGAGAGTGAGGGGGTGGGGGGGGACAATAATTATTAGCCGAAAATGCATTCAAAATGTACGCCTTGCCATCTTGTTGCATTGTTTTGCAAATCCGGTGAGGGATTTTCGGAAATTTGGGCAGCGAATTTTCTTAGGTTGGGTGACGGCCAATCGCCAATCTGGGGGTATGTAAAAATATGCCGAGAATATTCTCTTACAAAAAATAAAAAACTTTAATAAACAGATTCTCTTTTTTGGCATTCTCTTTGGCCCTCACCCCTCCGGGGCAGAAATTTTGTCCGATGATTTTTGGCACATTTTTGTCCGCCCGCCCCCCCCCCCCCCCCGCCTTCAAATCCCCCCCCCCCCTCCCCCCATTCATTTGCCCCATTTTCATCCAATTTCATTCATTCACTTCGCTCCCTCCGCCTGTTCTCCTGCCTGACAAATTGGCCTCCAAATTGTCTTTTAGCCCCACGGGCGGACATTCATCAGAGAGTAATTTATCGCTGGAGGGGAAGGAAATATGGGATTAACCGGAAGAATGATTAAAATATTATCTAAGGGAGCGAAATTGGGGGGGGGGGGGAGAGTATGTACATGTAAAGCATAAATGAATGAAGCAAAGGTTATGAACAACTCTAACAAAGCCTAAAGCTATTTTTTGATTATCAAAATTCGTTTAAGAAAAGTGCCAAACTCTCAAAACTTTAGAAATGTTCAAATCGGATCATTGCAATTTACATACTCAATCGGCGGCGATGTTCTTCGTCTTCTGTTGGTAAATGTTCTTTCATCAGTTGCGTTTATTTGCCCCAATTTGCGCCATTTACAGCCCCGCGGGGGAAATGAAAGTTGAGGGATTTGTCAAAATATTTGGGGGGATGAATGGACGGGGGGGGGAATGTTTGGCGTTCCGTTAGGGTGGAGGGGAGCCCGGGGGGCATCCGTCGGCGTCATAGTGCCGACAAAAGGGGAGAAACGA
The DNA here is from genome assembly GCA_018350325.1 of Globodera rostochiensis. Classification (NCBI taxonomy): domain Eukaryota; kingdom Metazoa; phylum Nematoda; class Chromadorea; order Rhabditida; family Heteroderidae; genus Globodera; species Globodera rostochiensis. The sequence continues at coordinate 1,208,562 of JAEVLN010000015.1, read as the reverse complement.
CGGCGACGACAAATTGGAGAGAGCGACGATCATTTTACAATTATCCTTCGGTTAACGCACCGATCAACAAAGGCAACGGAACCGGAGGGCACAAGTTTATGGCCCCCGGGGGGAAGTTTTGTAACTTTGAACGGATTGGCCCGCAATAAATGCAAATGCACTTTTGGAGAATCTGTAATAAAATACTTCAAAAAACCGTTAGTTGAACTGCTTGAACGGCTTGCTTCACCAAATGATATACCCTTCGGCCGTTGATTCTCTGAGATTACTCGGCAAATGCCTAAACGACATTTACACAAAAATTCGGGCAAATCGGGCACATTGCCGGCCAAAGGGACGAAGTTGCGGCACACCAAACTCGTTAGCTAATCAATTAAATAAGGACGGCACCATTCAAAAGCCCTCCGTTTGTTGAACTTTTGACTAAACAAAACTAATTGACTCGTCTCTTTTTAGGGCAAAGTCTATTAGCCGGGTTGCCTCCAGTTTAGAGAAAAAGTTCGAGTCGAGTTTTGAGTATCTTTTAAAAAGGATTGGGGAAAAAGTATGTAGGTAGAAGTTTCCGGAATTCTCAAAAAGTTGTGGAGAAAATGTACATTTTTCATTTTCTCGGAATTACCAAAACCGAAGGCATATCAATTAATATAGGTAGCACACAAATAATTTAAATTTCAAAAAATAATAAAAAATCGATGAACTTTAAGCCTTTTGGTGTTTACGAAAACATCCCCCCCCCCCGGGGGAAGGGGGGAATTGAAGTAAATAAACAGCGTCGACTCGCCACACTTTCGTCGTTTTCATTTCATTGCTTTTGGACCAAAATATAATTTTCATCAAAGTGATTGTGGCACATTCTTTTATTCACGACAATGGCATTTATTTATGATCACGGCGGCGAGAAAAAGGTAGTACATTTTCAACAAAACTTGGGAATTTATATTATAAAACATGTCCAAAGAATTGCAAAAATTTATTCTGGCAATTTAAACAGCCAAAACGGAATTGTTTTTCATTGAAGACAAAATTGTACGGCATTTTTTTGAAGACATGGCACTCAATTAATCAGCCTGGGGGATATAAATTTAGGAAAAAGTTTACGAATTTCGGCTTAAAAGTGCCCGGAATTTTGGAATAGAAAACAGAACTCGTAATCAAATTGCTTGTCCACCTGCAGATGGACTTAATGAAGGACCGTGCCGAGACGTCGAAGCAGCAAGCCGGCATTTTTGACACCATTTTGGGCGGTCAGCGCGCCCAGCCGTCGGACCCCGCCGCAAATCGACGCGTTCCGCTGAGTGCGCGGCTGTTCACCGGCGAGCCAAAATGGCGCTATTTCGCTCTTCCGTTGGTCGCCGGTGCATTGCTTTTGGTGATGCACCCGTGGCATTGGCATTTCCGACGCTTTTGGGACAGAAAGTGATCCCGGCGAATGAAAAGCGATTATAAAATGTGTGTGAAACTTTTCTATGAAAATTGCACATTGTTGATCGTTTTATTGAGCAGTTTTTTGTGCTGCTTGTGACAGTTTTTTTTGAAGACACAATGAAAGGCCGGCACAAAACCATTTTAATTTGGGGGGGGGGGGGGGGGACGTCTTCGAGAAAACGGCTCCGAAATCGCAGACGCGCGCCTTCTCAAATTGCCGGACGGCCGCGCCGAGTGACGGCGCCACCCCCCCCCCCCCCCGGCGTCAGCCAACTTTGAGCGGACCAATTCTCATATTTCACTTGGCCCATTCCGCGGAGTTTATCGTCTTCTGCTGCTGTCACCACAAGTCAATCCCCCCCCCCAACCCCCCCCCCCCCCAAAGCCCATTCAATTCACCGGAAGAAAATCCGTCCCCAACTTTGAGTCCTCTTCCATGGAGGACGGTTGAACGAACGCCTCTCGCCGCCGTCGTCGTCGTCGCCGCATCGTTTCGTCCCGCGCCCCCCCCCCAAATGCATTCGCCCTCAGCCGCCCCTCCGGTGCTCTTCTAAGGTCACAGCTCCTCCTCCTTCAAATTCATCATGTCGTCCCCCCCAGCGCATCTTGACCCAAAATGCCCCCCCATATTTCCTCCCGTTTTACCTTTTATTATTCCTTCGTCATCCGTCGTCCGTCGTTCATTCATATCTTTCGTGTCTTTTGAGCAATTCCCCCCGGGCAATTTCCTTAAATTTTCATATTGTTGTAGGAGGGGGGGGTAATGGATGAAATGCCTCACGGACAATTTGATGGGTCCGAGCCAATTTTTGTTGCCTCCGGGAAAATTCAATTATTGGCAATTTCAGACAAAAATAAGACGAGTACATTTTGAGTTCTTTCCGTGAGGGTATAAAAATAAATGAGTCGTCGAGTCGCACGGGACATTTATTTATGCCCGCCCCGCACTTCCCCCGGGGGGACGCTCACCCAAAGTCCCCCCAAATTGTCAAATTTTGCGTCTCAAAACAACTCAAAATGTTTGTGAAAGGCATAAAATGAATTTACGAGTCCTTTCCATTGCTTTCCCCACCCCCCCCAAACCAAACTTTTTGCCTTTCTCCCCTCAAAATTAAGAATTTTTCGCCTAAATTTGCAGAATTATTTTCTATTCATTGGCGCTTCACATTTTCAAGCTGTTCAAACAGTAAACTGCCAAAATTAGTCACGTTTTTAAGCACGAAAAGCTTTGAAAATTTCTCAAAAAGTGTCGTTGGGGCCCAATTTGGGCGCCTTCAAACGACGGAGGGATCACCCCGGGGGCGTCTCAAATTCCCCCCCCTCCCAACAAATTTAATTTATCCCCGCAAAATTCCACACCATCTGGCGGCACCCGCGGGCCCAAGAAACAAAAAAAGAAGCAGCAAATTCCATCTTTTCCCATCCCTCCGCCGTCCCCCCCCCCCCGCAAATCCAATAATTCCCCCCAAATCCCATTATTCCCCCCCCCCGCCCCCCGTCCCCCCCCCGTCCATTTGTCCTCTAAACACTGAACACTTTAAAGCTCATTTCACACTTTCCATCTATACATATTAAGCCCGACTAATTGTCTTTCGAGATTCGCGGGAATGACTTTATTTATTTTTTGGGAGACGAAACGCTTTTTTGGCATTTTGTGCAAAGTCTCAACATTTGAATTTACGGTTTAACGCACTTTTGCCTGTTTGCTTCCCCAGCATTCAAAGCTCCGATTAGCGATGGATTGCATATTCTCCCCCCTCCCCCCCCCCCATTTTCTTTTTTGGTTCCCACGCCGCTTCAGCGCCCAACAAAATGCGCCCGCCGCGGCCTCTTCACTTTTTGTTTGTACGCCGTGGGCATTTTTGTGTCGCCGTGGGGCATTCTCGACCGAATTAGGTAACTGCCGAAGAGAAACGGCAAAAATGCGACAAAATCCATCTTTTGAATTGCCCCCATTTTGCTCCCCGTCCCTTTTTGGGTGGGCGAATTGAATGACAAATGGTAAATGGAGAACACAGCAAAAACAAATGAATTTTCTCGATCGGGATCTCTTTTTGATCAGCGATCACTTTCCACAATTAGTCAGCTGATATTTATTTGTGTCTTCAATTATCTCTTTTTACATAATAATCACCTCAATTTTATTGCTTTAACTTTTTGTCCTTTAAACCCCCAGGGCATTTCTCGCCAGTTAATTAGTCGCTGATCAGTAAATTCCGATCACTTCATCTGAAGAGAATTGGTTGGAATAAAATGCATTCGTCGGATGATCGGCTGCAGCAACAAAATGAGAAAGTTCATGCCGGCAACGATGTTGTTCAACACCAACACCAGCAGCAACAGAACAAAGTCTCCTCTCCGTCCGTTCGCGTCGCGTTGGAGGCAACTGCAGTAGCGGTGGCGGTGGGCCGCGGTGGTTCAGTGACTGCTCCAACTCCGCCGGCACTCTCTCCACGGCCCCCAATCGGTTACATGCCCCCGCCAACCTCGCCGTTATGCAACAATTACGAACAACAGCAGCAGCAGCAGCAACAGCATACCCCGGCGGCGATGGCTGTGCTAAGCGGTGAACAACAACAACAACAACATTCTCTTCTGTTGATAGTGCCAAAATTCCCCGTTTTTCAGCCCCTCCGGCGGTTGTCCCCTACGGCAGTGCCGGTGGCGGCGGCGACGGCCCTTCCCTTTTCGCGCGTCGTCGCGTGCCCGCCCCGCCTCCGTGCTTCTCCCCGGTGCGTGACTCCGCCGCCGCCGCCGCGCCTTCCTTTTGGCTGCTTCCGTCGCCCCGCGCCGCCGGCACTTTTGGCCTCGGCTCCCCACGTTCTCCGGCACCGTCCACCGCAACAAGCGCCGGGAGCAATTCCTCTTTTCTGGTAAGTAAAATAAGTTTTTAAATGTTTAGCCTGCCATTGGGCATTAAAATGAAAATGAAAACCCCTCCGGGCATTGAATGAATGAATGGCGTTGCCAAGCCAATGAAAGGAAACTTTTTGGGCCTAATTTGTCAGGCCTATTAGCCGGCGTTTTACCTTTGTTAAACAAAAAAAAAGGTTTATAAATATGTAAATGTACTTAAATACAATGTGTTGCACTTTGCCATAATTTTAAAATGCCCGCGAGGCAAAAAAGTCAAAGAGTCAATTTGCATTTATATTTTGAATTTCAGCTTAATGATTAAAGGTTTAATTAAATTAAATATTATTTAGGCTTTCTACTCACGTCTGATTTATGTTTCTTTTGTTTTGTGATCGCTAATTGGATTTATTTGCCTTTCCCTTTGTGTCTGCCCTCGCCAGCCCCCGAGGGGAGGAATTGTTGAGGGGGCATACGCTCAGGGATTAATTAAATTTAGCGGACAAAAAAAAACGCCAGCCGCTGGGGACGGATGTGTTGGCATTGGCACATGCGGCAACGCCCGAAGCAATTAATTTTATGCCGGAATAAACCCCCTGAGGCAACGAATGAATGGGCTTATTTATCTGTTTGGTTTGGGATGGAATGGAAATTGAGACGAGTGAAAGGAACGCATTTGCATGGTCACCAACCAATTTGTTTTTTACTCCTTTTCTTTCTTCCGTCTGCTTCTGCGGCCATCCCCTCCGGCGCGACTTGTCGTCCCATCGAAAGTGCGCCTTTTGACTGATCAGAACCATCCTTGACTGATCAGACCATCCTTGGACTGATCAGACCATCCTTGGACTGATCAGACCATCCTTGGACTGATCAGACCATCCTTGGACTGATCAGACCATTCTTGACTGATCAGACCATCCTTGACTGACATCCTTGACTGATCAGGTCATCCTTGATTGATCAGAGCATCCTTGATTGATCAGTCCATCCTTGACTGATCAGATCAAATCACCATGCATCCTTAACTGACTGATCAGTCCATCCATCTATCAATTCCGCCCTTTTCCGCTTCGGCTGTTTGTCGGATGTTTTCCGCTGGCGGCAATCAAAGGAACACGATGTGATCACCTTCAATCACATTCACCACCTGACCCCGCTGAATGCTGACAAATCCGCCCGTCCCCCCTCCCCCCGGGGCGCATCAATTTCTGGCCAACTGTTACCATCTGAACAATTTGCTAAATGCCCTTCTCCCAAAAGCGTTTCCCCCCCCCCCCGCCCCTCCACTTCGACCTTGACCACCCGAATATTCCCCCACCCCCCAAATTATACAGCTCATTGCACTCAAATGGCCAAGCCTCCCTCCGAGCGCCCCAAACAAAGGTGGCTTGTATTGTCGAGATAAGCGTCCCCTCGGGGGGGGGGGCTGTTTTGCCTTTTGCTTCGTTTGCGATGCCCCCCCCTCTGGGGCCAAAAGTGCAAAGGTTCCAAAGGTTTTGGCCAAATATCTGGTGGCCCAATTTCTATGCAATTGCCTCTCAACTTTCAAGAAAAGTGAAAGCATTGGCCTAAGAAAGATTTCAAAAAGGCTTTTCAGTTTGTTTTTTTAGCTTCAGACGGTTACCAAACGCCCTTATAATCCCCAATTGACGTAGTTCCCTTTGCGCGTCTTCGTTTTGGAGATGCCGCGCTAACCGACGATCCCCCCCCCCCGGGGGATTAGTCCGGTTTATCCTTGGCCACACACTCAGCGCCCGCCTTCACTGTCGGGCAAATCATTGTTCCAAATTCAGAAACTGCTGCAAATTTCCGTCACGCCCAAGAAGTCCTTCCGCCGTGTCTCATATATTCGCATTTATTTTTTATATAAAAATCAAAACAAAATCATGGACACATTCATCGAACACATTGAACAACCCAACCGATCAGGATCAGACTCAGCTGACTCCCCCCCCCCCCCCCGCCTAATTACCCACCCGTCCATTAATCATTCATTTGGAGGCGGCATCGACTTATATCCGTCCCAAGCCGAGACCAATCGTTGCATCGGGGCCCGCTAATTGCGAATAAACGATAAAATCATTATTGGTATTTTTAAATATTTATAAGCATTGAGGCCATTTTCAACCAAAGGGATTTGTTCAAAGAAATTATTTTCTTTGTGAGCGCCGCCGACAAATGAGCGAATGTGACGACGGAAACCCCCCGGGCGACGCTCGATTTGGTCTCCCCGTCAATTAGCCGAACAAAGAGTTCGGCACTGATTTTGCCATAATTGCTTCCTCTCCGCTTTCTCTATATTGTTCTCTCTCTATTTCACAGTCTGTTGTTCTTCATGCTAATTCCCAGGGGCCATAATGAGAAGCAACACCACCAAAAACGTTTTTCGGCATTGGTTTGCTTCCCTCCCCCCCTCCCCCCACCTTCGTCCGTCCTCCCCGAAAGGGTTGGGCTTCTCGTAATGGCACTTTCTTTCTTTAATTCCCCCGGGGGGATTATCCCCTCCGCTTATCCGCCTCTTTGCCCCACTTCAAATTCGGGCCCAATTTCGTTGAAGTGGTCCTTCTTTTGCGTGTTGGTCTTTTATCTTCTAAAATTGCATAGACAAACCATAAAAATGTTTTCAAATACTTTTCTAATTTGTTCATTCCGCAACATCAATTAGCGCCCATCCGATAATTAATCCTCCGATCAGTCCGATTACTGTACGCAAACGAAGGCAAACATTCAAACGCTTTTCCCACCGCTTTTTCAGCGAATCCCCCCCCCCCCCCAAAAATGTGCCCGCCCTTCCCTCAAATCATTCAATTGCCATTGCCCGTGGGAAGGAAAGCCTTTGGCGCGCCCCGGGCGAATTTTTAAACGTCTTTTGTTCATTAATTAATGCCCCCCCCTCCCCCCCCCCCACCTTTATGCCTTTCTTTCCGTTCATTCGATAAAATTGAAAAAGTGTGTAAAATGCCCTCCAGCATGGCCCAAATCTACCGCAGCAGTATTTATTGCCTTCTCTGTCTCTGAGCGTTTATTGCCCCCCCCCGTCCCCCTTTTTTGGCCAAGAAGGTCTCTCATCCATCATTTTGTGGCCAAAATGTCCCCCGTCATCCGTTTGGGATCATCCAAACGTTCCCTCCGTTTGAGCATTCCCCCCCCCCCCCTCTCCAGTCCATTTAAGCAAGGCCCGAAGGCCCTAAAGCTAAAATAGGACTCTTCCCCTCCCCTCCCCCACCGGCCAAACATCCCTCCCCCCACTCTCCCCTCGGGGGGTGGGAATTCGCTCGGATGGATTGCTTCACCACCGCCCTCTCATTCTCCAGAGACTCACTGCCACCGAAATGGCATTCGCACACGCAAAGGCGAACGAACGCCTCCCCCCCCCCCCTCCCCCCTATCATCCGCTTGACTTCCACAAATAATTTCCGAATTCATCATTTGCCTGTCCTCCGCCGCCGGGGTTTTTGGAAAGTTCCAAAATGGGCAAATCAATTCACTTACATCTGTGATGATTTCATCTTGAATTTTGTGGCATAATGCCGTAGTTTATTTTATCAAAAATTTACGGATATTTTTATCAGAGATCCATCCCCTCCGGGCTGATCCTCGTGCCTCGGCACGCTGCCAACAACAGCGTTTGAAGCCCTTTTCTCTGCGGCGCAATTATCACTTCCCCTCCCCCCCCCTTCCCCTCTTCCGCCTTCGGGGACAAATTTTCGCCCTTTAGGCTACAAAAAGGCCTCTCGCTTTTCTTTTTCTCCCCGGGGCACAATGGAAGGCAAAAAGGGCACACAATCAACGGCCTTTTCCCAGGCCAAATGTCCTGCGAAAACATCGAAATACACAATATTAAATCCGAAATGTTCGCCTCCCCCCCTCCCCCCACTGGCGGGAAGAGAAGCCCCCGAAGGGAGATTATTTAGACAGAAATGTATTCAAACATATTTACCCCTTCAAAAAGGCATCCAGTCAGTTTGTGTCCATTGGATGATGGATTGATGAAGACACAAAATTGGCATTGGCACCCCCCCCCCCGCTGCCCCTCCATTATTCAGCACCGTCGCCATAATCCATCATCGTCCCCATCCAAACGCAGTCCCCCCCCCCCTCAACCAACTCTCCCAAAAAGGGCTTCCTCAATTTGGCCAAGCCCCTGCCTCCATTTGCGCATGTTTTCATCATTTTCATCGTCCGAACAGATAGCAGGCACTTCCGTACCACCGGTGTATTTATTCCCTCCGCTTCCTCTTCGATGCGGAAGCCTTCGCTAAAGTCCGCCGACTCGGCCTCGTCCGGTCCGAGCGGCGCCTCGGGCGACGGCACTTGCGGCCATCCGTCGTCATTGCGCCAATTGCCCCCGGCGCCGCCCACCCAAATGCGGCGCAAATCGTTGCTGAAACACGCCCTGGCGCCGGGTGCAGCGTCACCCGTCGTCAGCGAGCCTCAGCAACAGTCGCCGCGCATGCGACGCTTCGCGGAGCGACTGGCGGTCATCCAGATCTCGCTGGACCCGCCCAGCCCGCCCGAGTTTGCGCTGCAGTCGCCGCCTGACGAGCCGCCGCCGTCCTACAACCCGTTCTGGATGTCACCCGCTTACGAGAACTACTTCCGGCCCATCGAAGACTCACTTTTGCTCCAGGTACTGGACGGCAAGGCGTACTGCACTGACTGTGTTATATGGTGCCGTGCCATTCTCTGCCTCAGGTGCCACGAGTGTCGGATGGTGAAGACGCTGCTGACCTTTTGCGCCAATGTTCGCCTCCGCCTCGTCGGTGCTCGTACGCGTCCACGCTCAGCGAGAATTCGTCGTCCATCTCGCTGAACACTTCCTACCAGTCGCTGCTGTTCTCGCCTTCCGGCACGGACCAGCCGCAGCACACTCAGCGTTCGCATGGCTACTCGCGCGAACGTTCAAGGTATTTACTTTTGCGACCAATCGATTTGTCTCTGATCGATCGATTGGATTTTCAAGAGGGGTCGCGCGTAGTTCAGTGGTAGAGTGCCCACGAGTCGTGGGTTCGAATCAACGCGGGCGGGGAACCATTTTTTTGCTTCTCAGTCCAATTGAGAGTCCGTCTGTCTGTCTAATCAAATTCCTAACGAAGGTCAAGCACTCACTGCTCCGAGGGCGAGTCGGACACTCCGCCGCTGCCGACAAATGAAGTCCAATTTGTGTACGCCATGGCACGAAAGAACGGCGGCTCCCCTGCGGGGGATGTGCCGTTGGAGGGCTGCGCCTGCGGGCATCGAAGCAGCGCCCAAATGCGCCCGAGGCGATCGCATAGCACCGTGGTAAAACAAAACAAAACAAAAAGCAAAATGGCAAAGTTTATTGGCAAAGTGCAACACATTAATTACATACTTTAAGTTTGAATGAAGATTAGGTCAAAAAATCGCGTCATTTTTTCCGGGTTTACATTTTTTAAACCGGATTATTCGTTCCTAAACGTGCCATTTTGGCCAAGATGCTTGTGTAAACAGTAGGGATGTTCGAGAGTCTCGGTTCTCGAGTCGAGAAATTTCTCGGGTTTTTTGGGTCTCGGTCTCGGTGTCATTTCTCGGTCTCGGTTCTGGATTCTCGGTAAATTTCAAGTCTCGAACATCCCTATAAACAGTCAATTTTCTTATGCACAATATCAACTGTACTATATAATATCATAGTCCATTCTTTAAAATTGGGTCTGTTTGCCCCCATCGGCGGCAGTCTCTCCCTCCGACCCCCCGGGGGACGGGAGGGGGGCTGTGGCTGTTTATATTCCACTCACTTCCGTCCCCTCAACAAATTGCGTCGTCTCCCCCCCCCCCCCTCCGCCCGCCCTTCCGCCTCCGTTGGCCTCCCCCCAAACCCCCCCCCCCCCAAAATTTGTTGACCCCCCCCAACAAAACAAAAGGTGAATAAATAATACAAAAATAATAGCACACGAAATTTTACGACGAATACACCGAAAAATGAAAGATGAAAAGTTCCCCTCCCCCCTCCCCCTCCTTTTGCATACAAAAGGGGAAAGAAGGCCAAAACGATGCGAGAAAAGTGTGCAAATTCCGTCCCCCGCAGCGCTGGAGGATTAGTCACTCAGCCGCCCCCCCCCCTACGCATTCGTTGGTTCGTTCATTTGGACTTTACCCCCCCCCCCTTCCCCCCCCCATTCCCCGCACATCGCTTGGGGGGAGGGAATGATTGATCGATGTTTGGGCGCACTACCCAACCAAATGTTTGGGGGGGGGGGGACAAAAAAAGCAAAATTGGGCCACTCTCTCTCTTTTTGCTGTGAATTGAACGAAACATTCGTTGCTTTGCTTTTTCGCGCTGATAAACATGGGGCAATAAAAGCGCCGGCGGCGATTGATTTGAATGTGCCAATTTTTACGTCACTCCCCCCCCCCCCCCAAATTCTCCCCCCCCCCTTCCAAATTCCCCTCCCCCAAATATCTCCCCCCCCCCAAATTCCCCCCCCCCCAATTCCCCCCCCCCAAATTCCCCTCCCCCAAATTCCCCCCCTCCCCCAAATTCCCCCCCCCACAAATTCCCCCCCCCAATTCCCCCCCCCCAATTCCCCCCCCCCAATTCCCCCCCCCAATTCCCCCCCCCCCAAATTCCCCCCCCCAATTCCCCCTCCTCCCCATTTTTGCCGTGCATTCCTCCGATAAAAAAAATTTGTCGGGGAAATTGCTTCGATTGAAGCGAGACGACGGCAGGCACTTTTGCCCTTTTCAAATGCCCTCTCCCAAAGGCACTTGGCCATTTTTCGAACAAAATATGACAATGCCAGCAGCCATCATTTTCCCGCCGGAAACCGCCGAAGCAAATGAATGCCATTTTTTCGAGGAAAAACGCCCCGGGGGAATTTGAGTAAATAAACCATTCAAAATTCATAGAATTTTGGAATCCGCGGAATGAAAACAAATATTTTTGACCCCACTTTTCTCACATGTCCGCCGCCCACTCGCCGCCCTTCCCATCTCTGTTATTGATGCCGAAAGGGATATTATGATTGTGCCAACAAATGCATTTATTTATTTGCCCGGCGGGTTTTTCCGTTAGTTTTAAGAGATAAAAAATAAAACTTCAACAAATAAAAATGTGTGTCCCCCAAAGGCACAAATTCCCCCCCCCCCGGGGGACGGAATTCCTTTCTCAAATTTTCTGCAAGTGTTTTCCCCTTGGGGCCACTTATTAATGCGTTCGGATGAGAACAAAACGCCTGTAAAATGACCATTTGTTTATGCACAGGAAAAGCCCCCGCCCCTCCGGCGCATAAAATGTCCCCTCCCCCCCCCCCAGGCGACGATTGGACGATGGACAAATAATTGGGCCCCAATAATTTTCTCCGTGGAAATTCATTTCCTTCCCTTTTTTTGTTCAAAAACAAAAATCGTTTGGCCCGCGTAAATTCGTTTTGCTTGGCCAAACCTATCGCACGCAGTTCCATCGGCTGTCAATAATAATAATCGGCTGGCTGTATCAATTAGTGACGGGGGGAAAAGCGACTGCAGTCGCCCGGGGGGAGGGGACTTACCGGTTTAATTGACTTTTCTTTTTTTTGCTCAAGGCGACGACGAAAATGCATGTGACAGTTTTATGTACTGGCAGAACTTTGACTTACTTTCCATTCCCAACACTTTCCCCCCCCCGCCGCCGTTAAAAAGGCACTCGTCAAAAAGCGTTCATTTCGTTTTGTCCGTTTCTGCGCTTATAACGACGGAACCGGGTCGGTCTGTCTGGGTCAGGGAGTTTTGGACCCGGAATTCCGGTTTTTGGCTTTTTTGGCATCCGAATTCCGGGCTAGGGTTGGCGGTTCCGAACCGAACGGACCGAACCGAACCGTAGAACCGGGATTGGTTCGGTTCGGTCGGACCGAAGAATCCCCAGGAACCGCCAACCCTATTCCGGACACATCCATCCCCCTGCTGGTGTGGGCCAACTAAGTCGAGTCTGGCACATATTTATGTATAAAATGGTTCGAGCCTCCGTTGGTGGCCTCCCTCCCCGGGGACTCCCCCCCCCCAGCAGTTGGCCCGCCGGTCCGTGCGCTGCGACATTTTGCCAAACTGTAAATGCCGCGCAAATTTTAAACACACCGCGAACCACGGGCAACCAACTGAAATTATTGTCGATTATTGACACACAAAAAGCGCATATTCACACCGGTTTGTCAATAGAGGAAGTCGTCCATCATCCGTTATGTTTGAATTGGTTATTAATTTGGATTTCCCCCCCCCCTCCGGCGACAATAATCCATCCCCTCCCATTTCCGAGCCTCCCAAGAAGTTACGTAAATTGTGAATTGAATTGAATGAATGGGCGGGAATGGGCGGGCGGCTTCCGATTGAAAGAATCTGATAATGCGACGCTTTTCGCTGAAACGGGGAAAACCTCCAAAATCGGGGCAGTCCAAAAGTTCTGCTGGTCGAGAAACAAAGAAAACAAAATGTTCGGCACGGCGTGTAAAGTTGGGAACAATGGCATTTGGTTGGCATTTGTGCGTGCCAATGCTAACAAATCAGCCCTGGGAGCATTATTGCCTAGGGGGAAACAAATTTTTCCAAATTAAAAATGTCCGTCGGCGTCCCATTGCTTCCATAACAACCGGCAAATTTGAATTTTGAGTTTAATTTTTGCCGATTGAATTTCCCTTTTATTATTCATTTGTTTATCCATTTTTTTAAGCCCACGGCGCATTTTCTGTATTTTTTGCTTTGCCGGTTTTTGACCTCTCCGCGCTTTCCGTTTTTCAAAATTCTTTTGCTTTTTTATTTTCTGCAAATGCCCCAAATGGAATTGACCCCCCGGGCTATGGCGCCCCGGCTGCTCCAACTGATCCCCTCTTCCTCCGACCGCCAAGTTGGGCCCGTACCCGCAACACAACCACCACAAAGGGCCGTTTCGCCTACCGGCGTTCCGTCCTGCTCATCGTGCCCTTCTTGCTGTGTAGGAAATTGGACAAAAAAATGAGGATACTAATTAACACTTAATTACCAGCATGGTCACGATTAGCTTCAAAATTCAAAAGATCTTCCATAACGTTGGGTATCCGTGTCCATGCCTGCTGGTTTATCAAATACCTAGCTGCGATAAATTGTTATTGCACTTCCGCTTTAGGAAACATTTTTAATTGAATAAAAATTATAATCAAAATTTTGTAAAAAAACATCTGAAATATGAGCGAGCGAAACGTAAGTAATTAATTGCTTATGAAGTTGAATTGTGTTCGACCTCCGAATGAACCGGTTTGGTTTGTTGATGAGTAAAAATTCTCTGAACTTGTTGCCAACGCGTTAAATCGTGTTCAAAAAATCCCCCCCCCCCTCCCGTTCAGTCGACGCCTTGCGAGTTGGTGTGCTCCTCGCCCACCGTTTTGCTCTCGCCCGTTTTGTTGTCCCGACCGATCCGTTCACAAAGTGCCGCCCATTCGTCCAGCATCATCCAGCGAAGTGCCAGCAGTGCCACGAACAATCCGTCGGATTCGGTCAGAAAATATGGAACAAAAAGGACAAAAATTGGGGGGTCCTTCCACTAACCAACCAGTAGTTGTACCCCTGCAATTGTGGAGTTGGTTTTCCCACGTTCTGCTCGGCCTCCGTTGGGGTCCTAACCCCCACTACCCCCCCCCCAACTCCCACTAACGCCCCCCCCCCCCGCAGGAATCCGAGCTGGGCACGGCGGTGTGTTGCTGCTCCCGCTCATGTGTGACCAACTCGCGGCTGTCCCAGTGCACGTCGCGTCCCTCCAACTCGTCGTCTCCGCTGGCGACCCCGCCGCCCACGTTTCTGTGCACGTCGCCCATCCCGCTGCTCAGCGGTGGCAGCCGGGCCGTGTCCCGATCCGGTAAGAAATCGAACAAGCCCTAAACTGCTTCAGATTCATTCGCATTTGTCACAGTGGTGTCCACCAGGGATAGGTCGGGATCCCGAAAATCGGTTTGGCCGGTTTTTAGTTTAAGCATACTGACGGAGTCCGTCTTGTCCCCCGGGGGTGGGTCCAACTCTCCGCCATTGAAACTGCCACCCAATGTCTCCAATTTCAACTTCAAAAGTATCAACATCAACTTTTGGGCAAAAAATTTGTGCAAAACCCTCCTCGTTTAAAATCTGCTAACTGCACTCCACAATTTATTTTCAAATGTCTTTTTCCGGACTTAAAAACACCTGACTAGGCATGGGATGATCGATCACTCTCTCCCTTCCCCCTATGATCAGCCTCTTCCCTCCCATCTCTCGGAATCCCCCCCCCTCTGATCACCCTTTCCATACCCTCCCCCCCCCCTAACCCTCTGAACATGATCACCTCCTCCATACTTTCCCCCCTCCCCCCTCTGATCACCTCCCCTCCCCTCCCCTCCCCCCTCTGATCACCCCTATCCTATACCCCCTTTCCCCTCCCCCCTCCCCCTTCTCCCCTCTGATCACCCCTATCCTATACCCCCTACCCTCCCCCTTCACCTCTCTGATCACCCCCCCCCACCCATCCCTCGGACTCCATTCATCCAACAACTTCACATTCCTCCAGCAAAATGATTGATGTCCAGCATCCGAGAGTCGAGGAAAAACGCTATTTCCGTCCGAAGAAACCTCCAAAGGGGAGGAGAACGGATGGAATGGATGAATGGCTGAATTCTGAATCCCCCCCCCCCCGGGGGGATTTGTGGGGGGGGGGGTGTTCTTTATGTGGAGCTGTTGTTGGGCGTTTTCTTCTGTTCTGTTTGAGCATTCCTCGCTTTTTGTTACAGTTATGGAAGAAACTCGTTGTCTCGAGACTTTTGCAATTCTCGAGGCATTTGTGATCGGACTTTTCTTGCTTCTTCTGTTCATTGCCTATTCTTTGGCCTAAACTCCCCCATTTTCCAGCCTGCCCATTTTTCAACGCCAATTCTGTCGTTTAATCACCCCCACCCCCTCATTTCCCCGGAGGGGGGGTAATGCGACATTTTGCCTTGTCTTCATTGGCCCTGCTGCTCACAGTGCTTGCACAACTCGCATATTATGCCATATTTATATCGGAATGGGCCCTAATTTTGTGTTAATTAAATTTAAAATTCTTTTCTGCTTCTCTCCCCCCTCCCCCTCCTCTGAGTAGAGAAGCAGAGGAGATAAATTGCCAATGCTTTTCCTTTCATTGAGCTTTTCTGCTTTCTCTCTCTCTGTCTATGCGAATTGATTCTTTTCTCTGTGCTACCCCAAAACTCTCATTTTACCCTCTTTCTCTCCCCCCCCCCGGGCACTCCGTCTGCCTTCGGCAAATTCGCTCTCTCTAAACTCCGTCCGCATTTTGTTCTTTTGGGGTCCATTGTGCCCCGCGGGGGGACACTTTGTTTTCAGCAAAATGTTCACCTGACAAATGAGTCCAAAGAGAGAACAATTCCGATGCATTGAATGTGTAAAATGACAGGATTTAGCGTATTTCGGAAATTCCCTTTTCGAGAGGATTTCAATGAATGATAATTGATCAATTTACGCTAATTGATGCCTTGGGGCCATTTATTTGATCGGCAGACGACGCCCTAAAGACACTTCTCGGCGGTTACAGTGTTTTAGCGCAATTTTACAACAGCAAAATTACAATTTTTTCATTTGCAGACAGCGCCCAGACACTTCCTCCTCCCCCCCCCCCCCCGCCAATTGCTTTTATTCGATCAGATTTTTGTTTTCCCAGCTTATTTGTTAGCTTCTCCCCCCCCCCTCCCCCTTTGCCTTGCTATATAAATAAATGGTTGTTTAATTGAAACGCCCGTCCGTCCGTCGATGAGAAGCAAAAAACATAAAAAATCTGTTCCCCCCCCCCCCCACAGTTATTCCAATAAGGCTACAGAGTTAATTAAGTGCTTAATGGAGATTCAGAATGCTTCTGCTGTTTTTTTGTCCAATTTAGGGACAATAAATTCCTTGGGAATTGAGAACCCTTCCCCCCCCCCCCCCTATCCATTTAAGAATTTTGGGCATTTTAACGCCTTTGGGGTAATCGAATCCCGAGTAATTTTGTGTGCCAAACAAAGCGTCCGTCTCCAATGGTTCAGTCGCTTCTAAGCTTCTAAATCCCTCCCCCCCCCCCTCCCTTTAGTTTGTTTTGCCCTTTGGCATTGGCCAGGCCGACGCACATTCATTTCGCCTTTTCTCCCATTTCGATGGCTTCGCCATTCGCTCCATTGCCCTCGTCAATTTTGCCACAAGACAAACATTTCCCGTTAGAATTTGGTCCCCCGGGGGGTTCATTCATTCGGCTCACACCCAAACAACCAGAGAATGGCCAACTAAATGTCTCTATTTCGAATTGGGCTCATTAAAACTGTGCCTTTTTACGAAATGTTTAATAATATCAATCTTTGCATGCCAATTAAAAGTAATTGATGCCCTCGGGGAATGAATACCCTCCAAAAAAGAAAAACAATTTCAATTAAACAAATAATTTTTGTTTTTTCTTCATCCGCTCGATCATTAGCAGTTTTTTTTTGTTTTATTTAAATGTTTCTCCAATTTCCGATCAGCTGTTTTTTTGTTCTGCTGCTGTTGTTCCTAAACATCGGCCCCTTAATTCGCCAAATTGGGGCATTTCTATGCACACATTCCCTCCCCCCCCCCCACAGCCTCCTCTGATTATTCTGATGCTGTCGATGATCCGTCCGATCCCTCCGATTAGCCGACCCAATCACTCCCAACAATTTCCCCCCCCCCCACTCCCATCCCCGCTACTTAAATGTAGCAACACTTTGTGGTTTTGGTTAGTGTTAGAGCCATTCCCTCAACAAAATTTGGTCTTTTTTTGTCAATGCTTAATGGACGGGACGGACATTCTCTGCTTATGTTCACAAAAACCCTTCCAGGGTTCTCCAACCAACCAAATTACGGAGATTGCTTTCTTTTTCTAAATTCTAAATATGGCACACAAATTTCACCCGCCCTTTTGCTGCTGCTGATGATGCTGTTGCAGCAGCAGCAGCTGAACATCCATCGTCTTCTGTCATGTGATGATTGTCCCAGTTTTATTCGAGTGATTTGTCCCATCACTCTCCTCGCCATTAATTTGTTTCATTGTCGTCATATTGAAGCAAAATTGGCAAGGGAGAGAGAGTTAAGGGAAGAAAGAGAGGTGTAAAGCAACCCCGGAGGACATAAAAAGCCCCCCCCCCCTAACGGAAGAAAGAAGCAACCCCGGAGGACATAAAAAGTCCCCCCTCCCCCTAACGGAAGAAAGAAGCAACCCCGGAGGACATAAAAAGTCCCCTCCCCTAACGGAAGAAAGAAGCAACCCCGGAGGAGGACATAAAAAGTCCCCTCCCCTAACGGAAGAAAGAAGCAACCCCGGAGGAGGACATAAAAAGTCCCCTCCCCTAACGGAAGAAAGAAGCAACCCCGGAGGACATAAAAAGTCCCCCCCCCCTTAACGGAAGAAAGAAGCAACCCCGGAGGACATAAAAAGTCCCCCCTCCCCCTAACGGAAGAAAGAAGCAACCCCGGAGGAGGACATAAAAAGTCCCCCCCCCTTTTGGCAGGTTCTTTCTCGCGTCATCTGCTTCAACACCAGCATCCCCACTCGCCCCAGCCGCATTCGCCTTTCTCCTCCGGCAGTCACGCCAAAGTGGCCGCCCCTCCGCCAGTGCCCATCGGCCGGTGCCATTCATTTTCGCGCTACGGGCACACAAACGCCGCCAGCAACGGGCAACGGAGCAAAGCGACTGAACAACCGCCGCCGCCGCAACGGCACCCGCACCGGACATTGGCACATCCGAGCCCCCCGGGCACATTGTCGCGCAACGACTCGCTCGAAAGCAACGCCAGCGCGGGCGGCGGTAAGCTTCAGTTTGGGTGTGTGGTGGTCCTTCTCGCGTTTCATTTTGCAATTTTCCCTAATAATTCAACGAATTTCTGTCCGTCCGCCCGTCTCTTTCTTTTCTGTCTGACCGCAATTCCCTCCCCATTTTTGTCCTCAGAGCTCTTCCCGCACACTCGTCGCATAAGCAACAGTGTGAGTTGTTCGTCGCCCCCGGTGCATTTTGCCCATCACCACAACCACCACCATCACCATCAGCTCCCGTCGTTGTTGAGCGGCCGTCCGTCCACCGCCGCCGCGCATCTCCAACGGTCGCACTCGGACGCACTGGACCCGGTAATTCCCACCAAAAGAGTCCCCCCCACCCCCCGGGGGGCTGTTCGTTCATCCATTTCCCCCCCCCCCCCGGTAATTCCCACCAAAAGAGTCCCCCCCAACCCCCGGGGGGCTGTGCTGTTCGTTCATCCATTTCCCCCAACCCCTTCCCTTTCCCAAGCCAAATAATTCCACCGCAATTCCCTCCCAGTCGCTCTCTCGACAATCGTCCGCTGGTTCGGCCGGCGGCGGTCGCAGCAACGCCTCCGGCATCGGCGGAATTTCGCTGCTTGGCCTCGGCGGACGGACTGCGACAATAAGCCGAATGGCGACGGTTGACTCTTTCTCCTCCCGACGACCGTCCATTTCATTACGCGACTTGCAGCAAAACGGTGGGAGGAGCGGGAATGGGGCAAAAACACGGAAAATCGCAAATTGCACCTTACAAAGCTACTAATTATCATTTATGTACGGTCATATGCTTTAAATTCTTCACAGTAACCCCTCGGGGCAAAGGCTGCTTAGCCAGTAATTAAGGCGCCAACTCAATGGAGGTGATGCGCGGCGATGTGTTTGTTGACCGGCTGAAATTGTTCTAAGAATTTCTCCCCTCGGCACATTCCCTTCACCCCCCCCCCTCCCCCCCCCCCCGCCCCCTCCGGCGCCCCTCTCATCTTTCTCCTCTTACCGGAAATAGGCATGGCAAAGCGCGAAGGGCACAGCAATTTATACATGCAAATTAAGCTCAGTTTGGCCACTCCCCCGCGGCGCCGTTGTTGAGAACTCTTCACATTTTGTGAATTCATAATTTTCGCCATTCATTCCCCCCCCCCCCCCCACAAACGCGCTCATCTTTGGTCCCCACAAATCGACGCTATTTTTGCTCACAGATTTCACCGAAAAACTCTCTCTTTCTCCGGAGGGGTCTTTTTTATTCCACACACTCGACGACTGCTGCTGAAGACACAGCGCCCCCCCCCCCCCCCTCCAAATTCCTCTTACCCCCCCCCCCCCCCTCCCCCCCCCCGTCTCATTTCATTTCAGCTTCCGCTGGCTGCTTGCTGTGTTCCAGCATCAATGCATTCATTCACTTTTTCTTTTGCTTCTTCTTTATTTCTTTCTCCCCTCCCTCCCCCCACCCCTCCCCTCCGGGGCAATGTTTTGGTGGTGCCTTTTTTGGCACTTTGTTGTGCCAAACTGCTGCTTCTCCCTCTCGTCTACTACTTACACTACTCATTCGCTTCTCATCATCAGCCCTTTTCGCGAGCGAAAAAGTCGTCGAATGTGCGGGGGGAGGGGAGGGGAGGGGGCACGCCTTCGGCGGGGAGAATGAAAGGAGGCCAAATTAGTTGAGGTGGCGGGGGAAAGAGCCCTCGAGGGAGTTGGATGATACCCTCCCCCCCCCTCTCCCCTCGGGGGCAAGCAAAGGTCGGCCGCCGAATTGTTTTAGTCCTATCCTTTCCCGGCCTTCACATTTATTTATTCCCTTTCTGCGATGGATTACTTTCTGTCCTCAATCTTTTTGAGAATTTACCATACTTTTGCTTTGCTTCAGTGATTTGAAAATTGGAAAAAAACATTACGCCAACATTTTATTTTTTTTTGTTTGGATGCCTCCACAAATTTCCAATGCATAAAACGCAAAACCCACCAAAATGAAGGTTATTTGTTCGAATTTGAAACAAATAAACATCTTTTTTAAGCTATTTTCTTGGATTTTCTATTTTTACATTTTTTTTGCGAGTAAATCATGATTTTTTAGGAAAAACGTGAAAAACGGGGCAGAAAGAATACGTACAATTTGTCATTTTCAATTAACTGTGTCCGTCACTCATTCTGACGCAGGCAAAGTTAATTTCCGCTCTTTTTTCAGATCTTCTGAACTCCTCGCTGGACAGCAGCGGCTCTTACCCATCCCAAAACCATCACCCAACCCATCAGCACCAGCATCTGACAAGCTTTGCCCACCCGCGCCATCATCGCCTGCGCCATTCCACGACAACGCTTCTCCACCAGCAGACGGCCAACTTCCAACTGTTTCAGCAATTGACCACCCTGAACTCCTCGGCGTCGCCCTCCAATCTGATGCGTTTTCGGCTGTGCCCACTCGGCCATTCGGACCCCCAAATTTACACACATTCCCAGCTCCATCCGACAAACTTCGGCTACGGCCAATCGCCAGGCAGAAACTCTGCGGCCGGCGGCGGCCGTCGTTCCTTCTTGAGCTCGAGCCCGCAGACGCACAAAATTCGAGCGGGCCTTGACACGTCCGGCCAAAAGGGGTCCGCGCTGATGTTGTGCGGTCCGTCCGGTGCCGCGTCTCCCAAGACGCATTTGCACGCCGCCGCCGCGTCCGTTGCCAGTCCGACGACTACCGGCGGCGGCAGTGGCCGAAGTGACGGAACGCGCCGAAGTCCTGTGCAAATGCGCGTTCATCGCTCGTCCTTTTCTTCCGTTGGCAGCGGGCCTCATTACCACGGCCATGGACAGCACCATCAACATCATCCCGGTCATTCATTTTTTTTTGCCTGTTTTTTCCTCCCAAGAGCCGCACAAAAAAGAATTTTAAAAAACATAAGAAAATCCCCGAAATAAAACAATCATTAGCATTTGTTATAGGCCATGCTGAGCATCCGCACGGTGCGAGCAGTTCAGCACGGCCCAGCATCAGTGCCGGCTGTTCGTCGGGCGCCGTTCGTCAGC
This sequence comes from Globodera rostochiensis, assembly GCA_018350325.1. NCBI lineage: Eukaryota > Metazoa > Nematoda > Chromadorea > Rhabditida > Heteroderidae > Globodera > Globodera rostochiensis. The sequence goes on along the minus strand of JAEVLN010000015.1, from coordinate 1,187,513 downwards.
CGGTCGCACTGCGCGCCCTTCCGTTTGGCCATCACCACGCGGCGGCGGCGGCGGAGAATCGGCGCTGGTCGTTGGCCTCGCTGCCGTCGTCCAGCGGTTATGTGACGCCCGGCACAAACTCCGGCTTTTCAGTGCGAGCAAACAATTTGTTTATGGCATATATTTCTTGACATTTTGTAGAGCCAATATTCGTCACAAGAAAATTTGGCCGGACTGGTGGCCAATTTGCGGATTGGCAACCGATTTGACAGCAACGAAAGTTACGGGTACTGCTTGGGCGACGATTTTGGCGGTTTGATGCGCCCCCGGTCGAGGAGCTTAACGTTGGTGCTTTTTTGTAGCTTTTCTTTTAAAAATATTTCAATAAAATTACAAAAAAAAATCATACGTTTTAAAGATTTAAAAAAAAGGATTTGTTTGACTTTTTTTCACATTTAGGAGCCCTTTGCGAATGTTTGACCAGCCCGGCGCCGATGCTCCGATGATGTCGTTGGTGTACAAAGAACGATTTCCGAAAGCCAAACAACAGTTGGAGAGCCGGCTTCTCCAATTCCTGCAACAGAACGCGCCCTTAAGCGGCTTCAGCTCTCAGCTCCTTCAGCAGAACGTCCAGACGCCGTCGGCCACTTTTTCGGGACCATTGGTGGGTGTCATTTGGAGATGAAACTATTGGACAGCGTCCGGGGTTTGGGAAAGAGTTCAACCAGCAGGGAAGGAAATGTTTTTGGAAATTGGCACTCTCTTCAGCGTGCCACCTCGCCGCAGCCAAGTCGGCCCGGTTCCACCGCCGACCGTTCGTCCAGTCCCTGTCGGCCTCAATCGCCGGTGCCCATGCGTCCCCTCTCACCGCTTGTCACCGAATCGGCGACGGCCGTCGGCGACGCGTTCATTCGCTCGTCTGTGCACTTTTCCCCCTCGTCCCAGACACTGCTCGCGCCACAACAACAACAACAATTAGTGGACAGCGGAGGAGGCGAAGGTTTGCTTGGATTGTCTACGGTTTTTGAAAAAAAAAAAACCCCCAAAAAAATTCTGTTCTCAGAAAATAGGGAGGGTCGGCAGTCGTCGCCCACCAACCGTTCGTCGGTCTGTTCACCGTCCTCGACCGCCACCACCACAACGACGGCCGCCGCCATGTTGACCACCGTCGACCCGACCATTCTTCGGCTGATCGCCGACGGGGCTACCCGCTTCTTGCACCATCAATTGTGCGAAATTGCAGCCGATTGTCTGCAAAAGAGCAGGGACGGACTGCTCAGCTGTGCGTACTTTTGCAACATGTCCGTCAGACTGGACGAAACGCTGGCGGAGGTTTGGCATTCATTCGGAATATTTTGAAAAATTTTTTTTGTTGTTTTTTAGGCTGAAGTAAAAATTGGACCCGATTCCTACAATTATTTGACTCGGCTGGTCAAACAACTTTTGATGATCGTCTCAAGGTTGCCGGGAAGGGCAAATAATCGTTTAAACTGAACATTTTAGGGCCGCCCGTTTGTTGGAGTGTTTGGTAAGCATTTTGTTGGGGGAGGGGGGGGGGAATAATTGTTGAAATAAACAATGACAATGATTTTAAATAGACTCCGGACCCAACTCAAAATTTTTTTTGGATCTTTTTGTACAAAAAAAATGGACTAAACGTTTTTTGGGTTTGGGCATTTAGTTTTTTTTTGTAATACTATAATAGAAAGGATCGGCATAAAATTGGGGTTTTTGAGTATTTCTTCTCTTTTCTCAAGGAGTTCGATCCCGACGAGTTCTACCAGCTGTTGGAGGAGGCTGAGGGGGCCGTGCGCGTCCAACTCGGCGCGGGCTCTGCCCGGGTGCCGGACCTGCCCCAGTACATCGTGGCCAAGCTGGGTCTGAACAAGAACATCCACCAGTTGATGGACGACGACGAGACGTTGGGGGACGACGACGCCGCCGGGACAGAGACAGCGGCCGCTAACAAAAGGACGGCGGCGGCGGCGGATGTTGGCACGGACGAATTGGAGAAGAAAAGGATGGCCGAAATTGTGGGCAAATCGTTGGCACAAGGGGCGCCCAAGGAGGACGACTTCGACACTGTCCGGGTTGGTCCATTTGTTTTCTTTGGACATGGACATCCGTCGTCGGATTTTCCCATTATTGACATGTACCTCTTGGACTTGCTTGTGTCTCTTGCTGGTTCTGAGTTATAAGAATGAGAGGGAACATTTAATGATGACAGACTTAAAATGAATGTTTTCAGTTGATCAGCAACGGCGCCTACGGCGCTGTTTACTTGGTCAAGCACCGACGGACGCGGCAGCGATTTGCGCTGAAGAAGATGAAGAAACAAACGTTGCTGTTGCGCAACCAAATTGAGCAAGTTTATGCAGAGAGGGACATACTCACCTTCACGGACAATGTAAGCGGGCAGTTTTTTAAGAGAAAATCATGGGAAGGAGCTGAACGAATTGTGTAATATTTATTTGGAAAGAACTGTTTCAGCCCTTTGTCGTGTGCTTTTACGGCTCCTTCGAGACCAAGCAGCACCTTTGCATGCTCATGGAGTACGTGGAGGGCGGCGACTGCGCCTCTCTGTTGAAGGTTTTGCGGCTCCAAAATGCATTATAAATACCGGTTTTTTTAAGTCCGCCGGCACTTTGCCCATTGAATTGGCACGGCTTTATGTGGCGGAGACGGTGTTGGCCATTGAGTACCTTCACTCGTGCGGCATTGTCCACAGGGACTTGAAGCCGGACAATTTGCTAATCACCTTTATGGGCCACATCAAATTGACCGACTTCGGACTCTCCAAGATCGGTCTGATGAATCGGACAACACTCGTCTCCGAGGGCTACCTGGTCCAGGACGACACGCAGCAGTTCAAAGACAATCAACTGTGCGGGACGCCGGAGTACATTGCGCCCGAGGTCATTCTACGCCAGGGCTACGGTCAGTGGCTTTTTTGGAGATGCATTTTTATGAATTATTGTCTCCTGTTTGTGCAGGTAAACCGGTGGATTGGTGGGCACTCGGCGTGATCCTCTACGAGTTCTTGGTCGGCATTGTGCCGTTTGTGGGTGATTCGCCGGAAGCGTTGTTTGCCAACATTATCAACGAAGAAGTGGAATACCCCGAGGGGGATGAGGTATGATTGATTTAAATATTTTGCATTTTGATTTGATATGATTTTAGCGTTTTTTTTAGGCTTTGGATGCGGATGCCGAGTATTTGATTCGGCTTTTGCTGGAGAGGAACCCGCTGGACCGTCTCGGCACCGTCGGCGGTGCGCCGCAAGTGTCCGCCCATCCGTTCTTTGCGCCGCTCGACTTTGACACAATTCTGCGCCAAAAGGCCGAGTTTGTGCCCCAATTCGAGAATGACGAGGACACCTCCTACTTTGACTCGCGCACCGATCGCTACAACCACGACGCCAACGAGTCGGCCGAGGATGACGATGCGGTGCCAATGTTTTGGTGGGTTTTATTCTGAATGTTGTCCTCGCTTATGATGTTTCAAACTTGTCGACTCCAAACTGACCCCGAACGCCCTCACTCATCCGTCTCTCTTTCCTTATAAGGTCATTCTCGACGGCGTCGCCACGGCACAGCATTGTCGGCTTGGAGTTGCCAGTTGGAAGCATGGCCATGCTTCAGGCGGCCCATGCGGCGGCCATTGAACGAGGCGGACAACAGCAGCCGCACCAGCAGGACAGTGTTGGTGATGACGATAGGGCCGAGGCACGCGAACGGTTGCCTTCCTTTGCGACTACCGTCTCATCCTCCGGCATTGGTAGTGGGCCAAACTCCGCCTTTGGTCCGCTGCCTTCTTCGGCACTTTCAACACGGACAAATGCCACAGGTGATGAAACCTCAACGGGTTAAAGCCGAAAACTTGCTGAAGAGACTGCGCTTTATTTAAGGCGGTGGCAACTGTTCCGACTCGCAGGACTCCCAGGGAAGTGCCGTTGGCCGAAGGGCTGCCATTGAGTTCGGTGGTGATGTGATGCCGTCAGCGGTCATTCTGCGTCGTCGCTTCTCCAACCAACGGCATCACACCAATCTGTCGTCGACGAGCAGTTCAGCGGGCACAACGGTCGGTACCGCAGCGGGCGGTGGAGTTGGTTCGTCAACGGACGACTCGTCATCCGTGGACATTGCGGCCACGTCGGCACATTTTGAGCAGCCGAGACGGTCCCAAGGACAGTTGCCGAGGTGTGTGTGGCACGGATGTCGGCACTTCTACTTGATAATTACAATAAGCATTCATAGACTTGCAATATCGCCTTGCGGCAGCACATTCAATCCCGCCGCAGTTGGCATCACAGCGCAACGGGACGGCGCCGGCGGTCTTTCGCACTTTCAGTTGAGCGGCGGCGGCGGCACCTCCTCCGGCGAGTTCCTTTCGCCGGTGGATGAACGGCGCGTCACTGTCGGCGGAGACGGCGCACTGAAACGGATGGAGAAGCGTCCGTCCGCTGTTGTGCACGAATTGGTCGGTTTAAAGCATCGAATGACCGCATTCACATCCCTCTCCCGCCGTTGAAGATAACAGACGTTAGCCGGATGTCGTCCGCGTTCGCCCAACCGTTGGCCCGTCAATCGCGCTCCTCGTCATGTCGGATCAGTGACCCCCACCACCACCACCACAACCAATCGTCGTCGCTCAAATTGCAAATTCCCGCTGCTGGCGGCCATCAGTTTCATCATCAACATTCATCGGCCAATTCGTCCGGTACGAATTCATCCGGCCATTCACATGTTCAGTGCATGGACAATTCACTTGGCTCCTCCCATTTAGCCGGCATAAGTCCTCAACAGCCTCCGACCATTGGCACTTCGTCCTCCTCCTCCCATGGCACGACGTATTATCACTCTTACGCCGGCAACAACGGCCGAACGTTGTCAACAACGACAGAAAAAATTGGTAAATTTGCACTGGCGAACGCCCAGAACAACGTGTTGTTCTCAATAAGGTGCTCCGAGCTGTTCTTCCGGCCAAATTTCGCCCTCTTGCAACTCGGTGTCCAGTGTCTCATCGTTGGACAGTCAAAATGCTGCGCAGAAACAGTCAAACGAAACGGTGACGGTGGTGCAGCAACAGTACACTGAAACGCATTACGGTGGTGGGTGGTCTTTGACGGAAATGTTTTTGTCGAAGGGTTCTGTTAACTAATAATTTCCCGTAGGTCCTCCTCCTCCTCCTTCTGGTCAACCGTCCGTTTGCACCTCCTCCTCGTCCCTGTTGCCCCCGCCCGCCTCTTCCCATGCCGCCGGCCCCCCAACGCATCACCGGTCCAGCATTTCCGGTGGCAGTTCTCGGCCCATCGTTATTCGAAAGGGCGCCCAAGGCTTCGGCTTCTCCATTCGCTCTGTCCGCGTCTATTTAAGCGAAGTCCGTGACGAAGAAAAGCGTACAAAAGGCTTTTGTTGGCACTTTGCAGGTGTCCGACTATTATTCCATCGAGCACATTGTGGCCGCCGTCCGCGAGGGTTCGCCCGCCTGGGAGGCCGGCCTTCGGACAAACGATCTGATCACTCATGTGCATACCCAATCGGTGCTTTTTCTTTATGAATGCATTTACACACCACCAACTTCCATCGTCGATGTCAGGTGCACAACATGACCCATCCCGAAATGATGCGTCGTCTCCTCTCCTGCGGCAACGAACTCACCGTCCACGTCGTTCCCTTGTCCGGCACGTCCATAAAGGAGGGCGAACCGCGCCGGAACATTGGCAAGCCGTTGCGAAAAAAGCCTCGACGTCCGCCCACCGCACAACAGAAGGGCAAGCAGCCGAGTCGAAAGAGTTCGGCACTTTTACGGCGGCTTAGTGGCAAACGGACAGCCGGGGACATCGTTCCGGGTACGCTTTCTTGTCTTTTGATGGCTTTTGGAAACATTAACACCAACTTTTTGAAACTTTTTGGTCTTTGAAAGACTTTTTGGAAAATGCATTAATTAAAATTGAAATTTCAAAAATGACTTTTGGAAACATTTGTTTCAACTGCCGTTTTTTGCAGGCACTTCTTCGCAGAAGCAAATGTTCATGCCCCGTTCCGTGTCCTCCCAGGAGGGCGTTCTGGCCTCGGGCACTGCCTCCGCTGGGCCCGCATCGCACTCATCGACCGCCGCCCAAAATGCCGGCGGAGGTCAATCGTCGCGCCAATTCCTCGGCCCAACTGACCGTCCGTCCGCGTACTGCTCCAACTCGAAGCGACTGTCCATCCCGGCCGGCAACGAGTTGCTTTGCTGCCCGTCCTCCGCGGTGTCCCCGCTAGCGGCTGGCAATGGCGCTTTGACTGTTAGCTCTGCCACCAGCGGAGCGTCACCGACCCCCGGCGTGTCGACAACAACAATTTCACCATCGCATCCGCCAAAATCGCCGCTGGTCTCTGCGTCGACCTCTGCTGCCGCAGTCTTCACTTCCGACGAGTTCAGGCAGAAGAAGCATTCGATCACGAAGGTTCAGCAACGACAAAGTGCAGCAAATGCCACGCAAAATTCGCCAACATCGTCTTCGTCGTCACTTCGTACAAAACTGACGGAATCGACGCCTATTTTTTCATTGAGACGACAAGCAGGTTCGGCTGATGGAAATGCATCGGTTGGCGGTGAGCAGCAGCAACAGCAAAGGTGGGAAGTGTTGAAACGTCCAGGACAAACTGAACACAAAAACAAATTCAGGTCGCCCAGTCCGGCACGTCGTGTTTCACCTTCGAGGCTGATGCAACGTTTCTTCAGAAATTCATAGGCCAAAGTGTGACGGTTGAAGGAGATTTCTTGTAACACATTTAGACCCGATTAAGGACACTTTTCATTAAATATATCACGTGTATTTGGACAATTTCGTCGTTCTCTATTCATTTCGTTGTTTTGTTTCTTTTTCAGTCTCGTATTTCCCGGGGATGGGAGGGGTCATCATCAACACAAATCTTTACATTTTGTGCTTTCCATTACATTTTTTTGTACAGAATTCTTCCTTCAGCCTCTGCTTCTAAATTCCGTTGTTTTTGTGAACAATTTATGGTCTTTTTTTTCAACGCGGGTTCAAAATATATGTACAACTTGATTGAGTTTGAAGCCAAAACTGTTTAAATATTGAAACCTACCACAAAACTCAGTCGAAATTTCTTCTCCTCATCATCGGCCCTAACTTGTGCTTCGACGTGAACTCGTCGGTCTTCAATAGCTGATCCTCGGCGTCCTCGAAAAGCATTTATTAAGCAGGAGGGGGGAGATCCATTCAAAAAAACGATTTTTTGGGATGTTTGATTAGTACGGGTTTCATCAATGAAAAAATGGTTCATTTGTTGTAGAGTGAAGAAGCGAGAGCGGAATTTTAAAAAATGGATTATAAAACTGAAAACCATGAAGTTATTAGGGCAAAAAAGGGCCCGGGATTCTTGTACCAACAATTTCCTGATTCGCTGGCAACCCCAGGATTGCGCACTTTCATATCCGTGCCCCATTCTTATTCAAGCTCGATAATGTGGACAAGCGTTTTTTGGGAAAATGTTGTCCGATGAATAGATGTATGTCATTTGAAACTGCTAGTGACTCGGCAAAAACCATTAATTTTTATAGACAAAAGTCAATGACATAATCGACCACGTATCATTTGTTGTCCAACAGAGTGAATTCATTTGGGGGTGCATTGTCCAAAGATTTGTTTTCTTACGTAAGCAAAAAAAAGTTGGTGAACCCAAAACTTATGTTAAATTTTCGTTTTTGCAAAGCTCTGGAGGGGATGTGTGAAATGGACAAGATTGGACTATTATTGTTAGCGGAATAAATCATCAGTCAGCAGTATCCGACGAACGATGGCAAACAAGACGAACAAAAATTTGGGGGATGGACAAAGATCATCTAGCTGCATGCACACAAGCTCAAGCGATCATACCGCGCGGGTTTCCACATGCACGCATCTGAATTTTGAATTGGTTTATGCACAACAAAACCCATTAAAAAATGAAAACCTCGTCCAATTCGCGCTGTGTCTCCTGTTCGATTATGCGAATTTCCATCAATGTGAGACCGTACCAACGGTCCATCCAGCAAAACAGTTCACGATGGAATTTGCAGAAAAGGCGGGGATATTGCTGAAAATGGCATTTGTAGTCGAACATATCGGCAATTAATACCAGGGGTTCACCAAACCTTTTGGACAAAGGACTCGACCAGTTTCTGAAAGCCGAACCACTTGAAGTTGATGGTGACCAGTTTGTAGGCACACATCACTGGCTCGCAGTTGTCTTGCCATGACTGCAGCAGCGGACCCCTCCCTGTCCGTTCGGAGCAGAACGTCGATGGTCTCGTCTCATTGCAGATGTCCGACGCGTTCAGGTACTCCCTGTCGTTGGCGATGTCGATGATCACCAATTCGCGCTTGTTCAGCACATCCGAGGGCAGACGAAGGGCCTGAAATTGTAATTATATAAAAATTCCGTAAAAATAAAGGATGTAAAGTTCATATTCTTCAAAAAAGATAAAATCCGTTTGTTTACATTTTCATTCGTGCCTCGGTCGTTCAGATGGATTGTTTCAATTCGGATGAAAAAATTGTCCTTCATGTAATCCGGGTTGGTCAATTCGGTCTTGCAGTAGGGATACGCATTCCACGCGTGCTCATGGATAGTCAGTGAACCCTTAGGCAAAATTGCCCTCAGAATGGACGGGACTTTCCTGAAAATGTGTGAATTTAGAAAAAAATTCACTGCACAAACTGACGAATCGAAGTGGTAGATTTTGTGGGTGTATTGGCCCGAGGTGAATTCGCCATGGAACAGACTTTCCCCCTCGAAAGGTTCGTTGCGCAGCACTTGAACGCCTTCACCACCGCCCGTCTCCTTCAACCGATTTTTTAATGAAAATTGGCAACGTCGTCTCGTTTCTTTTGGGGCAATCATCTGAATTTCAGAAAAGCGAGCTGACCTGTCTCGATGCTTCGGCCACAGAAAACAATTGGCCAATTTGATATTCTTCTACTGTCATCGGCAAAATGACCCGGCTGAATTTTTGAACAGATCGATATTTACAAATAATAAAAAACAACTCACTATTCTTTGATGATCATTCCTTCCGAATTGCTTCCCTTGAACTCAAAAAATGCAAATATTAGGTAAGTTTGAATAACACTATAATAATAAATAAATTAACAACACACACACAAAAACAAAAAAATCTTGAAAAATACGCTCGTCCACAATTACGACTCGTAAAACATTTCAAGATTTGATCGTCTTAAACTTTAATCAGAAACAATAGTGATGATCCTAATGTGCAAGCGCCTCTGCGAAAAACAAACATCCTCTCTTTTCAAATATCATTCATTTCCCCCATTTCCATTGGTGGCACTGCCATTTCCATTGGTGTTGGCACTGCCATTCCCATTGTTGGCACCGCCATTCCCATTGTCGGACATCATCTGCTTGTGCTGCTCTTTCGTCTCTTTCAAGGCCTTAGCCATCGCATTCCACTCCTTCGGGTAGTTAAAAGTGTCAAAGTTCGGGTCCTCCTCCAACTTTCTGTAGTAACGCCAGTCCTGAACAAAGGGGAAATCAGGGAATGCCAAGTTCAAAATGCGTAATAGTCCACACACAAACAATCACACTATACCCAACATTCCCCCTACCCTGGAAATGTCGGTGTCACCCTCCATCGGCAGCTTGTTATTGTCCCAGTAGGGCCCAAAGAATTGGCCAGGACTGTTGTTTCGTTTGTGTCGATACGTATAGTCCCTAAAATGGCCAAGAAATAATTAAAACTCGCAAATCAAAAGAAAAGAACGGACAGGATGTGCTTACTTTCTCCAAAAGTGCATGTTAAATTTGCCATTCCGCAAATTTTCCATGTGCTCCTGATAGGCGCGCTTTCGCTCCTCCATTATTTCCGGATGACGACGTTCCCAAATCAGACGATGCTTTTGCTTCATGTAACACGCCGGCAGCGTCTGCTCACTGCCCAACTCACCGTACTGAAAAGAGAGAGAGAGGAACGGTGAGGAGCGCCAAGAGAATTTTGGTAAGAAAAAATTGACATTGTCCGAAATTTTTTTATCACATTTTGTTAACCTTGATAAAGAAGTTCAGGTCGGCCCTTTCAAAGTCGTCCACTTGCTAAAGAAAGCGAAACGCTTCAAATTCAACAAATAAATTTATTTAGAAATACTTTTGCGCAACGGTACAAATTGTCGTGCCCATTAAATCTGACGCATTTTGTGAAGCGGTTGAACAAAATCTGACAGACGCAAAATATATCCATATAAAAATTTAAATGGAAGTGATTGGTTGGTACACTAGAGATGTTCGAGAGTCCCGGTCTCGAAACTTTACACACGAACAATGGCATTTTTGGTGGTTCACTTCAAAAATCGGAGCAAAAGAAAAATTTGAAATTTGCAAAAGACACTATACATATAGTAGTAATTTCAAGTTCTGCAGAACCGGATTTCGAAATTAAATAAAAATTGGGTTTCTTGGGCTTCGATCGAGAATTCTCGTGTTTTTTTTTGAATCCCGGTCTCGGTTCCCTCGGGGTCGGGGTCAAGTTATCGGTCTCGGCAGATTTTGAGTCTCGAAACATCCCCTATTTGGTACTTACGTCACGAATGTAATGGTCCACCAATTTGTCCAATCGAAACTGCTCTTCAGCTTCGTAGAGACAAACCTAAATCGTCCATTAAATAACAATCGACTGCAAATTTGGTATGCGCGTGTGTTCCTTGACGAAGCGCAAATTTCCAATCATTCTTTCAGTAGGACAAACTTACACGATTATTGACACCGCACTCGTCGACCTCGGGCACTCGACTGATCTTGCGATGATAATACGGCATCTTGTGCTTGTCATGCAACGGCTCCACAATGTTCTCACGAAACCAAGTGACGGGCCTGTCGCCAAAACGGCCAACGTGATAACGCCATTTTCCCATGTACGAATTCTGAACATGGGCGGTGTGTGTTAATATCGTCGAATGGTTACAGATACAATTAAGAAATCGACTTAGTTCGTGCCGGAAAATGTGATTTAAACATCCAAAAAATGGATTTTTGATTAACGCAACTGCAAAATCGCGAACATTAAAACATTTGCTAACCGTTCGTTCTTCATTTTCTAGAAAGGACAACAAACCTCGGCTTCTTTGCCTTGTATTTCCCAATAGGCAGCCCACTCCTTACGGTCCTGTTCACGGCGACGTTTGATTGCTGACATAAACTCGCGTCCCGGCTGCTCCGCTGGCACTTCGGCGTCGGCGGCAGCCATTTTGTAACAAAATAAGCAACGAAATTATTCTTCAAAAGAGAACATTCATTAACAGGTGGTCAAAAAATAGAAAAAAATATATAAAATTGGCCCAAGGCAACAAAGAATAATTTGTTGTTTCAATTCTATTCTATTCTCATCCATTTTCACAATGTATCAAAACAAACAAACAAAAAAAAAACAAATACAAATAAGTAAGAAAGAGATCGATCAACTGAATTCATTTAGTCATCAGGCGTGGCGCGATGGACATGGACATGAGCTCCTGGAAGAGGAGCTTACAGGCATAAGGGATTCGCACAGCGGACACTTGTGTCTTGTTTTGGCATGCCTAAAATGCAGCCAAATTGTTGTAATTGTTTCAAAAATTAAATAACTTTTGCTGAATCCAAAACTCCATTTCAAACCAATAATAGTTTGTGGAACAGTTCAAATCAAACGCTCACTTTGCACTCGAAAGTGTTTGTCCGTTGGTTGGCAATCACCACCAATCCGCACTGATTGCACACATAGACCAAATACGGGTCCGACACTTCGAAGAGCCGCTCACGGAGGAACTGTGCAGCGCCGTGCGAAATTTGACAGTCACGTTCCATTTCTCCAAAACGAAGTCCACCGTCCCTATAAAATTGGACATTGACGCTATTATTTGTTATCGGCATCAAATTTAAAAAAAACTATCCCGCCCCCAAAACGCTACCGTGCCCTGCCCTCCATCGGTTGCCGGTTCATCCCTTGAATGGGCCCACGGGCACGTGAATGGATTTTGTCGTCAACCATGTGTTTAAGGCGCTGGTAGTAGGTTGGGCCCAGAAACACCTGTTTTATACAAAAAAGCGACGCTTGCCAAGGCAAATCAATTAAATGTACGGACACCTGTGTTGACAACTTTTGTCCGGTGAACCCGTTGTACATGATTTCGTTGCCACGCAATTGGTACCCGTAGCCCTCAAGCAATGCACTTATTTTCTGCACATTAACGGTGTCGTTGAAAGGAGTCGCATCGCCAATTTCGCCTTTGTTTGCTGACAACTTTAAAACAATAAAATTGGAAAAGGAATAAAAAAAAGAAAGCATCATTTAAACGGATAGCAAACCTTTCCCTGTAGACATTCAATCAAATGCCCAATTGTCATTCGACTCGGCACCGCGTGCGGGTTTATGATGATGTCAGGCGTAATGCCCTCACACGTGAACGGCATGTCCTCCTGCAAGCAAAATTAGACCGGGCCTTAAATGCTTAACTGGAGATGACCAACCTGCCTGTACATCATGCCCATTGTGCCTTTTTGTCCATGACGTGATGCAAATTTGTCACCAATTTGGGGTGTGCGAATTGAACGAACGCGAATTTTGACGAATTTGTTGCCCTCTGCGTTGACGCTGACCATCACTTGGTCAACAATGCCAGTTTCACTGCTTCGCAAAGTCGTCGACGCATCCTTCTTGGAGAAGCGGGCTGTGCTGGCTTCCAACTCGTCCTCAACCTCGGGCAACGCAATGGTTTTTCCCATGATGACGTCGTCGCCCGACACTCTGTATTTAAATTTTAAAATAAAATTTTATTATTATTAGTTTAACAACACACCGAGTGCCCGGTGACGTGATTCCGTCATCATCCAACTTTTCGTAGATGGCGTTTCGCATTCCTTTGCATTTGTCTCGAGTTGGCTTCTCAATCAGCTGCTCATTCACATTGTCTATCTCCTGTTCTGAATCACGATATGACCGATAAAATACCTTAAAAAAATAGCATTAATCATAAGTGCATTGCCATAGCAACCCGACCGATCGAAACAATCCACGATCAATCCCGGCTTGATTCATAATCACAGAGTCCTCCTGATTGTAGCCTCCGTACGAAAGAATTGCCACAATGGCATTTATGCCGGCCGGAAGTTCATTAAAACTAAAAGCCTCTCGACACGTTCAAGAATAGGAAAATGACCAATTATTGTCAATCTACCGCAAATATTCCATGGAACGCGTAGTCACCAGCGGCTTCTGCGGATAGTACAGCACATGTGCCAGTGTGTCCATCCGAACGTGGAAGTTGGTCGTGTAGACGCCCATCGCCTGTTTACCCATGGCACTCTGGTATGTGTTACGAGGGCTTTGATTGTGGTCCGGAAATGGAATAATGGACGCGCAAACGCCGAGGATCATCGCCGGATGAATTTCACAATGCGTGTAGCTGTCACAGTAACCACCAGACTTTAGCAGATCTTCGGGCGTCATTGCAACCATTATGGTCTCTTAAGCATTAATTTTCTTTAGATTCTGAGGGGGGAAAGACTCATCCATATCTACCTTCTTCCATGGCGTCAATGAGTTCAACCACCCCGCCGGCCACCAAATCGGACCACGTAAACTGTTGTTGCTCATCCGTGGCGTCCCGCTCCTTGAGCTGTTCGATGTGGTGCTTCTTCAGCATCAATTTTCCATCGTTCACAATCAGCAGCGGCCGACACACGCGACCCGCGTCGGTGCTTATGCGAATTTCGCGGTCCCTAATGTCGCGGACCATTGACACTTCGGACACAATAATGTCCATTTGACGACGCAATTTGAGCAAAGTCGCCATCAGTTGGTCGGGACTGCGGTGAATGCCCACCCAGGCGCCGTTGACAAATATTTTGGTACTGTCCGCAATGGACATCGGCGACACTTCTGTGTACAAAATTTATCATAACTGCTGCAATTATATGAATAAAGGACCTTCCAAATTTTCCATGGACCATTCTTCCAAAAACTCGAGAATTGGCTCTGGCAGAGAGCCCACCGAAATGTAGGCCATCAGAGCAAGGTTTTTGACAAGCCCTACGGCCTGGCCTTCGGGTGTCTCTGCGGGGCATATCATTCCCCATTGGGTGTTGTGCAACTGACGCGGTTTGGCCAACTTTCCCTCGCGGCCAATTGGCGAATTGCAACGTCGTAAATGCGAAAGTGTGGCGGTGTACGTGAGACGGTTGAGAACCTGGATTTGTGGTAAACGTTTGAGCAGACTTTTAAAAAAATAACCAGAAAAATAAGACATTTGATATTGTTAAGTTAAACATAAAACAAAATGAGACGCACCTGACTAACGCCTGCTCGAGTTTGATGTGCCCTCTTCTGTTCCCCCCAATTCCCTGTGGCCAATGAGTAGGACAACCCGCGCGTGATGAGTGTGGGACGAACGCAAACGTCCAAATTAAAGTTGCCATTTTTGTTGATGTATTTTTGGGCAGTCAACCGGACCTTTTGTCAAAGAATCGACAATAAACAGAAACAGTCAACACAAATAGAAAAACCTCCTTCAACAAGTTGCGGAACAGAGCGCGGAAAAGTGAGGCCATCAAAGGTCCGGCCAAGTCCAGGCGTTTGTTGCCGATGTGATCACGGTCATCCAACTCACGGCGACCGAGCGCGGCCAACAGAAGTCGATGGACCATGTAGCCAATAAAATACTAAAATTTTGAGTATTGAATAAGCAAACAGCAAAAAAAAATGTATAACTCTGTTAAGGCATGGAACGCCAAAAAATTCTGGATTAATTCAAAAATGTCATCGAGTGAACACAAACTGACCGCTTTTTTGGTCTCGCAATGCTCCGCTATACTGATGTGCGGCAGCATTTCCTTCTGCAGAATTTCCTTTGCATATTTTATTCGCTGCTCCTTCGTGACGCCCGGCTTCGCCCCCCGGGTGCCGATGAAATTCAATGCCACATTTTGTTCCTAACAAATAAGGCAGATTGGATTCGTTCAACTTCAAAAAGGCGTAAATAAAAGGAGCGACCTGAATGACAACGGCTTCGTCCAGACTCGGCTTCACCAATTCCATCATCTCTTGGTCATCAAAATCGTAAATGATGTGTTCGAGAATGTCGCGGTCTGAGACGAAGCCGAGAGCGCGGAAAAGGATGATGATGTTGATTTCCTTAGAAAGCCCAATGAAACGGTTAAAGTTAAACTGATTCAAATACCTGTTTAATGTAGGGAATAACTGCAACAATTTTCTGTCCCATCGGTGTTTTAACGCCGGCCTTTCCGCCTTTGTTTGTCATATTCACGCAAAATTGTGAGGGTGGCCGCCTGGCAACAAAAATTGTTAAACATTGGTTGGCAACAGTTCAAACAACCCCAAATGTTCCGAACGACACTCCGTTCTGTACATGTACTTGCCGTCCTTCATTGAGAAGACGTACACTGTGTTTGTTGCCATCTTTTCTTGTGCAATCAGCACTTTCTCGCTGCCATTTATGACGAAATAACCGCCAGGGTCCAGCGGGCACTCGTTCAACTCTGTCAAGTCGCGATCATTCATGTTGGAGAGCATGCAGTAGCTCGACCTGCCAAAAGGTGACGCCAATTTTCTCAAAATTTCCATGAGTTTTCAGAGTCAACCCGACCTGAGCATTATGGGAATTTTGCCAATGAAGACTTTCTCGTACTGTTCCACCTGATCGTCTTCACCTTCGCGCGCAATCGTTTTTGTTATGTCCACGTAAAGGGGCGAAGAATAAGTCAAATTTCGCAAGCGAGCCTTAAAACATTAAAGAAAAAATGGAGGGAATTATTTTCAACAAAAAAAAAACATTTTGGAAAAAGTTTTATCGCAATTGTCAATAATGGATTTGAATGATGTCCAACCTCATTGGGCATCAGAGGCGTGGGCGCCCCGTCCTTCTCCCAATGCGTCGGCTTTGAAAGATAAATCTGACCAAATTTCAGGGAAAAGCGCGTTGGCGTCTCAATTTCCCCGGACATATGCTGCAATTCCGTCTGCAATTCGACTGCCGGAGAGTCTTCAACAATACGCTGCACACTCATCTGGATAAATTCGTCGAAGCTGAAAGAAGCCAACATTGCCAAGAAAAACTTTTTGTTTTCAGAAGAACGATTCTTTCAATAATTCAAATGCTTTCAAAACCTGTCGAGCTGCTGTCGCACCAGACCCTTTTCATCAAAATAAGCCGATATTACCACCCAACAAGCCTCCTTAAAATTAGTCAGGCGAGTTTGAAGCCAAATATTTGAATATTTAAACCTGCCAAAGCTCAGTCGAAATTTCTTCCTCCTCATCATCGGCCCTAACTTGTTGTGTTTCGACGTTGAACTCGTCGGTCTCCATTTGGTCATCACCTTCAGACTCCCTATGCTGATCTTCATCGTCCTCGAAAAACATTTATTTAGCAGCAGAATGTAGTTCTAAATATCCAAGCAAAGAATAGCGAAAAATGTTGCTTCCTCTGCTAACTCTTGAAAATGAACAAATGATATAGGTACCACTATGGTCAACTCCAGCAGCAGAGAAAAACGCCAATCATTTCATTGTGCGGTTATTTCTGTGACGTTTGGCGTTATGTTTTAACATTTTCCACAAATTCCTTACTGTTTTTCTGTCGCGTATATAAACCCATAATTTGAGCTTTGGTCACTTTTGCTACAGTATTTCCAGCAGACAACAAAATGCCCGTAAACGTCGCAAGAAGGAGCCAAGGAAGGGACGACACACAACTCGCTAGCTTTTTTCTGCAAGCTTAAAAGAAGCTAGAATTTTATCAAAAACCTGATTTAGGTGGTTGACTTTGAAAAAAATCATAAGGAAATAAGTTTGGAAAAAAGTAACGAGTTGGGTAAATAGCCCACAAAAGCAGTCTAAATTTAATACGATTCCAGACATCCATTATTCCCATCCCACATTAAATCCGCTAAAGTTATAATTGTCGCTTAAGTTTTAGCTATCTAAAAACTTGTATTTAATGGAGAAGGAAACAACAACACAACATAAACCGGCAACTCTCACCGCTCAGAAGCGTACGACCATCAAACAAAGTCCCGACAAATATTCTAATCACTGATCAGAAGTTCCAATTTTTCAGATTCGAAAGGCCGCAAAGAAAATCCGATTGGAGACAAAACATCGGTGGACAAACAGCACAAGTGCGAATACTGTTCGAAGACGTTTGATTGTCCATCCAAGCTGAAAGTCCATACGCGTTTCCATTCCGGTGTGCGTTCGTTCAAAGTAAGAGGAATTGAGGAGTTTCAAAAAATAACCGAATTTTTTATTTAGTGTGACATTTGCAAGAAGCGATTCCACACATCTAGCGGTCTGAAAAGACACTCTTTCATCCATTCCAGTGTGCGTACGTTCAAAGTGAGAGGAATTGAGGAGTTTCAAAAAATAACCGAATTTTTATTTAGTGTGACATTTGCAAGAAGCGATTTTACACATCTGGCGGTCTGAAAATACACTCTTTCATCCATTCCGGTGTGCGTTCGTTCAAAGTGAGAGGAATTGAGGAGTTTTAAAAATAACCGAATTTTATGTTTAGTGTGACATTTGCAACAAGCGATTTTACACATCTGGCGGTCTGAAAATACACTCTTTCATCCATTCCGGTGTGCGTTCGTTCAAAGTGAGAGGAATTGAGGAGTTTTAAAAATAACCGAATTTTATGTTTAGTGTGACATTTGCAACAAGCGATTCTACCAATCGAGCGATCTGAAAAGGCACTCTCTCGTCCATTCCGGTGTGCGTTCGTTCAAAGTAAGAGGAATTGAGGAGTTTCAAAAAATAACCGAATTTTTTATTTAGTGTGACATTTGCAAGAAGCGATTCAAACGATCTGGCCATCTGAAAGAACACTCTCTCATCCATTCCGGTGTGCGACCGTCCAAAGTGAGAATCAGGCCAATAACTGTTAAAAGTCTAAAATTTGTTTTTTGATTTTCAGAAGTACACGAAAGTCGTGATTGTTCGCCATGAGACGGTTGCGATTGTCCGCCGTGAGACGATGTTTCTGCACGTCAAGAATTAGGACGAGTTTTTGAGATCTGTGGATATCTACAATAGGATAATTACATACATTGTCTGTTAATTGTGTTTTAATCAGAATGTTCTTCATCATATTGTATCGTATTTGTTTATTTTTGTGTAAAGCACCGACATTTATGGCATATTGGAGTTGGACCCCCCAGACTTTGGGAAAATGTATTCTTTTTGGTTCTAGTCCGGGTTTATGCGTCCCATGAACTTTTATGCGTCCCATGAACTTTTATGCGTCCCATAAACTTTTATGCGTCCCATAAAACTTTTGTACGTCCCATGAACTTTTACGCGTCCCATGATGCCGTGTAAATGTTTTACTTTAGAAATTTTTTGGTAAGCCTAAAGAATGAGGGTCCCAATTTTTTAATCAAAAAATAAAAACTTTTTATAAAGTCGTTAGAAAATAGTTTCTAAGGCTTTTCTGGGACGTAGAATCCGAATCTGATATCTAAAAAGACGAAGTCCGTTTGGTTGTTTGTTTTTTGAACAAAGTAATACTCCAGTTTGTTCCCCCCTTATTGGAAAAATAAATTTTTTTGTTTTGAAGTTGAAAATGATTAGGGGTATTCCGGGGGCCTAGAATCCGAATCTGACCACCTCCATTTCGACCGATTTTAAACCCCGGAGGGGAACAAACTGGAGTATTACCTTTTTTTTAAAAATGGGGGGTATCAGCTTTACTATTACCAAAAATCAAGTACTTGATGAAAAAATCTTAGACATGACAAAATTGATGTAGAACTCCATGGGACGCATAAAAGTTTTATGGGACGCATAAAAGTTCATGGGACGCATAAAAGTTTATGGGACGCATAAAAGTTCATGGGACGCATAAAAGTTCATGGGACGCATAAACCGGACTAGAACCTTCTTTTTCTTCAAAACCGACAAAAAGGCTTTGATGTTCGGACATTTTTATAAATGTTTATTCAAAGGAACAATTGTGAGCGTAGAGGACAAAAGTCGTACATTTACAAAGAAATGTCCGTCATTAACCGGTTTATAAATGGAAAGCACGAATTAATGTTTGAAAAAGTGCTTTCCCCATTTTCTCTATAAACTAGGTAGCTAAAATACTAAACTTTATCTATTGTTGTTGCCTCAAAAATGTTAGCAAAACTCAATGCCAGAAATATACTACTAATTAGTGTCTAACAGGATTTCACAAAACCGGTTAAACGGAACCGTCAAATGGGTATATTTAGCAGTAGTTTTGTTTTAAGTAAAATAGAATAGCTAATGAATAAATATCCAAACAATTCAATACCGAATTCTATACGTGTACTACTTTATATATGTTTATTTGTTTTCTACGAGCCTTTCGCGTGTCATAATGTGAAAATAGGCAAAGCGAGGGATGAGTGGTGGATGGTTTGGTTTGCTCTAAATGATGAGACGCCCTCCTAACTACGCCCTGTGTAAGTTTCCATTGTGCGGTTAAATCCAAAAAATCCAGCGATTGCATACACCGCCCGGGCCGTAAACCTAAACAAATACAGCAATTAATACGACACTCATTGAACAACCAACCCACCCCTTAAATGTGGCCACAACATTGGCTGTCCACGGCAAAAAAAAGTTCATCCGCATCAATGAGCACCTAAAAAAAGAGAAGAGAAGAGACACAAATCACAGACAACACGACGATTTGGAATAAAATTCGTCTTAATTTACCGCGTGTACAATTCGCTGCACAACGTAGTCAGGATTTAGAATGGGAAATAGACAACTGTATGACCGGACGCCATCGAACATTCCCGTGTTGATGTAGTAGGTGCACACTTTGGTGAGAGTAAAATGTCAAGTTATGTCGACAAGGCGAAACTATAGGGGACCCTTTTGCAAAATCAATCTTTTTTGGACTGCAAAAAAAAAATTCCCGGTGGTGCCTATCGTCGTCCGGACCTGTCCCATTTGACTTCCCCCCTCCCTTCCGATTTTTTTAGATACGGCCCTGGTGTTTTCTTCCACTAATTTTTTGTTTCGGATTTCGGAATATTTGTGTCCGCCCTCGCCCAACGCAACTCACCCGTCGTCACGGTGATCGGAACCCCGAGCTCTATCAGTTCCAGTCTCAGTGCCTCACTGAATCCGACCGTGCCGAATTTGCTGGCGCAGCTGCAAAAGGAAGTGAGGAAATGTTGCAGCTGAACGTCGCTCTCTCACTATCTCACTAGTCCACGAGGCCGTTGATGCCGGCCACCCACGCCAATGAAGCGACGTTGACGATGTGCCCCCTTTGTTGTTCAATCATTGCCGGCAGAAAGGCTTTGACGGTCTGAACAGAACGAAGGGGAAACATAGGGAAAAGCCTAAAGACACCCATAGAGACGTATAAAAAACATCGAAGTGCAATTTACGGCTATTGTCTTCTCCATCAATTCGTCGGGACAGTCGAACAGTTTGCGGCCCGACACAATGCCAGCATTGTTCACGAGCACGTCCGGATCACCGACTTCCTGTTTAACCCTTTCGCAACTGCGTAAATTGCCTTCCTGTCGCTGAGGTCGATTGTGTAGGCGAAAAACTGAAACAAATTGTTTTGTTTACACAAAAAATGCAGCAGATGTTCAAGCAGTACACAAACATAATAATTTATCAATAACAAACAATGTAGTCATTTCCTCAAAGTACAACCTCAATGTCGAGCTCGTCCAAAGCCATCTTCGTCTCGGCGTTCAGTCGTTCATTGACATCCCAAAGAACAATTTTGGAGCCCAACTTTCCAAACTGTAAAGCCATTGCAAAATGAACCATCCCCAAACTGACTGACTACCGCCAACCTTTATCGCCATCAAACGTCAGATTCCACTTCCGCTGCCAGTGATCAGCACATTTGGCCCTTCAATGATTTGCGTGGGAATATGTGAAGAATTGGGACGGCCTTCAAAGCTCCAATCCACCAGTAATACACCGCCTCGCACAACGCGTGCAGTAATCGGATAAATCCATAAAAAACGACATGACGACAAAAGTTGAGTTGAGCGAATGTCAATTTTAAAGGGCCGTGTCAAAAAAATGCGACTGTAATTAACTAAAAACAATTTCGGGTCCGGGGTTCGGAATTGGTCAAAAAATGTCAGATTCAGAATCTACGCCCTCGAATACCCCTAGAAAAATCTTTTTATCAACTTCGTAAAACATTTTTTTTTGAAAAATGAGGAGGGGGGTACAAATCGAACTATTACCCCAGAATCTGTGTGGGAAAACCGTGAAAAAAACAGAAAAACGGAGCGAGTTTTAAGGAAACCAACAAAAAAAAAAAGAGATTTGATTCTAGAAAATTTTTTGTCCAAATTTCAAACAAAACGCCATTTTCTTTAAAAAACGCCATAATTGCACTATTTCAAATTATGTTCCAAGTTCAAATCTTCTCCAGCGACAAAAAATTTTCCAAATCTAATGTGGTCAACTAAATATTTGTGGAGTGAGGAAAAGTAAAATTTGGGCAGCACTGATTCCAAAAGGCAAATTGAAGGATGGAAAGACAACTTTTGCTGATCTCGATGAATATGTGTTGTTATATTTATTCGGAACCTCGAAAATTTAGGGAAAAATTAACCTCACAAAAAAAATGGATGGTGACAGCCGAACACAATCTGAATGTTCCACCAATACACACATATCGCTGACAAATGCGATAGAAAAGAAGCTTCTTCGTTTATCTCAACATTTGAACATGGAGCAAAGCAAGAAGATGGATATATAACATCCTCCCGGTTCGATCGGGCTAATAAAGTTTGAATAGGTTTTCTGCCTGAACCGACAGCATTTTTTGCTCGTAAATTGTTGTAGAAAAAATGCAAAAGAATTGGAAGCTCTCACATTCCAGACAATTGTCAAGATGGACAGAGGCGAAAAACCCGAAGAAAATTTTGAGTCCGATAAAGTTCTTTGAAGTAATAAGTCGTACAGACAGCTCATTGCTTGAGCCCGCAAATCAATTGAACATTCACCGTCAATCTGCTGCTGAACGGACGAACGAAGCATGAAAAATGCGAAAAAATTCGTCGTTGATTGTTCAGAAGTCGAATGGGCTCAAGTTATACCAAAAAACATACATCAAGCAGATAAATTTCTGCTGTTCTAATAAAAACAATATTTGAGTGCTGGCCATGGCCAAGAAATGCAAAATAGTAAAACATCTTGCTTTTGCTGAATTGGCTCTTTTGTTTTTAGCTGAATTGGCTCTTTTGCTTTTGCTGGATTGGCTCTTTTGGTTTTTGGTAGATTGGCTCTTTTGGTTTTTGATAGATTGGCTCTTTTGCTTTTTGCTGGAATTGGCTCTTTTGCTTTTTTAGCTGAATTGGCTCTTTTGCTTTTGCTGGATTGGCTCTTTTGGTTTTTGGTAGATTGGCTCTTTTGGTTTTTGATAGATTGGCTCTTTTGCTTTTTGCTGGAATTGGCTCTTTTGCTTTTTTAGCTGAATTGGCTCTTTTGCTTTTGCTGAATTGGCTCTTTTGTTTTTTTTGCTGAATTGGCTCTTTTGTTTTTTTGCTGAATTGGCTCTTTTGCTTTTTGTTGAATTGGCTCTTTTGCTTTTTGTTGAATTGGCTCTTTTGCTTTTTGTTGAATTGGCTCTTTTGCTTTTTGCTGAATTGGCTCTTTTGCTTTTAGCTGAATTGGCTCTTTTGTTTTTTTGCTGAATTGGCCCTTTTGTTTTTTTGCTGAATTGGCTCTTTTGGTTTTTGATAGATTGGCTCTTTTGCTTTTTGCTGAATTGGCTCTTTTGCTTTTGCTGAATTGGCTCTTTTGCTTTTGCTGAATTGGCTCTTTTGCTTTTTTTGCTGAATTGGCTCTTTTGCTTTTGCTGAATTGGCTCTTTTATTAGAAAAATTAATTTAAAAAAATAGATGCAATGATCAACTGAACAGAAGAAGTGGGTTTTTATAGACATTTCAGTAAGGAATTTGTGGAAAATGAGAAAATGATAAAGCATAACGCCAAACGTCACAGCAATAACCGCACAATAAAATGGTGGGTTAGGATTTTTATTAGGATTTTTAGTTCCTAAAAATTCCAAAACAAGTTAGGTATCTAGTTCAATAGTTCCTCAAAAGGCTCAAATTAGGCACTAAAAATGGCCTAAATAGTTCCTAAAAGTCAATAGTGGTGTAAGTGGCTAAAAATTCATTCACACTAATTTGTAAGTCAAAATTTTTGAAAAATAGATTTTTAAAATTTACATTTTTCGGGTGCACATTTTTTGGTCTCGAAAAACTGTCCATCTTTAGGGGTGCATTTTTCGGTTTAGGTGCCTATTTTGAGACTTAAAAAATGTCAGATTCAGAATCTACGCCCTCGAATACCCCTAGAAAAATCTTTTTATAGACTTTGAAAAACATTTTTTTTTTGAAAAATGGGGGGGGGGGTACAAAACCGAACTATTACCAGATATTTTTGGCGTAAGTCCTGGACTGAAGTATCTCTTTCAGTGGGGACTCTGTCGAAATTATAAGAAACGCGGCATTTCAAAAGAGATTTTTATCAATTTCATTTCTTAAAATGATCCAATTTCGTTTTTTAAAGCAAAAATGTCTTCTACTAATGTGAATGACAACAATAACGCCGCTTCCATTGATGCTGAGACTCGTCTGCGTGTGGTTGACCCAATCGATCGTTATTCAGCGTTTATCGTTCGTGTAAGTTTTAACACTTAAATTTCATCGTTTTGTTTTTCATTTTAGGGCCTGATAATTGGAACTGGAGCTTTGGGGTTGGCATTGTTCATGCGGAATTCAAGACTGGTGCGCTTTCAACATATATTTAGGGCATCACCGCCAAGGTTGACACTCTTTCGTATTCCGGTTTCCCTATTTAAGATTGTAATTGAAAGGCCTGCTAAGGTAAATTTTGTTTTAGTTTACGGTCTTTCATCATGTGAAGCAAATCCCCAGTGACTACCTTCAAAAGGGCCTAACTTTGAAAGGAATTGTTCGAGACGTGGAGGCAAATGGCATTTTGAAAGTGGAGCATCGACCGTCGATTCGTCTGCCGAAATTTTTGGGCCCAAAAAGGCCTAGCGTGGTACGACGTTTTAGGCCATTACCATATTAATTGTTCTTTAAATTATTCTTCAAATCGAATTCTTTAGAGTACCAATTTGAATCTGCGTTTGGCTGGACTCGAAGTGTCTCCGGTTGGGGCAGAGTATTTGCACAAGGACTTGAACCTGCAAGGGCGCCTCGTCAAATTCGCTGTGATAAAAATTGCAGAAGGCGAACCGGACATTGCGGACGCCGAAATTACTGCAAAAAAAGTTAGAAAATGGGAAACGGATGTTCAATTGCATTTTTTTGTTAAGGAATTTTAACAAAAAGTGCTTGATTTCGAACGCATATTTTTAAAAAAAAAACGAATTTTACAACACAAAAGGGCCCCCATACGGAGTTTTTTCCTCGAACAGAAATTTTCGGGGTTAAGGTGGGCTGCAGCCCCTCCGGGGTGTACACCCTACATTGGTCTAGCTCCTCCTCTGATGGTTGAACACTGGTGCTCTTTCCAGGCCATCCGTCGCATAAATCTGAACACCGAACTCGTCCGCAAAGGCTTTGCTCGTATGCGAACCGTCGACGACCATTGGCACAGAGAGTCGCTCCAATTCAACGCGGCTTATTCGCGGCTGATCACCAGGCTGCTTACCTGTGAGAAGGTGTTTTGTTGCGCTAATTTGTTTTTCTTCTTTTATTTGGCTTTTTGAGGTGGCCGAACATCGAGGACTGGGACTTTGGGAGCGCGCAACTTGGGTTGAGCGTGTTCAATCCTATCCGTCAACGGCCGTGCAAATTTTCAAGCACTCCGTACCGACTAAACTTGCGGTTGGTTAAATAATTTTTAAAATGTCCCAACTTTCTCGTCCTTTCCCTGTTTATGTCGAATTTGTTCAGGTCCTCGGCTTCGAACTGTTCAGGGATTTCTGCTTGACGGTGTATTTTGTTGCCCAAAATCTTTACTTCATTTCGTTGGAGCTGTTCAAATACTGCGCTTTCGGATACCGAAAAGTGGCCGCTGGTGTGGACAAAGTCACTTTGGCCTATGCAAATGCTAAGAGACATTTGGTGCAAATTGGCTCAAAGATTGGCGGTGGTGGACAGCGGTCCTCGGAAGGACGCAGAATTGCCGCTACTGGTCAGGAACAGCGCAAATAGGAAAGAGCAAACAACAGCCCAAAGGAATAACAACTTCTATTTCTCCAAAATTCGCTCAATTTGTGGACGACGTTCAGGAATAAATTTTGTATTGTATTTTATACACTGCCCAATTAGAAATAAAAAACAAAGTTGAGTTTCTAATTACGTTGATTAAAGATACTTCATGTATTAACTTGGCAGGGGCGAGAAGATTTTTAGGGCTTGTTGTTTATGGACAACGAAATCGAACGGGGAGATGAAGAAGCCCCTCCTCCCCAGGGCCCTCTCCAAAAGACCGATTCTGTCACAACAACCGAAGTCGAACCGATGAGCGAACGGATTTTCGTCCAACTGATGGCCCAGTTCTTCCGGCTCGGATGGGTGTTGGGCAGTAGCGGGGGCATGGCAGCGAGGAGAGCAGGCGATGGACTGTTGCTGGTGTCGCCTTCGTCCGTGCCGAAGGAACGGCTCAAAGAGTGGGCATTTGGGCGGATTGCTTAATTAGCTTTGATCCTGCTTCTTTGTGTACAAACAAGATTAAACGATTCTTCGGTTGATTGAGAAATTCCCAGGCAAATCGCAACCCCACATGACCATTTCATCCTCCTCCTGCGCCAGCGTGAAAAGCCTCTTTATTTTTTTAGATTGGATTTGTTTCTGTTCGATTGCTCAGTAATTGATGAGCACGACGCGGTCATTAGCGGGCCTTCCCATCTTCGTCCGAGCGCGTGTACGCCCCTCTTCCTCCTCCTCATTCGCTCAACGCCCGGTCAGTTTTCGTCCTCCCGCCTCATTTAAATGCTTTCCCCTATTTCCAAAAGAGTGCGGCTGTGTCATTCACACGCACTCAAAATTCGCTAATCTGATCACTGCGCTTCACGCCAAAAGTGATCGGCTGGAAATTGCTGATCAAGAAATGCTGAAGGGAATCATCAACCGACGGACTGGCAAAGCGATGCGTAACACGGACACTTTTGTGTTGCCGATTGTGGAAAATGCTTCGGAGGAACGAGATTTAGTTGTGCGTCGTTTGCTTTTTGATGAGAATTTCCCTAATTTGCAATTTTAGCCCGCGATAGCAAAGGCTGTCGCCGACTTTCCGGAGTCATATGCCATTTTGGTGCGTCGCCATGGACTTTTTGTTTGGGGACCGAACTGGCGCAAAACGAAAGTGATGCTGGAATGTGTTGAATATCTTTTGGAAATTTGCTGGGAGATGGGAAGAAATGGAATAGAATGAAAATGTGCAATCATTCCCACGCTTTAGTTGCAGGACAGATAAAATCTACCAATTAGCTAACGATAAACACCGAAGTTGCTGTGACCTAAGCAAAATTTACCAGACATTCACAGATGAAAAACAATCGAATGAGATTTTGAAGTTGCATGAAAGGACATTTCTGGGCTAAAAGTGTTAGAAAAAAAAAATTTAAGGATTAGAAATTAACACAAAATCGAGTGAGGGGTGGACGGGTTGGCGTGTTACTGCAGCTTTCTATCGTCGCTTGTTGATGTTGTCGAGGCGCTTCATATCGCATTTGATCTCTGCCCTCAGCTGTGGGTCTGACGCCAGAAAGTCGTCCAGCTGCTCCTCGTGTTCCCGACAGAGATCCCTGGCAAATAATTTTCATAATTGCCTAATTGTCCTGCACCACAACGCGCAACTCACAATATGACGGAATAACAATTCTTGACCAATGGACTACGCTTCTCTGACAGGAACGCTTTGAGCAGGAACAGATGGGGCATCACCGTTTCCGCAATGCTTTTGCGGAATGTTGTGGCGATGAGTTTTTTGGCTGCGGTCTGAATTTTGGCACAATTTCATTTTGGCATTATCACTCAGGTTCTTTAAAATTGTTTTTTTTTTGCCCGACAGCCCTCCCCTCCCCCTCCAATTTACGTTTCGTTGCCTTCACACACCTTGACCAATTCGGGTGGGTCCTCGTCATCCCCTTCGTAGTCCACGTCCATTTTGCCTAATTGCATCTTCAACTTTATCTCCTCGGTGCCCATAACCTAAAAAGATTCAAACATTGTCGACATCACTTACTCAAATGCAAACCTTAAAAGCATCGAACAGCAAATTCCGCACTTTCCCATCCGTAAGTTTCATGCCTTCCTCCACAATGGGCACAAATATCTCCAACCCGATCTTCTCCAAAATGTATACCCGTTGCTGATCTTCGAAGGTGTTCAGCTGAAAATTTTGTTTTTTTCTGAGAAAAAGAACAGCCCGAGACAAAACCATGTATTTGTAAAGACGCATTCTCGAGTTGAACGATTCACGTCCCTCGAGTGAGCAACGCTTTTCCGCTTCTTCGTTAAGTTCAGAAACATCGGCTAAATTACAACAACAAAAAACGTGATGATTGAATCTACCGAAAACAACTCACAATCTTTGAAAATCCATGAAGCATGACGGACTCCGTTAAAATTGAACATGCATTCCAAAAAGTGATGGAAAAACATTCGTTCCCGAAATTGGGGTAGCAAAATGTCCGTCTTTGAAAGGAGCGGACGGAATTAAACAATCGTTTAAAAGCTTCCAACAAAATAATACCAAACAAAAGTTGGAGTATTCTTGGATGCACTGCTCCGCGTCCAACAGTGTGGTCACAAAGCGATAAATAATCTGACGACCAAAGTGAGAGGTTTTAAACAAAAAAAATGAAACAGAACCAACCGGACCCTCCCATTTCAAATATTGTTCTTTGATTAGATTGGTGAGCAGCAACAGCGTTTGACGGCGTATGAGAATGGAACTGTCCCAAAGGCATGACGCGAGAATGGAGCTGTACCGGTCAACTTGAGACGTATACCTTGCGGAGGAAACGATTTTAATCGACAATTAAGACAAAGGCACACCGTATGCAAAGATCACAAATGACAACAACGATGTTGTTCCGGACAAAGTGATCCTGGTTTTCTCGCAGTTGTCGAACAAACACCGGTATGCACTTCTTGGCCAACTGTTCGTCCAACAGGCACAGTTTGCCAATTGTAAGCACGGAACTAGCGCGCACTTCTCGGCTCATCAATTCTCCGCGAAAAATGCGCTTTTTGATGCGCATGTGAAAATGGTTTGGCTGGTTGTGGAGCCCGTCGTTGACAACGCCGCCCGCTTCACTGGCTGCGTTGGACTGACTGCCGCCGGGGCCGCACACGGGCAGCTCCGTTTGGAAGGAGGTGTTCAGCGACGGCGGTGAGGCCAAAAGATTTTCTTAACAAGAAGATCCAATCATATGCAAAATTTCAAAATGTTAGTTTTTTTTTTGCTTTATCACCGCATCGGTCTGCTTTTTCGTTGTGTGTCTGGTAAACCCGCTTGAGCACATCCGATGCAATGATCACTTGGAGCAGTTTGAAGATCTGCTTGTTGATCAGAGCGGGCGTATACTGTAGACATTCGCCAACCGAAGTGATCAGCCGAATGATTTTTTCGCAATTTTCACTTAACGTCAAATGTTGAACTTTTTGAACAGCCAGCGCCATTCGCCTCACTTTTGAGTGCCCGACAACTCGGCAGCCGAGCCTTGACTACTGCTGTTCGCGTCGTCTTCGTCCGTCTCCGGCAGTGCATTGGCATAAATCAGTGAGTCCAATTCCTGTAGACATTGACCAAACCATTGTTGGTTGAACTTCCTCAGTTCTGCATGCCCTGGCGCGTCTGGGTCAACTCCATTCACAATTCTGGCGAACATGTGATAAACAGAAGAAATGTATGTCGGATGAATCCTTTAAAATGGAAGTGATTAAAACTAATAAATGGCCAAAAGAAAGACTCGCTTGAACCGTCGCAGTGCGCCACTGACATTTTCCTTAAGAAAGCGCCGTTGCTGAAAGCTGAGATTCTTCGTTTGGTTGGAAATTAAATCAGCCATATATCCGATCAGTCGGTTTGGATGAATGAGCGAAAGGTAGTCGGACCAGAAACTGACGGCTTCATTGGGTGAAACCTGAATTATTTTGACATTTAAATCGATCAAAACATGCAAAAATTTACATCAAGAAATGTGCTGAGCTCACTCAAAAGCATCCAACACGGATAGGCCTGCTCCGGGTTTGCAGAACAACGGTTCAACACAAGTGTGATCAAACGAGGCGGCAGCAACCTTTCCTTGCTCAGAAAAATGAGTGATCGGAGCAACAAACGCCGAAGGTCGGCCTCCTCCTCCACTAAGGCCAACATGCGCCAACAAATTGCTGCGTTTCCTTCAGTATTTTTCATAATTGGCTCAATAAATACCTCCTAAATTTTTCTCATCACAAATGATAAGCCCAAATTGCTTAGGTATATAACCCACCGAAACTAATTTTGCGCAATGTGTTTGCACACTGGGCTCTCGATCAACAATTTGGTACATGACGGAATGGAGCCAAGCCTCGTGAATTTGTTCGAAATGGGGCGTGCCCTGTAGAAAGCGCGTAAGAGTTAGTGCCGCTTGTTTACGCACAGCTACAGAAACATCGCGGCATTTCTTTGCCAACTTATTAACACATGCTTCAACAATGTCCGGGTCGCGAAGACGGAGGAAAAGGGCCTAAAATTGAAGAAATGAGTATTCGAATGTACAGCTCCAATTCCATTGGTCACCTGCAGGGTGCAAATGGCCGCCTTCTTTAGGTTGACGCGCTCTTCCTCACACCGGCAAAGCAGGAAATTGATCAAATGCACCGGCGTGGCTCCAACATAGGCAAGCCGGCCATTTGTTTCGCGTTGCATTGACTGGACCTAAAGTTAAACTCGGTTTTTAATTATATTGAGCTGTTTTTTCTTGTAAAATTTCGAACCCTTGACTCAGATCTCTGTGGTCCCACATAATAAAATAGACGCAACCCGCTCAATTTCAATTTCGTAATAATAGTTAGATATATGGTTTTTGAACCAAGAAATTGAATTGGACAGTGCCATGTTATGCGTAACACCAACCAAAAGTTCGGCACTCTGAAGCAGCTCAGGAATGTGGAGCCCTGAAGAAACATGTAATTCAACATCTTTCATGGCCTTCAGAGTGACAGCAGATGTTTTGTGTAAAAGATTTGCCACCAATTCCTCAAAATTGGCCACTGACTCCTCCTCCATTTCATTCATGTCGCAAGTGACAAAAGGAGATTCACAGATAGAGTCTAAAATCTGTCATTTTCATGAATCATTGACAAAGATGCTGGAAAGACAGATCTGAGGTTTAGCCTCAGTTTGTGGTTTTTTAAGCGGCACATAAAGCTAAATTTTCAAAATAACATCCGTTTTTTGAATCAAATTTATGCGCGTTTTTGGCGTTATATTTATATTTTTTTGAAATTAGTAAAATCCACTGACGAAATCCTAAAAACCAAATGGTTTGGGATCTGATGGAGGAATATTGGCTGAAGGTCCCCCAGGAGCTGAAGAGCAAGGAGGCATGCCAGGCGGTGGGGAAGACAATTTTGGTAAGTTTGGGTTCAATTGAAGAGCAACTTCAGACAGGACAGTCCCCGTTCAGAATTGGGGACTGAACTTCGTAAAGTTGCAAAATCGAACATGAAAATGAACAGATGACATCGTTTGCTCAAATGTTAAGCGATGTCTATAATTTCCAAACAAATTTTAATCAAGTCATTCAATCATCCAAACAGAATTGTTTTAATTGTTCGTTTTCCGATAAATTCGCGCCGTTTCTCCTCTTCAACTATTCCGCTTCTTCGTCTTTCTCCGTGGCAGCTCCTTCCAAACCGGCGGTGCCATCCGAATCCTCGCCCGACTGAATGGCGCGAAATACACGGTTGATGGTAGAAACCTGAACAAAAAGATGCCAATGCCGCACTGAAGCGATGCAAAAAAAAAAGGGTGGATTTTTGGGTTTTAATTTCCGAAAAGCAAATAGTTCTCGTGTTTTTGTAATTTTATAAAAAGGTTAAGCCCCCCTCCCCCACTCACACTTGGCAACGTCGCAGCCGTGCACACTCCGCACTTGTCCAGCCGCTCTCGGATTTCCCACGCGAAAATGGACGGGTCCGCTTCCTTGTAGAGCTTTACGGAACAGAACGATTTGCAGTCCAATTGTTTAGAATTGTAAAATGGGTGAAAATGCCGTATCTGGCCTTAACAAATGCAACAACTGGGAACTGTGGCATCAGTTCTGTTTTTCTGGAAGGCCATGCATAAGGCACGAAGGGCAAGCCGGTCCTTTTGAGATTGGATATCGTGGCCATGAAAATGCCGAACCGTACCTTGATTTTGTCGTGCACTTTTTTAGTTGCCTCCCAATACTTTGAACTTGAAAATTCTTTGTTTTTTTTTTGTTTACTTTTCAAAAACGCTTTACCCCCTGGCCCGGGACTTGGTGGTGCTCGTCGCGTATAAGTGCGACATAATTTCGGAAAACTCGTTGGACACCTAAACATTGGCCCGGAGTCAATTGAACTTTGATGAACATCGATAGGCGTTGTGAAATTGAAATTCGTGGGCGAAAATGCCAAAACTTGCCTTGATTTTGTCGTACAATACTTTGGGTACCATCCTAGAAGACGCCCTGGCCCGGGGTTTGATGGAGCCCGTCTCGTAGAAGCGCGACAAAATTTTGGAAACACATCCGTAGGACACCTAAAACATTGGCCCGGAGTCAAGCGAACTTTGATGAATTTCGATCGATATGGCGTTGATCAGACAGATGTTTATTAATCGAATTGACTGACTGATCAGACAAATTGGAAGCAAATAATTTTATTTTATTAAATAATTAATTTTGGTCATTGGACATACGAGCAGATGGCGCGAAATGTCGCAGGGGCGCATGCCCTCTCCGGCTAAATCAACAATTTGCTGGCGAATTTTGTCGGGGATGGGTCTGAAACGATTTGCTTATGTTTAAATTTGCCAAAAGAGGACCTTCCATTGACGTAAACGCCGCCCAGCTCATTAGTGTAGGTGTGACCTTTCAAAAAGGTTTTGATGTTTTACTTCGATTATTTCAAAAAATCACTCCGAATTTAGAACTTTCGAGAACCCGATACGAGACCCCAAAAAACCCGAGACTTTTCTCGGGGTCGAGACTTCAAGACCGATACTCTCGAGCTCCCTACAGTACACTATAAAATATGGGATGACAAAGTGTGTACGGCGGGTAGTCCCGACGCTCGTTCAGCAACAGCCTAAGGGCACTTCTGGAGAAAATGTGAATGGCACTCGTTGTAAAAAAAACGCAAAATCCATCGCTTTCTCAATGTCAGCTCATCAGAGCCCAATCTCATTCCCCCCCCCCTCCGCCCCCCACCCACGGGGCGCATTCCCGAAAACTAAACCCATTGGCAATGCCTTAAAGCTCATGGAAAAGTGTCAAAATGTCCTGGAAGTCTGGCGGCATTTTAACATCTCCACAGACACGAAAGCCGGTTCACGTTTTTACCCCGTGGCCCGGGCGACTGTATCGTCGGTGAATTTGCCTGCTCCCGCGATGCCTGCCCATCGTGCTGGGACAGTGCACTCTGCTGCATTTGCTGCTGGAAACGAATTCCAACTTAGCAACAAACAAAATCTTTAAATTATGGCTTATTGTAGCAATGAAATTTGTTTTTTTATAAAATGTCAATTAACGAGGCGGACACTCATGAAGATCGCTCGCCTAATTGTCCACGTTATATCACAATATTCAAAATGAAATTCTTTTCCTTTATTCATTACGGCATTTGAAAAATGTGCCGACGTACTGCTGGTGGTGGTACGTCGAATGGTAGGTACTGTGGGTACTTGAGGGAGATGATGGAGTTGAGATGGAGCTACAGGATGAAGGTAGGTGCTGCAACTGCTGGACGAGGTTGGAGGGGGTAGCAGAGGAAAACGCTGATTTGTGAGGAGAGGAAGCTTCTGAAATCACAAAAGTCAAAGTTTCCCACAAAACAATTTGTAGTTGGGTAGGCTGTTGGACGGGTCAGCAATTTGCATTTGGATGGAATGGATTGGCAATTGGGAAGGCATTAGAGGGGGGGGGGGGGGGCGCCGATGGAATCGGTGGAGCGGAACCGGGGAGAAAATGGGAGAGGCGGACACCGAGCAGCAGAGGAGGGAGGCTGGGCTTCCTCATAAAAGGAGGGGGGGGGGGGCATCACCGCTCGTTAGGGCCCGTAACCTCCATGCGCATTGTATCTCCCTCCCTCATTCCCGTCACCTCCCACCCACTCAAGCGCCGATATTCTCAATGCGGAGAATGTCGAGAATATGGAACGGAATTTCTGCCCATGCCGCCATTACTTACCCAACTGGTCAGCGGGATGATTGGCACCGGCGTCCCTCCCAACCACCCAATTGTCTCAAGTGCTTTCCCCGCTATTCGGTAAACAAAATGCGCACCAAAAACAGTGGCATAAACATAGAGCAGAGAAAGAGAGATTGAGATTGGCCTCGGACGGGCAATTTATGGTTGGGTTCCTTCTGTTTGAGGTCAGGTCAGTTGAGTGAGTGTGCTGGGGCATTGGTGGAGGAAGTGAACAGACTCTGTTGTGAAAGAGATGAGTTCGTTGGCATTTGGTGAGATGGCATTTTGTGGAACGCAAGCCGTTGTTGTACAACAGGAAGATATGAGATAGTTACGGGGGCGATCGTTCCGTGTGTTTATACACCTAGGTATATTCGAATTCGAAAAATGTACTTGCGGTCGCAGTTAGTTGGTGCTTTTATGGTTTTGATCGACAGCACTCAATTAACCCCCAGAAATGGACATTAAGAGCAAATTTCGGAGCGGGCTACCGTAAACATTGCAGACAGATGAAGATCTTTGATCTCTCCGGACATTCAACTATCACCACTAACTTTGCATCCAATTTGCCTTTATTTTCGATACTTTTCTAAAATTGCGTCTTCTGGCGTCATTTGATGATGGCTCTGCTCTCCAACGGCACATGTCTTCAACCATTCCTGCTCCGTTTTGATCGGCTCCTCCGCCCTCACCGATTCCCCCTAATCAACCAATCTCGGGCGATCTGATCAACTCCCCCCCCCCACCCCCACAAGTCAAACGCTGGCGGCGCTGCTCCGTAGAGAGAAACTCGCTGAACTTGGCGGACGACGCTGACGGGTTAGTCCCGGGTGCCGACGCCTCCACATTCTGCGCACCGGCGACAGCTACGAAAGGCGCCTCTCCTCCGCCTCTAACACTTTCTGTAAATTTTTCGTCACTCGGAACGGTCTCGACAGTTCTGGTTTGGACAAGTCCATGATTTCTGATGTTTGGGCAGTCAAATCCTCCCGGACAGTCCCCGCGCATGGGAAAATGCGTTCTTCGCCTTCCAGAAGATGACCTTTTCCATCCGCGCAGAGCAATTCGGGTTCAGGGTGAGGACGCATTCACGAACAAAATGATCGGAACGTTATTGCTGAGCGTGTCGAACTCGTTGCCAAATTCCATTTTTGTTGAGAGAAACGGAGTTGAACGAGCATCAGAAGCGGAAGAAGGCAGGGCGGAGGACGAGAAGGAAAAGATCAAAAACAGCGGGAAACGAGGACGAACTGTCGATGCTAATGTAGCTAAAACGGTAACAGCCATCATTCAAATTTAAAGGATTTAGTGAATGATCGGCCAGCTTCTTGATGGAGTGGTAAGTCGGATTTCCACTTTCACGGAACAACCGACGTAGATGTCAACCATACATAATTATTGAAAATCCGGAAGTCAGTAAATAAAGTAGAAGATGATGGCGGTTGGAATCCAATTCCATAATATTTTAAATAATCTAAAATTCCATTCATAAATCAATTTAATGTATTGAATAAGAAGCCACTAATTTGTAAGTGGCACGACGACAAAATGTCCATTTGGTAGAAAATGTTTTCGTTTTGGAAATATAAAAGAAGCTTTTGAGTTGTTCGTGAAATGATGCCATTAGCGCTTGTCTGTTCACTACTGCTTAAAACAACTTAAAGACGAGAGAAAATTACATTGAATTGCTTAAGCACAGCTACGTAACAGAAAGAAAAAGAGAAAATAGAAATGGTTGAGAGGTGTAAAGAACTTAAAGTTAGGTAAATCGGCGGAAAACACGAAAATTCGCATATTATGCAATTAAAAAAAACATTTTTGCTCAACAAGAAAGGGATTATACAAGACGAAGTAAAAATTGGCGTGCAGCGAATTATCGATAGAAAATTGATTTGAAGTGAGAGAGGCGTAGAAAGTGAGAGCCATCTTTTATAGGCATTTTCATTTTTTTGGGATTTCATTTTTGTTGTTTTGGCGTATTGTTTGGAAATTGTGTATTTCTCAATCAGATGGCCTATATAAGGCAGTGGAATTGTGCATGAGGATCAATCTACCCACACTTATTTCTGCATCGACAACACTGCGACGACTATGGCCGAGGAACTCGTGACGCTCGAAAATGGAACGCGTGTCTCGGGAGGCCGCTGGACCATCACCAAGAAGCTAGGCGCTGGAGCGTTCGGAGCTGTCTATTTGTGCCAGGACGACAAAGGGACGCAGGCAGCACTGAAGACAGAGCCGGTCGTCACACCTCATCCACTTCTCGTCATGGAGGTAGGTGTTTGAACTGCTCTTTTTCTGGACTTAATAAATTTTCTTTTTTTTTCAGGCCCATGTAATGCGCAGTCTGGACAACCTTCGAGATGGCGATGGAAAACACTTCTGCCGTTGCTTGGACCTTGGACGCGATGAACAACGGGACGGGAAAACTGGAACTATGAAGTCCTTCAACTACATTGTGTGAGTTTTGCATGTTGAGAATCGAGCTGTATCATCTAATTTTGATTTTTTTTTTTCAGCATGTCGCTGGTCGGGCGCGGCTTGGACGGAGTTGTTCGCGATGCCGGCGGCCACTTCAGCCCAGGAACGGCGATCGGCGTGTCCATCCAGATGCTCAGCTCGCTCAGGGCCATGCACAGCATTGGATATCTTCACCGGGACATCAAACCAGGCAACTCAACCATCGGACGACCGGAAGCCAACGAGCTGCGACTTCTCTACATGATCGACTTCGGCATGGCCCGCAAATTCCTGCGGGATGACGTAAGTTCTAAATGTTTTGGGTTTTTTTCCCTAATAATTTCCCCTTGTTTTAGGGCTCGCATCGACGCCCGCGCACCAACGCCAACTTCCGAGGGTCGCCGCGATACGCTTCAATCTCCGCGCACATCAACCGTGAGTACTGCCGCAAGGACGACATCGAATCGTGGTTCTACGTCATGATCGAGCTCTACAAGGGCGCGCTGCCCTGGGCCAACATAAGCGACATGAAAGCGGTAAGCAGAGCGGGGAGGGGGCAATTTCTAATCAAGCAGTTCATTTCCCTCCCCCCCCGTTTAGATCGGAGACGCGAAGTGCCTGCGCCTGAAAAAACAGCCGGAAGCCGTTCGCCGCCAGGCCATCGCGGACTTGCTTGCGGGATGTCCAAAGGAGTTCGGCCAAATCCTCAAACACATTGTGAGTCTCTCCTTTTTTTAAAACAAATTAAAAAAAATTCATTTTTAACATTTTTAGGACGAAATGAAGTTCAGCGACACACCGGACTACGACATGATCATCTCGACTTTGCGCAACTGCATGACCAGCAAC
This sequence comes from Globodera rostochiensis, assembly GCA_018350325.1. Classification (NCBI taxonomy): domain Eukaryota; kingdom Metazoa; phylum Nematoda; class Chromadorea; order Rhabditida; family Heteroderidae; genus Globodera; species Globodera rostochiensis. The sequence continues at coordinate 1,150,792 of JAEVLN010000015.1, read as the reverse complement.
GGCTTTCAGGAGCACCCATACGACTGGGAGGTTGGACGACGCAACACTGGACAGGAACAAGCGGCGCCGCGCGGTGGTGGAGGGGGAGGAGGAGGAGACAGCTTCTTCAACTGATGAGCCATGCAGAACCCAGATCGATGTCTACGATGCATTGTGTGAATTCAACACCATTTGATCATATTTGCTATTGTCATTGGGCATATGTCTCTTGCGACATTGATCGCTGTCTCATATCAGCATCATTATATTGTTTCGCATCCCCATTGATATCTCACCTCTCACGGCATAACTCTAAACTCGTACATTCTGTTTGTGTCCACTAAATAATCAGCCGTTTGTGTAACATGTCATATCTATTTATCTGTACATTGTATGTGTGTAAGAGTAATCCAATAAAACGATGTTTGGATGCTTTGAATTTGTGTCAATTGTTTTTGTAAAATTTTGTTGAGCTGTAGTGATTGATTACTTCGGGTAGAAATTTTGGAAAAATGGTAAAATAGGTACAAAAATCTTCCAGATCCCTAAAATTGGTTCGAGCCTATTTTAGACGGAAAAGCCCAAAAGGTCCGAATAGTCCCGTTAAATCGACGAATTTTCCGACAATACATTTTTTTCATGCATAACTCATAATCACTAAATGTAGCATAGCCGAGGCCGGTGACGGAGAAATGAAAAAAGCTCAAAATCACGATGAGTATTATTATTTTGGCATTTAAATTGCCAATTTACCGATAAATATGTATGTATCCCACTTCAGTGATGAAATTGAAGTGAGTGGTCTTTCCGATCCCGGCTTTCACTGTCCCGGTACTGATTTTTCCCAAAATTCCCGGTCCCGACTAACTAAAAAGCTAGAATAATACGCGAAAAAGCCTTTTAGTTAATACATTCATTAAATTGAAGATTTGATCGACTCAATTGCAGTGCAAATCCTTAAAATATTATTTTGCGATGGACGCCTTGCTGGATGACATCGATGGCGGGGAGCAGGAGAATAGTGAAAATGAAAGTGCATCGTCTCAACAACAGTCCTCCAACACGATGGAGCGGCTGGAACATGAAAAGCAGACCCAGGCTCGAGCATTTTCCGAAAATTTGCTGGCCAAATTGGGCGGCGGTGGAAGTGCTGATCAATTGGCACGTTCGCGCAAACGTTCAGCCACGGATGCTAACGGTGTTCAGCAGCAGGATGAAGCATCACCACCAGCGAAAGTGGCAGTCAGAGGTTTGTCTTACTGAACTGTTTGTTTGGCAAGGACCAAATACCATAAATATCTAAAACGGATTCCATTTTAATCAAAATCATTGCATAGTTTTAGATTCCGAGTCCAACATCAAGGATGAAGTGGACGGCGAACTTGGAGATGATGTTGAGAATCGGTTTATTGTGAATTGTAAACGGATCCGCTCCATTCAATATGCCGCCGAGACGAACTGCAATCACGAGGTTCAACCAGCCGTCTTGGCTTTTTATTGGTTTTACAACAAATTGCTTACTTCACAGGTCGTTTATCCATTTGACGTAGAACATATGCCGTTGAAAAAGTCGTCGAATCCCGCAAAATTCTACGAGTTCAAACTCGACATGTTCCAAAAGCAGGCTATCAAATGTTTGGACAACAGCCAATCGGTGCTGGTCTCTGCGCATACGTCGGCCGGGAAAACTGTCGCGGCACTGTGCGTTTTGTTTAAATTTCGATAGTTTCGTTAAATTCGATCAATTTGATAAATATTGCCTTCATTCCAGATATGCAATTGCGATGGCTTTACGTGACAAGCAGCGTGTGATTTACACGTCCCCAATCAAAGCGTTGAGCAACCAGAAGTACCGTGAACTCGTCGAAGAGTTTGAGGATGTCGGTCTGGTCACTGGGGACGTGACGCTGAACCCAAATGCGTCGTGTGTGGTGATGACCACGGAAATTCTGCGCTCAATGCTTTACCGAGGAAGCGAGATTATGCGCGAAGTTGGCTGGGTGATCTTTGACGAGATTCACTATATGCGCGACAAAGGTTAGCCGTCTGGCAGCAAACTGAGCTTTGGGTGCTGGCCTAATAAACACATTTTAGAGAGCAATGATAGGGAGTCAGGAGTCTTAGAAAGAAAAGTGGGGGGGGGGGGGGGGGTGGGTGGGTTGGGTGCGCATTTTCCATCCAAATTTCTTAAAGCTGTTCAAACCCGGGGGGGGGGGGGGTTCCCTCGAGGGGAAATGGGTGAACCAAGCCCCCACATTTGCTTAGATTTAAACCCATTTTTTGTTTTTCTTAACAGAACGCGGAGTTGTGTGGGAAGAAACGCTTATTTTGCTGCCACAGACCACTCATCTTGTCTTCCTTTCTGCGACAATTCCAAATGCCAAGCAGTTTGCGGGTAGATTAATGAATTTTAAATGACTTTCGTTGATTCCCTTTTTTAGAATGGATTTGCTATTTACGGCACAAACCGTGCAATGTCGTTTATACAGATTATCGTCCTGTTCCGCTTCAGCATCTGATTTATTCTGCCGGATCGGATGGACTTTGGGAGGTTGTGAACATTAAGGTAAATTAATTTATTGTTGCTTTGGCATATTTTCTTCTCGAATTTCTCTTAAAAACCTAAGCTTTTCTCTTTATTTTCAGGGCGAGTTCAAGCAGGACAACTTTGCCAAGGCGATGAGTTGTTTGAATGAGCGTCAGCCGACGGGAAACGAAGTGCGTCCTTTGGCCAGGCGAAGTGCCGCCAATGACACGGCACAGAAGAGCAACGTGGTGAAGATCATCAGAACCATTCGGGAGCGGGACATGCTCCCGTGCATCATCTTCTCGTTCAGTCGAAAGGAGTGCGAGGCGTACGCCTCTGAAATCAAAGACATCGACTTCAATACAGGCATACACACTAAAAATAGGTGCATACAGCCCAACTGTTGTTCTGTTTTCCAGAAGAGGAGAAGCGGGCCATTAAACTGATTTTTAACAATGCCACTGATTTGCTTTCGGACGAGGACAAAAAATTGTCACAGATCCGGCACGTCCTTCCCTACTTGATGCGCGGCATTGGTATTCACCACTCAGGCCAACTGCCCATCATGAAGGAGGTCGTCGAAATTCTTTTTGGCGAAGGTTTGATAAAGGTTTGTTGTGGTGTTTTTTTTTGTTGATGATTATTTTTACATTATGTTTAAATGATGGACTCCCACCCCTTCAGACGCTTTTCGCCACAGAGACATTCGCAATGGGCATAAATATGCCCGCAAAAACGGTTTTGTTCACTTCTGCGCGAAAATTTGATGGCACCAGCAACAGGCAAGTCCACTTTCTTATAACCATCGAAAAAATGCCCAATCGAAGGTCATCCAAAATTAAGTAAAATATATTTAAAGATGGATAACCAGCGGCGAATACATCCAAATGAGCGGACGCGCGGGGAGACGGGGAAAGGACGATAAGGGCCTGGTCATTTTGATGGTTGATCAGCAAATGAGCTCGGAGACGGTCGTGCAAATAATAAAAGTGCACCATTTATTATAATATGATAAATGGTCAATTTGTTTCGTTTTTCAGGGAACGAGCGACGCGCTGAACTCCCAATTCCGTCTGACTTACAACATGGTGCTCAACTTGTTACGGGTGCCGGACATTAACCCGGAGTTCCTCCTGGAAAAGTCTTTCTACCAGTGGCAGAACTACTCACGACTCCCGGACCTTTTGCAGGGTCGGAGAGTTTATCAAAATTCTAACGGATTTTTTGAAATTTAGCCCTCAACGTGAAGAGACAGCTCTACCAGGGCGCACAGGTTGATCATCTGCAGGAACTGGAAGGACTCTTCAGGCTGGAGAAGCAAATTGAGCAGCAGAAGAGCACTGTCAAAGGGTTGGTGTTGAGGCCGGCCAAAGTCGTCCGCTTCTTTCAGCCGGGCCGAATGCTCAAGGTAATTACTTTTGATTAAGTCGTATATGGTTTCATTGCTTATCTGTCTCTCAATGCTCAGCTCAAATGCTTCGACAAGGACTTTGGTTGGGGCGTGCTGATCAAGTACAACAAGAAGCCGAACCCGCTAAACCCCCTGTCGCCTGAATTGCTTTACTTCATCGACGCGGCGGTGTTCGTCTCGCGGGAGTGCGAGAACTTTGTGCAGAATTTGTGTGCGATGAAACCCCCGGCGGCCGGGGAGACGGGAGTTGTGGTGGTGTTGCCCTTCGCGTTCGACTGCATCCAGGCGGTGAGCACAATTCGGCTGAAGGTCCCCCAGGAGCTGAAGAGCAAGGAGGCATGCCAGGCGGTGGGGAAGACCATTTTGGTAAGTTTGGGTTCAATTTGAAGAGCAACTTCAGACAGGACAGTCCCCGTTCAGAATTGGGGACTGAACTTCGTAAAGTTGCAAAATCGAATATGAAAATGAACAGATGACATCGTTTGCTCAAATGTTAAGCGATGTCTCTATAATTTCCAAACAAATTTTATGCTAAAAAGAATGATTTGAACATTTCCAATACAACCATTAACCTCGCCAGGAGACCAAACGGCGCTTCGACCAGTTCATCCCGGAGTTGGACCCCATCGAGCACATGAACATCTCGGACCCGCAGCTGAAGAAGTCCCTAGAGGAGTTGAGAAAGTGCGAGGAGCGTTTCAAGGAGCATCCGTTGAGGAGTCGGCCCGACTTTGATGAGTTGTGGACGGCTTTCATGAAGCGACAGAAGCTGGAGGAGGAGTACAAGCAGGCCAAAAAAGACTTTGAAAATGGGCGAAAGCTTTCGCGGTTGGACGAGTTGGGCTGTCGCAAGAGAGTACTGCGACGATTGGGGTACGCGACTGACGAGGACACAATCACGGAAAAGGTGAGCCACTTTCGGGGACACCTTCATATTTTGGCATTCTTTTTTCCACCCCTTTAGGGTCGTGTTGCTTGTGAGCTTAGCTCGGCCGACGAGTTGCTGCTCACTGAAATGATCTTCACAAGCGCTTTCACTAATCTGTCGGCGCCAGAAGCTGCGGCATTGCTTTCATGTTTCGTATTCCAGGAGCGTGCGCCGATTGGAAAACTCAGCGATTCGCTTAGCGAACATTTACGCACAATGCAGGTTGGGGGAACATTGTTCTGAAAACAATTCCAAAATTTAGACCAATTTTGCTAACAAAACAAAACCACGTTGTGTGTGCAATCTCACCAAAAACGAAAATATTTTTGAATAAATCATGCGCAAAAAAAAAGCATTTTTGCACAAGTGTGAACGTATATGTATTCCCGAACTCGGTTTTCCATGCACACTTCAAAATTTCACGCCATTTGTTTTATTAAGAACAAGGAAAGAGCACATCCCTCGATGCGTTGATTTGATTTGTTAATTTCGTCATTTTCAGGGCATGGCAAAAAAAATAGCGAAGATTTCGAATGAATGCAAATTGGAGCTGGACGAGGAGAAGTACGTGGAGTCGTTCTGCCCAGCAATGATGGCGGTCGTGTTCAAATGGTGTTCGGGCGCCACATTTGCCGAACTTCTCGAAAGCACTGACATTTTTGAGGGCAGCATAATCCGATGCATGCGCCGTCTCGAGGAATTGCTGCAGGAAATGGTGAACGCGGCCCGCTCCATGGGCGATCGACCCCTGGAACAGACATTTGAACAAGCACGATCACTGCTAAAGCGAGATATTGTATTCTCGGCGTCACTGTACCTTTGATTCAGATCTGTGAATCATATCCTATCCCTCTTTCATTAAATGTCACGAGAATGAATATCTCTTTCTTTGTTGGTAGCGTTTTTTTGGACTCTCTTTTATTTTTTAATATAAAAATTTTTTTCTTTGTTTTACGACATTTGTGTATATTCTGAACAACACAATTTTATTCACCCCCACTGCACTTGTAACCCGATAAGGTTTCGTATTCTTAGGGGCTAGACAACCTTTACAACAGGGAACAGGCCAATGTTGTAGGATGCTCCCAAAAAGCTTAATTAATAAATAACAAAAAATTTTATCTAATTTTTGCTTTTCCCCCTTTCTAATTTTTGAAGCGCTTTGCTGTTTCCCATTGGCAAAAACAACAGTTTAACCATTTAGAAGTCCGTCTTTATCGGTGAGGAGACGACGTGTCTCTGTTCAGTTAATGAATGAACAAAAATGATAAAATAAAATTGTAGATGAGTAGGAGAATAAATTGGTCAATGGGTGAATTATTTTAGGGGATTATTCAGTCGTAATATAAACGCGAGAATGCATATAAATATTTGTCCAGGTGTATACAAATTGAACTCCTTGAAAAACAGCTTAGAATTGGGAATCGAATGATGAGTATGTTTTGGTCGAATGCCCTACACAGTTGAAAGGAATAGAAAAGCGCGAACACTTAGCACAGGTAGATAATATTATTATTTGCCGGAGGCGTTGAATGCAGAACGAGAACAGATAGAATGGCGCTGAAGGGGTGTGGGGAGGGGGACAGTGTCGGGAGCGTCTCAGCACAAAAGTGGGCTGGCTACACAGAATCAAAATCACATGAAACGCCCCCTTATTTCCTAATCTACAAACTCAAGCCGAAGATGATATTGAAGCGGTGGATGAGCTTTTTGCGTTGTTTGCAACTTTGTTATTGTCAGTCGACGTCTTTGTGCTGTTGTTGCAGTCCGTTCCGCCGCATCCGCAGTGGAAATCGACGTCACCGTCAGGCGTTTTGTTTGTGCCGAAAACGCATGTGGAGTGAAACCACTACAACAACAACAAAAACATTCACACTTTAAAGTTTAAACCGTTCACCTGGTCACAATCGTCGCACTGCACCCAATTGATGGCCATATGCAGTGGCCTTTGACACCCTTTGTGCGCGCACAGTTCCGGATCTCCGCTACCACCGGTCCAGTCCTCGGCCACCGTCGTTGTGGCCAAGTCCGGGGACGATTCGTCGCGCCGCCGACCCCTGTGTCGACCCTTTGTCCTCGTCTCTTCTCTGATCAGCGTCGGTCCGCCCCCGTTCAGCATCGGCCCTCTGCTTCCGTTGGACAACCGAACTGGTTGGTCGACGGAAGAATCGTCGTCAGAAGAATCGCCAGTTTCAGACGTCCCATCCGCTGCCTTTTGTAGATTACCGGCTGGCCTTCCACGTCCATTGCCAGTCTTCCGCCCCGCCTTCTTCTTCAATGCCAATGCCGTGGACGTAGCGACGACAACGGCATTTGTCTTCGGTTTTAACGACCGGACAGCAGCAGCCTTTACCTTTTCCTTAAGGGAGCATTTTGTTTTCTGTTTCACTTTCTCTTCTCCCACCTCTGCTCCCCCCTTCGGCCCCCTCTTTCGCGGCACTTCGCTGTTCTTTGGTCCACCGTTGGCCAGTTTAGTTGTCGTCGTCGTCGGTACACTGTTCATCGGCGCCATCGTCGCAGCCTTTTTGGTGCCGGGTGCTGACGAAAGCAGTTTCCGTTTCGGCACCGTTCCGCCATTGGTCAATGCTTTGGCCGGGCTGTGCTCCTTCCCTTTTGCGTCCCCGCTGCCTTTCCTTCTCCTTCTGCTGCTGTTTGCATGGCGTTGGCGCTGGTGTTGATGGTCGCTGTCATTGCTGTCCAAGTCTGGCGATTTTCGACCACCATCATCATCTTCATCACTTGATGACAAATGCGGAGAAGCAATGTTCTAAAAGTACAAAGTGTTGTTGTAAATTGAACAAATCCACAAGTGCGGGGTATTATTCTCTACAAGGACGGCTCATGCCTTTCTGTGAAAAACGGCCAACCTTGCTGATGTTATTATGCCTTTGCTGCTGCTTCTGTACATTCTGACCCACGCTGTTGCCGTTGTTCGGCACGTTCTCCCGCTTTCCCCCTCCGCCGCCGTTGTGCTCCTCGTCACTGCTTTCGTCGCTGATCTGCCGCATCATTTTGTGTGCCCTCTTCCGCTCTATCTCCGCCCTTTTTCGTTCCTCCAACCTCAACGGCCTCTTCCGTTCTGTCCTGGCCGACTGTGACGACAGTTGCTGCTGCTGCTGTTGGTGCTGCACCTTTTCCATGCCCATTCGACCGCCCTTTTCTGTCGTTTCCGCTGCTGGCGAGTCAGCCCCGTCGCCACGACCACCACCAGATTTGCCGCCGCCGCTGCTGCCGTTGGTCTGTTTAGCTGCCAATTTTTGACTTCGTTCCGCCATGTACTGCCAGGAACCTATGGATTGCATTAATTAATATTGTTAAATTGTAAGTGAATTATTTAATAAGAAATCCACATTAAACTCATTCATTTGTACTATAATATTATAAAACTCCAACGGTCGATCTACAGCCTCCCAAAAACATGGTTTGGGGATTTTATCATTCGACTCTTTTCCATTCCACGATTTTCCCCTCCAGCAAATCACCTTCAGAATTCGTTTTTCTTCTGTTTTCCCCAAAATATTGTTCATTTCTGCAAAATTCCTCTCTTCCAAAATGGTTTTGCCAATGTTCAGCCGCGCTTTCTTCCTCATCAGAGTCGAACGTTTTCCACTCCATCAAATATTGTCGCTTTTCCCCCTTTTTTCGCGAACTTTCGCTTTCTTTTGCCCCTCTTTTGCCCAACCCGTCCGTACAGTTTCCGGCCGTCAGATCGTTCAGAAGGCGGGCCACTTCGTTGCTCTTCCGCGCCTGTTTGATTGGCCTTGGCTTTGTGCTTCCGCTCTTTTCCTTCTCCGCTTTTCCCCCATCCCCTCCGGCGTCAATTGACTCGTCGGTTGGTGAAAGCGAAGAGCCAGCGGAAGAATGCCTTTTCCGTAGAGAAGACAGTTCGGCAGGCAAATCGGCTGAAGCTTTAAAGTGCAATTTGAATTGGAAAGAAAAGCCCATGTCCTTCCTATCGTGAAGCAAAAAAAGGGGAGCCCGAAAGGCCAACGGTTACAGTGAATGTGCGTTTGGTGCTTTATCAGGGGTTGGATATGTCCTCTTTTTCAAGAATTGTCCTTTTTTGGGGTAACCCAAGTTTTACAATTATGCTTTGGCCCCCGCCCATGCCTTAAAACGTACCCTTTTCTCGTTGGGTTTTGCAGTCCTCGCCGGTGGACTCTTTCTCCAACAGGTTCAGTTGCTGTTGTTGTTGTTGTTGCTCCCTGCCGGGTGGAGGTGACGGCACTGAGCTGTCGCATTCCATTTGCTCCCTTTTCTCTTCACATGATGCCATTTCGTCCGCCTTTCTCGGGTCTTCGTGATCATCATCGTTGTTCATTTTTGAACCGGATGTTTCCATTCGTAGCTGGTCCAAATCGGACGACATGGAAGAGGAGAAGCCATTCAAAGACGTCTTCTGATCGATGAGGAGAGACTGCCGCTGCTGCTGTTGGTTGCATAATTCCCGATCACTCTTTTCCCATTCCTGAACAATGCCAACTCCACAATTGCCATTTTCTGTATCGAAAACAACAAACACTGACCGCCGGTGGTGGTGGTGTTGTTGTCTTCTGTGGGGCCTCATTTTGTTCTCCTTCCGCAAGTTCTTTTTCATCGTCCGTCATTACTTTGGCCACCACCACTTCATCCAATGCGCTATTATTGCTAGTTGTTGTCCGGTGTCGGCTTGCATTGACCTTCTCCCGTTCAGCGGCAAACATTGCCGTTGTCAGCGTGTTCAAATTGGTGTTGTTGGCCGTTTGAGGCGACGAAAACGCGCTGGTCGATGAACAGTTGGTGGTGAGCAAAGACGAGAAGGAATCCTTGACGGGGGAAAGAAAAATAACAAAAATTTGAAATGCCACTTTTGAAGAAACATTATGCCAATGCAAATATACCCACCCTGAACTCCTTGCCGACATCGCTGTTATTCAGCGCGCCTATCGCAGCTCCTCCTCCGCACGTGCCCGGCGATTGTAACAGTCCGCTGGACGGCGCCGAGGACACTCCGCTGCTGCTTTTGGACGACCCGCTGCTCAATGACAAATTGGAAGAGTTGCTGACGGCCGGCGAGAAAATTCGTTGTGCCAACGGTTGTCGTATGGGCGGAGTGTCAAGCGGCGGATGCAAGCCGTTGTTGGGCGGAGTGCCGGATGGCCACGGCGGCATGTTATGCTGTTGGTGCTGCTGTTGCGCAGCTACAACTGCGGCAGCCAATGCACTCGCAATGCCCGGAATCCGTTGCAGCGGCGTTGTCGCACCGCCGAGCCCGGCATCAGCAGCGCCTCCGCCGTTGGAAGAACCGATCAGTGGAGACACTTTGGTAACGGGCACGGACGACCCAGCCGCGGAACTGCACGAAATTCCCATTGACCAGCCAGGAATGGAGTTGTTCGAGTCTGAAAACCGAGAAAATTATTTAAAAATCTGATATTAATGGCACGCTTTTTTATACTCTTGGCATGTTGATCGGCTTCCAACTCCTTGGCCAATTGTTGTGCGGCCGCCAGTCGTGCAGCCAATGCAACTGTTGAATTCTGCTGTTGATCAACCACGGAAGTGCCCTGTGCTGGGTGCAGGGACAACGAAACGGATGATGTGCCGCGGGAGAGGGATGAGATCGGAGATTCGCCGGGATGCCGCATCGGCGGAATGCCCACAGCAGACGTGGCCGAGGAAGTGCAGGACGCGTAAGCCGTCGATGAGGACGTGGAGACGCACTGCTGTTGAGCGGCGATGAGGAGGCCCGCAGAACTCGAGGGGAGAAGGGTGGCAGCGCTGAAAAGGAAAGTCCGATCGGTGGACACGGCGGTAAAGGAAAAATACGAAAATGAAAGAGAGACAACATGCCAACTTAAGTTGGCTCTTAAACGAAATTTAAGCGAAATCTTGTGACCTGTTCGTGTGACTGCCGGGAAGTGAAAAAGCGGAGGGAGTGCCAAACAGCGACGGAGCAGCATTCGGTAAGGTCACCGAAGAGCCGCGATGCTGCACAACGTTTGCTACTTGTTGCTGCTGTTGTTGTTGCTGATACAGCCCGGGCAGTCGGAGCTGAAGTTGTTGTGCAAACGCGGCCGCTTTTTGCTGCTGTGCCCAGTCCGCGCTTTGCGACACCGACGGCTTCAAAAGGTATTTTAAAATTAGCGGCATGAATTCGTCCGACCATTGTGTTAAAAATTGAAATATAATTTGTATTATTTCAATCAAAAAGTATTTATTGTCTTCACCTGAAGTGCACGAATGCTCGGCCACAGAGAGGCTGCGTATTGTGCGGCGGCTGAGTTCGGATTGTTCGCTGCCGCCGAGTTCAGGTCAATGCAACCGGTGAACAGCGCAGCGGCGGCGGCCGCAGCTGCCGGAAATGCATGCCCATAAACGAGGGGATTCTGTTGCTGCAGGGAGGACAGCTTGAGAAGCGAGTTGTTCCACTGCTGCTGGGCCGCCAGCCGTTCCATGGCGGACATCGCGTCATGGGAGGCCATCAGCTGGCGCAAATGGGCGTTTACAGCAGCCACCTGACATTTAATTTTTATAATCTCTGCGAGGAATTGAGTCGATTCTTCTCAAATTGAATTAAACCAATAATAATTAATCACAAAACAAAATCATATTAAAAAAGAAGTCCCAACTCAAATCCTTGTGATAGATAGGACCTGTTCCTCGGTGGCCGATGTCAGGCCCAACTGGTTCAGGGCGTTCAGGGTCGACGCAGCGGAGGTAGTTGCCGCATCGATTGTGCCCCCATTGGCCTGATTCCTCTGTTGCTGTGCCGTGCCGTTGGTCGCTACAGCAGCTGCTGCCACCGTGTTAGCCAGCGTTGTCGCGGCTGCCACAGCGGCCAAATGGGCGAGTTGGGCGCCATTGTTGTTGGTTGACGCGTTGGCACAACCGCTGGGGTTGACAGAAGCAGCGGTCGTTGTGTTGTTGTTGCTGGCTGAGGAGCTGGAATGGTGGAGGGGGTGAAAGGAAGCGGCCGTGGACGAGTGGGCGGCGGCAGGGGCCGAAGTTGAGGTGGCTGCTGTGGTAACGCCGGAGGTGGCGGAGCTGCTGCTGTTGACAGCAGCGGGACAGCCCGACACGATGGGCCTTGGCACTGTGCCATGGCCACCCCCAACTCCGGTTGCACTCGCTCCGGCAGCCGCCGCCGCCGCCGCCAGCGATGCGTACACTTCGGTGGGCAAAACGCGGTCCGAATTGATCTGCAATAGTACAATAAAAATCAATAAATTGATTGTTGCACGGATGCCGAGCTGTAATTAGAAATGTCCCCAAATGGTAGGAACCCATCCTAAACAGTCACATATTTATAGCCCCCCCCCCCACCTGCATGTACGCTCTCCTCTGCAGTTGTGGATGTTCACTTTGGTGTTGATGGACTCGCGCACCCTTTTGGGAGTAGCCAAAGTAGGCGAAATTGGGCAGGGAACGTTCAAAGCGGAAGATGAACTCGGCCGTATGCTGAGGGGCGTGCTCTCCCGGTTTGATGGCCGCGCCATTGACGTGACCAAACTTGATCAGGTCGCCTTCGCGCAACAGAACATTCTCTTTGACCTGAAAAAGCAAAAAAAACGATAGATTTTAGAGTGGCTAAAGGGTTCAGGAAAAAAAAGCAATTGAAAACGTACCCGCGTGTCGTTGACGTACGTTCCATTCAAAGATCGGTCAGAGATGTAATAGCGCACAAATTGACCTTTGCCGTCCGTCTCGCCAACAATTTCGGAGTGATCGCGAGAGATCATGTTACTGTAAATTAAAGATTATTTTTAGTTAAAATTTAAGAGAGAGAGACGCGTTCAACCTGTGCACCACCGAGTGAAGAACAACATCCACCAACTCCGGGTTACGTCCAATTTTCGTCTGTTTGTCTAATCTAAAAAGAACAGACAAATTGAAACAGAATTGTGAATTTGTGCCGATCGATTGCGGGATTGTCTACTATTTAAGCTTTAATCCAAACGTACAATATCATTGTTGAGCGCTCTCGTACGGCCGGAATGCCGCTGGGTTCTGTCGCGTCGTTGATGGACTCGACGACGGGACGACCTTTGGCTTCCTTTACATAAGCCTGGGGAGGAAAGTGTGTTCCATGAAATTTTACACTTTCCCGATTGGGAAGACATCTCCCCCCCCCCCATCCCCCCCTCCACCAACCTGAAATTGCACACGTCGCAGGTGGAACATTGTGAGGAGGATGGACTCGACCATTGTTTATTCCGCTGCAATTCCGTCGATCCGCGCTCATAAGTATGGGAATGTTGGACCGGTGAGGGGCAGGAGGTGGTGGTGGTGGTGGTGAGGGTGGGGCGTGAGGTGTTCAGCAACGGACGTAGCCGACGACGAACAGCAGCAGCAGCAGCAGTTGAATGGGGGGAGGAAGAGGCAATGACGGAACAACAGCAATGAATGGGAATGGTTCCGCGTCGTTCTCATCCGCTCGCGCCACTACCGCGTCCCAATCGATTTTGTTGATGCCGTCGCTGTCGCAGGAGGGGCAGAGGAACGGCGTCGGAAAGGCGTCATGATAATCAGTCGACGGGTCAGCAGTGGGCAATTCAATTCAACAAAATTAATTGTTTATTATTTTGAATGCGTGCGTTTGTTTTGTTGGGTTTGTGCGTTGCGGTCGGAAAGAACGGTTTGTTGTTGTTGGTTAGAGAGTTAACAAAAACTGTACGCTTTTTTGTTCCCTCTTTTATCAGTCGATTTTATCTGAAAAAAAAAACAAGAAAAAGTAATATGAACGAATTGTACAAAACAACAAATATGTGTACACCTTCAGAATATGTAACTAACTAACTCTTTCAATGCATAAAATTGTAGTAAAATATAGCTAATTGAAGAAACAATATGTCCCGGATATACGTAACATAAAAACAGACAAATTTTGGGGGCGACACTTTTGCCGTGGTGGGCGAGGGGGGGGGGGGGGTGCCCGACGCGACGGCGACGTTGCGTAATTTATAGGGGAAATAGCCAAAACATGCTTGCCAAAATGTGCTTCGAAATCATCATTAAATCGATTACATTTTTGTTGAGGTTTAAAAAAATTAATTAGAATTCTTGAGGTAGGTTTAAAAAGTCATTCATTATTGTTTTAGATTTTAAAAAAATCTTATGTACAGTATTTTGGGTTTAAATTTTTTAAAAATAATTTTAGTTTTTTAAAGATCAATTAAACGTTCCACATGATTGGGCTTTACGTTTTTTTATTGCCAAAGATAAAATAATGAACGTATAAATAAAATGGCTACCTAAACTCTATCCAAGAGGAAGCAAGCCAATGCTTCTCCTCTCTCATGTACATCGATTAGTGAGTAATTAGAGTTAATGAATGAATTGGCGGGTGATTAATTTGGAGAGGGAAGAAAGCAACACACTCAATTATTTGTTACTTATACGCGTAGCAGCTGTGTCAAATGACCTCCCCCCTCCCCCCCCCCCCCCCCTCATTCATTTATTTATTAGCTGAGAGCTTCGTGAATTTGGGCCAAATCGATCGGCACTGGGCAAAATCCATCGATTTTACCCTAAAAATGCCCTTTTTGATTTGTTTTGGATTCGAATAAGAAATAATGCCAATCGATGAATCGTATGTTTGTGGAATAATTTTAAAATTAAAAAATGTTTCTCCATGAAAACGAAATCGAAGTCGTTCCTTCCCTTCTCCACTTCACCACACCGCACCACCCCAACCCCCCCCCCCCCCAACTCAACCCCAACCCCCCCCCCCCAACTCAACCCCAACCCCAACCCCCCCCCCCCCCAGTTTCCCCTTTCATTCAATTCTCCCCCCCCCCCCTCTCCCTCTCCTTCATGATGTGGTGTGTGTGTGTGCGCCCATAAAAGGATTACCTCGCGGTGGATGCACAGGGGAAGATGGCGGGTGCACAAATAGCAAACATTCACGCGGATGATTGGGGGGGGGGGGTAAATGGATTGTTTGAGGAGAGGGAGGAGGAGAGGGGGGGGGGCGATTCTCGGGATACAAAATCCATTCAAAACTTTCATTCGATCGAAGCGGGGGGGGGGGGGGGGTAAAGCGGCAAAAGAACGAATAAAAGGTGGATTGGATACAGCGAATGAACTAAGCGAGTGATTGATCGATATGTAAAGCAAACATTGTCTGCTGTTGTTGTCGTCGTCGGTTTCATCACAGAACTCTCCAAAACTCCGTTTGTTGATCGATCATTGGCTCTCCAATTCGATTGGATTGTCATTTTCCCGACTTTTTTGTCGAGAGCGAGCCAGATCGGATTTCGCGGATACATTTGGTAAAAGAAGAAGCCAAAAATGTGTGGCCCCTCATATCATAATAATAATAATAATAATACGGATAAAGCCTTTCCGAATGAATGCGAAAAAGCTGATGATAATCCGCCGGGAGCTCAAATTCTCAATAATGACGAGGCAAATGCCAAAGATTCGATATGTGAGGCCCCCCCCCCCCCGAGGGGACAGAAAGAATATGATCCGCTCGCCCGCCGGCTTTTCCCTCCCATCACCGCCTCCCCCGAGGTGTAATATTACCTTTCCCCTTATTATTACTTATTTATTATCGCCATATTAACCGACCAATCCAACCAACCAACCGACCGCCCGTCGGGGGCTGAACCCAACCGAACGAACGAACGCAGCCAATCAATCACCACCACTTCTTCATCTTTTTCATTGCCACAATTTCCAATTTGTACTATCGTAGTTTTTATGAATTGATGAAAAGTTTGTTTGGCGGCGGGCGGCGGTTTTATATACCCTTCGGGGGAGGGGGGAGGGGGGGGGGCACCGACCATCGCGTCGTTGTCCATCATTCATCCCATCGACATCCCCCCCCCCACCCCCACACCTTTCCAGTAGGGGGGGGGGGAGCAAGTTAGACCTATAATCGACGTCGGAGTCGAACCAGTTAGTGTTGAGCGGGGGAGACTTTTGAGTGATCGGAGGAGGGGGGGGGAAGGTTTTGATCACTGGCTGCATCTGGAGCGGAATGATTATTGCTCGGGGGGAAATTGATCGATCAGATAGAGAGAAAGAGGAGATCAACGCGTCTCCTCAAGAGCATTCGATCAAAAACCAAAGTGACGAAGGAGGAGGAGGAGAGGAGGAGGAGGAGTACTTGACGGTTGAAAGAAGCGGGGGAATGAAAAATGAGGTGCATTCGTCGATTGAATAAATTGCATTGGGGGGGGGGGGGGGGGGGGGAGGACAAATCCAATCAATCCATCCAAACAAATTCTCCCAGCTTCCCCTCGGGGGAACTCGGGGGAAGCGAATGTTTCGATTGAATTGATTTTTTGGTGTTTGTTTGTTTGAAGTGAGGCGCCAAATTGAAAAGCGCTTGGGGGGGCATTGGATGGAAAATGAAATTTGACCGGATGTTCCTCGCGCTCAAAAAGCCTCGTATTAATTAGTTATAATTGCCTAATTAGTCGATTGGATGGCTTTAGAGCACTTTTCTTCCAATCACCAAATTCCAAGTCTCCATAAAATAAATTGCATTGGTCGCCCACCGCTTATCAGTGAAAGTAAGCCCCCCCCCCCCCCTAACATCGCAAATAAACGACGACCGTTTTACGCTCACAAATCAATCAAAAATAAAAATTGGTTACCAATTTTTACGTTAATTGGAATAAATAAATGGATTTTTTGGAAATTAAATTGTTCGGTCGGTGGTCGGTGTGACGTCGGACTTTTTTTGTTTTGTTTTGGTTTTTTTGAGCCTTACAAAAATTTTATTAGTACTAATTAAAATTGTTTCTTGTTAATGAATGCTAACAATTTTATTGCCTGAAGGGCTCTTTTGGAGCCATAATTTGGCCAATTTGCGCGCTGGACAACGGAAAAGCTTGGTGAAATGCTTCTTTGACGCGTGCTCATTGATTAAAAGTACAATTAAACGGGGGGGAGGGGGGGAGGGGGGGGGGGAGTAAACGAAATTTTGGAATTTTTTCCCCATTTTGTTTTCGCGTTTTCCTTGGGACAGAAAGGGCAGTCAAAGAGAAAGACTTTGGGGAAAATTGGACATATTTATTCGTGTTGGGACAAAGTTGTCAGGGGGAAGGGGGGGGGTGGCAGTCGAAAGTACGGCGCCTTTGGGGGGAACGGTGCAGGCTTTGTCCCCCCCCCCCC
Source organism: Globodera rostochiensis (assembly GCA_018350325.1). Classification (NCBI taxonomy): domain Eukaryota; kingdom Metazoa; phylum Nematoda; class Chromadorea; order Rhabditida; family Heteroderidae; genus Globodera; species Globodera rostochiensis. The sequence continues at coordinate 1,133,839 of JAEVLN010000015.1, read as the reverse complement.
CCGGCGATATGTACTCGATGGGCGGTTGAAGTTCCTCCTCCTGCCCAAGCAGCAAGAAGCAGCAGAGAGTGCTTGGGGGGTTTTTGGATTTGGATATTCCGACGCACACCCCCCCCCCCCCCCCCCCTTAGCCCCGCACATCGATTGGTTTTGTGGCGCGGATTCGCCCGGAGGAACGCCCAACCAACCAACACACGGCCTCCCCCCCCCCCCCCCCGCACGACACACCGCCGCCGCCGCTGTTTGGTTGGATTGGTTGGTCGGTCGTTGGGAGTGGGGGAGGGACTTGTCGCCTCGAGCGGAATCGATAATGGCTGAAGGGGATTGGATGCGGAGTCCCCCCCCCCCACTGCCATCCACCGCGACGAGTTCCCCCATCCCCTCCGGGGGCGGGGGGAGCTGTGTGTATCATTGGCGGTCGTCGTCGTCGTCAACAAGGACGGCGGCGGGGGGGGGGGGGGGGGGTCCGGACCCTCCGTCGATGGAGGCGAGGGGGAAATGGTGGGGAAGGACGCAAACACAAGCCTCCCTCCCCTCCCCTCCCCCCATCCATCTTCGACCCCCCGCCCCATCCCCCGAAGGGTCGGAAGAAAATCGATGTTTCGCACGCGTGACCTCTCTTTTTCTCTGCTCTCTTACACTCTCTCGGCTTCGTCATCAGCTGCGGCGCTGTGCCTGCCCCATTCTCATTTAGCACCAAAACAACAACCTTAGGCGCCTCCCCTGAAGCGCTTTGTACTCTGTCCACGCCATGTAAGGAATTCTCCACACAGACAGCTCGAATTCCCCTGGGGCGAGATTTTTCTTTTTTTTTTTTGCCATCCAAAATGGGGTGAGGTGAATAAGGGGGGGGGGGGGGGAATTGAATGTTTTGGTTAAATTGGCGGGGGGGGGGGGGGTCATCAGATTTTATTTTTTCGCACTTTGTGTGGGGGGGGGGGTGGCGGGTGATTTGTATTCGCTTGGCGCTCTGTCGACGATTGTTCCATTTGCGGGCCGACCCGACCGACCGATAACACTCGACAAAATCATTTCTGATCGCGGCGGATGACAACAAAAAAATGCGCAAAGTGCGCGCGTTTAAATCGGAGAGAATTAAATCATTTTTTGTTTTTTTGGAACATCGAATAGGTCACATATTATTGAAGCTAAAGCCCCTTTGGCGCCATCAGACTAACTTGGTCATTAGCAAAGCTAATTAGACAAAATCGATATCATTAAGGCAAATCGCCCAACTCTGATCTGCAGACATAGAAGCTTTTGAATAGTACCCCAAAATTATTTGATTTGGTCAAAAATAACCAAAAAAAGTTTTCGTCGCTAAACTGTCCTCGACCGAATAAATAAATAAACACACAGCTCCAATCAAAACATCTTCGGGTAAAAGCTTCTTAAAAACAACGAAAGTGCTTTGGCTGGTTGGTTGACTAACGCTAAAATTGATGAGCAAAGAAAGAGACACCGGCGGGGCGACTCATCAAGTTGAAGGAGTTCACTGCTGAAATGGCGACTCATCAAATTGAAGGAGTTCACTGCTGAAAGTTATGCATTAAGTGCCTAATAAACAAATTAAGTTGGGGCTCTTCTGGCCTTTGGAATTAGCTAAAATGGCTTATATGTACTGGAACTAACCAAACTATAAACATTTAGTCAACAACAATTGTAGATTTTTAGATAATTTGTCTCATAAAACGTTTGGAGCATTGGAAAAAGGGACGGGCGGCGGAATTCCGTTTTTGGATCAAAATGTTGCAAGCGATCAGTGCGATCCGATGGAGACTGATTTGGACTTTCCGACATTGTCAAAATGTATTTTCTGTTTGTCCCCCGCCCCCCAACCATCCGGACTTTGTCCTCCTCCGTCTCCTCCTCCTCCCATCGATCAAATCGCTTTGATCGATCAAATTGAGTGAGTGTCTCCTCGTCTCTATGTCGGACACATTGTTGTTGTTGCTGCTGATGGGTGAAAAGGAAAAGAAAGAATTGTGGGGGAGGGGGGGGGGGTATAATGAGGAGGGAGTCGGTGAAAAGGGACAAAATGAAATTATGAGGGCGGCGTATGGCCACCAAAATGCCCGAAAACCTTCGATTATCGACTCATCACGACGCCCGATGAATTGTGAAGTGTTCTGTTGCTGCTGCTGATAAGGCGGGAGGCGGGAGGCGGGGGGGGGGGGGGGAGGGGGGAGGGGGGTGTAATGGAGAAGACCCCCCCCCCCCTCTCATAATTGCCAAGACATTTGTTGAACGCTTTCACCCCCCTCCCCCCACCACCACAAACTTCGTCGAAAACAGTTGTTCCAAGCATTGCATTTTCATTGTTCGCCCGCCGCCGTCCCCTTCAGTCGTCCGTGCATTTTATGAAATGGAAATGAATGCTGATCATTTTCGATTGATCAGTCCGTTTTTCGGTTTCGTTACAATAAAAGTGCCCAAGTTCTCTAATCCCTGGCACACTATTATTTAATAAATAGGTCGGCTTAACAATTAATGACAGATTTTGTCTCCGTCCTTTGATCAATCTATCGGTCGGTGGGCTAATCATTGAATTCAAAACCCCGGGGAAATCACTCCTCCCTAAATGCGCACATTTTGTTTTTTCTCGAAAATAAATGCGCAAATGAATGCGCCAACTTCACCACATCGTCATAATAATGTTGCGAATGATGGCACCTCCGCCGAGGGGACAAAGACGGATCAGCAACAACTGCAGCATGGAAGAAGCATTGCCGACCCGACAACGACGACGGCAGTGGCACCAAATGCTTTATGTGTTCAGGTGTGAGACATTTTATCCCCTAATCGAATAGAAACGGCAAATGCCATCACAAAACAAAACAATTCATTTGTGAACGCTCGCCGCCGCCCATTCACAGAGCGAATTCGACTTGCGCAGTGTGCACGTCGCGGCTCAGTGCAAAGCGTTGGCGGCGTCGCCTGCCGCCACCGCGTTGGCCCACTCGGACCCCAACTTGCGTCAGCAGCAGGAGGACGTGCCTTCGCATGCATTTGCGCTGCATTCGCCTGTAATCGATGACGACAACGATGACATCGCTGCCGCCGTTCGCTGTTGCGACGCTGCGACGCGGGAGGAGTGCAGCAACCACCTGCGCGGGGGGGACGACGGCGGTGCCTTGGACGCCGAACACCCCGCCGCGGGGGACGAGACGCGCGGAGCGGCGGCAGACGGAGACGGCGACACGCCGGACGGAGCGATGCAACGCGGGGAGAGCAGTGCACCGCGCAGCGCAACATCGAGTCGCAAGTCTTCGGTGAGGTGCGTTCACTCGCAACAAATTGAATTTGGCCTCAAACAGCCAGAGGGCATTTGATCACTGATCAGAAAGCCGTTCTCCATCTAACCTCAAGATTGATTCAAAGAAATCAATTTGTACGGATAATTTGCTGAGACAGAATTGTCAATTGTTTCCTCGTGGCATCTTTTTCGGTTTACCGTGGCCACTGAAGCCCGTAATTTGAGGACTTTGTCATTAACAAAACTTCTCCAAAAAACGGCAGGGGGCGCCTGCGCAACCAAAGCGAGTTGGAGGTGAACGCGCAGCACTACAAAATGCAAAATGTGTACAAAAGTCAGCGGGCGCGCAAGGGCAAGAAGCTGCTGACGGACATCGATTTTGAGGGCATTTTGCGCATTATCGGCGGCTGCTCAACATGGCAAATTCTGATCTATTTGATCATCTCCGCGCATCAAATGCCGCACGCCATGTTCAACCTTTCCGTTGTGTACTTCACCTATTTGCCCGACCATTGGTGCAAGGTGTGCCCGTTGGGGGGGGGGGACGAAATGATATTAATACGAGATTAGTGCCAAAATGGAGCTTTCAGAACCTCAGTCCCAAAAGTGCCAATGAGACTCAAAGGGCTCGAGACTCCCGTCGTCTCAGTCTCGACGTCCCACAACAATTTGGGGACGGCTGCAATTTCCAATGCTTTAGGTGCCCAGTTTTTCGCGCGAATACATCGAAAACGCGAACAATGACATTGGGCCGGGCTGGAGTTGGGAGAAGGCACTCGACTCGGGCATCGCATTCCCCCAGGCACAGCGATTTCGGCAAAATGGGTGAAGAGAAAAATGCCCTTCCCTCTCCCGCAGGTGCGCTACTCACAGCGACGCAACACCAAACATGACCAGGAAAAGCATTTGAGAATTGTTGTTCTGCTGATGAACGTCTCGAACTTCGTTGTTTCAGTGTGCGGTGTACACAATCACCGAGGCGCAGCTGAAGGCGTACCTGAAGATGAACTTCACCGAAGCAGTCCTTCTGGCCAGGGAACGGCCGCCCTATTTGGTGCAGCGGTGCAAGCAGTGGGAGTACGACCGGAGCATCATGAAAGGCAAAACGAAACTGGGACAAATTGACGACTAAATCCCGATCCCGGTTTTTGAAAAGTCGTAATCCCGATCCCGGTTTTTGAAAAGTCGTAATCCCGATCCCGGTTTTTGAAAAGTCCTAATCCCGATCCCGGTCCTGGTTCATCATGCTGATCCCGATTCCGATCCCGGCTTTTACGATACCGGTCAACCCCGGTGCCGGATTTTACCTAAAATCCCGATCCCGGCCAACTCTTGATTCGTTGCCTTTTGCCACCATTTGAACATTTTAAGATTCCGTCGTCACGCAATGGGACAGAGTTTGTGACGACAATTGGAGCAGAGGTAATAATAAACTGCCGCCGCGGCACCCAACAGAGTTTGGCACCGCAAAGAAAGCCAACAAGGCTCTTTTAAAAGTGACATTATGCCAAAACTAGGACAAGTTTCGAACGTTTTTGTTAATTTGGAAACGGAGATTTGGCCATTTTGAAAAGCCCACGTGCATTTGTCCTACTCCCTCGGCTACTTGGTCGGCTGTCTGATGGGCGGCTTCATCTCCGACCGGTACGGGCGCAAGCCGGCCATCTACGGCTTCTCCATTCTGTCCACCATTTTCGGCTTTTTGTTGTCCTTCTCGCGCGAGTTCGAAGTGTTTTTGGTGGTCCGCTTTTTGTTGGCCGCCTGCAACGAGGCGGCCGACTTGGCCGCCTACGTTTACTGCATGGAAATCACCGGTTTGTTCTCTCTCTGCTTGTTGAGGACGGCACGCTTTTTGGAATGGAATGCTTTTCCCCCGCAGGCATGCAGTATCGTTCCGTTGTGGGCAGTCTGTTGCAGGCGCCCTGGGCGTGCGGATACGCCTTCCTGGCCTTGGTCGCTTACATATGGCGCTCGTGGACCTCAATTCAGGTGGGCGCCACAAGGCCAACGGCTTTTTTTTTGAACGACGACAACTTGTTCAAGCTGATAACCACCGCGTTCCATCTGCTGGCCCTGTTGTTAATCCACCATCTGCCGGAGAGTCCGCGCTGGCTGATCGCCACCAACCGGGTGGACGAGGCGAGTTTTTGAAGTCACAAACATTCCGCGCACGTCCAAACAAATCAATATCAATTAAGGCGGAGAAGATCATCCGGAAAGCGTGCCACTTCAACAAGGCAGAAACATTCGTTTGGCTCATTAGGGACCGTTTCACGGCACTTTCCGATCACAAAAAGTGCCGAATTCGTTTCACAGTGCCGAAAATTCGTTTCACGGCACTTTCCGGCCACAAAAAGTGCCGAACTGTTTAAGAGTTCGCTTCCTTCTGATTTGGAGCTGGTGCGGCACGCGGAACAGCGCAAATGGCTTAAATATAATCAACGACCGCACTTCCTTCACTCGTTCAAATCGCCGACAATGGCATTTCGTATGGACAAATATTGCGGCAATGCCGTGCCGTCATTCATTATTGGAATATTTAAGGCAATGTGATCATCTTTCTGGTCTGGATTGCCACCGCTCTCGTCTATTATGGCATTGTGATCGCACTTTCTGATCAGTCAACGCCCGGCCGCGCAATGTTTGTCGGCAATTTTTTCCTGAACAATGCGATCGCCGGCGCTATTGAACTGCCGACTTTGATGGTTTGTTTGGCACTCAGCCAATGTGTTGTTATTGGCATTTTGTGGTGTCCAACTCGAACTCTTTTAGACCTGCGTGTTTTTGCTTCATTCCGGACGGAAACGGTACATTTACATATTTCATTCACTTTTGGATTACGGTCTCAAATTTTGTGGCGTCTGCAGCTCCCAAGTGATCACTCTGATCTCGGCCGGCACTTTGATCTTTGTGGCGATGTGCCTTTCCCTGCGCGAGGAGATGACCTTCTCGCTGTTGTTCATGCTCGCCGGCAAAGTGTGCATTCAGGGCGCCTTCAACATTCTTTACATGTACGTCCCCAAGTTGTTTGTTTGTGCATATTTCATTTAACAGCTTCACCTCCGAGCTGTACCCGACGGTGATCCGAAACAGTGCGGTGGGCACCTGTTCGATGATGGCCCGTGTCGGCTCTGCCGCCTCCGGGTACATTGCCATTCTTTCTGACGTCACTTTGCCCACCGTCCCAATGGCCATCTTTTGCATATTTTCATTGTTTGCCGGCGTTCTGATTTATTTCCTGCCGGAAACCAAGGATCTGCCACTTCCGGAGACCATGTGGGACGCGGTCAGGTCGGTGCACCCACTGAAACGATCACAGAAAATGTCCGTCTGGCGCCATTTTGAAACAATTTGGACCAAAAGCAATTCGAACAACCTCCATGAATAAACAAAAAGCGGGGAGCATTGGAATTCAAACAAATTCGAGTTCAAGCAGTACTTTGTGAGCAGCCTTTTTTTTTGTTGCTGAAGGATGTTGAACAACACGGAGGCCCACCGGTGCGTTGGCGGCATTCAGATGGACGAGGGCGACCGTGACGAGAGTTACGGGCCTGCTGATCAGCAACATCAGCGTGACGATGAGGAGGAAGAGGAGGACGTCCCGGTGTACACAAACGCATCAAAACGGTGAATGCTGGCGGCCACCGATCGGATGACGCCGAAAGTCCGGCACTTTTGAACAACCCCGCGGGCAATTTGCGTTTATTTGTTTGTTGTCCATCAATGTTATAGATTTTCGTTTCAGAATTTTCTCCATTTTCTGTAGAGATCGGAAACCTCCCCCACTTTACTTAGCCGGGATCCCGTCTCCCGGCATTTAGCCGGGATCCCAATCGGTTGGCCGGTTTCTAATTCAGAAATTGTCCGATGTCTAATCATAAATATTTCCCGTCCGTCCGTTGAATTCATTCAAAAGTGCCATATTTGTACAAACTCTTCTTACTTTACATTCATTTATTGTTGTGTATTTACTGTACATATTTTTCAAATTCAAATGGAATTGGTGGAAATGGACGTTAATATTTAAGTGGGGGATTTGGGGGGGGTTTGTCGTGTGTTATGATGACATTTGTTGGGGGGGGGGAGGGAATGATGATGATTTCCCCTGGGGGGAGGACAATTGGTTATTGCTTGAGACGACTTGAGAAGCGGTAGTGCTCTGGGGGGAGGGGGTTGCGATGAGAAGTGCTTAAAGAAGGTAAATGGCAGAGGGGGACAGAGAAGACACTTTTGGCTTAGGCTTAGGCTTAACATAAAGATTCGAGACCCTTTTGGCTTAGGCTTAGGCTAAGCCTAAGCATAAAGATTCGAGACACTTTTGGCTTAGGCTTATAGGCTTAGGCTTAGCATAAAGATTCGAGACACTTAGGCTTAGGCTTAGCATAAAGATTCGAGACAGTTTTGGCTTAGGCTTAGCATAAAGATTCGAGACACTTTTGGCTTAGGCTTAGCATAAAGATTCGAGACACTTTTGGCTTAGGCTTATAGGCTTAGGTTTAGCATAAAGATTCGAGACCCTTTTGGCTCACTTTTGGCTTAGGCTTATAGGCTTAGGCTTAGGCTTAGCATAAAGATTCGAGACACTTTTGGCTTAGGCTTAGCATAAAGATTCGAGACACTTTTGGCTTAGGCTTAGCATAAAGATTCGAGACACTTTTGGCTTAGGCTTATAGGCTTAGGTTTAGCATAAAGATTCGAGACCCTTTTGGCTCACTTTTGGCTTAGGCTTATAGGCTTAGGCTTAGCATAAAGATTCGAGACCCTTTGGCTCACTTTTGGCTTAGGCTTATAGGCTTAGGCTTAGACTTAGCATAAAGATTCGAGACAGTTTTGGCTTAGGCTTAGCATAAAGATTCGAGACACATTTGGCTTAGGCTTAGCATAAAGATTCGAGACACTTTTGGCTCACTTTTGGCTTAGGCTTATAGGCTTAGGCTTAGGCTTAGCATAAAGATTCGAGACAGTTTTGGCTCACTTTTGGCTTAGGCTTATAGGCTTAGGCTTAGGCTTAGCATAAAGATTCGAGACAGTTTTGGCTTAGGCTTAGCATAAAGATTCGAGACACTTTTGGCTTAGGCTTAGCATAAAGATTCGAGACACTTTTGGCTTAGGCTTATAGGCTTAGGCTTAGCATAAAGATTCGAGACACTTTTGGCTTAGGCTTATAGGCTTAGGCTTAGGCTTAGGCTTAGGCTTAGGCTTAGGCTTAGGCTTAGCATAAAGATTCGAGACACTTTTGGCTTAGGCTTATAGGCTTAGGCTTAGCATAAAGATTCGAGACACTTTTGGCTTAGGCTTATAGGCTTAGGCTTAGGCTTAGCATAAAGATTCGAGACACTTTTGGCTCACTTTTGGCTTAGAAGATTCGAGACCCTTTTGGCTCACTTTTGGCTTAGGCTTATAGGCTTAGGCTTAGGCTTAGCATAAAGATTCGAGACACTTTAGGCTTAGGCTTAGGCTTATAGGCTTAGGCTTAGGCTTAGCATAAAGATTCGAGACACTTTTGGCTCACTTTTGGCTTAGGCTTATAGGCTTAGGCTTAGCATAAAGATTCGAGACACTTTTGGCTCACTTTTGGCTTAGAAGATTCGAGACCCTTTTGGCTCACTATTGGCTTAGGCTTATAGGCTTAGGCTTAGGCTTAGCATAAAGATTCGAGACACTTTTGGCTTAGGCTTATAGGCTTAGGCTTAGCATAAAGATTCGAGACACTTTTGGCTTAGGTTTATAGGCTTAGGCTTAGGCTTAGCATAAAGATTCGAGACACTTTTGGCTCACTTTTGGCTTAGAAGATTCGAGACCCTTTTGGCTCACTTTTGGCTTAGGCTTATAGGCTTAGGCTTAGGCTTAGCATAAAGATTCGAGACACTTTTGGCTTAGGCTTAGGCTTAGGCTTATAGGCTTAGGCTTAGGCTTAGCATAAAGATTCGAGACACTTTTGGCTTAGGCTTATAGGCTTAGGCTTAGGCTTAGCATAAAGATTCGAGACCCTTTTGGCTCACTTTTGGCTTAGGCTTATAGGCTTAGGCTTAGCATAAAGATTCGAGACACTTTTGGCTTAGGCATAGGCTTAGGCTTATAGGCTTAGGCTTAGGCTTAGCATAAAGATTCGAGACACTTTTGGCTCACTTTTGGCTTAGGCTTATAGGCTTAGGCTTAGGCTTAGCATAAAGATTCGAGACACTTTTGGCTTAGGCTTATAGGCTTAGGCTTAGGCTTAGCATAAACATTCGAGACACTTTTGGCTTAGGCTTATAGGCTTAGGCTTAGCATAAAGATTCGAGACACTTTTGGCTCACTTTTGGCTTAGGCTTATAGGCTTAGGCTTAGGCTTAGCATAAAGATTCGAGACACTTTTGGCTCACTTTTGGCTTAGGCTTATAGGCTTAGGCTTAGGCTTAGCATAAAGATTCGAGACACTTTTGGCTTAGGCTTATAGGCTTAGGCTTAGGCTTAGCATAAACATTCAAGACACTTTTGGCTTAGGCTTATAGGCTTAGGCTTAGCATAAAGATTCGAGACACTTTTGGCTTAGGCTTATAGGCTTAGGCTTAGCATAAAGATTCGAGACACTTTTGGCTTAGGTTTATAGGCTTAGGCTTAGGCTTAGCATAAAGATTCGAGACACTTTTGGCTCACTTTTGGCTTAGAAGATTCGAGACCCTTTTGGCTCACTTTTGGCTTAGGCTTATAGGCTTAGGCTTAGGCTTAGCATAAAGATTCGAGACACTTTTGGCTTAGGCTTAGGCTTAGGCTTATAGGCTTAGGCTTAGGCTTAGCATAAAGATTCGAGACACTTTTGGCTTAGGCTTATAGGCTTAGGCTTAGGCTTAGCATAAAGATTCGAGACCCTTTTGGCTCACTTTTGGCTTAGGCTTATAGGCTTAGGCTTAGCATAAAGATTCGAGACACTTTTGGCTTAGGCATAGGCTTAGGCTTATAGGCTTAGGCTTAGGCTTAGCATAAAGATTCGAGACACTTTTGGCTCACTTTTGGCTTAGGCTTATAGGCTTAGGCTTAGGCTTAGCATAAAGATTCGAGACACTTTTGGCTTAGGCTTATAGGCTTAGGCTTAGGCTTAGCATAAACATTCGAGACACTTTTGGCTTAGGCTTATAGGCTTAGGCTTAGCATAAAGATTCGAGACACTTTTGGCTCACTTTTGGCTTAGGCTTATAGGCTTAGGCTTAGGCTTAGCATAAAGATTCGAGACAGCTTAGGCTTAGGCTTAGGCTTAGGCTTAGGCTTAGGCTTAGGCTTAGGCTTAGGCTTAGGCTTAGGCTTAGGCTTAGGCTTAGGCTTAGGCTTAGGCTTAGGCTTAGGCTTAGGCTTAGGCTTAGGCTTAGGCTTAGGCTTAGGCTTAGGCTTAGCATAAAGATTCGAGACCCTTTTGGCTCACTTTTGGCTTAGGCTTATAGGCTTAGGCTTAGGCTTAGCATAAAGATTCGAGACACTTTTGGCTCACTTTTGGCTTAGGCTTATAGGCTTAGGCTTAGCATAAAGATTCGAGAGAGACACTTTTGGCTGGAGTGGGATTCAGAGCGGAAGCGAAAAATAGACAAAAATTTTGTTGGTATCACATTTTTATTCGGGAAGAAAAGGTGTACATATTTATGTATATTTACAACAAACAAAAAAAAAGTCGTTTTTGCCAAAAAGCCCCCACATTTATTTATAATTACCATCCAATAAATATTTGAGTCTTCTCTCTTTCATTCATTCCGCCAACAAAGATGAGATGGAAAAGGCGGAAGAAGCAGAAGATGAGGAGGAGGAGTAAGAGGAGGAGGAAGCCGGAAGCGGAAGAAAGGGACAAACGGGCGGATGTACTGCTTGGTCTTGTTGGAATGCTATGGGGAGCTTGAGGAGTTGTTGTAGTGAATGTTTGACGTCCACGGGTGATAGGGCGAATGTGTGCTGCTGCTGTTGTTTCTGTTGCTGGTTGAAGAGTGGAAGATGGTGGGGGCAAATGTTGTCCAGCGCCGGAGGGGCAATGAACGGCGGCGGTTGGAGAAGGAAGGGGAGCATCGCCTGTGTTGTCGGTGGAGGTGGACAAAGCTGCAATGGGAATTTATGTATGATTAGGGATGTTTGGGTCTCGAGACAAGGGGATTCCTCGGGATTCCCGAAAACCCCGCCGACGGGGGGGGGCTCGATTGAAGATGACCACCGACCTCTCGGGGGTGGACAAAGCTGCAACGGGAATTTGTGTATAATTAGGTGGGTCTCGAGACGGGAGATTCCTCGGGATTCCCGAAAACCCCGCCGACGGGGTGAGGGGGGGGGGTCGGTTGGAGATGACCACCGACCTCTCCAAGCTGGTGCAGCATCAGAATGCGATGGGCCGAGCTTAGCACCATCATAGTGGCCGCCATTTGTTGCTGTTCCCGCTGTCGCCATTCCTCCCCCGACGAGTCGCCGTCGCCGGCGTCGTTCGTGTTGAGGTCCACGCCCATTTCTGTCGACAACCCTTCGGCACTGCCGCCCGTTGTCCTCATCCTCCTCCTTGCCGCTAATGATGCCAATTCCTCTCCATTAATGCTTTTTCTTTTTCCCCCTTCCGTTCGTTGTGCCGCCATTTTACGCTTTGACAATCGCCCCGGGGCGAACGGATCAAGCTGAAACAAATTTAAAATCCCAATTAAATTTGTTTTCTGATCTTTCGCACTTTGAAGCGTTTCTGACGCCGGAGGCAACTTCCGTTTTCGAACATTTGTATTGCCTTCGGGTGAATGGCCCAGCAGGAGCCCTAAAGGCAAACAAACCATTTGAAAATTGGAAGAATCGATCAAATAAAAAGAGCATGGGAACCTACAAAAAGTGCCGAGTTCCCCGGTTTGCCTAATCAAACGATGGCTCTGATTGAAGCAAAGTGATCGGAGAATGGCACAACGGACCCAGAGACCGGGCTTCTCTCCTCCCCCCCCCCCCTCCTGGTAGCCGCCCACTCACTTTGCCCGGTTTGTCCGAGCGTCGTGGCACTTTGATGAAGCAATCGTTGAAGGACAAATTGTGCCGAAGGGAATTCTGAACGCATTCATTTTGTTTGTTCAACCACAAATTGCTAGCCAACAAAAATGCCCTTTTTCCCCGAATGCTGAACAAATTTTACGGGCACAAATTCTTTTCCAATTTTTAAAAACCTCCGCCGTCCCCCCACCCCCGCCCATTAAAAACGCGCCTGCCATCGCCGCGTGTTTTGTCGATAGAACGGAAAACGGTCCATAATGAACTTGTAAATGTCCGTCAACGGCAACATTTTGTCCTCGCTGCTTTGAATTGCCATATAAGTGAGCCAAATGTAAGAGAACGGCGGCTTCTGAGCAAAAGCCGGCACATTGTCCCCCAAATGCAATTAATTATTCAGCGGCCTTTCACTCACTCACCTGATCCTCAAAAGAACTCTTGACGGGGCGCGGCATTTTCTGGCAGAGAATTTTGTGCCGAAGAAATATTTTAAAATTTGAATTGAATTTGTTTGGTTGATGCAAAAGAAGGCGCCCCCCGAATGTCCTGAAATGGCACAATGAAGCCCGAATTGTCGAAAGCGCTGGGAATTACAAGAACCAAACCAATCCCGGGTTGGTTGGTTGGTCTCCAGTCTGTGTAAATGCCCGGCGGCGGTGCCGTCGTTTCTGGACATTGGCTAAAAGGCAAATATTGCTGCCCTCAAAATGTCCTTGAACTGACTGACCGACGACCGTTCGTATGCACCCAATTCGACTCCGCCCCCCTCCCCCGCGGCGACTCAACATAATATTTGTCTTTCCCAACAAATACGCCCCCCCCGCCCACCCCCCCCCCCCAATTCCCTCCGCCCATTGGGCAAACGCCGTCCAATGGGCGGGGGGGGGGGCGGGGGGGGGGCGGGACGCAATTTGTAATCGGGCGAAGTTTTGTTCGTTCGTTCGTTCAAATGTTTGCGGAGTTTTTCATGTTTTTTCGGCACCGTAACACGCGGGCGGCTTTGAAGCTGAAAATCCTGAAATTTTAGCCATTTTCACATTCATTCTCAAAACATTTATAAATAAAATGTACGGAAATTTCCTTATAAAAAAGGAAAACAGAATTTTTTTTTGGCAAGAGCAAAACCGAGACAATCTCTCGACCATCCCCAAATGTCCATTAGTCGAATCGTGTCTTTTGATTAGCCTTTCTCTTCACCTTTTACACTTTTCATCCCCTCCGGGGCTATGCTTCTGCCAAATATCGTCGACGCATTAACCAAACTTTTTGCTTTACAAAAACTGCCTTAAAGATGGATGCCGGAGGCGGTGAGGTGGGGAAAGGGGGGGGGGGGGGAGGGGCTCAACAATGGTCATTACAACCACCACCATCATCATCTTTCATCATCATCCATCATCGCCTCCGTTTTATTTTACCCCCCCCCCCCCCCCCCTCCGCCTAATTGGGTCAATTCGCCCTCCGGCGATTACGGTAACTTTTCACCTCACACCTCCGAACGTTCGTTCGTTTGCTGTACGTACGCCATTCATTTCATTCATTCATCCTCAAAAACATTACCATTATTATGAATTCGACGGAGTGGAAAAGCGGCAGAAATTTTTGGGTAATGGGCGGCGGGGGGGGGGGGGGCATGGGAAAATGGATGAAAAAATGGGGGGGGGGGGGAATTCGAAAAAGAAACGGTTTTTTGGGCAGCATCCCCTCCGGTGTCATTGTGTTCCATTTGTTGGGCAGGATAAAGCAGCTTTACCACTGAAACTGTCAAAAGTGGCCAAGTGGCCCAATATGGGAGAAAGCACAAGACAATTAATTAGCCATCTGTTGCGCGTCCCCCGGGGGGGGGGTGGTCGGAGGGAACGAAATGAATTTTCGATTGTACTTTATTTCTCTGCCCTCAACATTTTGGCGTTATTTGTTTGATGGAACAACAGCAACAAGCCAAGCCAAAAGCCGTGCAAAGATTTGCGCGAGTTGCAATTTAGTACCGAATTTTCGGCTGTTTAATAGAGCCCGGAATTTTGAAAAATCCGAGACCGAGACCGAGATTTGGGGATGGGCCGAGGCCTGCTGGACTCTCGGAATTTCGAGATTTTTTATCCCGGGAGTCCAGATCTCGGCCCATCCCCAAATCTCGGTTTCGCCGGGCTCTAGCGTTTAACGGCGTTAGGCACCGCCGCCACTTTCGGCCCAGGGCGCCGGCGCTTTCGGCTTAAGCTGAAAAGCCTTTTGCTCAAAATGTTTCTCTGTCGCCCACGAAGTCGCCAATCACCGCGCCCAATTTCAGTTATTTTCTTCGGTCCTTTTAATCAATTTTAGCCCCCCCCCTTTTCATTCACCGGCAAAAGAATGAAGAATGACCGCCGGCGGGGATGGAAAGGACAGAACGCGGCGGCGGCAGCGACTTCCAGCCGAGCGCCAATGGGGGCGACACGAGCCAATCGGTTCGCCCCGAAGGTTGTGCAAAATGGGCACACAACCAAAGGCATTCGCGTCCCGCAATTTGATCATTTCCCACTTTTGCCCGACCTTTCGCATTTTTGAAAAGTTTAAAATTTTTGTATATTTTCTTGGGGATGAGAGAATGTTTAGCCGACTTTTTGACCAACAAAATCCAATGGATCTGAGACTGAGAATTGGGCAATTTGTAAAATTCATGCGAATGGGCGATTCGGTGTGAAATGCCTAATGTAAAAATCGGTGGCCAATCCCTCGTCTTGGGAAAGAAGTTTTTGGGTTTTCGTTAAAAATGACTTCTCTGGACAGTGATTTTTCCGATTTACCCCATTTGTTTTGGGTCAAAATTCCCAAAAATAAGGTCACACCCGCCACTGTCGGCATGTAGTAAAAAGATCTTTAGGAGCCCTCACAACAAATCGCCCATTTGCCACCACCCAAAAATTCCTCCCCTTTCCTTTTGCCCATCCGCCACCCCCTCCCCTCTCCCCCCCCCCTTCACAGTGTGCCATTTGACTGTCATCCCCCGAGGGCATTGTGGCGGAAATTAATTTGCCACCACTCACAGCGCACCTTTTCTTTCAATTTTCCCCCCTTTTTGCCATCTCTCACATCCAACCAGTTTTGCCTTTTTTACCGATGGAAAATTGAACAAATGGGCCATCATTCAGAGAGAAAAATTGGCACAAATCGTTCGCCGGGGGAGGGGATTAAAATTGTCAAAACGGCGGACGGATCGATCGATCGAATCAAATTCTTTGCGTAATCCAAATGGCCGTCTTGCACCCGGTCTGGATGACTGTTTTTAGGGCTGAAAATTGGGGGAATTTGGCACTTATAAAATGGGGTGGCGGCACCCACCGTCGTAAAAGGGCGCCTCAAGGCCCTCGTACCGAACGCCCGTGTCGTGATGTTCCATTTCATCGTCCCGAAATTCGACCAACTTCTCCATCAGCTCGCGGTTTGCGTCCGGGTTGTCCGCCAGCAACTGCTTGATCTGGTCGTTGTAATGCTGCAAAAAATTCTGATCAAATTTTAAAAGGGAAT
Source organism: Globodera rostochiensis (assembly GCA_018350325.1). Classification (NCBI taxonomy): domain Eukaryota; kingdom Metazoa; phylum Nematoda; class Chromadorea; order Rhabditida; family Heteroderidae; genus Globodera; species Globodera rostochiensis. Next base: position 1,118,115 of record JAEVLN010000015.1, on the reverse strand, counting down.
TCAGTTCGGAAAGTTAAGTGCCTAAAGAATCTGTTTTTGCGTAACATTTTGTTGGTTTTGAGACAATGGCATTTTGGTACGAGTCGAAACAGCACAACACAAAAATACAGCTTCAAATTGTGTCCCACCTGTCCAATGACCTCCTCAACGGCAATTGTGCATGCCATCGCCGCCTTTTCGCCCATCAAAGCGGTGCCGGCACCTGAGGGGATAACTTTTAGCGACAGAAATATGTAATTAGTACAATATACAGTGAGAAGAATGTAAAAAACAATCCCAAAATCACTCTCTGTTAGAGTTTTGAAAAAATAGAGGCCATAAGGGTGGCCCGCTCTACTCTCCTTTTTGTGTCCGATTATTAATTTATAAACCCTAAAGAAAGAAGGACCCCCCCCCCGGCAATTCATGTCGCTTCCCCCTCACCCTCACCCAACAAGAAACCGGCCACCGAACAAATGGGTGCAAGCGCTGTCGGCCTCACACCATACTTGGCCACCAGCCGTTCCATTTCGTCCAAATGGCGCTTCTCTTCCCGTCGCATTTCTTCAACCACCGGGACGAGGCGATGATTTTTGGGCAGAACGGCGAGTTGCCCGGCATAAATCTGAAAGGGGGGGGGGGAAGGCGATTGAATGTTTTTTTTCGATTACTATTTCATCAGATTCAAGCAGTTCAATTTACGCACGCTGTCGGCCGCCAATTCGCCCGCGTGGTCAACACGTACAATTGGATGGACAATGGCCGTCCGGTAGGGCGGAAGAGCGGCGGAAGAAGTTGAAGAGGAGAGGCGACGCAAGACAATTGTGAGGGGACGCGAATTCATTGAGAAAACGGACAATTAAAACAATTTTGTTTGGATGATTGAATGATTTGATTGATTTATTGTGCTTAATTGGCCGTAAATTTACGCAAAACTTTCTCAAATTAAAAATGTTAAAACCTTCTGAACTTGGATCCGTGTTTCTACGCATATTTTACCGTAGAAAACATTATTTGATTTTCTAAAAAAAAACAATTTCGGCGTCACTCCAAAACCGGACGAACCATTTTAGGTATTACCATTCCCAGCGCAACCCAACTCAAGAATTGATGAAATCGAATCGGATTAATAATAAATTCACCCATAAATGGACGGAAGGAATGCAAAACTCGGACCCCACAGCACAATCTCCCCCCCCCCCTCCCCGTCTTCTCCCAGCAGTCTATCCAATTCATCATTCCAACCGCCAAACTTGTCCCCCCCCCCCCCTCCGGGGGGTGAATTAATTTGCAATTTGGAACGAAGTGCCCGCCACACAGTGCCGACGGGGGAGGGACTCATAACAAATTCGGGCGGAAAGAAAGTTGGTAGAGGCGCCACACAGCGCGAGTCGAAGGAATGGACGGCTTAAGCAGTCGCTAAAGGAATATTAAAAGAAGTTCATTTCATTCATCAAACTAATTCATTTCGATATAAGGCAAAGGCACCGATCGCCGCCAAGCACACGTAAAAATCAGTCAAAATAAATGCTTTTTTTAAACCGATTTTTAACACAAAATTGAGAACAGACAACGCAAAAAAAAAAAAATTGAATTACACAAAAAAGATGGTTCTGTTCATGAAAGCCGTCCACAACTCATCAAAGTCGACCCGACTCCTCAACGGATGCTCCTTGAAACGCTCCTCGCACTTTCTCAACTCCTCTAGGGACTTCTTCAGCTGCGGGTCCGAGATGTTCATGTGCTCGATGGGGTCCAACTCCGGGATGAACTGTTCGAAAGCGCCGTTTGGTCTCCTGGCGAGATTAATGGTTGGAAATGTTCAAATCATTCTTTTTAGCATAAAATTTGTTTGGAAATTATAGAGACATCGCTTAACATTTGAGCAAACGATGCCATCTGTTCATTTTCATGTTCGATTTCGCAACTTTACGAAGTTCAGTCCCCAATTCTGAACGGGGACTGTCCTGTCTGAAGTTGCTCTTCAATTGAACCCAAACTTACCAAAATTGTCTTCCCCACCGCCTGGCATGCCTCCTTGCTCTTCAGCTCCTGGGGGACCTTCAGCCGAATTGTGCTCACCGCCTGGATGCAGTCGAACGCGAAGGGCAACACCACCACAACTCCCGTCTCCCCGGCCGCCGGGGGTTTCATCGCACACAAATTCTGCACAAAGTTCTCGCACTCCCGCGAGACGAACACCGCCGCGTCGATGAAGTAAAGCAATTCAGGCGACAGGGGGTTCAGCGGGTTCGGCTTCTTGTTGTACTTGATCAGCACGCCCCAACCGAAGTCCTTGTCGAAGCATTTGAGCTGAGCATTGAGAAACAGATAAGCAATGAAACCATATACGACTTAATCAAAAGTAATTACCTTGAGCATTCGGCCCAGCTGAAAGAAGCGGACGACTTTGGCCGGCCTCAACACCAACCCTTTGACAGTGCTCTTCTGCTGCTCAATTTGCTTCTCCAGCCTAAAGAGTCCTTCCAGTTCCTGCAGATGATCAACCTGTGCGCCCTGGTAGAGCTGTCTCTTCACGTTGAGGGCTAAATTTCAAAAAATCCGTTGGAATTTTGATAAACTCTCCGACCCTGCAAAAGGTCCGGGAGTCGTGAGTAGTTCTGCCACTGGTAGAAAGACTTTTCCAGGAGGAACTCCGGGTTAATGTCCGGCACCCGTAACAAGTTGAGCACCATGTTGTAAGTCAGACGGATGGGAGTTCAGCGCGTCGCTCGTTCCCTGAAAAACGAAACAAATTGACCATTTATCATATTATAATAAATGGCGCACTTTTATTATTTGCACGACCGTCTCCGAGCTCATTTGCTGGTCAACCATCAAAATGACCAGGCCCTTATCGTCCTTTCCCCGTCTCCCCGCGCGTCCGCTCATTTGGATGTATTCGCCGCTGGTTATCCATCTTTAAACAACTCATCGCCTTGGCAAAGTTGGCGTTCTGTTAAGAAAAAGAAAAAATGGGTTTAAATCTAAGCAAAGGCAAAGGTGGGGCTTGGTTCACCCATTTCCGCTTCAAAGGAAATAAGAACAGGGGAACACCCCCCCCCCCCCGGCTAACCTTTGTCGCGCATATAGTGAATCTCGTCAAAGATCACCCAGCCCCTCAAACTCTTCGACGAGTTCACGGTACTTCTGGTTGCTCAACGCTTTGATTGGGGACGTGTAAATCACACGCTGCTTGTCACGTAAAGCCATCGCAATTGCATATCTGGAATGAAGGCAATATTTATCAAATTGATCGAATTTAACGAAACTATCGAAATTTGAACAAAACGCACAGTGCCGCGACAGTTTTCCCGGCCGACGTATGCGCAGAGACCAGCACCGATTGGCTGTTGTCCAAACATTTGATAGCCTGCTTTTGGAACATGTCGAGTTTGAACTCGTAGAATTTTGCGGGATTCGACGACTTTTTCAACGGCATATGTTCTACGTCAAATGGATAAACGACCTGTGAAGTAAGTAATTTGTTGTAAAACCAATAAAAAGCCAAGACGGCTGGTTGAACCTCGTGATTGCAGTTCGTCTCGGCGGCATATTGAATGGAGCGGATCCGTTTACAATTCACAATAAACCGATTCTCAACATCATCTCCAAGTTCGCCGTCCACTTCATCCTTGATGTTGGACTCGGAATCTAAAACTATGCAATGATTTTGATTAAAATGGAATCCGTTTTAGATATTTATGGTATTTGGTCCTTGCCAAACAAACAGTTCAGTAAGACAAACCTCTGACTGCCACTTTCGCTGGTGGTGATGCTTCATCCTGCTGCTGAACACCGTTAGCATCCGTGGCTGAACGTTTGCGCGAACGTGCCAATTGATCAGCACTTCCACCGCCGCCCAATTTGGCCAGCAAATTTTCGGAAAATGCTCGAGCCTGGGTCTGCTTTTCATGTTCCAGCCGCTCCATCGTGTTGGAGGACTGTTGTTGAGACGATGCACTTTCATTTTCACTATTCTCCTGCTCCCCGCCATCGATGTCATCCAGCAAGGCGTCCATCGCAAAATAATATTTTAAGGATTTGCACTGCAATTGAGTCGATCAAATCTTCAATTTAATGAATGTATTAACTAAAAGGCTTTTTCGCGTATTATTCTAGTTTTTTAGTTAGTCGGGACCGGGAATTTTGGGAAAAATCAGTACCGGGACAGTGAAAGCCGGGATCGGAAAGACCACTCACTTCAATTTCATCACTGAAGTGGGATACATACATATTTATCGGTAAATTGGCAATTTAAATGCCAAAATAATAATACTCATCGTGATTTTGAGCTTTTTTCATTTCTCCGTCACCGGCCTCGGCTATGCTACATTTAGTGATTATGAGTTATGCATGAAAAAAATGTATTGTTGGAAAATTCGTCGATTTAACGGGACTATTCGGACCTTTTGGGCTTTTCCGTCTAAAATAGGCTCGAACCAATTTTAGGGATCTGGAAGATTTTTGTACCTATTTTACCATTTTTCCAAAATTTCTACCCGAAGTAATCAATCACTACAGCTCAACAAAATTTTACAAAAACAATTGACACAAATTCAAAGCATCCAAACATCGTTTTATTGGATTACTCTTACACACATACAATACAGATAAATAGATATGACATGTTACACAAACGGCTGATTATTTAGTGGACACAGACAGAATGTACGAGTTTAGAGTTATGCCGTGAGAGGTGAGATATCAATGGGGATGCGAAACAATATAATGATGCTGATATGAGACAGCGATCAATGTCGCAAGAGACATATGCCCAATGACAATAGCAAATATGATCAAATGGTGTTGAATTCACACAATGCATCGTAGACATCGATCTGGGTTCTGCATGGCTCATCAGTTGAAGAAGCTGTCTCCTCCTCCTCCCCCTCCACCACCGCGCGGCGCCGCTTGTTCCTGTCCAGTGTTGCGTCGTCCAACCTCCCAGTCGTATGGGTGCTCCTGAAAGCCGTTGCTGGTCATGCAGTTGCGCAAAGTCGAGATGATCATGTCGTAGTCCGGTGTGTCGCTGAACTTCATTTCGTCCTAAAAATGTTAAAAATGAATTTTTTTAAATTTGTTTTAAAAGAGGAGAGACTCACAATGTGTTTGAGGATTTGGCCGAACTCCTTTGGACATCCCGCAAGCAAGTCCGCGATGGCCTGGCGGCGAACGGCTTCCGGCTGTTTTTTCAGGCGCAGGCACTTCGCGTCTCCGATCTAAACGGGGGGGAGGGAAATGAACTGCTTGATTAGAAATTGCCCCCTCCCCGCTCTGCTTACCGCTTTCATGTCGCTTATGTTGGCCCAGGGCAGCGCGCCCTTGTAGAGCTCGATCATGACGTAGAACCACGATTCGATGTCGTCCTTGCGGCAGTACTCACGGTTGATGTGCGCGGAGATTGAAGCGTATCGCGGCGACCCTCGGAAGTTGGCGTTGGTGCGCGGGCGTCGATGCGAGCCCTAAAACAAGGGGAAATTATTAGGGAAAAAAACCCAAAACATTTAGAACTTACGTCATCCCGCAGGAATTTGCGGGCCATGCCGAAGTCGATCATGTAGAGAAGTCGCAGCTCGTTGGCTTCCGGTCGTCCGATGGTTGAGTTGCCTGGTTTGATGTCCCGGTGAAGATATCCAATGCTGTGCATGGCCCTGAGCGAGCTGAGCATCTGGATGGACACGCCGATCGCCGTTCCTGGGCTGAAGTGGCCGCCGGCATCGCGAACAACTCCGTCCAAGCCGCGCCCGACCAGCGACATGCTGAAAAAAAAAATCAAAATTAGATGATACAGCTCGATTCTCAACATGCAAAACTCACACAATGTAGTTGAAGGACTTCATAGTTCCAGTTTTCCCGTCCCGTTGTTCATCGCGTCCAAGGTCCAAGCAACGGCAGAAGTGTTTTCCATCGCCATCTCGAAGGTTGTCCAGACTGCGCATTACATGGGCCTGAAAAAAAAAGAAAATTTATTAAGTCCAGAAAAAGAGCAGTTCAAACACCTACCTCCATGACGAGAAGTGGATGAGGTGTGACGACCGGCTCTGTCTTCAGTGCTGCCTGCGTCCCTTTGTCGTCCTGGCACAAATAGACAGCTCCGAACGCTCCAGCGCCTAGCTTCTTGGTGATGGTCCAGCGGCCTCCCGAGACACGCGTTCCATTTTCGAGCGTCACGAGTTCCTCGGCCATAGTCGTCGCAGTGTTGTCGATGCAGAAATAAGTGTGGGTAGATTGATCCTCATGCACAATTCCACTGCCTTATATAGGCCATCTGATTGAGAAATACACAATTTCCAAACAATACGCCAAAACAACAAAAATGAAATCCCAAAAAAATGAAAATGCCTATAAAAGAGGGCTCTCACTTTCTACGCCTCTCTCACTTCAAATCAATTTTCTATCGATGATTCGCTGCACGCCAATTTTTACTTCGTCTTGTAAAATCCCTTTCTTGTTGTGCAAAAATGTTTTTTTTAATTGCATAATATGCGAATTTTCGTGTTTTCCGCCGATTTACCTAACTTTAAGTTCTTTACACCTCTCAACCATTTCTATTTTCTCTTTTTCTTTCTGTTACGTAGCTGTGCTTAAGCAATTCAATGTAATTTTCTCTCGTCTTTAAGTTGTTTTAAGCAGTAGTGAACAGACAAGCGCTAATGGCATCATTTCACGAACAACTCAAAAGCTTCTTTTTATTTCCAAAACGAAAACATTTCCTACCAAATGGACATTTTGTCGTCGTGCCACTTAGTGGCTTCTTATTCAATACATTAAATTGATTTATGAATGGAATTTTAGATTATTTAAAATATTATGGAATTGGATTCCACCGCCATCTTCATCCTCCTCTACTGTATTCATTGTCTTCCGGATTGGCGGTTACCGTATTAGCTACATTAGCATCAACAATACGTCCTCGTTTCCCGCTGTTTGATCTTTTCCTCTCGTCCTCCGCCTTGCCTTGCCTCGCTTCTGATGTTCGTTCAACTCCGTTTCTCTCAACAAAAATGGAATTTGGAACGAGTTCGACACGCTCAGCAATAACGGTTCCGATCATTGATTCGTGAATGCGTCTTCACCCGAACCCGAATTGCTCTGCGCGGATGGAAACTGCTGGAAGGCGAGGAACGAATTTTCCCATGCGCGGGTGACTGTCCGGGAGGATTTGACTGCGAATTCCCTTTCGGTCGAGAAAAGGGCGCAACTGCTGTCCAAATTTGTCTGAACTTTATCGGTTAATGGCACAAAAAAGTCCATCTGAACGCCTTGCCGCGACTATTTGTAAGATTGTACACGGGGAGGAGCGGGTAGGAAGAGAAAAAAGGGACTGAGAAGGAGGAAAAGCTGCGGGTAGAAAAGAAAAGCAGTGCTGAGTCGTTCCCGTCTGCGTTTTTTAAATTAAATTCAATTGGAAATTTCCTATCGATACTCCGCTTTGAAGTTCTTGGCCATCACTCCGTATTGGTTGTTGGCCACACACGCGTAAATGCCCTGGTCACCCATTGTGGCCGGGTCAATCTCCAATTTGCTCTAAACAAAGCGTTGTGAATGAACGAACATCCAAAATCGGTTTTTATTTAGCTCAATTGGACAAACCCAAATTTCTTCTTTTCCCAACGGCTTCTCGTAGTAGTGGGCGTTCCGTTTTGGCTGCATTTCCATGCCCTCCTTAAACCATTTGATTTTTGGCCGAGGGTCACCCCGAGCCTTGCAAATCAATCTGAGTGGGGGGAAGGGGCGGCGGTCAAATCCATTGGACTTCAGCAGAAAACCTCAGTTTGAAGCCAAGCCGAAACACTTGGCTGAAGTAGGAGCCGGTGACAATGTGCGCACTCTGTAATCGATACACTTACAGTAGGCTAAAACTACGGTAATGTTTGGGACTGAAATGGTGAAGCTGTCTCCCCTCCGGCGGAGGAAAAATGTCCGGCGGCCTGTACAAAGTACGGAGAGCCACACGTCTTGAACTTCAGCTGCTCCCTCCCTCTGAACTGCCCGACCTCCTCGGCTTGGGAAAGTTTTTGCACCCCGCCCACCCCCCGACTCTCCATCTCCGTCATTCTCCGGTGTCATCATGGCGTTCTCCGACTCTCCGGGGGAGCTGCGCTTACGTAAGAAAGCAAAAGCTTAGTTTTCTGGATTTCTGCGGACTTTTCGACTTTTACACGAACTTTAAAAGGCATTAACTCGGCTAACGGACACCAATCGGCCGATGTGCGTCTCTGCCCATCTTTTTCTCTCTGCTCTACGTGCTTTCTTTGTCTCTCTCTCTTCTCTTCCCATGCATTCTCTTCAGTAGACACGACGAAAGTGGGGAAAAGAGAGAGAGCTGCAGCACAACCAGAGAAAGAGAGGGTAACGAACAAAGCAAGAAGACGGGGAAGAACATGGGCGCCCCTTCGGAGTGTCATCCGTCGTCTCCCCCCCCCCCCCCCCCCGCCCCCCTCCGACCCCTTCCCATTCATCGCCGTCCCCGCATTTTCCCTTCCCGGCTTCTTCCCCCCCCCCCCCTCCCCATCCACTAATTTGTGCAATTAATAACCTCTCGAAAGTTCACAGAATTAGCCCAAAAGCCACTTTCATTCATTCACACTAATCAACAAATCTTCTCATAGCCATCGCTGCTCACTTACGCGGTTGTCCGTCAGCGCCTGTTGAATGAGCGAAAATTCGGCCACCTGCGCGAACTGCAGGCCGCTCTTGCCTTTGCCCTGCCCGGTTCTGCGGCCACCTCTCGCCTCGGCCAATTCGGGCATTGAACAGAGCAAAAGGCAAAGGACGAACGAGCAGGAGATGAACAGCGCTGGAGATGACAAGGAAGAACGTGAACATGAACATGAACATGACGGTGTACAAGAAGAAGCAAATCCAATCGGGCGGCGGCGGGAAGAAGAAGAAGAAATGGATTGTGAGCGGAGCGTTGAGGCCGGAACAGAAACAGGAGCAGCAGCTGAACTGGTGAACGCGTTAAATGAGGAAGAGCGGGGGAAGAAGCTTTCATCACCATTGGCACAACAAAGTGCCAAAAGCGGAGGAGCAGTTGAGGAGGAAGTCCAACAGCACCCATCGGGAAGCGGCGGAGATGAACATTCGACCGCCGCCGACTTTCGCCTTCGACGTCCAATTGAACGCATTCGAAGCCTTTTGCTCAAGCGGCCAATGCTCGCGGAATTGCTCAACCCGGCCTTCAAACGTTACGTGAAGCGGTAATATTTTGCTTTTAGTTTGAACTTTGGGGTGTTTTGGCTAGCTGCTGGGCGAGTTGAGTGTGGCGATTTCTTCCAACGGAGGGGAGAGGGGACAAATCGATCCGATCAGAGAGCTAATTACCCCCCCCCCCTCTTCCATCACCTTTGATTCCCCCCGCCCCCTCAACTCCGGGATCAATTTCAATGATCGGTCTCTCCCCCCCCCCATTTTTTGCCTCCCTCCCTCGTCTCCTGCCTGGCCCATGCCGCCCAATTCTCCAGCAGCACTTTTCTTCTTCCGTTCCCAACCCAAAATCGCTTCTCCGCTGCCCTCCCCCCGTCCATTTGCCCTATTCTCTCAATGCAACTCCCCCCCCCCCCTGGCGGGTGTCAGTTGATTTGTTTTGACTGGACTGCCTGCTGCTGCTGTCTGGAGAGAGAAGAAAGGGCGACTATCGATTGTGCTCCCACCCCCCCCCCCCCCCCCTCTCTCTCTCTCTCTGAGGGAGTGGGGGCAAAAGTGCCTAATGCCCTCTGAGAAGGGAGAGAGAATGGCGGGCGAACGAACGAATGGCCCTTTTGGGGGGGGGGGGGGGGGGGACGTTTTCGCTTTAGGCTTACAAACTAGCCGGTCAATTAAAATGCTTTATAAAATGCCATCATCGCATTCCATCAAAAGCAAAAATAAAAAACAAAGAAAAATGCCCTCCGCTTCAGCGCCTTCGGCGGCTTTCGCCTCCCCGCGGCGAATGCGCGCGTTCCTCCGCGACGCGCTCGCGGCCCCTCTTCCGCCGCCGCCGGCGCCGCCGCCGCTTCCATTGCGACTGCCAAGCGCCGTGTCGCGCTGCAACTCTTACGGCGATGCCTGCAAAGCGTGCCGCTGCTGCCCCGTCTGCCGCCATTTCAATGTCCAAAGTGTTCGTTGCTTTCTCGACGGCCCGGCGTGATGCTCAACCACATTTGTGCCAAGAAACTTGTCGAATTCAAAAATGGTAATATGGGGGGGGGCATGGCATGGCATTTCATTGAATTGTTTTTGTTTGCAGTAACTCAAATTGTCGAGTTGGGCTTTCGTTCGCGTGTCCGGGACGCCCTGGCGGCGTTAGAGCGTATTCCGAACCCGCAGGCAATGCAATTCACCAAATTCTGTCGGCCGTTCACGGAGGCGGCCGACCACGTGACAGTTCATCAGCCGTCCAAATTGAGGTGTGTGTTGGGTGCTGCTGGAAAGTGCCGCCGGCGGCGCCATTTCTACGGGCGACTTATAAAATTTGTTTTTTTAAGTGACATTGTGCTGAAGTTTGTGCAAAGATGGAACACTGTGCAAATAGTGCAGACGACCCAACCGGTACCGCCTTCGCATCAATTGCCGTGCCATTCGATGACCTCCCCAACGACGGAGCCAACAACAAGCGGAATGGTCAACAACAACAGCAGCAGCAGTTGTTCAGCCTCCTCAACGGGCTTTTTCTGTGCCGTCTGTGGCCGTCTGTTTGGCCGATACGCCGATTGGGACGCGCATTTGCTGGACGAGGAGGAGGAGGAAGGGGTGCCGGGGGACGCCGGCGGCGGCACCGACGGCATTTGCCCGTACAACGGACAGCAACCGACGCCAATTGAGGCAAATTGTTACCTTTTTTATGCCATCGGTTGACCGTCGTCGTCTACCAGGATGTAACCGGATGCCAAAATAAGTCCGGAGAATGGCATGCCGAACCCAAATGTCCGGGAATCCGGCATCCAGTTACATCTCTGCCGTCTACATATTGTGTTAAAAGAAAGCATTGCCCGAGCCCTTATTTTTTAATCATTTTCGATATTTTTAGTGCCCGCCAAACGAATTGTTTCCGCGCAACGGACTTCCCATCGTCAGCAGATCAGCAACCGCCGAGTTCAACGACGAAAGTGCCAACCAAAATCATTCCCAACGGCAACAACAATGGCATTGTTCCACGTGTGCCCTGCAGCACTTTGCCACCCGTGCCGAATTCCATGCCCATCTGCTGAAGTGCGCATTGGCAGCCGCGCCCTTTTGAGCTGAGAGAGAGTCTTTCGCAAAGAATGCCTCATTTTCATTCATTCATCTGCCCGACCAAATCCATTTACACATTTTTACAATAAATATTTTCGGTGAAAGTCCGCTCATAAGCTTTCATCGCTGTCCCCCAGTGGCTCTGTGCCCAACATTTTCGGTCCTTCCTGCTGCTGCTGGTGGTCATTTTTTCATTGTTTTGCTTTCATAACTTGCGATGCAACAACATTTCTGATGAATGAATGTGTCGTGAGGGGGGGGGCATGGGAACATTTGTTCGAGAGATTGAATTGAATTGGGTCGAGAGTGTTTAGTGTTGTTTCGTATGCCGGGAAGGGGGGAGGGTGCTTTGGGAGTTGGAAGTCGAGAAGGATCGCCGGGGGGGGGGGGCTTTGGGAGTTGGAAGTCGAGAAGGATCTTCTCATCCACTCGCCGGCCGCCGCCAACCAGTCATTGAGAAATGGAAGATCGGTTGACTTGTGTAAATAACGCTGGGGGGGGAGGGGGGAGGGGGGGGGGTGGTTGTGCAGCGGCGGGTGTTGGATTTCTGTTGCTGCTGCTGGGCGGGGATTGACCGGATGGACACGAAGGGAAAGGGCGGCGGACCAGCAGAAGACTGACCCGCCCACCCACACCGGTCCTGCAATAATTTGTTTCATAGTCAAACGAATCCCATTTATGCCGCTTAACCATTGACGCGCGCCATTAGAATTGTTCGTTTTCATGTTTAAAAATTTGCTTGGCGATATGTTTTTGCATAAATATTCTTTTTTATTTGCCTCCGTTTTGTTGTCGCCGTCCGTTCACATTTACACAATTACGCCCTAGAGATGGGGACGGACACCGACCGGACGGGACCCGTAAGCCGTACTTTTTTAATTTCGAAGTTTTCGAGTTTTTAGGCCATATGTTTTACCCCCTACAATTAAATAACCTTACCCGGACATTAAAAAATTCCGATCTTTACTGGAAACTGAAGGCTGAAAGGGTCAACGATCGACAAAGCCGCCTCCCCTTCTCCCATTCACATAATCATACCTCAAATCTGCTCTTCATTCATTCTCTTATTACATATTCGCTATTCATTCCAATCTATCCGAACACAACAGACACAACATTTACACTTTTGTCACCCAATTGGCTGATTCTTCTCATTGTCCAACACCAAAGAACGAACAAAACAAGCGCAAAGTGTGGGAAAAGGGGTGAGTGGAGTGCGCTTTTGAATCAAAGAAAAGCAATTGAACATTTTAAATCTTTGCTCTGGTTTTTCAGAATCAAGAGATCCAACCTCTCTTGAAAAACTGGACTTTTTTGCATTTTTTTTTTGTGAATATTTGTATTAAGAGGCTGGTTCCTCAGCTGGTAGCGACATTAAAACGGAAATTCTCGAAAGTAAATAACCATTAAAAACCAGTTTTGTCCAATTGTTAACTGTCATATTCCCCTTCGCCTTACAATTAGAGCCACAATTATTTAATCACGTACAAGCATTCGAATCGAACACATTTTCTCACTTCACATTTAAGGTAAATTACTAATAGAAATTTCTCCAAAACTTGTCCGTTTTAAAGTGATTACATATGAATTGAATTGTAATGTCTGTTTTCATTTTTTAAGACTTCAAATCTTGACACCGACGGGAAACAATGACTCGGACTCGAAGCGGAAGTCGTTGTGGCGATGTTGTTCGCTATGTGCTCGGACAGAGTGCGCAACAGCAGAGTTACAATCAACACATTTACGACGACATCGACGTTTTTCTCGACTTTGAACACTGTCGCCCGAGCGATCAAGTTGGCATAAAAAATAATGAAAAAACCCATTTTTGATTTAATAGTTGATTTTTTATTTTTCAGGAGCGTGCCCTCTTTCTCGAGTTGGAGTCGGTGCTTCAGCTCGCCCTCCGTGCCGCCGATTGTTTGGCCACGTACGGCGGCGGCGCCAGCATGGAAGTTCGGGCGGCGTTGCAAAACTGTGAAGACGCGGCCGTGCAGTCAGCCTCATTCGCCGTCGTCCGGCAGTTCGTCCGTCGCATTCGCAAATATTTCGAAACGGCACAACGAATTGAAAAGGTTCAGCCGATTTGCTTTTATTTTGGCAATTTCCTCATTTTTGTGTTTAAAAAAACAATGCTGAAAGACGGGAACGTTCGGCCTGTGTTAGAACTGTCAAATTTTGATTTTTTTTTAGTTTTAAAATTTCACATTTTGCTGTTTATTTTAGGTCGTGCCCGAACTGTTGTGGGAGCTTTGTTCCGGACCTTTACCACCCGCCGAACAACTCGGCTCCGCACAGGCACTCTGTAAACAGCTCGCCCGCCTCATCGACTTCGTGTTCCGGTTTGACGCGATGAAAATGAACACTCCCGCGCTTCAGAACGACTTTAGCTTCTTCAGGTCACCGCGCATTTCATTTGCAAATGGGCAGGGTCGTAGCCAGGAAAAATTTTCGGAGGGGGGAGGGGAGAATCTATTGAAGTTCCGACTCATTTATTAAAAGATCTGTAACTCCTCCGCTTTTTTTCTTGCAGACGAGTGATCTCCCGAAGTGAAACGGCGGCAAGGGAAGCGGAGGGCGACTGCTCGCTCGAGTTGGCCAACACCATTTCGCTGTTCCTTGCCTCGCCTACTCCGATGCTGAATGCGTTGACCAACTCAACCACCGGTGAGATGAAACATTACGATTTTTTGCCAGTTTCTTTCCCCGCCGAGTCTTTCCATCGTCCGTGGAGGCGACTTAATTTAATGTTGAGCTTAAGGCTTTGTGCGTGACCATCCCGATTTGCCAGTGTCAAACACCACAGAAACGCTAACCGCCATTGTTTATGTAAGTTTTTCCATATTACTATAGTTCAATCGAACATTCAAATAAATTTCATGTTTTTTTCCTAAAATTTAACATCATCCGTACGCTAATAAAGGGAAGTCCTTCTGGCGTTTCATTTATTTAATTGCATTTGTAAGGCACGCGGCGAAAAAATGTTACTGTTTCTGCTTCAGATCTGTCGGCATATGCTGGAGCGGAAGGAATTTTACGACCGGCTGTCGGTCGATGAGCGCAACTTTTTTCTGCGTGTGATGGTCAGTGCGCTGATTTTGTTCGATCACATCGACTCGGCCGGTGCATTCTGCCGCCATTCGCCCGTCGATGTGCGGGGCGTTGTCGAGGTGGTCAAGCAGAAAGGGACCGAACAACAGGTCGAGCGAGTTGGGGTGGGCGAGGGTTGGGCAAATTGGAAATTAAAGGATTTGGACTTGATTTGATTTCTTAACAATGGCGGAGCTTTTCGAATATTTTCTTCCATTATTTAATTTGCAGGCTAATCAGCTGATGGACGTCCTGCGATATACTTCAAAGCATTTGAACGATTTGGAGACGCCAAAATCGGTGCGGGCGCTGTTCAATGAGAGGATGGAAAGAAACAGTTAGTCAAAAAACAAATCATCCAAACAAATTCCCGTGAAATCGCAAATTTATCAGTGTTCTATTTCCTTTTTATACTTAATAAATTCGATAGTTTTTGTTGGAATGTTTGTGGGGTCGAAAAGTAAGGAGCGAAAGAAAAAACTTATCAAATTTCCCGGTGTCCGTAGGTCCGCCAAATGGCTTTCTTTCAAAAAAACTAAATGGGCAGGTTTGAAACAATTGAAGCCATAAACTAGTCCATTCCCTCAAAACCAACAAATCTCCAGCATAAGAATGATGTTCATCGATGCAAATAATAAATAATTGAATGAAGGAGCCAAATAGTAAGTAAAATGAAATATTTTAACAATTGAAGTCTTACAATTAATTTTAATTATTTGGTAGACACTGAACACGCGAGTCAAAGAGCTCACCAAATAATCTCGGAGAACGTATCGAAAAGGGAATTTGTGGGGCAGGCGAAGAAGACGGGTGCTTGTTTTAATTGCGAGACATGCTTAAATCTTCCGTTTACTGGTTGTTACAACAAACGGGGTCCGAATTTTGACAAAATGGTCCAGCAGAACGGAAAGGCCACCTCCAATAAAAACAAACAAAAAAACACAAACAATTTTGACTGGTCCGGACAACCCACAGTTGGGACAAATGTAATTTGAAAAACAACACAGAGAAAATGACTTCCGCTAACAACTAAATGATGGGGGGGGGGGATGGATTGTCCAGTGAGCACAATGGGCGTGAATGGATTGATCAGTAAAAACAAAAATCTTTTCTGCCAACGAACAGACAAACAAACGGGAATATGTGGTAGAGAATGGCAGAGCCGTAGCCAATTTGAGTTTTTTTTCGTCCGTACGGCCCGTGGAGATCAACTATAATAAACAAGCAACCCTCAAGTTAAAAAAAAAATGGGAAATTTATCAAATGTCGTCAAGTCTCATGAAAAATTGCCACCTCAGCAACGCCTCTGGATCTCATTGGATGGTTGGCAAACATTCAAACGAAAAAAAATGAACATCATGGGGCTTGGAGGACGAGAGAGAAGAGCACCCAACCAAAAGTCATAAAACCAAAACGAATATGTAATTAAACATTTGTGATTTTCTCTCAAAGCACGGCACATTTGTGGGTTTTTTTTGTTGACGGATTCCCCGGACGGGTCAAAGATCATCAAATAACAGCACACTTCCGCTTTCGTTCCTGCTGAGGCGGGTCCAACGCCGCAAGAATGGCCTCGTCGAACACATTCTTCAGGCCCTTCTAAATTATTTGGTATTTTCCAAAGGTGCCAAATCCCCTTGAGTTTTTAAAACAAACATCGATTTTACTAATCAGAAAAAAACATTATAATTAGTAAAAATAATTGGGTACTTGTGCGTTATGTGTCAACAATTAAAAAAAAATTATTTAAGTGATTAAAAACGATAAATAAAAATTTCTATCACGGGAATTTTTTTTACCAGGTGGTTTTGCCCCATTTTTGCATACCAGATTTTTTGTCGTTTTCCCCCCACTACCGGACATTTTGTCCACGTACGCCATCGTTGTCCAATCCTCACCCGGTCGACCGTATTTAACGCCCACTTCGAAAAGCCAAACCTGAGTGAGTGCCGAGCACTCCACATATTTGACCGCCTTCAGCTCCTTGGCCAACCTCTCGCCCAATTCGGCCGGGATGGGCTTCATTTTGTTCTTTGCCAGTTTCTCGCAAGTGGCGGCGTCTTCACGCAAGTCCACTTGTGTTCCGACCAGGAGAAATGGAGTCTTCGTACAATGATGCAATATTTCAGGAACCCACTGAAATTTACGAAAAACATTCATCGTGATTACTTTTGAAGTAATAACAAAAAAACATTATGGAAAACTCCCGTTTTAGAAATCCAAAAAATAATTCTTCTTTTTTTTTACAGAACCGTGGCGAACTCGTCGGCGAATAAACCTTTTCTTTGATGTTCTCAAAAGAGGCCGGCGTAACCACGGAGAAACAAACGAGAAACACATCCGTCTGTGGATAAGAGAGCGGTCTGAGTCGGTCGTAGTCCTCCTGGCCCGCCGTGTCGAACAGCCCCAGCGTGTACGGCTCACCACCGATCATCACGGTTACCTTCAACGTTTAGTTGGGATCATTTAAAACATTGCCAGACCCATGTGGGGAGTGGTCGAGAGAATTGACTGGAAACAGATCAACCAAAAAAGCATGAATTTTCTGAAGAGTCTGTGACGACTGATCATTGTCATGATTGAATATGCCAAAAGTCTTGTCGACCATTCCCCTTTGATGTGATTGATAAAAACCGCGTAGTTGTCGAACACCGTTGGCACATATTCATTGGGAAATTTGTTGGTTGTGTACGAAATGAGCAAACACGTCTTTCCCACCGCGCCGTCTCCAACCACAACGCATTTGATGGTTTGCATCTTAGCGCTGGATCCAAAACTATTTTCTTTGACAGCGAACAATGGCTGTCGATTAGATTTTTAAACTAAAAAAACAAAATTTAAGTAATAAATGGATAATAATGTACATATTACTATATATTTAGTTGTGTCTCTTCTTTAGCATATTAAAGAAACGAACGTTTCTGTTATCAATGGAATAATGTGTAACAGAAGGAGGACAGTCGGAGTAGACTGATTTGTGAGAGAGAGACTGACTTGGCTATTGTTTAAACACCAACGAACGAGAAAAATTTAAAAAAAATTGTTTTTTTTAATGATCGAAAATTTTTAGATTTCTTTGTTTTTTTATTGTTTGTTGTTTGGGCCTAGGGTTTTGACCGACCGACAAAAGGATTAATTTATTTATATTTTGATCCCGGTTTTGACAATTCTATCTAACTGTTAAGCCGTTTAATATTGTTTTGATACATTCCTATTCTCTTGAGTAGAATTTTATTAATACACAAAAGAATTTGCCATTGCCACATGAACACTTTTTTTAAAGAAAAGTTCTAAAGTTTGGTGACTAAGCCTTTCATTTTCCTTTCAGTCCATTGATTTTTTTTTTCAAAGAATTTTACACGTGAAGCGAAATGAGCTTGTCAGGTCCAGCAGTTGATCAAGGTGGAAGGAATCGGTTGAAATAATGTGGTAATGTTGCATTTAAGGTGAAAAGAACAGAAAGCTCTTGCACGATTTACAGAAGACCAAGCAAATGATGATGAAAAGTCCAAGGTAGTTTAATTGAATGGCTTTTTTCCGGATTTTCCCACACCCCCGTCGAGCATTTCGAAAATTAATTTTGGCTCAAAATATTCAAAAAGCATGAATTAGAGCATAGTTGCTTTTTCATAGTAATTTTGTCCTTAATGATTTATGAAAATTTTTAAACTTTCGGCTCGTATTCGAGTCAGGGGTTCTAAATTCGTCAAAATAAGATCAGTTTAGATTCTACACTCTCGAAAACCCCCCGGAAGCACTCTTGACTTTGAAAAAAACAATTTTTTTCAAAAGAAGGGGGGGGGGGGGAACTTTACTATTACCAAAAATTCGTTCTCCATCTTCATTAGTGGCGCGGGTCGTAGCAATCAGCCGCCACTATTGCCATCCATCTCGTCCTTAACGTGCGGAGTGCCCTTCCCGGGGGATGGCTCTTCCGGCTCAAACCCGATGCAGGGCGCTACGGTTGCTGCCACCGCGGGTGGGGCTCAACAACAAGGCGTATTGGTAAACAAATCCAACGCATTGTTCGCCAGCAGCATGGAAATGATTCAGAAGTCAAGCATAAACTTCTATCCGTCTAACTCCAACTACGGCAATCAGCTTCTGCCCGGATTTCCTCGGTTTTTGCCTGATTGAAAGCCAAAGGACATGTTTTGTAATTGGTGATGGGATTTCAATTGTCGGCGTTCTTTCTTGTAATTACTTGATTCCACCCAGCCCGGAAATTAAAAACCTGAGCCCAGCCGTTTTGCACCTAATTCAAACAAACACAAATTTTGTTACATCAAATCTTAAATGGACCGATTCCTTTGGTATTTAAATGTGCAACTAAGTTTATTCATAAAATACAAAAATGTTCAAAATCCTTGAGAAACAAGCAATGAATGCGAATTGTGAGCTCTGTTTAGGAATTTCGGACCCGAATTTGAAAAGGTTGAGCAGTCGAAGCTTCGGTGACTTCTTTCAAATGACCATGCCCGGATGTCTATTCTTCACATGTGATTTCAGATGGTCCGAACGAGCGAATCGCATTTCACTAGAACAATAAGCACACTGGAAGGGCCTGTAGCCGGTGTGGCGTCGGTAATGTCTGAACAAAGCACAAGAAATAGATCTCTTTCCCAGTAATCGTTTGCGCTGTATCATGCCACATTCCGGGTATGGTATGTACCACGCAGTGGTGTTACAGTGACCTGGTGAGCTCATCACTTCGTGCAAAGCACCAGCCGCAGTCCTTCCAGTCGCATCGGAACGGCTTTTCGCCGCTGTGCGTTCGCAAGTGCGCTTTGAGATGAGATGACTTGCTGTATGCCTTTCCACAGCCGGGATGTCCACAGCGATGTTGATGCCTGAGGGGGCAACTCCGTTAATTGGTTGGATGGAACCCACCTCATCGGCTTGGAGGGAATCTGCTGTTTCTCCCAGCCATCGCTATCATTGCCTTCAATGTCTCTCTCCTTTTCCTCGGTCATCCTCCATTTCAGGATGATTTCTGGTGTTGTGCAGCGCTCTGTTCTGCATTGGTCCAACTTAGGCGATTTGTGTCCATTTTTACTTCTTTTTCCACATATTTCATCACATTTATCGTGATTTATTCTGTTGATTATGCTCGCTGGTCCACCGTTTTCCGTTTCGAAACAATGTTCACTGTTTTTCGAACCATCGTCACACATTGCCATATTGCGCTTTCTTCTTGGCTTGGGCGGTGAGCCGAGTCGAATTGGAGGCGGTGGGACTACAGCGTATTGGTGTGGGGTTTGAGGAAACGAAGAGGAGGAAGAGCAGGGAGACGAAGAATCCAATGGCGACTGCTGGGCAAGTTGGTTATGTGGCTTATAGCTGAAAAGATATTTCGGAGCCTCCTTCAACCCGTTGACCAAGCACATACCTTGCCGACGCGGACGGCGCCAATTGCTGGTGGAATTGGTTGTTGGTAGCCGTGATCATTTTAGTCGCTATTTCCACCGTTTTGTTGGTGATGCTGCCGCTGTTGTTGTTGCTGTTCATCAGCAGCATTTGTTGAATGACCGGTGATTGGAGAAGCTGTTGTTGCTGGTGAGCATTGTTCAGTGCCTCAATGATCAACGGCGAATGGAGCAGTACCGGGATGGGTGTGAGCGTTGGAGAGAGTGCAGCAGACGAAGAATGGGGAGGCGGTGGGGGACCATCGGAACCATGATAAAGGTAGGAGGGGTGGGACGATGGGGCCGCCGAAAGGGCGTAGACTGAGCTTGGCATTGATGACAGTGCGGACGGCATTGTGTTTTGAAAAGACGAAAGAAACGGTGATGCTCGGCAATTGACTGCTGAAATTAAAAATGGGATTTAAATGAAAAAATTAAAAACAAAATGACGTGTTTTTACCTGCTGATGCGTTTGTTTGTTGTAGAAGCATCAGCTGATGATGCTGGTTGTGTTGCTGATGGATGAGCATCGGCGTCTCCAACGGCAGTATTGAACCGGTGGTACTGAGAAGTGAACGGTCAAAAGGCGAAAGACTCGATGCGACACCGGCGCCAAACACATACTCCAGAAGGTCCTGCCGAATCTGAAAACCGCAGGGATGGAGTTAGTTCAGTTACGTCTCGCCATGGAATTCCGGCCCCAATCGGGAAAACCAAAGGTCAGAAATCGGTTACATCCGGTTTGGCCGGCAGAAAGGACTAAACCAAATAAATTTGGAGCCTTTTTTGGCGAGCAGAGAGGGGAAATTTTGATTTTTTGACGAAATGTAAATTCAACGTTTATTATTGTACGTATGGACAAAATGGTCTAAAAATTGTTTAACCCTTTGGGGGGTTTTTCACCGTTCCTGGCTATACAGTTGCTCCATGTGATAATGGTTACATACACACCGAATTTGATCTCGCGTTCCGGGAAGACTTACTTCGTTGTTTGCTATGCTGGTCGCTGTTGTCGTCGTTGCACCCGATGGTAAAGCGACTTTTTGTTGTTGAATGTTATTCAACAAATTCGGCTGTTCATTGCTCATAATTGACTGCGGGAGAGACGTGGCAGAAACGGCGGCAGAAAACATTTAAGTTAAAAGTGCGAAAGTGACACATTAATCAGACCAGGCCTGAAAACGGGAAAATGAATTTCAAAAACAGCGAAGGAATCACACCACAAAAATAGAACTGCTGGGCGAAAAGGTCTGTCAAGATTGATTTGGTTTGTGAAAGGGACTTAATCGAGCGGAACGGAAACTGAAAATCTTTCGAATTCATGCGACGGGGGGGGGGTAATGAATTGGTGGAGGTGTCGCCGGATACTTAACAATAAATGGGGGGCAAATAACAGAAACAGACCATCTAACAACAAAAGTTAGTCGTACGGGGGGGGGGGGGAGAGGGGGGGGGGGGGAAAAAGAGAAAGTTGGGGGAATGTTGATCAATTCAGAAGAATGGGTGACAGGTTGGGGATGGACGGGACGGACTGACGAAGAGCGTAATAGAGGTAAAAATCGAAAACATAGAAAAAGAAGCAAAGACCGACCGAACCGGTGGGAGAAAGGCTGAATGGGGCATGAAAGGGGGGGGGGAAGGTGACGAACGAATGAATGACAGGACGAGTTTCTCTTTTCTTCTTGGGTTTACACGTGTTGCGTGACCTTCTGAAATGGGCATTCAATGGATGATTGGGGGGGGGGGGGCAGAGAGAAGGCCGACCACAGGTTGAATTTCGACTTTCTTCTAATTTTGCCCAACTTTCCCGATGGGGAAAGGCAAAAGACCAATCGGTTTTGCAATGTAACATGCCAATTAATCATCAGCATTTTTCACATAAGTGATGGGATGACGGTTTGGGGGGGGGGAATAAATGCATGTCGATCAGTGCATAGAAGCGAAAGAAATCGTAGAAATTTGCAGATGAAAATTTTGCAGTGATAATTTGACCGGACCAAAAAGGAATGAGCTATTTACCTGCGGGATTGGGTGTAAAATGGAAACTAAATGCGTGAGGCACGAAGGTCAGATGACCAGCCGCAAGGAGATTGTTCGGGTAAGTGAGACAAGATACGAACATCGGAGTTACCTATTTGTACAACAGCAACACATTGGAGTGATATGGTGAAAGAACACACAACACAAACGGTGACAAGCTTAGCATATTTTATCTTTATAAATTTATGATTGCACAACAAAGTCATTTAGAAGTCAAATCAGTACGCTAATTCGGTTTTACGGACACCCGCTAATTCCTTTTCCCATTCTTTTGGATAAGCGCCAAAATTGTGTCAATTTTGGCTTCAACATCACGGATATCCATCTTGACAGCGGAAACTTCCTTCTTGGACTCGCGCTGTTCTGCCTTCACTTCACCAATTTCATTTCCAATCTGACTTTTCAGATACGATCCGAAAGTAACCATAACGGTTATGATTGCAGATGCGATTGCTACCGCAACACCTAACATGTAGCGTTCAGCCTTCCCTTAATAAATCGAAATCTTGAAGTAAAACAATTAAATTAAAAAAACTAACAAGCGGAATCAATCGTCTCGCTGCGAAGACGGTGAAAGTAAGCGGCGACTTTGTCGGAGATAAGTCGCTCCTGAAATGCCGAAAGGTCCCGGCCGAATTCAGCGAATTTTTGTCCCAATTCATTGATTTTCTGGCCAAACGTTGACAGGGCGCCGTCATGCTCGTCCAACCTCTTTTCGATTGTAACCTTAGCGTGTAAATATTAAAAACTCCAAACATTAAATTCGGGTTACCGGAGACGTTGAGGTGCAAAAGCCGCGCACTTTGACCGTCTTGCCGCCGCCGAGGTCCACCATTCTTTCGTTAGATCCGACTGTTGAACGGGGTCAACATTTTCAAATTCTCCAGATAGTGAATTCCAGTTTCGGAACTTACGCGACACGCTGCTGACGCCACTGCTACTCCACACATCGCGCGACTTCAGCGCGGACTCCTTCAGGACGGGGCTTCTTCTTCCATTGAACAGCGAAGACTGTGCAACCGATGCGAGAACGACGACGCCACCTCCGACCAGCCCGACGCTGAGCACCACTTCCTTGATTGTCGTCTGAAAAAGCATATATACTATGTATAAAGCCTGATCTAAAGGGTAACCAGATTTAAAAGTCTGCCATTAACGGGCAAAAAACCTATTATAAAAAGTTCGGCGCCATTTGTTAAAGCTCGGCGCCAATTTCTTAGACCTCGGCACCTTAAGTGCCGCAATCCTAATTTTTCTCCTCCTCCGCTCACCTTTTTCTGCAGTGCCTCTTCCATGGTCAGCTGTCGCCCGCTGTGTTGATCGTTCACACTCGGCGACCGCGCGTCCAGAATGCCAAGGTTCAGCGCCTCCTCCAACGACAGCGCCCGGTCCGTGCCCGGCGCGAACAACACCCCGGTTCTCAGGTTGAGCAGTCCCTTGCGCTCCGCCTCCAACACGTGGTAGCCCTGGGCTGGCACTTCAACAGAGCCTTTGCCACCGGTGACCGCCCGGTACACGGACACGCCGCCGGGCCCGCCCACCGCGCTGTTCTCTGTTCTGCGCACGCGTACCGTGTTGACCGACTCTTGCAGCTCCTTGTCTGGGAAAATCTTCGGTGCCAACTGCTGGCCCGTCTCCGTCACTGTCTCCTGCGTGCGCTCCTCAATCGTTGGCCCGACGCCGGAGGCGCGTGACGGCACAATCCATTCACTTTGCGCGTCGATCAGCCCTTGGCGCATCGCCTCCGCAAGCGTCACCTGAGGCATGCACAATGCATGCATTGAAACCAGGCATGCAGGATGCATGCATTAAAACCAAAGCACAACCACACCTTCATGGCGGCACGCAGGGAGGTGAACATGCCACGATCGTACGCCTCGCGAACGGAGAGTTCATGTTGGAAGCGCGGGTCGACCATCACGCCTTTGGAAGCGTCCACGAGTCCCTTAAAACGATTAGGAAGGCGTTTAGATTGATAATGGTTCATCGACACCTTGGCGACTGCGCGGATCAACGACACTTCCGTGCCACCGTTGGACAGACCGTTGGGGGCCGTAAGTATGTCGGCAAGTGCAGCATCTACCAAGCCCTGGTGGGACAGCACACGTTCGGTTTGCACCTGTTAAAGTTTAAGACTGTTTGAGGAATCTCGTCCATTTGAGCTTCCCATCTCCTTTTAGCTACGGTAAGCCCTGGAGGGGTGGGGGAGGAGGGCACGGTCAAAGCGGGGTCAACGCTGGAGGGGTGGGGGAGTAAAGCACGGTCAAAGCGGGGTTAACGCCGGAGGGTTGAGGGCAAAGATGCACAATGGGGGGGGGGGTGGTTAGGCGAGGGGCGGGTGGGCCGGCGGTAACATTTCTATTGATACCACTAGGGTTGGTCCCAGACCGAAAATGCGATTTATAAACCTGAATAAAAGCGCCGTTGTCTGAGGTGGCGATCATCTTCGGCTTTACCAGAGAAATGGTGCGACGCGAAATAGGAAATTTCAGCATCATTTTACCGTTTGCTAAAATATGTTTTGGGCATATACTTATGTCCGATACTGTATATTCAATCCCAAATTTTGGCACTGTTTCGCAAATATGTATAACTTCTCGAGATCCACTTTAGCTTGCTGAAAAATATCTTTTAGTCGAATGAAGCTTTAATGGTTATTTTGTTAGGAGTGTTGAACTTGAAAGTTTATGGTGATGGGGTTGCCCGGCCGTTTTGAAAGAACAATCACAATCAATGATTGGAATTTTTTAGTCTTTTTTTGTAAGGGAAATGAATACAAAAGTCCGAAGTAAACATTGTGAAAATGATGGAATGAGGAGGGGCGTGAGCTGCAATGTGAAAGCATTATAGGTCATTCCACTGTGCATAGAAAACTTCTGTACTGTCTCGCTTTTTTTCTCTAACCGTTCTCTTCTTCTGGCGTTCTTCCAGAAAAGTGAAAAATTCGATTTTGGCCAATTTGACTACATACAAACTTTTTAGGGACAAGTCAGTCTCATTGCTTCCTGTTAGAACGTATTTTATAAATAAATCCGAGCTTTGACATCGATCTTCTGAGTTGGGCAGAAGTGAAACAAAATTCTCAAAAAAACAAATTGTTCGAAGGGCTGGTTCTTTAGAATTTTAATCAAGCAAAAGCTTAACGAATGGGCGCTTCTGATCCGAAGGTCTAAAGTTTTATAACTTTCTCCGGTCTAAACCGATTAGGTCGAACATTATTCCAAATAAAAACTTGCGAGGAGAGTTTTAATTAAGCAAATGCTAAAGTTATGGCCAAAAAACTGAAAAACTCCAAAAAAAAGGCCATTTTGGAGGTTTTCTGCCCATAAATTTTTTCATAATTATCAGATCGCTTAGTTTTTTCTTATCAATTGTTTCTCCTCATCGAGAGTTTTCATTTGGTATAATGTTCGACCTAATCGGTTTAGGTTGAAGAAAGGTATGAAGCTTTCGACCTTCGGACCGGTAGCCCGATTTAGGATTGTTAAAACTAGGGTAGGCCGGGACCGGGATTTTTGGAAAAACCGGGACTGGAAAAAATCCGGTCAAAAAAACAGGGACCAATTGACATTTCCCGGTCTCGGCCTACCCTAGTTAAAACGACGAAATTTTTTTTCGTGCATACCTAACTCGTCAAAACAAGGCTGCATAAAATAGGTAGGTTAAATTCTAAAGATCCCCACCGGTAATGATAATAGCAACATTTATATTTGTTCTGAAATTTGTTCACTTAATTTTAGCAGTTCTTTCCCAAGATTGACAATTTTCACACGCCATAACATTTTTTTATTAAAAAAAAATTAATTTTTATCAGTCGTCATGAGTGACTCTGGTCGATCATCGATAGTGCGAAAATGCTCGTCTTCCAGACTTATCCGACAGTTCGCTGTACTACTATCATTTTTTTCTTTGTTATTCAAAGAAAAAGTTCATTTTTAGGAGACGAATATAACCTGCAATGGCGAGGAATATTTGGATGGCGGAGAGACGGCTAAATTGGAGAATCGGTTTGTGTTCGAATGTGCGTGGGAAGTCGTAAATAAAGGTGCGCCGTTTGTACAGATTTTTGTATATTCTATTCAATTTAGTTGGTGGTATTTATACCGTTTTGCGGACGAAAGCTCCAATTAGCACGGACGAGCTTGGCGGCCAGTACTACATGATGGTCTGTCTGTAAATGCATTTCCGTCATTGCAAACAGAGGGAAATTATTGCAATTTTAGGGTCCTTACGTGGAGGAGAGAGTTCGACTGGAAGTGGAGGTGCTGGAGCCGGAGACAGCAAATCTTAAGTACACACTGGACCAAATGTACGATTGGGGCTTTCGTGTCGTGTACGGACGGTGGCTGATCGACGGGTACCCGAAGGTGTTGTTGTTCGACATTGGGTCGGCCGCATGGAAACTGGACAAATGGAAGCACGAGGTTATCCTAATTTGATAAAATACTTTACAAAAACTGGTTTTTCTGTAAAATAATGGGTAGTTTTTGCTTGGAAGGTCATTCCAAAAAATAAAATTCGCTTTTTGTCATTGGAGTTTTAGTTTCAAATTCAACATTTTCCTCAGCTATGGGAAACGTGTAAAATCGGCGTCCCGTTCCTCGACCGTGAGGCCAACGATTGCATCATTTTTGGCTTTTTGGTGGCAATATTCCTCAAATCGTTTTTGGACTCCTCGGAAAACTTTCAACCCAATGTTGCGGCCCATTTTCACGAATGGCAATCAGGCATTGGGCTAATCATGTGCAGGTCAGCAGCATATGTCGTATATTGATTGCTTATTTCTGACTACATTTTGACAGGATTTGGAAATTGAACATCGCCACTTTGTTCACCACCCATGCAACTCTCCTTGGACGGCATCTCTGTGCATCCGGGGCCGACCTCTACAACAATTTGGCAACGGTTTTTCAATTTATTTCATTGCGACATTTTCACCGGTTGTTTCGCTCAAATTGACAATAATTACATTTGGTGTAAAAGTAATATATTTTTTTTTCAGTTTGACATGGATCGGGAGGCTGGTCGTCTGCAGATTTACCACCGCTACTGCTTGGAACGTGCTGCGGTCAACATGGCGCACGTGTTCACCACCGTCAGCGAAATCACCGGCCTTGAGGCGGAGTATTTGCTGAAACGGAAGCCGGACATTTTGACGCCCAACGGCCTCAACGTGGTCAAGTTTGCTGCGCTACACGAGTTTCAGAACTTGCATGCTCAGAACAAAGAGAAAATCCATGATTTCATCCGAGGACATTTTTATGGGTGAGATTTTAGGCTTAGCCTGGGAAAAGATGTTTCTCCACTCATTTAAACTTTCTGGTTGTCCTATTTCAATCAATGGTTGCCTAATACTTTGCGCATGGAATGCGTTGTTCTTTAGCCACATGAACTTCGACCTGGACAGGACTCTCTACCTTTTCACTGCTGGACGTTATGAGTTCTTCAACAAAGGCGGTGATTTGTTCATCGATGCGCTTGCGAAGCTGAATTACATGCTCAAAGTGGGCAACATTTGCAAATTGACATTTTGTCGTTTTGGTCAAATTCATTTTGTTGTGTTAAAGACGACTGAGGACAAGCGAGTGAAGGGCGTGACAGTGATCGCTTTCATCATTTACCCGGCCAGCGCCAATTCGTTCAACGTGGACTCGCTGCGAGGACAGGCCGTGTGCAAACAGCTGAGAGAGACCATTGCCAAGGTGAAGGACAGCATAGCGTCACGCATGTTCGACTCGTGCCTACGGTATTGAAACCTTTTTTGGATTTTTAAAGTTCAAAACAAATTTATTTTAGGGGCAGAATTCCGGACATGGAAGAGTTGTTGTTGCCGGCTGAGCGAGTTCAACTAAAGCGGTGCATTCTCTCGTCAAAGGTGAGGCGGCGGCTGTGTGGGGTTGAGTGAACTTTTTTTTTTTGTTTTATCTGATTTTGGTTGAATTTTGTTCATTGGCATTTTGACTTTGGTTGCTCTTTTTTAGCGCGACACGCTGCCCCCAATTTGTACTCACAACATGGTGGACGATGCCAATGACCAAGTGTTGAATGCGTTCCGACGTTGCCATCTCTTCAACGATGAGAAAGACCGTGTGAAGGTGGGTGGGTGCCTTTTTAGGCATTTTAATTGATAATCGGATGAAAACAAAACAAAAAAACACCGACACAGGTGATCTTCCATCCCGAGTTTTTGAGCTCGGTCTCACCTTTGATCGGACTGGACTATGAGGATTTTGTGCGCGGCTGTCATCTGGGCGTTTTCCCCTCTTATTACGAGCCATGGGGATACACGCCAGGTACTGTGTCAACTTCATGCACTTCTCTAGCAGTTTAATCAAACATGCACCAATGTTCCCTCTAAAGCGGAATGCACTGTGATGGGCATCCCTTCGGTGACCACCAATCTGTCCGGCTTCGGTTCATTCATCGAGAAGCAAGTCCCCGACCACGACAACTACGGGATGTACATTGTGGACCGGAAGAGCAGAAGCCCGGACGAGTCAATCCAACAATTGTCTTCCATCCTTTACAGCTACTGGTTTGTTCTGATGTTCTTTGGACAGCACAACTCCCCGTTCAGCACATTGTCACGCCGTCAGCGAGTAATTATCCGCAACCGGGCAGAACGCGTCAGTGAATTGTTGGATTGGAAAACATTGGGCGGGGTGAGTTCCTTCAACGAGTTTGTTGATCGGACATTATACTGATCTTCTTTTCAGCTTTACCGTGAGGCTCGTCGAATGGCACTAAAGAATGTCTATCCCGATTTTGAAGTGCGCATGTCTGAACGAGTAGCGAAGATGCCGCGACCGTTGTCCGCCACGAGCACTCCGGCACACAGCGACGAGGAAAGCGACGTCGAGTCGGACACCACCGCTCAAGAGGAACACGAGGTAGGTGGAAGCAGTGCAAGAGATGGAAGCAGTGCAAGAGAGGGAAAAGTGGGAGGGGGGGGGGGTGTGTTTTTATTAATATGAGATTGCGACTGGAATCCGATCAGATTCTCTGTGGTATATATACAGACTAATGGCGGTTATTTGTTAAGAATTTGGCATGGAATGAAGTCTCTGCTTGAGCCTCTGCTGTGTGCGTTCACAGCCCTTACATTAGACGTCATCACAACCGTGCACCAACAACATTCTTGGCACATTCTGTCCTTTGACTCCCCTCTCCCTTCCCATGTTTCCCATCATTCTCAGTCCTCCTCCTATTCATTAGCAAATTTTGTGCCATCGTTTCGGCGTTTGAATTTTCATATATTTACACAGCCTTCTCCCTCACACTTCCGGTTCACATGTGTTAAAATGACAAATTAATTGATTTGCTCACCTTCTATTCTGTTTGTGTTGGCCTCGTTCGGTAATAAATAAATAAGACCATTTATTAAATAAAAACAACGAATGCAATTTTTGTCGAAACTTTGTTGGTATTGTCTGTTGACTAGAACCCGGTAAAAAACGCAAGTTCGAATTTAGTGGGAGTCGGAATTCCGACTTCTCTCCCACTCCCGTTAAAACTTGGTGTGCCAAAATTAAGTTAAAGCTCGAAAATTGGCTGGGTTGGCAACAAAAAAGGCGAATTTTTGTTTTAAAAAAGTTTATGCAAATAAATGAAAAAAATGATGCATTGTACTAATAAATGTTGGAATGGATGTGTGTGTACTAAATAATAAATGTTGGAATGGATGTGTGTGTACTAAATAATAAATGTTGGAATGGATGTGTGTGTATTAAATAATAATATTGTGGAATGGGATGCATAAAAGTGTGTCCTAAACAACAGGCCAGTAATTTCAACAATCGCCAAAATTACTTTTGCTTTTTGTGAATATTTGGAGAAATTTGGCACATAACAAAAGCGTTTGAATCCCCCGGGGGTTTGGCCTGCTCTCATCAACGTTAAAGTGCGCGGATGAAATTTTGTTTTCTGAGCATTTTCCGGGGAATTTCTTTTGCCTCATTGCGCCTTCTTTACTGCTTTGGCTGCCGTCGGCTTTTTGCCGAGCAAATACGAATTGACGAAGAAGCGAATGAAGAGGAAGGCGAAGGCCGTGTAAATGGAGAAGCAAATGCACATATTCTCAATTGACTGCTGACACACTGTCGGACGGGAGGACAACAGCTTCAGACGCGCGACGTACAGAGAAATGAACACGCCGATCAGCATCTGTTGGTGTGGTGGTGGTGGGTAATTGAAGCTAATTCCAACGGTATAAGGCTCGCCTCCTCCCCCCCCCCCCAATCCGAAAAGGTTGCTCACTTGGGTCGTTTGCAGTGTGGTCACACTCATCGACACCCATTTGGGGAATCGGAAGCCGAGACTGGAGAACGTGTAGTAGGTGTACATGATGGCGTGGACCGTATAGTTCAGCTGAATGAACCAGCGTCCAGCTGCAGTCAGTTCGGTTGCGGAATGCCAGCTAACAACAAATTCAAAAAAAAAATCGTTATCACTCAACCCGAAACTTGCCTGTAGACCAACACGACCGAGTGGTGGAACCAGTGGAGGAAGATGAGCGGGCGTTTCCTCAACATCAGCAGAACAGTGTCCCCAAACTCGGCCACTTTCGACAATGCAAACAAAAGGGACCAAAAGGCCGCCACCTCACTGGGCTGAATGGACAGACATACGGAGTCCTGAAAGGCAATTTTGTACATACTGAGAAAGCGGTTCCCCTCTCTCTTTCCTCACCTGGAATGTCCTGTTCGTCATCACGTACAAAAACTCTTGGCCGAACCTCCACGCACCCATGGCGCTGAAGATGGCCAGGCCGGCATTCCAGAAGACCAGGAAGTTGCGCAGTTCGAACGGCTTTCTGTCGCGCATCCACCACTTCAGATAGTGAATGCCTTCAAATTCATAACAAATAAAATGTCAGCTGCTTAATTGAGCCATTAAATTTCAAAAAGAGCCCACCGGCAACATAAAGGAGCACCAGGTAGAAGGAGACGCGCCAGTGGCGGACGAATGTCGTGTGCACTTCAGTCGGGTACCACAGGTGCTTCTCCAGTGCCCATTTGTCATCGTATTCGTACGGCACGTAGTAGATGGGATTGCCAACTCTCTGTGGGTTATGCCAAACTTCGTAGCGACCAGAAGCCATTGGGACGAAGTACAAACGCTGTGTTTAGCTAAATATTGAAACCCATCAACTTCTATACGACTTGGGAAAGCGAAATAGTGAGGGGAAAAGAATGGTGGGGTGGGTGATTGGCAGATTAAAGAAAAGCAAAGAACAAAAATCCGCGGGTTTAGCAACCGGGACACCCAGTAGTTTTGGAATAGGTTCAGTCTTTTGGTTGGAAAACGAACACCAAGCAGTCCGTTCCTTTTTGGGGAGGGGCGTCTATCAGAGATTAAAGTGGTTGTTGAATTTATCTGAAAATGGTTGCCATTTGCAGCCGTTTTATATTCACGAAATTGCTCACCCGCGTTTCGTGCAATCGCTCACCCGCGCCTTTACTTTAAAACGCGCAAATTCAATTTTGGAAATGGAATTTTTGTTGTAAAAACATTAAACCGTTCGACCGAAGGACACAAACCCAAGGTTAAGGGATGGAGGGAGGGAGGGAAGGAGAATTTGGAAAATTTCACAAAATGTTCGACCAACTGACATTAGCAAAAAAAAAAAATCACAAGATTGGCACACACACACACCCACACCCACACCCAAACATCCAAAACGTCACACTATGCGCAACACAAGAGAAGATGTGTTCATATCAATTAAAATTATTGTGCAATCACCTCACCCCAGTGCAGTCAGTGACTGTCCATTCCACTCCAGCCCCCCCCCCCCCTCTCCCCATCTCCACTATGTACGTTTTTGCTCTGGACGCAAAAAAAAAATTTTTGTTTAATCCTTCCTTACAACACAACACACGGTATTGACCCTATAAGGGGTATTTACCTATTGAAATTAATTTAAATAAATGTCAAAATGAATATTGTTCTGTGAACTTAGGCACAGGTCGCTCGTCTCGTTTTTTTCAATAAAACTACAAACTTTTTTTTTCTTCAATTTCCCTTCCATTGAAAGTATTCTGGCCAAATGATTATTGCTAAATTAGTCTCCCCATTCGAGTAGGGGTCATTACCGTCCCGCCACTACCGTCCCGGCCACTACCGTCCCGCCACTACCGTCCCGGGCCACTACCGTCCCGGGCCACTACCGTCCCGGCCACTACCGTCCCAGATGAAAAAGGGATTCGGGGGAGTGGAACCCGAATTTGATCTCCGTTCCGACCAATTCCGAACCCCGGACCCGAATTACATTTTTTCAAATAAAAAATCTTCCAAAAACAAGTTAGCCTAAAAATTAATCAAAAAGCATGAATTCGATCGTTAATTGCGTTTTCGTTGTAATTTTTGCTTTTTTAATTGATGTTGCAACTTGCAACATGTACATAATTTGAAAAAATTTGTCACCATTTAACTTTTGGAAGTTGTACAAGCAGCCCCCATGTTAAAGTTTTTGTTGTTTTGCTTGGTTTTATTTCTTGATTGCATTGTTGACGCTACATTTGAAAAAAAGTAGTATAAACTGAACAATGTCACTTTTTATAAACATAGAAAAAGAAAAAAGGGCTGCCGGTCTGATAAGCCTAACTTAGGCCTAAGCCACCCTGGGTTGGGGTCGTTAGGCTTAGGCTTAGGCCTAAGCTTAATAACCTAAGCTTAATAACCTAAGCCTAGCTTAGAACGTTGAGGGCATCGAGACACATTTGGCTGTGGGGGGATTCAGACAGGAAACGGAAAAAAGCAAAAAAACTATTCAAATGCGATTAGAAGCTTAAAAAGATGTAAAAATTCTAAAATCTATTCGGAATGTACTTTTATTTTACAGATCACATTTTGCGTTTCAAAAAAGTTGGTTGGGACGGTAGTGGCCGGGACGGTAGTGGCCCGGGACGGTAGTGGCCGGGACGGTAGTGGCGGGACGGTAATGGCCGGGACGGTAGTGGCGGGACGGTAGTGGCCCGCTTCGCCCCATTCACATCACAACTTAACATCATCTTTTGACAAAAACTGGTGTGCACTTTTCCCAATTCTCGGAAAGGAAAATGAATGGGGGAAGCGTCGAACGAAACGAATGATTTGACCGCAAACCCCCCCCCCCCCCCCCCAATCGAGAAGTCTAAAAACTGTTGGGGTGGAATAGAGGGGGGCGCGAATGGACCCTTTTGAATGTGCGGACTCCGGAATGGGCAATGGTGGGCGTCGTCGTGCATTGGCTTAGATGGGACAAACACAACCCGTTTGGCCAAGTGGCTATTTTTGGCCGCTGATTAAATGGGGAAAAGCGATCGTATCGGTCGATCTCCTCCTCTCTCAAGCATTGTTTTGGTGGTCAAATCATTCTCTCAAAAATGGAACCCGTAAGTGTCAAAAATGCTTGTTCTTTGCATTCACATAAAAGAATTGAATAAAACTATCGCCGACCATTTGATCATTCCATTCGATTAAAAAATTAATCATCCTTTCCTTCCTCCAAAAAATGAGTTACAACAGAGAACACCGAGTTGGCCGCACACTTCGAAGGAATTTTTGATCAACTATCGAAGTTCCTTATTTTTTGTGTATATTAATTAGGGACCGTGTTCATATTGACCAAAAACAGCCGAATAGTGGCCAAAACATTGACTAAAAACAGCCAAAATATTGGCCAAAACACCAAAAAGTGTCAAAACATTGACTAAAACGGCCAAAAACCAAAAGTACAAAGTTGTTTGCACTAAAATTCGTCAATCTTATCAGTTTCCCTCCCACATTACAATTGTACTATTTTGCACGTTTTGGAAAATTTTTACCAAAACAAATTTTTGAGTAATACCCTACAAATTTTCTGATTTTTAAGGCGAATTAAAGAAAATGTACCTTATTTATTCGGCAAAAAATTTCGATATGATAAATAATGTGCTGAATATATTATCCGGACTTGCATGAAACGGTCAACTAGCTAAAATGTCAAAACAAACAATTCTGCGCTTCTTCGGTATGTATATAATCGGTTGGAAACAAAATCACGCCAAAACTGAAAGAAAAAACAAAATTAAATTCAGAAATTATTGTTCAATGGGCGGGTGGGTGGCTAAGTAAAAGGGCATTAAACAAAATTTGGTATGCAAAATTGTGTTTGTTTGGCTTTTCGATCGATTGTTCGAATTGACTCTGATGAATGGTGGTGGGGGGAGGGGTTCACGAGATTTTGCTCAAACTGACAGTTATTGTTAACAAACATTGTATTAATGAATTGGGTGTCCGTCATTCCCCCTCCCAACTTTTATCCCACCCTCCGCCGTTCCTCTCCCCCCCTCCATTCATTGTTGCTCCACGCCCTCTTCCTCCCGTCCGCTAATGCTCCTTCTCTTCTTCGTCTTCGAGTGCCGTTCGCTTCCTCCTCCGTCGTCCTTCCGCTCTTCCCCTTCCCCCTCCTTTTTCTTCTTCTGCTTCGCGTCTTCTTCGTCGTGTGCAAATTTCTTCGTCCCCTCCTCCTCCTCCACTGAGTTGTCTTCGTCCCCGACGCCGTTCTCCGTCGTCTCGCCTCCCCCGCCTCCGTCCCCGAGGCGTCGCTTGCGGAGATGAAGCTGCTGCGTCGCCTTGGCCATGTTACTTGCGTCGATGTACTTCTGGAGCATGCCGTACAGGTTGCCAATGGAGCCGGGAGAGGCCTAGAAAAAGGGCAAACAATTATAAAAGCATAAAATTTACACAATAATAAAAAGGATGGAAATGAAACTAATTTAACAAACTTATTTTGTTGACATTTTGCCCTTAGAATTGCTAGATGAATATTCAACAAAAAAAACAACTGACTTGAATCAGAAACAGTTGAGGAAGTTCGGACTCGCTGATATGTGCGGAAATTTTCAAGCGCTTCTCCGACAATTCTTCCAAAATCATTTCAGGAAAAATTTTAGAGTTGATCAGCACTCGTTGGTTGCCCGACTGTCGCCCCACTGAAAAAACGTTCATTCACCGATTGTTGGTCAATACATTTTTAAACTCTGTTTTCGTTTTTATGTTATCGGAATTTTGTCAGTAAAGACAAATCCCTTTTTTGCTGTGATTGTGTCAGGTAACCTAGTCGGACGTCGTCCCTGGCGTCGATGTGCTGGTTGATCTTCAGAGAGCCCATCCCACGCTCCTGCCATACTTTCGTTTCGCCATTGTACTGGTAGAATCGGCAACTGATCTGTTAAGCAAAAACAAATCAAAATTTGTTGTGGCATCTTAAAATGAACAGAAAATTTTGTTGAAAAGGAGATTTGATTGTAAAAATAAGCTCGATTTATTTGTATGCATTGATCGGCCCGTTCACTCACATGCAGCAAATTCAACTCGTCCTCCTCCCCCGTCTTGATCTTCTGCAGTTCCGCTTCAGAAGCATCGGCTGCGAGTTCACCCGACTGACTGCATTTTCTCGCCAATTCTTTGGCCGACTCGCCCAAGCCACCCATTGTCAGTGCACTTTCCACTGCTATACCTCCGCTTCCGTTTGAAATCGAAGTCGGAAATGTCGATTTCCACTAAAGCTTTATTTGTTGACTCTAATATAGAGTAGTTAAATTTAAAAAAAACATTTATCCCAGGTCCTCCCTAAAGATCCATGTTCCTAAGAATAAGCAAAAACTAATCCAGTCAAACCATGTTGGCTGTGTCCGCTCCGGTCTCAGTGCTTTTAGCCATTTGCTTAAATATTGACGAAACATCCATTGGTTTCCTGTCGACGCGACTTCTACTGTCGCTACTTTCGGAGCTTGGATTGTCTGACTGAAAAGTAAAAATTCATTTTTATGATCAATTACCAGAGACAATTTCAAAAAGTAATTGTTTATAGGCACTATGATTCGTTTTTGATCAGATTTTATCCCCAGTTCCAACTAAATTAGTTTGTAAGAAAACCTATTTTAAATCACTCCCTCAAAACCCAAACAAACTTTGCCGCTAGTGACCCGCTCGAACACGCGCGACCCGAACACAAATCCGTCGGATATTGCTGAAGTGGACGCTTTTTCTTCGCTTCCATTTGATTGGATTTTTTGATGAAGACCCAAATCAATTTTCACATCCGTTTTCTTTTGAAATTGGCCAGTGCTCTCGCCCCACAGTCGTGAAGCAGCACTCGACAGTTTTGAAGGAGGCAAATCCATTGGAGAAGAGCGGAGAAAGTAAATCGGTTGTGATGCTAAACAACAAACTAATAAACCCAAATTAATTTTTTATTGAAATTTTTGAAATGCCAAATTGCCAAGAATTTAATGAAAAAAAGAATCCAGGACAAATCCTCCATGTTACCGATGGTTTTCTGGATGTTTTTGTTAACATAGAGATGCACTAAAAATAGTCAATTAGGTAATTGAATTACTCTGAAGATTTTTTTGTTTTTGAATGCCTCGAATCGATTAGTAAAAAAATGAACTTTTTTTTAGCAATTCTTTTTCAAAAAATGGCGGACGAAGAAGAGGCGCATCAAACTCAAATTTCAGCGGCCAATATGCGTATTCCGGGATACGGAATTCTCGGAGACTTAGGCATCGACAATTTATCGACGATGAATGCCAATTCAGCGGCGTTAGATGGGGCTCATGTGGCAAGGATGACGGAAATGGTCAATGGAAATTGCGCTTTAAGGAACCGAAATGTTACCGGAAATTCTGGTTGTTTAACAATTGATCACTGATTTTGTTAGCTTCAAATTCGCCTTTCAGAGTTTGATTCCATGGCTGGCAAACCGAATGGTCTTTCGACGCTTTCCGGTGTGTTCGCCCCCGTGACCATCTCGATGTTCTCGGCTCTGCTTTTCCTGCGAATGAGCTTTGTGGCGGGTCAATTGGGCTTTATGCTGACGGTGGTCGAGTTGTTGCTCGCTTATGCCATCATTCTGCTCACCGTTCTCTCTCTTTGTGCCGTCTCTTCAAACGGCGCCGTTGAGGGGGGCGGCGTTTATTGTACGTGTTTTTGTTGGAGCTTACATTTCCATCTTTTTCCGATCAGATATGATCAGTCGTACGCTTGGACCCGAATTTGGCGGTTCCATCGGCGTTCTTTTCTTCGCTGCCAACATATTTTCTTGTGCTCTTTACATTGCCGGATTTACTGAAGCTCTTACCAACATTTCGGGTGAGTAATGCCAAACCCCAAATCCTTACATATTTCCTCCTAATTTTTAGGCATTGGCGACCTTTTTGGGGGAAAATTTGTGCACTGTGTGATGGTCAGCGTCGTCATTCTGTTGCTTTGTTTGTTGGGTGCCGAAATTTTTGCGAAGACGGCACTTTTGGCACTGAGTCTGATTGCGCTCGCTTTTGGCTCCTTTCTTTTCTCGGTGTTTGTCCAACCCCCGGCCGACATTTCAATTCCCGTCGACAACACTTACGCCTATTTGGTGCCAAAAAATGTGTCCGAACCGGAGGGGGAGAAAATTGTTGAACTGAACCGGACACTGACCGCCCGTTACACCTCATTCAGGTCCAAAATGACAGAAACAGTTAATAATATACAAACAAATGTTGCAGAGTGTCCACTTTCTCCGACAATTTCTTCCCCAACTACACCCGGGACTACACCACCGGTCGACAGACCGACTTTGCCTTCATGTTCGCCATCATTTTCAGCGGGGTCACTGGTACGCTTTGGCTGAACAAGTTGAATTGAATTTGTGGAATATTTTGCCTGTTATTTTAGGTCTGATGGCCGGTGCCAATATGTCGGGTGAATTGGCTCGTCCAAATGTGTCCATCCCACGCGGCACTCTTCAAGCTGTGTTTACCACACTGTTCACCTACGTGCTGACCGCCTTTTTGCTGTGCTTGTCCTGCTCGCGCGAACTTTTGCAAAACAATTATATGGTATTTTGAATTGCTATACTAACCGGGCAGGGCGTTGTGATTTGATAAGGGGTTATCGTCAGTAAGAAATTGAATATTTCAATAACAGTCTGGCGACGTTGAACCCCGTTTTTATTGTTCTTAGGCCATGGTGGATATCAGCAGTGTGCCGTCGATGATAATGCTTGGGATCTTTGTGGCCACTTTCTTCTCTTCAATGAGCAATCTGATCGGAGCATCGCGTGTGCTTACCAGATTTGCACAGGTCAATTTTAAGAGTCTATTATTTGAAATTTGAGTTAACATTCAGGACAAACTGTTCGGCTCTTTGCTCAAGCCGGCCACCATCGAAGTGGGCTCTAAACGGAATCCCATCATTTCGGTGATCATCTCCTGGATTGGTGTTGTGGTATGTTTTTGGATTTTGTCTAAATAAAAAATGAATAATTCTACCTTTTCAAGCTGGTTTTGATGATCGGTGCAATGAATCGGATCGCTAAGATCACTTCCATACTCTTTTTACTCTCTTATATGGGCGTTAACATTGCCACAGTAATTTGTTGTGATTTTAGTTAAAAATTGCCAAATTACACATTTTAGCTTGCCCTCGAGCTGACTTCGGCACCGAATTTCCGCCCTAACTTCAAATACTTTTCATGGCACAGCTGCGCTCTGGGCGCCATCTCAACTGTTCGTCCAAACTTATAAATAATTTTATTGGAATCATTAGTTAAGGTGGTCATGATGCTGATCATCGACGCGTCGATGTCTGCCGTTGCAGTGGTCATTCTGATGCTGTTGATCATGATACTCCACTATCAGGTAAAATCTCATTTATTTTTTGCGTCCACGTTTATCGAAAATTACGTTTTCGAAATTGTTCAGGCTCCAATTGGCTCCTGGGGCTCCATTTCGCAGGCGCTCATTTACCACCAGGTGCGCAAGTACTTGCTGCTGTTGGATGTGCGCAAAGAGCACGTCAAGTGAGCATTATTTCATTCACAAATAACTCATGGGGCTCATTCAAACACTTTTTTAAAAATATTTGCTGGAAACCATGTGAAGGTGGTGTGACCCCTTTTTCAGATTTTGGCGTCCTCAAGTGTTGCTATTGGTGAATCGACCGGCCACCAGTTGTTCACTGATGGATTTCATAAACGACCTGAAAAAGAGCGGGCTTTACGTGGTTGGGCACGTCCAAAAGGGACAAATGGCCGCCGATGCGGCAACAATGGACCCCCTCCAACAGGTAGAGAAATGTGAAGAATGAACGCTTTACGAGTGTGAACAAACCAAAAAAACTTTGCAGGTTTTCCCATACTGGCTTTCTCTGATGGACTACTTGAAGTTGAAAGCGTTTGTGGAGCTGACTTTGGCGGACAATGTGCGCAATGGCATTCAACAGGTGGCGCAACTTTGCTTTTAGTGAATGTGCAAATTTTTTAAAAAATCAGAAAGCATAACACCCATTTCACACTCAATTAAGCTGATCCGTCTTAGCGGTTTGGGCGCGATGAAACCGAACACGGTGGTGCTGGGATTTCACGAGTTGGAGTCGTCCGAGGCAGCATTGTCCGAAGCGCATTTGTTGAAGGATCTCAAATTTTCGAAAATTGGCCGTGCGGAAGTGGTTGAATACTTTAACGTAAACCAATTGCACTACTTTTATATACTTCTTATTTGATTAATTTAAGGATTGTCAGAATAATGAAAGGTCATTGACAACAAAACGATTGAATGTGTCGGAATATGTGCAAACATTGAACGATGTGGTCAATTTGAATAAGAATTTGTGTGTAGCACGCCATTTTGAACAGTTTGACCGAGAATTTGTGTTGAGGTCTGTTTTTTTTTGTTGCAATTTTTTTTTTAAACAATTAACAATTAAAGGCAGGCAGAGCGTCGTTACATCGATGTGTGGCCTTCGCATTTGTTCAAACAGAGCGATGCCTGCAAAGGAGGCGATGACGGCGTGTCGACAGCTCCCGGGATGGGCCTTCGATGGGACAATTCGTCGCTGTTCGTACTCCAACTCGCCTGCATCCTCTCAATGTCCAGCAAATGGCGCAGTGCCACCCTCCGAGTGCACATTTGTGTGAACAGTTTGCAGGTGAGGAAAAGATTCAATCCAAAATCATTTCCCATTAGTGTCTTTTGTTCAGGACATGCACCACCAGGAACAGCAGTTGAAGAGCATGCTCGAGCAGCTGCGCATCAAGGCCAAGTCGGTGATGGTCCCGTGGGACCATGTGGTGCAGCACATCGACAAAACAATGGCCACGAGAGTTGGAAGGACATCGTAAGCCGCCCAATTTCCTAGTTGTAAGACTTTTCCTGAAACTGTTTCAAATGTTTGGGCCTAAACAGTCACTCGTTTTTTGTTCTTCTGTTAGACGTTGTTCCACCAAATTTTCACTCCGCCTTTTTCTCCCCAGGGACATCACTGATTACGCGGAGAAGTTTGTGCGTGCAGTCAACGAGACCATTCAGCGGAACAGCAGCGGCGCGGCAGTGTGTTTTCTGAACCTGCCACCTCCGCCTCCGGATGGCACCAAGGCGGAGCAGTACTTGGCCAAGCTACGACTGCTGACCGACTCCCTCCCGCCAACACTGCTCGTCCACGGTCTCGCGTCGGTCATCTCCACAGCACTGTGAAGGCAAGCGGAATGATTCGAAACAAATTTTGATGGCATTTAATTTCCAACTTTCTGTCATATGTAATCTCCTCCTCCGATAACACTTCCCCCAATTCTTATTGTTGCCCAACCCGTTTTTATTGTGATTCCTGACAAATTAAGCGATATTTTGTAATTTTATGTTCGTATACTCAAAAAGTATTCTTCCTTTACATCATCGCCCATTACATGATGATTCTTGTATCTTTGTATAAACAAATTTCCAACCCTACGCGCTTTTTTGAACTTACGATTTAAATAAAGATATTATTGTCCAGAAAATTTTTAGACAATACAAAAAAAAGCTTGACAAAATTAAACTAAATAAAGGAATGAATACAGTATGTGTGAGGGTTAGCAAATTTACTGTCGCTTTCGCTTATTCTCCACCGTCTTCCGACCTTTCTGTTCAATGAACACCGTCCAATTCCAGACAACCATCCGTATATTCAAATACAGCCAGTAGACAACGAATACGCCGAAGCTGAACAGGGCGTTCAGCATCGGGAACAAATGGGGCAATCGGGCGGGCGGCCGGACGAGCAGTTGGAACACACAAATTGCGAAGGACGGCACCAGCGTGGCCCAGAAAAGGGTGCTGTGAAGCTTAAACGACAAAACAATCAATTTGAATCGGGCGGGTTTTTCAAAACCAAATGGCGGCGACCATCGCTGTTGCTGCTCGCGTCGGTTTGGTGGCACTGACTGTTCAACAGCAGTCGGAGAACAAATGGATAAGCGAAGAACAGCAGGAGCACTTCAGCAACGCCATCCTTTAAGCACAGCGGGTAGAGACTGAAGGGAATGGAAGCAAATAACGATTTGCTTTTGGGCCAATACCAATCACCTGAACAGCGAAACGTTCAGAAAGAGTGCGGTTGGCCTCCGCAACCTTTCGTCGGTCAGCAAAAGGAGCGCGGGTCTAAAAGCACAACAGCGGGGAGTTCAGACAGAACACAACGAAAATTGCCGGCATTTTCAATCAAACAACAACAACAACAACGCACATTGTAGCGAGCAGAATGGACTTTTCGTGCACTTGGAAAGAGAACAGAAAGAAGGCCAACGCGTTTGATGTCAATGCGACACGCAAATTCGAAGCGTTCGGTCGGTAGCAAAGACAAATCAGCGACGGGACACAAGCGAATAGCACCAAAAGGGTACTGAAAAAAAGGAAACAAAGCATTTGAACGAATTGACATCAGATAATAGCCGCTTAATCAAATGCTTAACCAATTTTCAAAATGCAAAATACCCCAATTTATGGCCAAACAAATTGCCTGGCCTTGACGAGCACAGCCGTCGAATAAATTTGTTTGAATTTGACCAAAACGGAGGCACAGCACCAAAAGTTGGCCACCTTATCCTTAAAGACGGCATTTCAAAAATTCGAAAAATAAAGACAACAAATTCACCTCGAAAAGGCCACGATGGAAAGGGAAGAGGCGTCTGAGGACTTGGAGGGCCAAACCGGACTCGGGCCACAAAAACGGACTCCACAAAACGGCAAAAGTGACCGCCACAACGGAAGCCAATGCCAGCAAGTTGAGTAAACTAAATAATTGGACATAAAAATGCAATCAGAAAATTGTGATTATATAACATCGCCATGCCTTTGTCCAATTGCTGAGCATAACAACGGTCGGCGTTTGTCGGTGTGGACGATTGAGCGGGTGAACATAAAAACGGCGATGGGCATCGCGTGGTACAGCTCCATTTGCTTGTGGTTGAGCGCCAGCACAAAGAGAAAAGCAGCCGCGGCGAGACGGCCCTTCTCGAGAGAGGCCACCGCCCACAAAAAGAGGCCGAGCGAGCAGTGGTTGTACTGACAGTGGGCACAGTCTACGAACAGCAGTCCGGGGAACAGCAGCGCGGCACCGACCACGCCGAACGCCTGCAAAAAGAGGACAAAATTTGGCAAAAATCAGCTTCACATTGCCAACAGTTTTTGGATAAACCCCGCAAAATTCTCTCGTTACTCTCCAAAAGCATTGACTTTCTTTCAACAACAAACCGTCGTCGATTTGTCTCTGTTGTTGGACATTTTGTCCTCCCTTCCCTCTTCCGTTCGCTGTCGGCAAAGCAACTGGACGAGCGCGGGGGCAAAAAGTGCGGACATTGTCACAACGACAGAAAGTCGCATGAACAATTTGAGGCGGGGCCCTTCCGAGCCGCGCGAATCGCCCAATTGAACCCAACTCGGCTCCACCAGAATTGCACTTAAAATGCTTTTTTTGGAATAATCATAAGAAATAAAATGTCGAAAAACTTTAGTAATTTCCTTCTTTACAAAGGCAAAAGACTCATCAAATTATTGTTTAATGAAATTCTATTCATTATTATTGCAACAAAATGTCTTTCAATCATTTTTCGGAAAGGCGGGGGACAACAAAATAAAAAACATTTACATCCGCCCGAGCAGCCATGAGTGATAGGCAGTCAGAGGCGGATCTAAATTTTCTTTGGATATTTAATTGCGTTGGAAAATTTAAACAAAACAAAAAAATTCGGGCCCATTTAAATAGGCAACAATTTCAAAACGTACAGTCCAGCCCCCAATAGTTCAAGTCGTTCGCGGACGAATTGACGTACCTAAACATAGAAAACAGAAACATCCGGGCGATTGAACGGCTGACAAACCAATCTTTCGGCGGTAAATTCACGGCAATTTCCATCCAATGTCGTTGTGCCTCAAAGTCGCCAAACATTGGCGGACTTTGATAGCCTGAAAATGTGAAGTTTTAGTTAAAAGAGTTGTTTTTGGAGGGGGGGGGGGGGCAAATATTTTCAC
Organism: Globodera rostochiensis; assembly: GCA_018350325.1. NCBI lineage: Eukaryota > Metazoa > Nematoda > Chromadorea > Rhabditida > Heteroderidae > Globodera > Globodera rostochiensis. The sequence continues at coordinate 1,075,088 of JAEVLN010000015.1, read as the reverse complement.
CCGAATAATTAGCGACGGAAAGCACCGCCTGGAGAAGCATAAATAAGGCCAAGAAGAGGCCAAGCGCGGCCCTATCATCGACCAATTGTCCGTTTTCTGTTGCAAGCCGCGCACACTCTCCGAGCTGGTCCTTTGACTTGCCGAATCGTCCGAAAGATTGCGCCGGCTAAACGTTTTATTACCCAAAAATACTTTTGAATTAAGCCCGTTGTTAATTATTCTGATAAAAATGGTCGCTTTTTAACAAGCAGAACTCGGAACAGAACATGGCACCTCCCCCAACACGTACACGCAACACACCAGACCTTAGACGGAATGAATTTGAAGTCCGCTGCTTTACTCATGCTGTGGAATTACCAGAGAAAAGCAGAAAATTTGTGTTGATATTTTCTAAGAAAAGAAACGACGGTTTAGATGGTTAAGTAATCTTTTTTGGCAGGATTGACCATGCTTCTTTCACTAAAAAATTGTTTCAACAAATTAACGGTTTATTTTTCAACAATTTTAATTAAAATTTTTTTGGCGATCTGTCTGAAGCATTTAAATTGAACACTTACAGTAAAATAAACAGCAAAACTTGGCAATGGCACAAAGTGTGCTGTAAATGTTCGCCGTTTTGACTGATTTCAGTGGCACGCTTAGGGCTTATGGTAAAGCGACAGATTGTAAATTTTAATAAAATTGCACAAATAATAAAAAGCAAAAACTATTTTGTTACTATTTGCGCAAGACAGGGCAAATGCTTGCCATTTTTTTAGGACAAAAAAATCAGCAAAATGCATCTGGAAATTAATACAAGAAAGACAAGTAGGAAAAAATCACTCAGAGTTGCAGAGGATGCAGAAAAAAGCAATAATAAATATCTGACAATCACTCTTGATTTTTTACAAGCTTCTCCTGTTCTAACAAGGCTTGTAAATCACCTTTTAAATACTTTGTTGTGTAATTAACTTTCTCAGAATTGATAGGAATCAGTCGCTTTAAATTTCTGTTGACACAAAACAAATTCTCTTCCCCTCGGCGTTTTTTTTGTTTTCAAATTCTCCTCAAATGTTGCAAATTTCGACCGTTGTAAAAGGCGCAGTGATTTTTTGTGTACAAATAAATGTCCGATCATTTAACACATCAGCCACCGGTGGTGCTTCGGCGGGTCCCCTCGGCCCATTGACGGAGATGGCAAAGTTCGATAAAATCGGGGGGGGGGGGGCTGTGAAGAGAGAGAAGAGACAATGCTCCCCGCCCCCATCCCCTCGAGGCTCTCTCTCTTCCCTTCTAACGCCGCCGGCTACGGAAAGCCACAACGTCTGGGAGGTGTGAAAAGGGCCCCCGGGGGGGGAGGGTGAACGATCAGCAGAGAAGCTGAGAATATGGGAAGATCCTTCGCTGTTTCCCATCCTTCCAAGAAGAGCAAAAAAAGTGGGGGGAGTGGGGGGGGGGGGAGGAATGGTTGCCGCCTTTTGCTGTACAATGAATGGACGGATAGTCGGAGGGAGGGGGGGGGGGGGGGGGGAGGAGTCTCAGCCCCGGAGGGGAGGGGGGGGGGGGGGGGATGGGACTTTGGCCTATTCATCCGTTCCATTCATTTCACTTCCACTTCTCCCCCAAAAAGCTGAATTCCATATCATTCACCCCCCATAAATCATTCGACCCGGGATGTTTATGTACTTACCTACTACCCCCCACCCTCCGACACTTCGAAATTATTCAAATTTACTCAATTAAAATGATGCAATTGCGTAAATATCAGCTCGAAATTTTTATCTGTTAATTGGAATAAAAGTTTCTGTTGGTATTAGCCATTTGCAGCAGCAAATGCTAACACAAAAAAACAAAAGTCCCAAATGTTGGCAAAATAAATAGAGGCGCCGTCCAGTCCCCACATTCATTCATTTTGTTCTGTTCTCGTTGATCAATCCCTTCACAAGCGGGAAAAAGCCCCTCCGGCGACCGGCACACTTTCGCCCGTTATGTAACTGGCGTCGGACGAGCAAAGAAAGGCGACAAGCGCGGCACACTCTGCCGGCTCGCCCAACCGGCCCATAAGTGTGCCAATGGCCTCGGCACTGTTCCGTTCGTCAGCGCCGTCCCAAAGCTAAAAATGAGCCGACCCATTCATTTCCTTTCCTTATGTATCCTTTTTTATAAATGAACTAAATTCCCCCTCCCCCGAAGCTAAGAAAGGTTTTGGAAAAGGAAAAGCATGACGTCACTCCCTTCCCGCCCGCCTGCCCACCGCTTTGCTCATTTTGGTTTTGATAATCCCTGGCGCAATGGCATTCACGCGAATGCCTTTGGGTGCAAGTGCTTCCGCCAACGCTTTGGTGAGGCCGAGCAGTGCCGTCTTTGTGATGCCGTAGGCGGCGATTCCCTGCGGTGACCGATACGCGCCGATGGAAGCATTGAAAATTATGGAACCGCCGCTGAAACAAAAGCGTTACCGACCGATCAATCACCCAAAGAGAGCCAAAAGCCAATCATTTCATGGGGTTTTCGTTCAAAAACAAAGCGATTTTTGATTGTTTTTTGTGCATTTTTCAATTTGTTAAATGTCCGACCCGCTCCGTTCGATTTCTGGCGTGAACAGCTTGGCGAGCATGAAGCCCGCCTTGACATTCACGTCGAACAGTTTGTCCCAGGCGCGCTCGTCCACGTCCAACAGGTCGCCATAAATCGGATTAATGCCCGCGTTGTTCACCAGAATGTGCACACATCCAAAGCGCTGGATGGTCGTGTCCAGCAAGCGGCAACGGTCGTCCGCATTGGCCACATGGCAAGTGCAGCTGAACCAACGGCGGGGGGGGAGGGAGTTGAAGAAGTTCAGACCAATAAATTAAAACGATTTTTATCCCGGTGAAAGCGTGGCAACTTTTACGCCACCAATCTGTTGTTTTACGGGGGCAGAGGAGTTCCCGGGGATCTTTCTTGTCGTGTTTTTTGGCCAACAACATTTTTACAATTATTTTTAAACGTTTAGGGCACTTTTGTATCGCAAACCGGTGGCTTAAACGTAAAGCATACTTCAGGCATAGAAAGTGACCTATTAAAAGTGATTTTTACGCGTTTTGTATTTTGAAATGGGCGATAATAGGTAGACAAAGCCGCATTTATTTCCCATTTTAAATTAATTATTTATTTTTGTTAAAATAATTCCATGCCCGCGGGGGCCATTTGGACTTTTTGGGAGTGAACGATTTCAAATGGCCCGCCCATTTCGTGTCGAATGGGCTTATTTTAGGTGTTTAATTGCGACTCCAACCCCAAAACGTCCGAGCGCTTCAGCCCCGAGGCGACCAGCTGTTCGACGGCTTTCTGCACATTGTCCCCACTCCGACTGCTGACCACCAACCGGGCCCCCTCATGTCCTAAGCGTTCAGCGATGGCCAACCCGATGCTGTGAATTAATTTGTGACTTTTGTTAGCAAATTTCCGAACATTTTTAAAGTTTAATTTAATTTGTGTCATTCCGTCACCCGTTTGTGGCCGCTGTGATCACCGCCACTTTGTTCTCCAATCGAAATGCTTTGTATTTTGTGGTAAGCATCACACGGCGGCTGCCGATTGATCGATAACTTGAATTTAATTGCTCTAAAACGATGTAAATTCCGTTCGCCCACCGATTTGTTTCTTTCACCTACAAAATGCTTCTTCAAACACAACTTTATGATAGCTTTTTGAGTAGGGGTGCCACGCCGACTCGGCCCCGACATCGGGTTTTTGTGCTAAGAGTGCCTTTCCCAAAAATTATGCCATCGGCGCCAAAGCGTGCCGACTAATATTATACATATTGAATGTGCATGTGCATGTGGTGCATCTACAACCATTCCCCCCCCCCCCTCCCCAACTCCCAACGGAATCGATTTATTTGACACGGAATCGGAGGGGCATTTGAAAGATTGTGTTTATAAATTATAATCAAATCATTTCATTCATTCATTATTTATTGCTCGCGGGGGGAGGGGGGGGGGAATTTGGTGGGACAAAGAAAATGGGGGGAAAGGCGCGCGTCGAATGGACGCATAAATTGCGGTGATTGGCGCAGAGATAAAGCCGAGCCTTTAAGCAATCGACCGACCGAAAGCGGACCTTTTTTTTTGTGATATATTAATTAATGCATTTATTTTTAAACTTTAATTTTACTTTTAAAATTCCGCAAAAAATTTGTACATTTTATATAATTAATGACTCTCTTTCTCACCGCGGTGTGGGAGACGAAAGTAAAATTTTGCGTTTTAAAAATTGTTGCTTGCGGTAATTTTCTGTGTTTCCAACTTTCGTCTCGGCCGCCCCGGCGGCGATAAAAATATGAATTGAATGGTTTAAAAGTATAAATATTTTATATTTATTTGTGTCTGTTCTCTTTCCCTCCCCCTCCTCCTGCTGTCCCGTCACGGTTCACCGCCTTCTCCAAATACGCGTCGTCTTTGCAATTGTCGTCGTGCCGCACTCAACGGCCGATAGTGCGAATGGGCGCCGAACGAATCGAACAGCTGGTCGAACTGCTCCAGCAAGTGGTGCTCCAACAGCCAATACGCCAGTTGGACAAGCAGTGAACCGCTGTAGGACTGCAGGAAGAGCATGTACAGAATGGTGAACAGTTGGGCAGCCATTTTATGATGTTCAGCCTAATACCATTCGCTGCTTGCTGCTGCTTCTGCTTGCTGCTGAACTGCTTGGGGATGAGCGATAATGAAAATGGGAGGAAAATTTGCATCCAAAAAAGGGAATGTTGGGGGAGGGGAGCAGCAGCAGTTGAATTGCTTTACAAAATGAAGCTTCCACCCGTCCGCACTCTTTCAGTGCTTCTCCGACGGCTGTCATGTTGCTGCTGTGAAGCAGCGGGGAGGGAATAAACGGGGGCGGGGCGACTGGTTTCTGCCGCACAATTCCTTCACTTTCATTATAATGACAAAGTCTCCCCCAAATTCATCACATCGACGACGAAAATCAATGAAATGCAAATGTAAAAAAATGATAAAATATAAAAAGTGAATGGAGGCGGAGGCGCGGGGCTCAAAACGAATTCGGCTTTTTTACACAAAGAACAAATTGTGAAATGAATGCCGTAAAATGGCGCGCGCGGTTCGCTGGCCGTTCACCGCGGCGCCCCGCCCCTTTCAATGCGCGCGCTTTGACGCCCCGAAAATTGGCCACTTTTTAACCAAAAAAAAAAGATTTTTGGGCTTTATGTCCAATCAATCGTTGCGCCGAAATGATTGGCCCGAATAGAAATCTTCAAAAATAAATGGAGGAAAAGCCCATCGCGGGGGGTTGATGGGAGTCTGGCGCTTTCGAAAAGAGTGCTTAGGCTATGATTAGGATTTGATCTGGCAGTCTGGAGAGACGGGGCCCCCTCTCCCCTGCGGCGTCGTCTTCGTCGGCCATCATTTGCCCTTCGGCGGCATTTCTTTCTTCCGCCTCATTATCATTAGCATTATCTTCCCAATTCTCTTCTTCCGTTTGATCCTTCCGCCTCCAATATCCGCCGCCGCTTTCCACGCTGTTCAAGTCCACGGCACTTCCGTTGAACTCCACCGAACTTCGCCGCCATTCTTCCGCAATTGCTGACGAAGTCGCGCCCGAAGGCAAATGTTGGCGCCAATCATTTTCCACCAAGTGAATGTCCTTAAAGTGATCGCAATTAAGGGCATTTAAGCCGAGGGGAAACTAATCGCAATTTATTTTGATTGGATTTGTTTTGTTTCAGAAATACGACAAAGTTGGGGGACGGGATGGATAAGCTTTTGTTCTGGCATGTTCAACCTGTTCGACACGTATCAGAAAGTGGGCGATGATCAGCACACAACCGGCCGTCCATACAATTGTCAAACATTTTCCAATGGAAGTCAGCCACTTGTCGTCGACTTTGGCACCGCTGTTGCTGGTTCTGCTACTGCTCGTCCCCGTTGGAGTGGTTGCCATCATTTTGCCGTTATGGCATCAAATGATGGCATTTTCCATTTACAATGGCGCCTTTTCTACGCGTCCCTCTCACTTGACAATGCAAATGCCAACACTAAAGTTTCCTTCCATCCATCTTATGATTTTTTTTCATTTTTATTTTCACACTTTTCCATAACCATGGCCTAGAAGCTGAGGGCAAAATAAATCCACGTGTAATCGGAGAATGGACAGGAAAGTGAGCGGCGATGAGAGGGGGGGGGGGGGGGGAGGAGGCTCTCTTCAATTTGGCCTTTCCATTGGCTTCTTCATCCGTTCACCTCCATTTGCCTGCCGTCCGTCTCATTCTCTTGGGGGGGGGGGGCGGAGGTGAGTGGATTTTGGGGGGGGGGGGGGTAAGTGGATCGGATGAACGGATGGAGTGGAGGAGGTGAGGGGGGGGGGGGGAGGGGGGGGGGGGTGAGGGGGGGGGGAGGGGGGAGAACGCGCGCTGCAGTGATTTTCAGCGAATAAAAAAAAGTGGGGGTTGAAATGAATTCGGAGAAGAGCGGATGAGTGGCTGGATGTGAATCTGATGAGGGGGAGGGATGAGGGGGGGGGAGGGAGGAGGGGGGGGGGAGACAGGGAGCCTCCACCCCCCTCCAGAATCCAACGGCGGAAGTCCATTCATTCATCAGGAGGCCAAAGCCACTCTCTGCTCGCTGCCACGTTGCTTTATCGGCTTTAGCCCTTTAACCGTCTCCTCACTCATTAAAATCACTGAAAAATTGCCTAATTCACTCCCCCCCCCCCCCCCAAAATCAAAAAACGTTATTCCATTCCCCCAAAATTCCAAATCCGGGCGTTTAAACTGTCCAAAAAATGTCCCATCAATATCAGCTATCGTCACATTACGGAGTTTCGGACGACGAATTCGACTACATGATGGAACAACAGCAGCTGAACGTCGATGATCAGCCACATGTTCAGCAAGTTCTGCCAGTGGAGGGTTTGGGAGAACAACCGGAAGAACAGTTTCACGACGTGCTAGAAGTGGTTGAGCCGATAATAGTGAAGGAAATGGTGCAAGAAATGGGAGACATCGAGTTGAAGACGGACCTGGACCATCCGCAACAGAACGGGGTGAACTCAGAAGTCGATTTGGTGAGGACGGACAATGAAATTGTACAACAAAATGTGGAGGAGCACCCGCAAGAGGACACAGAGCACAACAGAGAGGGTCAGTTTCAAGCATTTTTGGCATTAGACAAAGCAACGAGTCAGTTTCAAGCATTTTTGGCATTAGACAAAGCATCTGGCATTTTGAAACATTAACTATTTTAATTTAAACCAGCAGAATTGGGCCACCCGACTGCCTTCGGGGTAGCATTTTCGGTGGCGCCAATAAGCGCCGCAGGGGAACATTTTCTTTTGTACATAAAAATGGACCGTTTTCTATTGGAAAACTTTCAAGTGTCGATTTGATCGTTTACAAGTACGGCGGCGTTCTTGAATATATCACAGATTATTTTGTTCACCAATCTTTTAACCTTTCGTCTTGGAAGGTGATTCAATGTTTGCCCAAAGAAAGTGCCGTCGGCACTTCTCAAATTTGAAAATTCTTTCACCAACAAATGTAAAAAGCGCGAAGAGGGGGCGGCGAATGTGTAAAGAAAGAGTTGAAGGGGGGGGGGCGAGTGAAGAAAAGGTGAAAAAGTTGGAATTGCGGGGGGGGGGGGCGCCGGGGGGGGGACGGCGGTGAGTCATCGGCGAGAGATTGTCAGTACAAAACAAGCAAACATTTAGTTGATTGGCGGGCAAACGTCTCTTTCAATACAGCACAATTTCTTCTATTTAACGCGCTTATTCGAGCCCCCTAAAGTCGGAATTAAAATGCCATGCCTAAACATTCGCGGCACTTTGTTATTAGTAAAGCCCGGATTTATGTAGATTTTTGTTGCGATTAATTTTGTTTATTTTTCATTTGTCCAGCGATTCGTTTATCGATTGTATGTGACCTTGATCAGCCCGCTTAAGTCGGCCAATCCCCTCCTTTCTTCTGCTGAAATGCGCGAGGGTTGGCCAGCCCGCTTTCCACATTTAATATTTTGATCAATTTTGCCTCCGGGATGATCAAATTACGCAAAAACTTTCAAAAATTTACTGAAGCTCCTCCCCCCGCCAGCGGCGGTTAGTACATAAAATAGTACTTTAATTTGACATTGCCTTGGGCATTTTTTTGATTTTTTGTTTTTCTCTCCGCCGCCCCCCCCCCATTTCATCATCCACCGACCACAACAAAACAACCGCCGACCAAAACGCCTCCCCCCCCCCCGGCGATGGCCCCCGAAATGTTTGTCTTCGCTTGAGTGAGTGGGAAAACGAGAAAAGACCGCAATTTATTCCCCCCCCCCCCGCCCCTCCGAGTGGAATTTGCGCAAAAATGCGCCCCACCGCCGCCGTACGGCCCGCCACTCGCGCGGTTGCCCTTCCCCCACAGCCCCCACACTTTCATATGCCCCCAATGTACGTAAAAATACACATTTTTAGTGCCCAAAATGGTGTAAAATTACTTACATTACACTTACCCACCGTTAATCTAACAATTAGGGGCTAATTAGACCCGAAATTGCTGACAAGAACTGATCAGCGATCTATTTGCATACTTTTAAATGATTCTCTCAAAAGAGTCATTCGTTTCCGTATTCAAAGTTCATTTCGTTATTCAAAGTGTTTGGCGTTACGTTTTTGCTAAGACTTTTTGTCCATTTTTGCGAAAAAATTTTGCTTCATAAAACATTTTTTTTTGTTCATTCACCACGCCGCCAGCCCATGATTATCAACAACAACAACAACTCGGCATCCATCCATCTGCTGTTTTCATCATTATTTTACTTCTCGCCCTTATCGCCGCTTCCCCCCCCCCGTCGCCCCCCCAAAGGGACAGCACACATTTCCCTCCCTCCCCCCCCCCTCCCCCCCTCCCCTCCCCCCACTTCGTTTGGCTTCACCCCTCGGCTTTTCCTCCTCTTATCTCTCCTCTCCCCCCCCCCCTTTAAGCAAAAACCGCCACAAACAAACAACAAACAATCGATATATTCAGCCTCCACTGTTTTTGTTATTTACTCGTCGCTGATGATGTTCCCAATCCCTCCCCCCTTTCATTGTGCGGGCTTTTCCGTTTCTCCTCTCCCATCCATTGAACGGGGGAAATACACCGGAGGGGGGGGGGCAATTATAGTAAAACAGAAGAAGGTCAAACATATCCATCCATCAGAGGACTTAATGCCAAAAAAGTACATCTGAACCCCCCCCTCATTTCCCCCACTTTCATTTTGTACCAATTTTCACGGGCATTGTGCGCATAATTTGTGACTTTTTCTTTTAGAAGTGTCGACGCCAACTCCGACAAATACCGCCAAATTAACTCTAAGCGACTTAATGGCTGCCGAATCGCAATATGTAAGCAAAAAAAACAAAACAAAACCGCCGTTGCGTTGCCAAATGTTTGCTGCCTTTTCAGCCCATCCCTTACCGAAGTAAATTGACCGAACCCTTCGAGCCGGGACAGACTTTAATTGTGAAGGGAAAGACCGCCGAAGACTCCGTTCGGTGGGGGCTTTTTGTTGTTAATTTATTTGGGTTTTGTGCTTTTGCCGGAAGCACTTTTTTTGTTGCCAAAATTTGTATATTTTTTGGCGAAAGCTAAGCGATTGGACGTTCAAAAAATGTGACGGGTCTTTTAATGACAATTTTTTGGCTAAAATTTTAAGGGTTTTTAAATAAATAATGCATTCTTTTTGGGTGTTTTGTTTTTTTGTTGGTTTTGTTTCTTCTGACTCATTTCATAATTTGCCCGCTCAGTTTCACCATTAACCTCCATCACTCATCGGCCGACTTCAGCGGTCACGACGTTCCCTTGCACATTTCTGTGCGCTTTGACGAAGGCAAAGTACGGTGGGGGGGGGACTTTGTCGGAGTGGTCGCTTTTATTATTTATTTATTTTGGTACAAAATAAAACAAATAAAATTTGAATGACAAAGTGTCAGGGAAACGTTTAATTTTTGTAATTGCAAATTTCAGATTGTGTTCAACACATTCACAAAGGTAATGTAATTGCCAAAACGGAGTTTCACCGGTTGGATGGATTCAAAGAAAATAATGGCAAAAAAAATGTTTATTTTGTTCCATTTTAAGGGCGAATGGGGCAAGGAAGAGCGCAAGAGTAACCCGTACAAAAAGGGTGACGACATCGACTTTCGAGTGAGTGCACCCGGGTGAAAGCGAATGGACCACCCAATGCGACGCATCGCTCGAAAAATGCCATTTTCAAAAAGCAAAAGTGCCGAAGAATTTTGGGTTTAACTCAACGAATAAACTTTTCTCTTCTCTTAAATTTTCAATTAACGAGTCGTTTTTTATCATTTTAAAATGAGTTGAAATTTATTCATTTCATAAAATACTCCCCCTCCCCCTTTTTTTGCTTTTTTTTCTCATTATCTCATGGCATAAAAACGTGCAGATTCGCGCCCATGACAGCAAATTCACTGTGTTCGCGGACCAAAAGGAGGTGAAGGAATATGAGCACCGCGTTCCGCTGAGGTTGGCACAATAAATTGCCACAATTTGAATATGACACAAATATTTGAATTGAATGTTTCGTTCGTTCAGTCACGTAACGCACTTCTCCATTGACGGCGACGTTCTGATCACCCAAGTCCATTGGGGAGGAAAATATTACGTAAGTGAAAGTGCCTAATAAAAAATATTGTCATTGTGTTCAGCACCAACCATTTTTGGTTTATTTAACAAATTTGTTTTTTCAGCCCGTACCGTATGAGAGCGGAATCACCGGGGAAGGTTTTGGGCCGGGCAAAACGTTGCTGATCTTCGGCACGCCCGAGAAGAAGGGCAAACGTTTTCACATTAATTTGGTTGGCGAGAAAATTGAGCATTAAAAAAACATTTAAAATTTTTCAGTTGAAAAAAAACGGAGACATTGCGCTACATCTCAACCCGCGTTTTGACGAAAAGGTAAAGAAACGGATAAAATATTTTAATGTTTTCTAAAAATTCGAATTTTTACATTTTAGGCAATTGTGCGGAACTCTCTGATAGGTCAGTGGACAAAACATTGTGAATGAGCGTAAAAATATAACCATTTGGCAGCCACAAAAAGGGATAAAAACAAAATTATAAACATTTTCAGCCAATGAATGGGGAAATGAGGAACGCGAAGGCAAAATCCCGTTGGAGAAAGGCATCGGATTTGATCTGAAAGTGATCAACGAGGAGTACGCTTTCCAGGTGACCATTGAGGGGGGGGGGTCTCATTCGACCCGAATGTGTGCAACGTTATTGTTCTTCCCCAGATTTTCATTAACGATGAGCGCTACGCCACCTACGCGCACAGAGTGGAGCCGCACGACCTGCACGGACTCCAGATTGGCGGCGACGTTGAAATCACCGGCATTCAAATCTTTTAAGCGAATTTGATGGGAGGAAAAAGGGAGGGGAAGGCGGGGGGGGGGATAAGAGTGACCCGAGCGATGCTTTTCTCCCATTTTTATACCCTTTTTTTGTTGCTGGCATAGTCAAAGAGTGTTCGTGTGGATGTGAAGAGAACGCACTGTACCCGTACTCCCCTGTCTCCTCCAACTGGAGTAGGGGTCATTACCGTCCCGCCACTACCGTCCCGGCCACTACCGTCCCGCCACTACCGTCCCGGGCCACTACCGTCCCGGGCCACTACCGTCCCGGCCACTACCGTCCCAGATGAAAAAGGGATTCGGGGGCGTGGAACCCGAATTTGATCTCCGTTCCGACCAATTCCGAACCCCGGACCCGAATTACATTTTTTCAAATAAAAAATCTTCCAAAAACAAGTTAGCCTAAAAATTAATCAAAAAGCATGAATTCGATCGTTAATTGCGTTTTCGTTGTAATTTTTGCTTTTTTAATTGATGTTGCAACTTGCAACATGTACATAATTTGAAAAAATTTGTCACCATTTAACTTTTGGAAGTTGTACAAGCAGCCCCCATGTTAAAGTTTTTGTTGTTTTGCTTGGTTTTATTTCTTGATTGCATTGTTGACGCTACATTTGAAAAAAAGTAGTATAAACTGAACAATGTCACTTTTTATAAACATAGAAAAAGAAAAAAGGGCTGCCGGTCTGATAAGCCTAACTTAGGCCTAAGCCACCCTGGGTTGGGGTCGTTAGGCTTAGGCTTAGGCCTAAGCTTAATAACCTAAGCTTAATAACCTAAGCCTAGCTTAGAACGTTGAGGGCATCGAGACACATTTGGCTGTGGGGGGATTCAGACAGGAAACGGAAAAAAGCAAAAAAACTATTCAAATGCGATTAGAAGCTTAAAAAGATGTAAAAATTCTAAAATCTATTCGGAATGTACTTTTATTTTACAGATCACATTTTGCGTTTCAAAAAAGTTGGTTGGGACGGTAGTGGCCGGGACGGTAGTGGCCGGGACGGTAGTGGCCCGGGACGGTAGTGGCCGGGACGGTAGTGGCGGGACGGTAATGGCCGGGACGGTAGTGGCGGGACGGTAGTGGCCCGCTTCGTCCAACTGTGTGAATTGTTTCTGTCCGTCCGTCCGACTCAACTTTTTAAAAGCCCTCCCCCCCCCCGCTTTGAAAAGTGTGTGCTATAGCCAGAAAAACAGTCAATTTTTACTAAATTTTTTTTAACCGCTGAAACCCCCCCCCCCAAAAAAAAACCTGGCTATGGCGTACCGCCTGCCGCTTTGTATTTTAAATTTAATAACAGCTAAATTGAAGAAGCTAGTGAGTGTGAATGCCCTTCCCAATATTATTTCAGTTTATACACTTATTTCTAACATTTTGATAAACATTTTGGTTTCTTCGTTTGCTTTGCATTTGAGAGGAACTGCTCAAGTTAAAAAAAACTTTTGAATATGAGGCCACTTCTCTTTTTTCCCCCCGAAATGGCTTACAAAATTTTGTTGCCGTAATCTTCTAATTGATGCTAAAACCATGGAGTACCTCGGTTCGCCCGGTTTAAAAAAATTATTTATTGAAGCGAATTCATCCCAAATGAATATTTATTGAAGCGATTTCTTGAATTAGTGATTTAAAATCTTAGAAAAAAGTGCTGGCATTTTTTTTATTAGTAAATTTGGTCAAAATTTAGCGCAGATTATTGTCTTTTTCTCAAAATCCGTAGTAAAATTCAAGCGCCGTCGAGTGCACGGTGCTTAAAATGTACAGTTTTCTCTTAACCAGTCCCGATTTGCTCAAAAAATTAACCCGGTTGGGATAAATTAATTCAAATTAAGCTATTTCCCAAAAAATCAATTCGTATTTCCATCGTCGTTCGCTGCATCTTGTTGGCCATTGTCCACAGAATCTGCGGTCCGTTTGGCCGTTCTTTGTTCTGCCTTCCATCTGCTGGCGTTCGTCCTTTTGTGCCCAATGTTAGAAGGGATGGATCGCGACAAAAATGATGCTATCCTTTGTCGGAACGATTCACATTATCATTCCAAATTCGAGTCTCACCGGGGTTTGGAATTAAGCGAAATGAATGTCAGAATCGGATTCTACACGCCCGAAGGTCTGCATTATCGTTTTCAACTCGAAAAAAAGTGGGGCCTAAAATAATATCAATTTTTTTCATATTACAAATGTCGAGCTGTGTTTTTCATCAAAAAAAGTGACAAAAACTGTTTGACGGAGTGGCGCCTTATTAATTTTGTTTGTCCATAAATTATATAACTAATTTATTTACTGCTGCTGCTGTGTGGTGCATCCATCGTAAATGAATGAATGAATGAACGAAAACAAATTTTTCTTCTTGGCTTGAGCGCCTTCTCCCCTTTCTCTGCTCTGTTCTTTCCTCCTCTCTCTCTCTGTTCTCTTTCATTCATTCATTCGTTCATCTCTCCTCCGTTTCGCTGTGTTGGCTCTGCTGTTGACTGGTTAGAGGGTTAAGCGCTGGCTGACTGACTGACGCGACACGGACATAGACGCGTTGCTTAGGCTTAGAGGGGGGGGGGGGGCAGCAGGCTGGTTGGTTGGTTGGTTGGATTGAACATTGAAGTGCTGGTAGTTAAAGCTGAACAACAAAACCCACCGCGTGTGAATGTTGCGGGTGTGCACTCTTTGCTCAGTGAGTATGTTCGAGCAAATCAATAATTCCCCAAAGATGGACTTGAGCGAGTCAAAATATGTTGTAATTCAAAACAATGTTACATTTTTTTAATCTATAAAAATGATTTGTAATGCTTTTCCCCTTGCATAATTCTTGTTTTTTTCGTTAATCGACATAAAATGTATTTTTTTTAGCGATAAATCGAGAAATAAACGAAATTGCTAATTGCCAGACGAAGAATTCTCCATTGGGACAGATTATGCCCTGCAACGACAGCCATTCGCTTAACAGCAGTTGTGATCGGATGAATGGTGCAACTGTTGGCGTCGTCGATGACCACGTTTTCCCGTCGAGCAGTTCAGACTTGGCACTTGTGGATGCGACGCGAAATGTGAGCATTCACAGCGCACCGACTCCCCACTGTTCGCAACCGGTGCCTGCAGCTGAACCGCAATTCAATTTCAACAGAAATCGTTCTGCAGTTAGTTTTGTGTTCACTTTTAACTTCAAGATTTTCTTAGCTATCAAAAATGTGAACTTTGAATTTTTTTACTTACAAACCTATTCTTGAATTGGTGATTAGGTTGTGCTGACCATTTTGTCCAATTCAAATTGTCCTTAGTCGACGCGCTCTTCGCTGAATGTTCAGTCCACGTTCAATGCTTTACATCCGCTACCTGGCGAAGAGCTGGACAGCGACAATTGCGTCAACATGGAGTCGTGTAAGCTTTTTGTACGCTTTGTACTTGTTGTTTCACTTTATTGTGTGGGTACGTTTAGGTCGACTTTTTCTCACCCAGTATCGCATTATTGTTGTTGCGCACAGTCAAAGTGCCATGTGTGCCATTCCGATAACGGGCGTTGAGGTAAATTGAAGCGTTCAAAAATGAATGCTGCCCAAAATGCCATGCCGTTTTTTCCCTTCAGTTGCTGGAAGCCAAAGACATTGTCGGGTTGCAGATTAGCAGCAAAGACGGTCGAATAATTAAGTAAGTGAACAAATTGCAAGACGTAATTGTCGATGCTCCATTCACTCACTGAACACGTCAATTTGTTTGTCGTTGTCACAGATTACGAGCTGAGAACAGCGAGGCCGCCTGTGCATGGTATAAAAAGCTGGTCCAAAATACGTGTATTGTGCGCGAGCTGGACGACGTGTTCGCGTTTAAGTTCTTCAGCTTTTGCTCCAAAACAAAGCCGGTGTGGCTTCGTCAAGCCAAACATGGCTCGGCGTACGACCTTCTCAAGAAGGAATTCAGGTACAATTTTTTATTGAATTGTACAAAACTCTTCACAATTTACATGCAGTCGTCTCAAACTTCCCAACGCCTGGAAGATTTCAACTGCCAACAAAAGTTTTGAGTGAGTTTTTTGGTGACTAAACATTTCCGTGTTTCATTTTGGACGTTCATTTTAGTACTGTTTGTTTCTCTTTAGCATTTGCGCGTCCTATCCCCAATATTTGATCGTCCCCGCCTCGGTGTGCGACGAGGAGCTGAAGCAAATGCGACTTGGCCGCAGTTACCATCGCTTTCCCACTTTGGCATGGCGTTGTGCAAAGAATGGGGCCGTTCTGCTCAGAAGCAGTCAGCCGTCCATCGGCTTCTTTGGGATGTCCAACGAGTAATTCGGCTTTGGCTTTTTCTATTTTTTGCTTTTGTTTTTAGCAAAGATGTGCATCTCTATGAGAGAATTCGGTCGGCAATTTCAAATGGTCCTTTTTCTCGTTTTTAATTTTTATATATTTTGTGTTTATTTTTTTTTTCTTTTGACAGATGCCAATATGAAGTTTTTGATTGTTGATGCGCGGTCTTACACGGCCGCGTGGGCCAACCGGGCAAAGGGCGGAGGCTTTGAAGGAGCCGGTAGTAATTTAAATCGCATTCTTTTGAAATTTTGTCCTATAATATAATTAAATTGTGGCCATTTTGCCAGATGCTTATCCAAATGCCGAGGTCGTCTTCATGGGCTTGCCGAACATTCACAACATTCGCTACAGCTTCCACCAACTGCGCCTGCTGATGAACGTCTGCGGGAGCGACCCGACAAATTACTACCAAAATTTGCAGTCGACCCTTTGGCTCCAAAACATTTGCCAATTGTTTTCTGCGGCTGAACGATGTTTGCATTCGCTGCTGCACGAAGGTCATCACCATTTTGTTGTGCTCTTTTTGCGATTTCACAATTTATTCTTTAGGCATTTCGGTGCTTGTGCACTGCTCCGATGGCTGGGATCGAACCACACAAATTGTCTCTCTGTGCATGCTCATCGCCGACCCATTTTATCGGACTTTCGAGGGGTAATTGTGCAATTTTTGTGTGAAGAAGGCGTTTTATTGAATTTTTGGGCGAAAGTTGGTCCAAAAATTGCCCGATGTTTTGCTTGCCGGGGGGGGGGGGTCAGAATTAAAATAAATCCATTTGAAAAGGGTCCATCCATTATTTTTTAATCCAAAATTCATTCCTTGGCCTGTGCATTTTTAAAAATTTAAATATTTGCACTAAATCGTCGATTTCCCATCATTTTCTTCGCGCAGTTTCAATAACTTTTTTAATAGTTTAGCTTCGAAATGTTGGTTCAACGTCAGTGGGTGGAGTTTGGGCACAAATTTTCGGATAGAGGCGGCGTTTTGAACGGCGATGACAACGAAAAATCGCCAGTTTTCTTGCAATTTCTCGACTGTGTCTACCAATTGTGGCTCAAAAACCCGGACCAATTCCAATACAACCGGAGATATTTGGTAGTTTTGGGAGGGGGGGGGTGTGTTTAATTGTTATTTGTTGTTGTCTTAATTCCAGATGAAACTCGTTCAACATACGTTCTCCGGTCTGTTCGGCACGTTCATTTTCAATTCACTAAAAGAAGCGGCTGAACACGGAGGAGCGACTGTCGACACGCCGGACAATGGGCCGAAACAGCAGCGGTGCTTCCAAGTTTGGCAGTATTTGGGCGCACACAACACAGAGTTTGATTATTATTCTTTTTTTTGAATTGTTTTAGGATTTAAAGGTTTTAAATTATTTAACAATTTGTGGATGAAGCCCACAAAGAATTTAAATTGGATTGAAAAAGAAATTGAACGAACACACCGATTAAACACTGAAAACTGTTAATAAGATTCGAAAATCCGGCGTACAACAAGAAGAAGAGGTCGTCGATGTTGCGTTTCCCGAAGCTGATCCAGGAGTTGGAGCCATGGCGGGACGCCTATTGCTGTACGGCCATACAATCGCGGATAAACAACTCCGACGACTCGCTGTCCCTTCACCACAACAACGGCACCGGCAGCACACAGGACATTGCATCGGAGAAGACCAACAGCACATTGTCACGGTCCCAGTCGGCCGCCAGTCTCCATTCACTGGAGCTGAACGGCCCGTCGTCCATCCATCCAGCACACGGGTGGGCCAACTCAAAAATTATATGCAAACGGACGACGACCCGACATGACGAGAGAGGGAGGGGGGGGGGGGGTCCTCCATTTTGGGTGTTGGAACCGACGGCGGGGGGTCGTCCACCAAATCTGAACCAAGCCAATCGGCCACCCCCGGTTTTTGAGATTAACTGAAAATTTATAAGTACATTATCATGTAAATGCTTTAGCGGTGGAACGTACATGAACCTTTCCCTGTCCAATGGAACAAGCGGCGCGACAGCTTCCGCTCCGCTGACCTCCAAATTGAGCGGTAGCTGTTCAAACGGCTCAATCTCGTCTCTTGAAGAGAAGGTCCACTGACGCTTTGGACAATTTCCATTGCATTCATAAACGGACACATTTTTTTCAGGTACAAGAATTTCTGGACGTCGATGGCCTCTCCAAAGTTCCGACACAATTTGAGGATTACATTATTGAACGTGATCGTAAAAAGGTGGGGGGCGTTCTTTGTTGGGTTTCAACAACCCGAGTGACATGGGCTAGAGTAACAGACACTAAATTGGACTCCCTATTTTCCTTTCTATCATATTGTTATGAAAATACAGCTCGATTGGGTGGCGGTCGTACACGCTGAACACGAATTTGGCACTTATATGGTAATTAATGTTACGGAATGAATCAAAAGTTACCTGCCCCCCCCCCTTCTTTTCTTCGGACTGTCCGTTTTCACTTCACCACCCCCTTTTACCGTTTTGTTTTTGGTTTTGTTTAGCAATTTTTTGCTGAAATTATTACAGAAACTTTTTTTTGTTTTAGGAATTGCAAACGCGCAAGGCCAGTCCAACAGCGGGAACACCGACTCCGATTGTACGTGACGGCGTCGTGCTTTTCGATGGTCGGCCGGTGGTAAATGGCGGAGAGACAACGACGACGACAAGCCGAAGGACACGAAATGAAAGTAATTGCAGCAGCAACTTCTAAAGCCAGCTGTTGACCATTCTGACCCCCCCCCCCCCCTCAAAAGGCGTGGACTCGTCATCATTTGAGATCGTGAACGGACACCATCTGCTGCTGAACACTGGAGAGTGTCGGGTGAAGCACTGCTCGCACAACTCCTCCTCTTCCCTCACTTCCGGCATTTGTTTGCCCTCCTCCTGCTCGTCCACCTCCACGACGCTGAGCAACGAATTTTGTTCCCACAACGGTTTTGGATGGTGAATTTCTTTCTTCTTGAACCCCCTCACCCCCCGGTTCGAGAACAATACATATCGTCCGCTCTTTCAGCAAAAACGAAATTCTCCAGGAAAGTGTTGAAAATGGTGACGGCGACGGGCTCGAAATAATGTTGAACGGAAACTGAACAAAAAAGGAGATAGCACCAGACATTATTTGATCATTTGTTTTAGGGGTTTTAATTTTAATTAATTGTCATTTCGACTTTTGCCAATGTCCGCGGTTTATGCGCGGCGGCTCAATTTTTGACCAAAAACGCACAATTCACACACACCAAATATGGCGGCTTATTATATAAAACCTTTTTTAGTTAAAATTGTTTTTTTTTGCTCGCGCAGAACCACCCACACATTTTTTTCTCTTTTTTAGGGCTGTCAGTTCGGTGACGATAATTCAAAACGTTGTCCAAACCCCCCCCCCCCCCCCACCACCACCAATTCGTTTTCATTTTTACCATCTCTGTACTTTTATTTTATGATCGCCAAAAACGGTCATTCATTCATTCATTCAATCATATGAATCGAGAAAAACAATAACAGAAACGGAGGAGCACATTCATTTTTATTCATTCGTTCGCTGAGTGTGAGCACATTTTTTTTTGTCCATTTTCGTTCGATGCGTTCGCCGACGGCACCCCCCCCCCCCCCGACACACACTTTCCCATTATTATATTTATGATTTTTTCAATTGGCTGTTTGTGTGCATTTCTATTTTATATTTTACAAAAATATGATAAGTAAGTGTGTGTAAGAATGAATGCACATGCTTCGGTAAAATTGGAAATCTTTCAAGGGAATAAATGGCTGAGAATATGAATTTGTCATTTTTTGGGGGGAGGGGGGGGGGGGGAGGCGGCGATCCCTTCACGATCAGGAGGGAGGGAGGGAGGGAGGGAGGGAGTCACCATTTCGTTGAAGAGCACCATATATGGGAGAATGGAATGTGAATGATTTGCTCTGTTCGTTGTGACGTTTGGGGACTATAAATGAAGAGTGGCGACGAAATGTGGGCACATGTCGGCGATTGGAAGGGTGACACCATGTGAGCAATTGATTGGGGGGGGGGGAAGACGATCAGAATGATGCAAGGCGTTCGGGGCGACGGGTGGCACTGAATCGACGGGTTCGGTTCGTCCACCAATCTCCCCCCCCCCTCATTCCATTCCACATTCTCAATTCAAACACCGCAAAATTAATTTGGTTGTGAACTTCCATCGTTGATCGGATTCGTTTTTTTTTTTGCGTTTGCAACTTGCTCGACACAATTCCAATGGTCTCTCGGCTTTAGGCTTCTTTGGTCACCCCCCCCCCCAATTCCAGCAGAACCATCCGTTGCCCCAAAACGGCACTTCCGCTGACTCCTCACCGCCCAGCACGGCGCGCATTCTCTGCTTTGATCACATTCGCTTTTGGGTCGGCAATGCCAAGCAGGTCCGCTATGTTTTTTGGGTGCCCCTTCTTTTGTTGAATTTCAATCGAAATTTCCATCTGACAGCCCTGGGGGGCTAATTCTAGTGCAGATGCCGTACAAAAAAATAGACATTGGCACGCGCGCCACATTCGTTGTTGGCACCCAACCCGTGCAAGCATCTCAAATGCCATTGTTTCTTAGGCCGCTCACTGGTATTGTGCCAACTTTGGCTTTCGTCCTTTCGCCTACAGGTGGGGGGGGGGGCTCCATGAACGTCTTCGGTTCGTTGAAAAGCACAAAAACGACGATTAAAATTTGAGGGGTCTGGAGACGGGCAGCCGCAAAGTCGTGGCCCATGCGATTAAACAGGACAAAGTTCGACGGAGGGGGGGGGGGGGGGTGAATATTCGCCGATCGATCGATCGATTTTGTTCAGATCGTTTTTGTGTTCGAATCGGCACTGCTGCCCGGCAACGAGGCGATGAGCGTGCACTTGGCCAAGCATGGCGACGGTCCGTTCGTTTTTACGCAAAAATGTTTCTTCAAAAATTAATTGTCACGCGTTTTCCATGGCACTCATTCATTTTTTTTCCCCGTTCCGTCCCTTTAGGGGTCAAGGTCAGTTGGTTGGTTGGTCATCTACTCACTGTCCATGAACTTGCCGAACTTTTTCGCTGTGACACCCGTAAAATTTAAAAAGGATGTTGCGTTTGAAGTGGACAATTTGGACTGGGTTTTGGAGAATGCCCGTCGTGCGGGTGCCGACGTGGTGGAGGAGGTGCACGAGGAGAGCGACCAGTACGGGCACATTCGACGGGCGTCCGTCCGCACGGTAAGCATGACACAATTTTTGATTTTGGCACAATGTGCAACTACGGGGATTTGCCAACAAAATCGGTGGTGCCATCCGTCCACCTCCTTTCAGTACGGGGACACCGTCCACTCGTTGATCGAGCGACATCAGTACTCGGGCCCCTTCCTGCCCGGCTTCCATGCCGTCAACGGTTCCGCTTCGTCGTCGTCCGTGCCTCATGCCCTACTTGACCGTCTTCCCGTCGTCGGACTCAACTTCATCGACCATTGCGTCGGCAATCAGCCCGAGCTGCACATGGAGTCGGTGGCCCAGTGGTACGAGCGCGTGTTGCTGTTCCACCGTTTCTGGTCCGTGGACGACTCCGTCATCCACACGGATTATTCCGTAAGTTGCTTCTTCGCCCCCTCCTGTTGACGTGCCGCAATCGAAGGCACTCCGTTCCATTGTGATGGCCAACCGAGAGGAGACCATCAAAATGCCGATCAACGAGCCTGCCAAGTCGCGCAAGGCTGTGTCGCAGATCCAGGAATACGTGGATTACTACGGCGGAGCCGGCGTACAGGTGGGGGCGGGGGATGCCAACGAGTGCTGCACGAGACCCGACATTTCCCGAGACTCGATACTGAATCTAGACCCCAAAAACCCGAGACTTCTCTTGAGTCGAGACTTGAGACCGAGACTCTCGTGCAGAGCACTAATGCCAACGGATGGAAGAGACTGTCCGCGACCGTCCCTAACACTCCGACTGTGTTCGACACCCGAAACAAAAGTGCCATGTCCCCCCCCCCCATTCAGCACATCGCCCTGAACACCTCCGACATTGTGAGCGCCATCCAATCTCTGCGCGGCCGGGGATTGGAATTTTTGAGCATTCCGGACAGCTATTACGCATGTCTGAAGAAGCGACTGAAAGAGGCCGGCATGGAGTTGAAGGAGGACTTGGAGAAGTTGCGGGAGCTGAAGATCCTTGTCGATTTTGATGAGGAGGGCTATTTGCTCCAAATATTCTCCAAGGTGAGCATTTGAAGCATTTTTAAAGTCTGTCACAAATTTTGTTGGACATTTAAGCCCTGCCAGGACCGGCCCACCCTTTTTCTGGAGGTGATCCAACGACGTAACCATCAGGCAGGCACCCCCCGACAATTGGAAATGTTTAAAAGAAAGTGCCGCTCCTTTCCCTCCCCTCAAGGGTTTCGGTGCCGGCAACTTCAAAGCGCTGTTCGAAAGCATCGAAGCGGAACAGAACGAACGTGGCAATTTGTTCTACGAAGACGTGACGGTCGGCGGGGAAAGACTCAAAGCGATGGCGGCCGACTGAATGCGCCGCGTTTCGCAGAATATTTTATAAATGCATATTTTCGATGTTGTCTAGCATAAATAAACAATTTATACGCATGTAAAGCCTTTTTGAATCTTTCTAATGAACGGACTGATCAGTGATCATGATTAATACATTTAAAGCCCTTTTGAATCTTTCTAACGAACGGACTGATCAGTGATCAATGATCAGATTCTGTACAGAAATTAAATCTACAGCATTTTATGGCCGATTAAAGACGAAAAATAATGGGCAGAAATAAATAATCGGAGCAAAACATTTTATTATTTTGATCAAATACGTCTCGAAGTCCGCGGCGAGTCGTCGCGCGCGTTCGATTTGTCCGCCGCTAATTGTTTCTTCAAAAAAAGAGGCAATTTTAGGCGGACATTCGAAAGAGCGGCGACAACAACGGCACACTGACGACGAGCAGCAGCATGGCACAGCACAGACGCAGCACAACCAGCGCAGAAATGCGACGGCCGCCGTCACTTTTCCCCATTTCTGCGAAAGTTTCAATTAATTGCATTTGGGGCAAAAAAAGAAATGCAAAAATCATTCAATAACCCCCCGGGTGCCATCCGATTTGTTTTCACTAATTGGTGGATGGACCCCCCCCCCCTCATTGTGACCTTCTTCCTCTTCTTGTGGTTGTATGACGGAACGGACAAAGGTCACCAGGGCGGACGATGGCGGAGACGCGTTCAGTTGGGTCAGCAGAAATTTGCACAACGAACGCGAGCCAAGGTGAAGGAGCAGGCAAAGCAGCGTAACGGGCAACAGAATGTTGGCACACAGAACTAAATGCCCGGGGGGGGGAAAGCTCTTCCAAATGCCCGGGGGGGGGAGCTTTTCCAATTTAAAAAGTTGGGGGCGCCCACCAATGCGGGGAGTGTCCCCCACGGCGGGGGGCAGTGCGCGGAGCGCGTCACGGATGAACATTCCGTGGAGGAAGAAGTTGAGCAGGAGCAGCCCGACAGAGTGTTCAGGGACGGGCAGAAGGAACGAGACCACGTTGACCAGGGCACAGCACAGCGACGGCAACGCCAGGGACAGCCAGAAGAGCGGCGCGTTGCGCCTTAGACGGACGCCGAGCAGCAACAGAGACCAACTGGACTGGGCCTCGAACGCGCTGGTCGGCCGCGTGGAGCTGTACTTGCGGTTCCGGTAGAAGGACAGGTTGGCCTGCACTGACAACAACTCCCAGTCGGAGATGTGACGCTTTGCGGATTGGTTGCCCCAACCTGCGCAAATGGGGCCAAAGACAAATAAACTGCGCGAAATAGAGGGCCGCCATGTCTCACTATCCGGGTCGGTGTTGGGCACCCCCAACCCCAAACTGACCCAACATGACGGAGGGCTCCAAATTGTAGTAGATGGACAGTTCCACCTCACTCATCACGCTGGCCACGTAGAGACGAGCGGCGCACTGTTGCTGATCGAACGGGTAATCACTTCAATGGGAACAAAAGTCGAACGTGAAATGAAAATGCCGAGACTGGCACACCTGTAGTCGAAATGGCATCCGACTTTTATGTTGAAGTTGGGATACACCTCCACCTGAACTGGTTGAGCGAGGCGGGGTAACCCGTCGTGCCCCCTCCCCCCCCTCCTCCCTGCCCCACTCGCCTTCGTGCGATTGGGGCTTATCGATGTCAGCGTGGCATGCGATCGCTTGGAGATCTCGAAGTACTGGTTGACGCCGGACACGCTTAAACCGGATGTACAAAATGGCGGTACCTACCGCCGCTTCCCGATCGCTGGCGATCGGACGGGCACACCCACCTGTTGGCAATTCGTAGGTCGGGATGCCAAAGCTCCCACTGCTTCGTCATCGTTGTGCGAACATTGTTGAACTGGGCCGGGTCCCACACAGCCTTTTTTTGTTGGTTGGGGAGGGGTCATCCGATGGGAGAGGGAAATGATGCTTGTCCTCCGAAGTCGGGTTGGTCCCCGACCCCTGGGGGGGGGGGGAAGTCGGGGGTCGGGGAGGTCGGGGTTGGCCATGTCGGGGATCGGGGACCAACCCTAGTCCGAAGAATAGCAAAGCCCCCCCCCCCGCACTTGACAGGTGTCCGGACATTACATCAGAGGACAAACCGCCGACGGTGTGGCACTTTGTCACACTGAAGACCAACCGACCATTTCGTCTATCCAGCTCATGTAAATGTGGCCGTTGAGGAGCACAGTCTGCTGGAGTTGGTCCACAGAGAAGTGCATCATATAGGCATGGAAGAAAACGGTCACTGGAGAAGACTGGGGCCAAGGGATTGATTGGGCGGGACGAAGCGGGAACAAACCCCGACGGCATTTTGAATAATAAAATGGCAATTTTTCGTGTCCCAGAATGCCAAAATAATCAGTGAAAGCCCTGCCCTGCCCTACCCTACCTGATTGCGGACGGGACGAATCTGGAAGACGTGGAGGAACAATTAAATGGAGCTCGGGGGCAGAGGAGGCGCCCAAAAAATGCCAAGATTTGCCGGAGGCGGGGAGGGGACCAACCCCCATCAAAAGAATGTGCCGACCGATTCCCCCGGAGGGATATTTTGTGTTTGATCAGAAACCGCCCGCCCGCCTAATCAGTCAAAAGCAAAAAGCAATTGTCACACACTTTTCTGTCGTAGCTTCTGAAGACGGCCTTCTGCAGCTCCGACTGTTCCTGCACGTACGTTCTGTTGGCCATCACTGAAGGCACAGCACCCAAAGGACTTTCCCCGACATTCCCTCCCCTCCCCCCCCCCAAAAACCTTCGGCCTCCACCGTTTCGACTCCATTTTCACCGGCGGCGGCTAAGTCGGAGGTGAGAATTTGGGCGTTAATTACCATCGGCAGGGACAAAAGAGCGGAAAGGATCAAAGCGATTTTGGACGGTGAGCAAAACATCGCCCGCGGGGAGGAAAATCGGAAAGTCGCGGGAAGACAGCGCCAAAATTCCAAAGTGAAAGCGATGGACGGAAGGGAATGAAATTTGATCAGAACGAAAGCATTATTAAAGTGTTGGTCGATGGAGTATATAAACAAAACGCTGGCGGGGGGACGGCGACGGCCAAACGATTTTTGGGCCCGCAGGGGACACATCCGACAAAATGCGAAGAGCAACAAACGGACGAACGGCCCCAGCCCCACAAACAAAGAAAATGTTAAATTGGACATTTCACTCATTCAGAAAGCAATCGATCGGACACAACTTGGAACAAATGTTCTAAACTCTTTATCCTCTTTGTGAACAAAAATCGTAATGTATAATAAGATTGACAAAATTCAAAATTCAAAAATGAAAAAAGTGTATTGTTGTTGTGTTGTTCACCGTCATTTTAATGCACTAACAATGGGACAGACATACAAACAGCCAGACGGATGGTCGAAATGTGCGGTGTTCACTCCCCCGCCGGGGTGGGAGGGGGGGGGGGGAGAGAGTAAAGTAAAAATGCCAATGCCAAAATGTGCGTGAGAAACAAAAAGTTTTGCCCAGCGGCGGCTCTCTCTCCCCAAAGTCAGAGGGCCGGCTGCAGCAGCAGACTTTGCCCGTACCGAAGTTTATCACCCGCGCGAATGCAAAAGTCGATGTTGTCGGGTGCCTCGAAGACCTGTTAATAATAATAAAAACAAAGCAATAATTACAATAATTGCCCCTTTCTTATCTCCGTACCAAAACGACGGTGGAGCCCAGTCGAAATTCGCCCACTTTGTCGCCCGGTTTGAAACGCATCGACTCGTCAAAAATGCTGTACTGCTCCGTGGCGTGCACTCGCCTATTCTTCACCGGCTCCTTTAAAGGTGATGAAAGAGTTTTAACGTCCCCAGATCCTTTCCCTGCCCAAATTTGTTGCTTACATTCGTAATCACAATGTCGCCCACATTCGTCGCCGCAACTGCGCAAAGCTAACAAAACCGGGGATCATTTATAAACAGAAAGAAACAAAAAAAGTTTGTTTTTGAACTCACCGAGAAATATCCATAATGCCATTGGCCGCTGAGCACAATTCGCTGAAAAGCCATGCAATAATAAGCAGAATTTCCCCCGAGGGGATTGATTGATTGACTCGCCTCGTTGAGACAAAGGATCTTTGGAATCCAATCGACGAACGACGGGTTGACGGAAAGCAATGAGCCCGGAAAGTACACCTTCTCCTGGACGCGCCATGTGGTCGGCGAGTGAAACGCGTGGTAGTCGCCCGGGGCCAAGTAGATGACCACTTGGTAAAGGGCGTTGCCGACCTGAACAAAAAAACATTGCGAACAAATTGCACACACAACACAACACACCCGCGTGTCCGCATTGACCGGGCCCAAGAATTCGTGCAGCTCGTAGTCCTTAATAATAACACAAATTATTGCCAAGCCACATGGTTAGGTCTTTTACACTGTCCTTGACGAATTCCACCCGTCCGTCCACCACTTTGCCAAAGTGGAGCACAGTGCCGTCGGCCGGGGATACCTTTGAGAGAAGCGAATTACAACACAGTGTTAATTGCTATTTCGACAAATTTTTGCGGAACTGAACCCACTGAACTTCTCTCTCTTCTTTTCGTCGAGTAGAACAAAAGGATTGATTAACTCACCAGCAGCGAATGGCTGATCGGTCGGACGCCCGGTCTGAGTGGTCGCGTGAAGAAGGCGGCAAATGTTGGGTAGGCCTGCAAAGACTCCTCCGCCGCCTCGTCCATCCGGCAGTTGAAGAAGCGCACATAGACGCCGTAAATGGGCGCCCTCAGCACGACGGGAATTGGAATGTTGGAGAGGAAGCCGACGATGCTGCAAGTGAAAATGTGAACGAATGCAGATACGCCGAGTTTCGCTCAATCACAGCTTGGTCAAGACGTCCTTTTAATAAATAATCGTCCCTCAACTTCCATGCAGGGGTAAAGCACAAAGCATTGGCATTTTGCAGTTATTACCGTAATTGGATTTTGACACAAAAAAAGAAACATTGTGCCAAATTCATTAAAAAAAGCTATTCTATTTATGGACAACAATGTTTCGAGGACGATTAAGTATTTTGCATGGACGGCCAAGCTGCAATTGAGGCCAAGGGGGCAGACAGACAAAAACACTCACCTCGAGACGGCATTCCACGGGAACTTTGTGTAGAGACGAATCTGAAAGATGGAGGGAAAATGCATTAGAAGAAAGCAAAAAAACAGAATTGGGACAAAATGAAGACGACCTTCCAGTCCGTGTAGTAATGCGTCGGGTCCTGCCTCTCCCTGCTGCTCGGCACAAACACGTCCCACAGGCAGAAGCCGGCAAATGCCGACAGCGTTCCGAGGAAAAGCCATTTGAACAGTCGCCGTTTGCTCCGTCGAAGCGGCCTACTACGCGCCGAGTCCGCGTAAACGGACGACGTTGAGGAGCGACGCCGACTGTGAACGGCACTGCTGTGGCGGTGGGACGACGAAAGTGCGGCGGCAGCGGGCGGCTAAACAAAAAAGCGTTGGACAAATTAAATTTGCTGATGACCCTTTTCTCACCATCAAAATCTGACGACGAACGGAGAGACGAGCACCGGCAAGGAGAGCAACAGAGGGAGCAGCGACGGCAAACGACCTGAAGAAAGCGACTCCGAAAATGGGCGATGTCGACGATGAGAGGCAACGAATACAAAACATCCAGCACACCGCAGTTCGGATAATATATAATATATAAATAAAGAACATAAATATATTTTTTTAAAACTCGAACAACGTCAAAAGGTATTCGTCGAGGGTCCCCGTAAGGGCAGACCCCTGTTTTTCACTAGAAATAATCGTGGTGGAAAATGAATAAATAACAAATTCAACAACATTTATGCAATTTTAAGCCCAATCCAATTTGTATTTCAGTGCAGTCAGCGCTATCGGAATGGCCTCCTCGGTGCGGATCACACGACTGCCCTGGCCTGGCAAACTGAACGGATGTGGAATTGAATTTTCGTTCAATACCTTTCTCGTCTTTGAAACAGTTACTATAGTTGCACAAGTAACACTCACTCAACCCACTGACCAATTCACGTAGTGCTGGAAGTACTTCACCGGTTCCGTTTCCTGGATGGACGGATCCGCGTCCATGGCCGCTTCAAGTCCACTTAGACCGCCAAAAACGACGAGTATTTTGCTAAGAGAAAGGTAAAGCTTGGGTAAGTAAATGCCGCGCTTCGTTCATCGGTGCCCAACCAATTTGAATCGGACTCTCGCGGAATGGACAGTTCGCCAATGGGCATGCCACGCTCAGAAGTGCCGACGATCGCATCGTACGAGCCGTCGACCAACACTTGCGAAAGACTTCTTGCAAGCCTAGAGAGAGCCGGGAGGGGGGCACATTGAACAAAACTACACAAAACAAAAGTGGGAGAAAAAACCTCACTGAATATCCCCAGTATGTGCCCGTCTCCTCGCGAACAGTCCGTGCGTTGGCCAAAGAACCGCGGAGTTTTTTTGAGGCTGAACGAAATTGAAGGATTTATGTACGGCTTTTCATTCTCTTTGATTAAAACTCTGGTCCAGAATAAATGCACACATTTCTGTTGTTGCTGATCAATGCGCACTGTAACGCGAGAAAATGGCTCAATTTGGTCGTCCGTCTTCAAAAGAAGCTCCTGAAAGAAAACACACTCAAAACTTAAGCCACCAGACAGCGAGCGACAAAAACCTTTTCTAGGCCAACATCACAGAGAAGGCCTTTGTTGGACTTTCTGTCCAACACGACGCCTTCCCTGAACGGGGAGTGCAGCTCGTTGGAACGGAGATGATGCAGCGCATTCAGAGGGTTCAGCAACGCTTCAAAAAAAAATTATTTTAAAAAACGATAGTCGCCCCCCCCCCAAAAAATTGACAAACCCGAAAATTTCAATGGGCGTTGGATACGAAAAAGCGCCTTCCGTAAGTACTGCGGACACTCTTGAAACTCCAAAATCCTCGCCATGAAAAACACGCCTTAAAAATATGCCACAAAATTTGTTTGAGAATTTTTAGTAGTCAGAGATAGATTCGCTCACTTTCGCTGCTTCGCGCGTCCAGTTGCTCTGATCCGCCGGTCCAGTCCCTGTACGCGTCGACGTCCTTTTGGCTCATCGCCGCTGTTTCGTCGAATACGACAACTTCTTCCACACAGAAAATCGCCAATGTTCTGGCGAGCTTAATAGAAGCAGCTTACTTTTGAACGCATAATAAACGAAAAACAATTCAATTAATTGCAACAAAAAAAAACAACAGGCGCTTGTTAGAGCGTGTCCTAAATTCAGCACAATTTTTGATAAGTCGGCGGGTTGGTGCCCCACGTTTTTTAAAAACATAAAAATTTTTTAGTCGAAAAAAAGGAGTTTTCGGGGGGAGGCGTAGAATCCAATAAAATTTATAATTTAATTAAAATAATTTTTGCCAAAAAGGTACCTCTCCACTCAAGTACGTTTTAAGCTCCACGGTCTGAACATTGTCCAGGATCGTCCCCGGCAACGCAACCGTCAGCGAATAGCGGGGAGTTTCTGAATTTTGGAGAACCCACTCTCGTCAAAACTTTGCTCACATTTGGCGACTAACCCGTCGTCGTTGTTGCTCCCCAACTTTGGCTGTCTGTCGCAGAACTGTTTGGTTCGTTTGCCTTTAGCCCCGCCTCCTCTTCACGTCCATTCTCTTCCGTTTTGGTGCCGTCGTTCAGCCGTTCCTCAAACTCTTCAATTGTCTGCTTCTCCCGTTGCTTTCGCTTCTCCGAATTTACTAAAAATCACAAAAATTGTTAACGCAAAAACAAAAACAACAACAAAAAACGGATGAAGAACTCACAAAGACGCCAATTCACTTTTTGATTGGACAATCGCCTTCCGCCACCGCCGCCTCTCTGCTGTTGCTTTCCGATCTTTTTGGAAATTTGTAAACGCTCTTTTCTGTTGAAAACCATCGAGACGTCCAACGAATAAGTCTCTAACGGCAAAGTGAAGGAATGAATGAGTGTATAGTGAAAGAAAGTGAAAGTGTATAAATGGAAAGAACGCAAATATTCATTTATCAATTCGATTGATCTCTTTCACACACACAACACACATTCATTTTTTTTAAAATTTCGTCTACCCTTCGCTGGCCGTTTTGCTCCGTGAGGGAATTTCCCCAACCAGCAAAGCAGAATAAAAGTCTATTTACTATTAAATAAAAACGGGAAAAAACGGCACGGATGCTTTTCAAAAAAACATATCGCCAAGCCATTTAAACGCGAAGAACGAACACCGCTGTTTCAATTTTAATCTAACCATTAATTGATAAATCTCTTTCGAAACATCGTAATTAACCGGTTGATGGATAGAGAATTTAAATTTGTTTCAATTCAATTACAGGCATACTCATGTTCGCACGGAGACATTCAAAAATGATGTCACTTTTTACTCGCAATTATTATTCGAATTAAAAAACCTCAAATTCACAAAAAGTTCAAGCTAATATCGCTGCTTTAGTAAAATCTTTTCGATCGCCAATTTCTGGTACATATGATGCAATGAATACGATAAAGTCCAATTTTCAGTTGGTGGAAGGAGGGGGAGTGGGGGGGGGGACAAAGAGGAATTACACTTCTTTCCATCAAATATAATTAAATAATTTGTGATTTTTGGGGGTACCCGCAGGACAACAGCGCCCTTCCTTTCTCTTCTTCTTCCTCCATGTTCTTCTCATCCCCCAGGCTTCAGCTGTCGTGCTTCACCACGGTGTCCTCCATCTCGCGCTTCCTCTGCCTCCTCTGAGCATCTCGCATCGCATTATGTGCCTTCCGCTGTTCTCCCGTCATCTTCTTAGGGAAGGTGCATTGAGTTGGAGTTGCGTTACAATTTTGAAATCACCTGGTACTTTATACGTGCCGCCTCCGCCCTAAAATTCCGATTTTCTTAGTCGTTTCAAATTTTTCAATGTTTTTTTGAGGACGGCGTCTGTCGACACTGTCAGGCTGACTAAACCAAAAACGAATTTGCAAAATGATGCCCTTATACGCCAATCAATCAAAGAAACAGCACGCTACCTTTTCGCCCTACGCATCCGAGCTTGTTCAATGGCCAAACAAAGGGTTTGGTCTGGCTCTTCACCCTTCGAGTGCAAGTCGTCACCCAACCGGCAAAGTTCCTCGTCACGCAGACGCGCCATTTTCAGCGCGTGCGCTCGTTTGGCATTGAATTCATGCCGCGCCTCCGCCGTCATTTCGTGGTATCTGCAAAAGCTTCCGGGGTTTTCGTTTGAACCGTCGGCATGGCATTCCCCCCCACCTTCTCCTGGCCCGTTCTGCGCGTTTTGCCCTCTGCACCATCACCTTCTCGTCAGCTGGTGACGCCCTCCCCGACTGCAGATTTCTTGAAGACGAAGGCAACAGGCGATGCTGAGACGTCGATTGGTTCTGGTCCAGCTGAATGGTGTAATGGTGCGTCTGCTAAGATCCATGAAAAGAAAAAGGAATCGGGAGATCAGAATTTACGGTAATGAATGGCTGGCGATCAGCCTCACCTGTTGATTGAAATTCCCTTGGCTGGTCGAAATGATTGTGGGCTGCACAATTTCGATCCTGGCCGGTCGTCCCATTGACTGCAGTTGGTGATGAGAGCCGACAACAGAAGTCCGTTGTGGCCATTCGTGTTGAATGATGGACACCGGGTAATAGTTGTTGCTGCTGGATGCTGATCCAACCCCTCGCTCAAACTTTTGAACAGAATTGTCCTAAAACAGAACGCGCAACTATCGAACCGTAAGATGTCCTTGTTCACCAATTAAAATCCAGCTACTATAGTGTCCGTTCTTTAAATGAAAACTAAAGTGAATTTTCAAATAATTGCCCTACGGACTCTCTCCCCTCCAATTTTGTGAACAACCGAACAATACCGACCAGTGTGTACGGAGCGTGCGAGGATGACTTCGCTTCCGAGGAATCGCTCGGCATAAACTTGCTTTCGGTGAGGATCAAACCGTTCTGAACGCCTTGCGCAGGGACCTTAGAATAATAAAAAGGCTTTGTTACAAATTCCCCATTTTCACTCTTCTAATTGCCAATTTAAATCACCCATTTTCCAATTTTGTCATTCACACAAAAATTTTCAAATCAAAATTTATTCATAAACAAAAGCAAATAAGTAAACAAATTATGATAGACTCCGTGTCAACACCTGAACATATTGGACCACATTTTGTCCACTGTGAGGCACATGCAACACTTGTGGCATTGTGTTGCTGCTGTCCGCCGGGGGTGTGAACATTTGTTCATGCTCGGCCATGTCCTCCTTCTTGGGCTCAATCTGTTGCATGCGGACCAACGCTTGACGCGCTTCAACAGTCTTTCTCACAACGTCACGTTCAATGGTGTCCAAAATTCGATCTGTTTGGGTGGGAAAGATGCGCGAGCTGGTGCGCGCGTATGCTTTAAAAAACAGCCCACCCAAATTCGGCTCTCCGGAGCTTGGTCGATATTCTATTTTTGGTTTTCGCTGTCGTCGAGGCATAATGCCTTTTTCTTGCTGTTTCCTTTGGTAACGGAGACGCGCTTGTTCCGCCCGTTTAGCGTTCCGGATCATGATGTTCTGTGCCTTTTCAAGTGCTTCTGGTGTGATTTGACCGGCCGGCGTAGACAACAATTTCTCTTCTTCGACACGCCGCTTGCGAAATCTGTTGAAAATTGAGTGCATTTGAACAAACATTTTTCCAAATTATTGCATTAATCATTCATTAAAAAAACACTTACGATTCCGTTCGTCGTCTATTGTACGTCTTCCGCTCATCATGAGCCTAAACCGCAAATGTGTAAAATCAAAATTAGGCAACAAAAAAAATCGTGCCATGCGATGATAGCGCTGTCGTGCAGCTTCAGCCTTCCGTGCATTAACATCCGCAATGTGCCTTCTGATGCCTTCCAATTTGTTCGGCTCGAGCTCGTTGATGTTCTCGGGCAGTCCCAACTGACGAAGACGCCTCTTCTGGTTGTACTCACGGCGTTCATCCATGTTCATGCTCTGGTAACGACTCGTTTTGGCCCGCTTTCGTTGAACGAACACCTCATCCATTGGAACCAAATCGTCGGTGATGTCTAAAACATTTTTCTTTTTGAAATATTGCGAAGAGATAAATTCGGTTTCCAAATGCACCCAAAGGTCCATGCTCCAACAAACAAACTTGGCTCCTATTTCCGGCCAGCGCTGGTTGATTGCCCCCCCTGCCCACCCACCGTTGCTTGCTCGCAGAATCGCCTCCAACTCCTCCATCTCCCGTTCTTTCTGCTTCCGTCGTTGTCGCATGATGATCCTTCGCTCGGTGACTGCCCTTTTCTCGTCCTCGCTGAGCTGAGCGTAACGGCTACGGGCGGCCTCAGACAGCTTCTGTCTACGCACTCTAAACATTTGGACAAGTCACGCAGTCGGTCGGACTTTAACAGCACAACTCACCGTTCCTGCAAGCTGATGACCCCCTCTTGTTGCTGCTCATCAGTTTTGGTCATGATCACCACGTGTCGCTCGCCAGAATCGGTTGTGAACTCGTGCACAATCCTGATGATGTACAATTTAACCACGAAAGGGCAGACAAAGTGCCGTTGTGACCAGCAGTTCCGACTTCAATGGTCCTTTTCCGTGATATCGCCCTCATCACTATAATTTTTGTATCACATTTCCTACCAACCCCTCATCGTCATCGTCAAGCTGTCCTTGGTCCATGTACGAATACATCTGCTGGTCATGGTCGCTGAGCGAAGTCTCATGTCCAAGCGTCGCCAACTAAGTCAAAGATTGGCGATTCCGATGTTAAACGGCAAAACACACACATTTTTCGACTCGCACGACGGGCACCCACACGACGAATGGTAATCGGCCACACATCCTGTGCACGAGCCACTGCCGGACACCACGACGACTTGGTGATGGTCTTGATGGGGACTGGCCGGGCCCATTTGGTGATGCGTCGAAGACAGGGACAAGCCGCCAATTCGATTCTGCTGGCTTTGCTGCTGGTGGTGGCGGCCCTGGTAGTAAATCTGTTGACGATTATTAGAAGAACTCATGTCAACTGAAAAACAGCGTTAATTTAAATTAAAGCCCAGGAAACAAACAAAAGTATATGCAAAAACAATTCGGAATAATTTAATATTTGTATGAACACATAGGAAACGCACAAATTTATAAGTTTATTAAGGTCGTTTCCTCAAAGAACGGATGAGAGGAAATTCCTCAATGAATAATTTTTTGAAAGAAAAAAGACGGAAATATTCGCAACATAAATGCTCTTCAAAAGATCAAAATGTCGGTGTATTAGGCGTTTGCTGTTGCTGCTGCACCACCCGTTGACGGTGAAGAAGTGCCTGTTGCGCCTGATGAGTCCGTCTCTGCACCTCACGTTCCAACGATGAAAGAGCGTCTGAAATGCACAGCACTCGGTTAAGGAAACAATAAAGCAAAACAAACTGGACCAAATTCGTCCTCCTCTCGCTCGACTTTGTCCATTTTTTCCAAACCAAGCGGCGAATCCATGCTCATCATGATGTCCACGTCATGACGTTTACGCTTCGGCATATACCTCTTCTGATTGTATGCTCGACGTTGTTCTGGCGTCTAAAAACAATTGCATTCTGTGTTGTTCGGCTCCTTTATGGCATTATAGTATGATGCTAATGTTCAACAAGGATGACATCTCGTTTTAAGAATCTCACCATTCTCTGGTAACGCAGCCGTGCCGCCTCCGCTCGTTTGGCATTTCGAATGACGATTTGCTGAGCTCGGTCCAATGCTTCGCCATTTATTCTACTGAAATTGAAAAGTACACCTTCATGCCGCTCAAGCGTAATTGGTTGGTAAAAAAACCCACCCAATGGGCATCGCAAGGAGCGCCTCCTCCTCCATCCGGCGACGACGAAATGCCTCCGTCCGACGCTGGTTGTACATCTTCTTCTCCTCTGTACTCTACAAACGGTTGTCAAATTAGAGGGGAATCATTAATTATACAGCGACTGAAACCATTCGGTGGTATCGTTGACGTGCCGACTCGGCCTTCTTCGCGTTTTGTTCCTTCATCCGGCGCTGTGTCTCGTCATCCACCGTGCTGACCATCTCCTTATTGTCCTCACATTTCGCCTGTTTCATACGACGACGTAAATTATGGGACCTTCGTTCATCCTCAGACATTCTTCAAAAAGGCCAAAATATGAGTGACGACAGTCAAAAAAGATGTGCTTGCCTTTTTGTTACCGACCTGTGGTAACGCGTTCGTGCCGCTTCTGCCCATTTGGCGCGCATTCGCTTCTCTCGAAGCTGCTCCAACACTTCCGGGTCGTCCACAATGTCGTTGCTGGCGCGGAGGATGGATTCCAGCTCGGCAACCTCCTTCTCGCGTTGTTTCTTGCGTTTCTGAGCCTCGGTTCGCTTCAAGTTCAACTCCTTCTTCTGATCTGGCGTTAACTTGTGATAGCTGAAAATGGCACTTGATAAAATTTCTCCATGGGCATTTGTTACATTATTTTGCATGCCATAACATTCATTGAAACATGAATTATTTTAAAAATTCAGCTCAAATTGACTAAACCCACCGTTGTCTAGCAGCTTCTGCCTGTCGTGCACGCTTCAAAGCTTCCCGCTCAGCTTTCTCCGAACTTTTGTCAATTCCACTCAACAATTTGTTTTTAATAGTAAACCTGAAAATGCATTGGGCGCTAATTGTTGCAGTCCAGAATGGGTAGCAACGCCAAAAGAAAAACTCACTTTGAGTCCAGCATAGGACTTCCATACTGCTGAATGGTCTGAACGTTGGACAACGTGTTCGAAGAGCATGTCGGCTGTTGTTGCTGTTCCACAAAATACTCCATAAACGCAGCAATTGGATTACCATCTGCAGAGTCTGTCGTCGTGTTAGTCGATTGGACTGGTTGAGCTGATATTATGATGTGTTGATGCTGCTGTTGTTGGCCAGCAATCGGACTGCTCCCCTGCTGGGGCACCAACTGCACATGCACCGTTTGTTGCCCGGCAGTGCTCACGGGAATGGTTGTCGTGCCCATCAGTTGCGGAATTGAGGTTGGTGCTTGTTGGACTACGATATGCTGTTGGCGCTGCTGTTGTTGTTGGCCAGCGATAGTGCTGTTCACTTGCTGAGGCACGAGCTGCAGATGAACCGTTTGCTGTCCGGCAGTGCTCGCAGGAATTGTTGTGGTGCTGATCCTTTGCGGGATTGAGGTAGGAGATTGTTGAACTACAAGATGCTGTTGGCGCTGTTGCTGCTGCACCTGACCGGGTCTCTGAAAATAGGACTATTTGAAAAGATCTTTCTCCAAATTGCTGCTTCAGCCCACTCTTACGAAAGCGGTCCGCCGTGTACCAGTGCCAAAATTTGCATCGTTTGTTGCATGGAAATTAACGTTGGCATCAGAATGGAAAGCAACGTGCTCTCTGTGAAATTGGTCTCGCGAATCCCCGTTCGATTGACTATGTCCAATTTCGGTAGGGTAATAAGTGATATTTTGCTGTTCCATTATTATGATTCAAAATCGCTGTTGAGCGGTTCCTGCAAAACTATTTGACATAAAATACAGACAGAATGCACATCAGTATGAGCGTATGGAAACGCGCGTGGCACGAAAGAAAACAGAAAGTGTCATTCTGTGGCCGGAAGAGGCGTTTCGCATTAACAATTCGTTTTTCAAGTTTATGTTGAATCCAGGCAATTCAGTGCGCGATCCTTGTCACGTACCGTACGCGTGGATTTTTTTTTTGTAGAGCAATTCTTATAGAAAGTAGTCAAAAACCCGATCCGTTTCCAACTGCCAGAAATGGCATTCAAGAGGTGAGTAAAAAAACAATACCTAATTGCTTAAAAATTTAAAAAAAAATTTTTCTTTGAGGATCTTGACGGGAAAATTTGAATTCTAATTTAGGATTGATTCTTAACAAGAAAACTAAAAAAGCATCTTTTTGCATTTTTTTTAATGAAAATTTTTCAAAAAACGCGCGAAAATAGGTGCCAAGTCTTTTTTACCTAAATCCGCCCTCATTTTAGTGTCCGGATAGGTGATTAAATGACGAATTTCCGACTAAAATTTTAGTGCATACCTATCTCATCAAAATAAAGCAGCAGAAAATAGGTATAAACCTAAAAATCGTAGCCCTAATTTGTAAGTATAAACAGCTTAAGAGAACAGACATCCACTAATCGGAAAAAAATAATTACATATTGGAGCAATTTCTTATCAAAACATGTTAAATTGGACCCGCCACCCTTCCCCCCCCCAATAATTAAAAAAAATCGCCAATTTACTGCCTTATTTCAAACATTCAAGACTCAAGGTTGCCCGATGATTCCCCCCGATCCCTCGTCGATTCAACGTTCTTGGTTTACAACGCATTTGATCACCACCATGATTAATAAAACCATTTTTTTCAGATCATCTGAAGCCCTGCGGGCACTCACTTCCAATACCAATATTTGATTTCCAACTTTTAAAAAGCCACAAATTTGGCACTCCGACTGTGCAAAACACACTTCCTCTCATCATCTATGCAGAAGTGACGAACACACAGAAACAGACGACACAACAGAGACGGTTGGGAAAGGTTCTCTGCCCCAGCCCTTACTATTCACAGCTTATACGTACCCAACCCGCTAATATTAGACACTTACAATGAAATTGCTGCAGAACACACACAGAACAGACACGGGGGGGGGAGGGGAAGAAGGGGGAAAATGTGTGAGTTAGTTGGTGGATGGGATGGATCAGCGCGGACGGAGAAGCAAAAGGAGAGGAAATAAGAGGGGGGGGGAGTTACAGAGGGGGTGAACGGATGGATGTAGGCAAGAGGAGGTGTAAGGAGGAGCAAGAAGAGGATGGGATGAAATAGAGCAATCGCACTAAGGAAATTATGTTGTTGAGAATTAAGGAATGGCGAAGGGATGGACGGGGGGGAAGAGAAGGAAATGTGTGCACGCACAAGGCGAGCAAAGAGGGAGGAGAAGGGAATAAAGGGCAATTTGTGAAAGGATGTGGAGCGGTTGATGAAATAGCGTTGTTATTCCTTTGGACTGCACAACCGGAGGATGGATGAAGAAAGAATTGGATGATGTGGGGAGGAAGGGGAGGACGGACGGAGACATGGGAGTGGGGAGAGCATTGGGAAGGGCGACGACGACGAGCTGGTTGGTTGGTTAGGCTTTTGTTTGATGGACGAAAACATCGGGGGAGGAGGAGGGAAAGTGCACAGGCAGAATGGATGATTGCTGAAGGGTGGAGAATGGGAGGAGGAAGAGGCGAGCAGGGCGAATGAGATGGCTGCTGGGTGATGCACGAATGAGCGGGTGGGGGAGGGGGAAATGTGACTGACGACGAAGAGAGGGGGGACATGGGGGGGGGGGGAAGAGAGGAGATGACTGCGGGGGGATGGGACGAATTGGGGGGAAGCGAGAGGAAAGGTCGACGACGAGCGCGGGGAGAAACATTTGGTGCTCTGTGGGAAGTGGAGGAGTCTTGTGACGATGACGAGTGAGCAGCAGCAGCAGCTCAGAGTGTGTGTGTTGTGTGTGTACACTTTGATAGGGTTGGGAGTGGGTAGATGAAATGGAATGGGATGTGTGGGGAATTGTTGGGGAGGAAAAGACGACGGAGGGAAAAGCGGTGGAGAGAAATAGCTATCGATTGTGAAGAAATGAGAGAAAAATGGATGAATTTGGGTGTTTGGGAGGGAGGCAATGACAACTAAGCAAGCAAAATGAGAATGGGAGGGCGAAGGAAGGGATGTGAGGAAATTCAGTGCGGACCCCTGCAAAGAAAAGGGGACGGACACACAGAGAAAAATGTGAATATTTGGAAAAGAAAGCAAAGAAAACATTCTCTAAGGCGAAGCTGTATGATCTGAAGATACACTCCAACTCCACTATAAAATAATGTGTACTTAAGGGGGGTTGACGGCATGAAACTCATCCCCGCCCGACTTGACGTGGTTCCACACCCAATCGCCACGGACTGGACTGCAATATATATAATT
Source organism: Globodera rostochiensis (assembly GCA_018350325.1). Classification (NCBI taxonomy): domain Eukaryota; kingdom Metazoa; phylum Nematoda; class Chromadorea; order Rhabditida; family Heteroderidae; genus Globodera; species Globodera rostochiensis. The sequence continues at coordinate 1,035,982 of JAEVLN010000015.1, read as the reverse complement.
CAGCTTGATTTTTGATTTGGCCCATTCAACAACCGACGGTCATTGGTCTCTACTTTTTGGTATTAGCAGCAACTTTTTCAACAATTACTAACATTTATTTAACACACACTATACTGTATGAAAATTGCAACAAAAACATTGTTTATGTTGTTGTATTGCCGTTGTTTGCCCCTTCCCCCAAACTTCGACGGTAGAGCCATGCTTGGTCACAGCCAGCGCCTTCCGTGTCTCGCAACATCCAACTCGGTTCGTCAGAGGGCAACGGGAATCGGCACAGTATCAAATTGGTGCCGGTACGCATTTCCCGAAGTTTAGGCAAAAAGTGGTCGACCTAAAAAAGGCAACCGTCTCCAAGCTAATTTTTTGAACTTCGGTCGTGGTTCGGCTGTGCTGGCTGGACGACATTTCATTGACTAGGCCAAAATACGACATTTCATAGACAAATTAACGCATTAATTTAAACATAAATTAATATGTTTTGCATCACACGGTCGTGGGGGTGTACAAAATGTTGGAATTTGGCCTAGTCTATGAAACAGTCGGTCAATGAAATGTCAGCGTGCAGCCGGAAAAATGTCCACGTGTTAAAAAATGTTGCTATTTTTTCTGTTGGAAATTTTACTTTTCCTATTTCGGCGCCCCTGGGTATGCCACGCCCTTCCCGCCTACCAGCGATTCAGTTCCGAACAGAATGACCGTGTTGTAAGTGCCCAAGTCGGTCCGAAAAATGTTGCCATGAATGAAACGCGCCGAATCCGACAGCCCTTTCCTCCAGGCAGCACATCTCGACGCCACCACGAGGGGATAATTCAGTTCGATTCCCACACAGCTCTTATGACCGGCTCGAGCACATTCGATGATCTGAATATTAAAACATCAGCAATCAGAAGACACTTTCGCGCTTTTCCCCCCAAAAAATGCACTTTCAAAACCAATTTTATTCAAAGAGCGTGCAATAATCTGCACGTGCAAATGTACAGACATGACACATTGTTGACACTGAATTTAAACAAATGTTTGACGATGCTACATCGGAATGTCATTGAAAAATAGCGATTAGTTTGAAAAAAATTCACTGGGATCAGAAATAACGGACAATTCAATTCGGAGATTTTGCGATTCAGGCATTCAATGAATGAGGAATTCAGATGAATTGCAAATATTAACGGACAAATCGAGAAAAGCCCTAAAGTCGTGACCAAAAATGAAATGTAAAAGAATCAAAAAAATCGGATAAAAAAGCTTAAAACCCTAATCAAAACAATTCCAATGTGACATGAACACACACACACACACTTAAGCAAATCAAAAATAAAATATCTGAACGTTTTGCAGAGAATGCCTCGCCATGTCAAGAGACGAACACATTGTGTTCAATGCTTGGACTCGATCAGCGCATTGCAGGACTGAGGATGGATTGCCGGCAGACTGATGCGCGTAATCCGGTTCTTCCGCAAGATCTGCTTTTTCTCCCGGGCCGCCTTCTTCTGCTTCTTGACCCGGTCGCGCAGGTCTTGGCCCCGGTGGGTGACGCCGTCCTGTTCGTCCATCTTCATCAGAAGGGACTCCAAGTCCCCTTTTCGGATAGGCTTCACGCTGATGTCGCGCACAGCGCGAAATTGACCGCCTATTTTGGGATGGGAGCAATAAATTTCGATGGAATTCAGCGAAGAGCGCATGCATTACAATTGTTGACGTGCTCATTCTCAAGACGGAAATAGTTCCAAATAAATCTGAAATCGAAAACCAAACAAATTATGCACCACCACACACTGTCCGTCCCCGTGTTTGGGCCATGTCATCATCCAATCCAACACGTTCAATGAGCACAAAAACAAACCTTCTGATCACTTCCAACGGTGCCATAATGCAGACAAGGAAGTCGGCGTGCAAAGTCCTAAATTAGCCGCTAACCAATCACAAAAGGTCAGTCAAATTGAGCTGAACGAAATGACACGACCATGCCTCGGCCAGCGACACGTTCATAACCCACGAGAGACGCAGCACAAAGTCTTCGAAGATTGCAAAATAATAATACCATTTGCTGCCGTAAATCATTTCCTCGCGTAAGAATGGCGCTTCTTTGGGCGCTTTTGGATCAATCAAACCCCAATCCATAAAAACGTCCCACTAAAACATGGTGAAAGAGCAAAGCCCTGTGGGAATATGTTAACAAAAATCGTTTTACTACCAGAAATGTATACGTAAAACTGATTATGTACGAGGCAATCCACAGGTAAAAGAACAGTGTTGTGTCTGATGCTTTTTCCATGGACCACCATTTGCTGAGAGAGTTCGTTGCTACAACCTAAAAAACAACAAAAAAAATTCAACCATTTTCCGGACAACAAAAAAACCGCACTGAACATGTCGGCAAAACAATTAAAATACCAAAAATGTTGTCGCGTATTTGCCCGCGTTCACCAAATGCGGATGCCATGCCCGACTGTCCCGATAGCGTCGAAGACATTGCAGAAAACGCACAAGTGCAGGCAGAACAGAAACAGCCGACCGAATGCCGACGGAGGACACGCACATGTCCTGTCCGGTGTTTACATCCACAAAACCCCACGGAATTGGACCTTCCGTCACATTGAGTGTCCGCACGTGCAGTTGGGCGCCGGAATAGTCAACTTCAGTGGCGTAGAAACAAATAAAGTATTGGAGGTCTAGAAAACAGGTGCTAAACGGGGAGAGACAGAAGCATATCTTAGAGAATTGTTGCATGGAGAACAAAACAAACGTCAACGAGTTCATTTGGTCGCCCAGCCAAAAGTCGGAGAAAGTGACGAAATGAAACGGTGCAGTCAAACAGTTGAAGCAATGCTTGAGGAACCAAAAACGCGAATTTCTATGGAAGAATTGGTCCGGACTTTTGAAGGGGGTCAGCAGAAACAGCACACAGACGAACATCAACAGCAGCGGGAAGAGAAATGGTGGCAGAAAGAGCCAATCGGCGTACAAAAAACCGAGAACGGCCAGCGCCCAAAGCATCATTAAAAAAGAGGAAATTTGCATAATCGTCTGATACGTAAGATGGTTGCGCGGGTCGACCTGCAATTGTTAATTCATGAACAGAAGGTCAGTCAGTTCAGCCCAATTCCCAACTTTTTGCTTTACCAGCAATAAATAAATTGTAAGACAAACCTCAAAAATCAGCACATGATTAACACCAGACGCTGCCCAACCGTACCTTCAAAAATGTGCAAAAATTAGAATTATGAAAACATTTAAAACAAATAATTTTTACATATTTAAACCGCAAAGCCACATTGAGAGAAAACAGAGAAAGAATCCGCGGAAGAGACGGACCGCAACCCATTTTGGTTGCCCATTATTGTCGCCATGTTGCAGTCCAATTGATGACAAAATAATGGCCACCGCCAGCACAATGAAAATTCCCATAAACATGCCCAAAGAAAAAGTTGTGCTGGCACTTTGCTGAACGTTTATAGCAGTAGCATAAAAATTGGTGTTGGAAAATTTGTTGTAAATGTACTCGACCAGCACCCCCCCCCCCCCCACCTTTTCACTGAGGGGAGGCACTTTGAGGCGTTTCATGCCGGCCTGCCTGTTGCCCCCCTCGAGCTCGTTGATCACGGTTGTTTCCACGTTGTTGATCAGCGATTCAATGTCCGCATTCAAAAAGAATGTCGACTTTTCCACTCGATTTATTCGCCACACAATTCCACGGTCATTTAGCATCAATTTGTCGTGTTTCTTTAAAATTTTGCGGAAGCCAGTGGCATTCAATTGCTGAAACAGATCGATTTAAATCACCAACGATCAGGCAGGCATAAATTTGGATGACACAATTCAGAATAATTTTTTCACCATTAAAAAAAGTAAATAAATACTTGATAGTTCTGCAACAGGACAAGGTTCAGGTAGAACTCGCTGAATGCAAGTTTCAGTTGTTGTGCCGTCTTCGCTTGTTCCCTCTGCAGTTTGCTGGACTGGCCCAACTTTGTGCTGGCGCTGAAGCGCACGCGCACATTATTTCGATGTGCGAGCGGAGTTTGACGCGACTCAATTGACTCGGTGAACGTGTTCAACTCCGCGCTCAATTCGTGGTATTTGCCTTGAGCCTCAGCAATTTTTTGACTAAAAAATAGGCTGATCTTCGTCAACTCCTTTTCACATTCGGCGAAAAATGTTTCATCCATTTGGGTAACGTACCTAAAAAGTGCGCGGATTAATTAAATTAAATACATACAAATTATGCAAGGCTAATTTTTACTGATCGCGTGCGTCCGTTTCCGTTGGTGCTTCTAACATCAAATCGTAAAGCATTGATTTAAGCTCTTCATAACGAATGTACTGCTTGCGCCACTCGGGCGTCAAATGGCTTGCTAATTGCTCACCAAATTTCATTGGCAGTGAAAATTATTGCACGTACAGCTCCATTATATATAATTTATTATTTGAATATCTGAACAGAACAAAAAAAAAAAACTTACAACACGCCCATCTCCACTGCCCAGATCAATTAGCGGACTAATGGGAACAGGAGGGCATTTTTCGAGCAGTCTCATCACATTTTTGATTTGGCACTCCGTTGCCGGAACGTACGGGAGACAGACGCGTCGGAAGGCGGGCAGAACAAATGGGACGCTTAGTGCTGTTACGCCAACCGCACTTGCACCAACCGCACAAGCCAACGCAAATCCTACATTATCGTAGCCCATTCTAAAGTGTGCGGGTAATTGTTAAAATTACGGTACCATCATATTTCAATTTGAAAAGCTATAAATTTTCTCATCTTCAACAACCATCAACAGGGCTGCTACTTTTAGGCACGAAAAATTGCAAATAGGCGCCTAAATAGGCACAAAAAAGTTCTAAAATAGGCATAAACAGGCATTATAAAGTCCACTCTAAAAGCTCCAAATAAAGCTAAAAACATGTTTTTCGTGCTTAACTAACTGTGCCAAGTTCGCATAAAAATAGGCATCTAAACCGAAAAATGCATGCACCCCTAAAGACGGAAATTTGCACGCGAAAAATGCAAATTTTAAATTATCGATATTTTTCAATTGACTTAGTAAGAATCAAAATTTTGAGGCCACTTACACCATTAATTTTGAGACTTTTAGGAACTATTCAGGCCATTTTTAGTGCCTATTTTGAGGCTTTTGAGGAACTTTTTTTTTTTGCGTTTTTAGGAAAAAATCCTAAAATCCACAATTTCATTTGAATTATTGCTGTGACGTTTGGCGAAATGTTTATCATTTTCCACAAATTCCTTACTGAAATGTCTATAAAAAGCCAGTTCTTCTGCACAGTTGATCATTGCATCCATTTTTTTTTAATACTTTTCTACGTAAGGAGCCAATTCCAGCAAAGCAAAAGAGCCAATTCAGCAAAAGCAAAAGAGCCAATTCAGCAAAAGCAAAAGAGCCAATTCAGCAAAATCAAAAGAGCCAATTCAGCAAAAGCAAAAGAGCCAATAACAGCAAAAGCAAAAGAGCCAATTCAGCAAAAGCAAAAGAGCCAATTCAGCAAAAGCAAAAGAGCCAATAACAGCAAAAGCAAAAGAGCCAATTCAGCAAAAGCAAAAGAGCCAATAACAGCAAAAGCAAAAGAGCCAATTCAGCAAAAGCAAAAGAGCCAATTCAGCAAAAGCAAAAGAGCCAATTCAGCAAAAGCAAAAGAGCCAATTCAGCAAAAGCAAAAGAGCCAATAACAGCAAAAGCAAAAGAGCCAATTCAGCAAAAAGCAAAAGAGCCAATTCAGCAAAAGCAAAAGAGCCAATTCAGCAAAAGCAAAAGAGCCAATAACAGCAAAAGCAAAAGAGCCAATTCAGCAAAAGCAAAAGAGCCAATTCAGCAAAAAGCAAAAGAGCCAATTCAGCAAAAGCAAAAGAGCCAATAACAGCAAAAGCAAAAGAGCCAATTCAGCAAAAGCAAAAGAGCCAATTCAGCAAAAGCAAAAGAGCCAATTCAGCAAAAGCAAAAGAGCCAATTCAGCAAAAAGCAAAAGAGCCAATTCAGCAAAAAGCAAAAGAGCCAATTCAGCAAAAGCAAAAGAGCCAATAACAGCAAAAGCAAAAGAGCCAATTCAGCAAAAGCAAAAGTGCCAATTCAGCAAAAAGCAAAAGAGCCAATTCAGCAAAAAGCAAAAGAGCCAATTCAGCAAAAAGCAAAAGAGCCAATTCAGCTAAAAGCAAAAGAGCCAATTCAGCAAAAGCAATATGTTTTACATTTTGCATTTCTTGGCCAGGCCAGCACTCAAATGTTGTTTCTATGAGAACAGCAAAAATTTATCTGCTTGATGATATGTTTTTTTGGTATAACCGCCCATTCGACTTCTGAACAATCAACGAACGCATTTTTCATGCTTCGTTTGTTCGCTCGTTCAGCAACAATTCACTTGACCATAAGCCCATGGCCATAATACAAAAGGGAAAAGACGTGAGGCGAACGGTCAGAGCAATTTAGTCTCAGCGGCGGGCGCTCGCTGTCAGCTGGCTTTTTTGCGGTTAAAGTTACAGAGTTTTTTTCTAACTATCAAAAATGCTCGAAAACTTGAGCAAAGATGGTGCATTTCAGGCAAGGAAAACCAAAAATTGAATTTTGAAAAAATTAGTGCTTATGGCACCGAACAGCTTCGTTAAAACAACGAAATTTCCGACAAAAAACATGTTTGTCGTGCATACTCACGAAAACAAAGCTTCCGAAAAAGGCATTTACTATATTTGCCTAAAAATCCTCACTCTATCGCGCATTTAGAGAAGTAAAATGTATTTGAAATGTAAATGAATTATTAGGAAGGCAAAGCTAAACAACTCGCCCCCGTCCCCCGCCTAGCCTAGCAAAAACAACAACAACGTAAAGCGGCACCTCCATCAGAACAAAGTCTTGATCAGTTTTCTGATCACTGGTCAGGAATCCCCCAATATCTTTTCAGTTCGAACCGCCGCAAAGAAAATCCGATTGGAGGCAAAACATCGATGGACAAACAGCACACAAATTCGACAGAATTGTCGGAAGAATTTGCATTTTAGTTTGTCTGAAATAAACTTTGCCAGCTTCCGAATATGGGTTTAGTTGAAAGATCGATCTTTTGCATAGCACTTACAAATTAGGAAAATTTAAAACCCTAATGACCCCATAGGCTTTTAGTGGCCGGTTTGATTAAGAGATTTTGATTCCATCTTCCCTGATTACCCTTATCAATTAATCACTTATAATTAGTGTCAGTGGCGACGGACTTTACCAATGAATGGCCAGGAGAACAACGGAAAGAGAGGGCCGGGGGGGGGCAAAGTCTCCAGCGACGACTCACCAATTTATTATTTTATTTTGCTCGTCCGCCGTTTTCTCCAATCACTTCTTGTGAGATTATCGACCGACCTGCTGTTGCTGCTGCACATTCTCGACTGAAATTGAACACTTTTCAAGCCGTTTAAACGGCCAAAATTTCTGTTTCCAAATGAGGTTGGTTGTGCTGCAGCTGTTGCTGCTACGTCTCCCATAAACGTAATGCTTTCCCCCAAAAGATTTTTGTCCATGCTTCGTGCCATTCTCCTTTTGCTGATTGCCATTCCCTCGCCGTCCTCCGCTTGTTTGCTCTGTCCGTTGCACATCCCACCCCGACCGAAACCCCTGGACCAGTTCCGATTGCCCTCCATCCAGAAAATAGTGCACACAGCCGACACCTTTGAATGGCTTTGTCAAAATGGATCAAAGTAAGGACCCGCCGTCACTGATCGACCGATCGATCGGTTGACACTTTGTTTATTTGAATTAATCCATTAGGTTGGACACGGTGTCCGAGCAGTGTCGCGCGGACGTGTCGCATTTGTTCTGCTCCCTCACGCAGTTGATCCGATCACTGCGGACGGAGTGCCCGGGGGCTGCCGAGGCACCAGCACAGTGTGCCGAGTGCCGTCAGAAAAACGACGCTCTCTACAGAGAGAATAAATGGGTGCTGACATGTAAGTCAAAGGCGGGCCGCCTTCTCAAGTTAAATCGCGTTCTGATCAATCAATTAATTCCCTCAGGGATCGACTCGTTGGGAAAGATGCCCTCGGGCATAAGGTGGGTAAAAAATGGACAAAAATTAATGGACAAAAGGGTGCCCATTGGCACAGCGATGGCAACTACCATTGGCTGGGCGACTATGAGCAGTGTCAGCGTTTGCGGACGTGAGTGATCAATGTTCAAAAAAAGGATCGGATTTTGTTGACTTTGTGCTTAAGTGATGGTCTCTTCAACGGTCAGTATTGTCTGCTCGAATTTCTTGTCCCGGACGGTGTGTTGCTGAACGCGGGACAGTGCGCGGACAGCTTGGAGCCGCTGGAGATTGTGTTGGGCATCTGTTTGCCGGCCAATTGCGAGCAGCACGAAACGCGTGGGCTAGTGGAGTGTGAGTTGCTTGAACTCGTTGTTGTTCAACAACAACAACAACAACAACAACAACAGAACCCTTTCAGACGTGGCCGAACACCAGCCCATCCAGGTTCAGTTCTCAAACCTCCTCCAAATTCCCAACTTTGTGTCGGCACGGTCCATGATGTCCAGGTTCCGATGCTCTCCGTCCCGTGCCCTGCCGTTTCCCGCCTTGCTTCTGCTGGCTGTCTGCCTTCTCTGGCTGTCTCTGGTGTTTGCGGTGTCCCTCGCCCGCTGGTTTCGCCCCTCTCTTTCCCTCCCACGACCATTGATCGCTCTGTCACTGCAAACGCATCTCCGCCACGCGCTGCGCACCATCCGTCCCCCCCAGGCGCCTTTCCAAGCAGTTCAAGGCCTTCAGTGCGTTTCCGCCGCCATGCTGGTGTTCGGATACGCGCAGGTGATCGATGATCAATCATCAGCAGGGGCTTAAAATAGTTGGTCTCCGATCCCCGACATGGCCAACCCCGACCTCCCCGACCCCCGACTTCCCCCCACCCCTCGAGGGGTCGGAGAACAACCCTAGATTAAATGTTGTCGCGCTGTTTGTTATATGTATTTAGGTGTGGGTGATGCCATTCCTCGGTGAGTAAGTGATCAATGAATGAGTGGACAAAACTACATAATAGTTCGAGAGTCTCGGTCTCGATTCTTGGTAAATTTCAAGTCTTGAACAACCCTAATAATAAGCATCCAAATTCGATGGACAAACAAACTCATTCATAAAAAAGCTTTAAACTGCAAAAATGCCATCTTTATACGATCAGAGAACATTGGGCACCATTACGTGCTGTTGGACAGTTCGTTGGCACAGCCAATGGTCAATTATTCGTTGTACGCCGATGGCCTTTTCGCGCTTGGCACTTTTCAACTGGCGCATAAATATGCCCTCGGCACTGCCGGCGGCAATGACTCTTTGAAGACGCGAACGCGCCTGGCACAATTAGTCCGTGTGCTGAAGCGGCGCTTCCTTCGGTTGGTTTTGGAACAGAGGCGTAACCGGATTCTTGGCATTTTTGGGGAGCCGGAGATTCCTGGCATTTTTGGGGAGTGGACATTTTTAGGCCTGGAATTCCGGATATTTTTGAGGGGAGCCTGAATTTTGGATTCCGGAATGCCTTCGTTTACAATGGCACTCTCAAAACGTTTTTGTTTAAATTCGACACATTTACAGTCTTTTGCCTCTTTACTTTTTGTGCACGCTGACAATGGCATTTCTGTTCGCCTTTCTCGGCGAAGGTCCAATGTGGTCGCGCATTGACGTGGCCCAGAGATGCGAGCGAAATTGGCCGACCAATTTGCTGTTGGTTGGTGCCGGGGAGGGCAAATCGAAACAAAATCTGTCCGATCACCGCTAACAAAAGCCTTCCCCCCCCCCCTTTAGGTGAACAACCTTTTCGGCTACTCCCAAACAGTTCGTTCGTTTGCTCCTTTTTGTTTACATTAAATTTGGCATATTCAATTTGAATCATTGCGTATTAATTTTTGTGCCTTGACGCGGGTTTTCTCTACGCCCTCGAGGCGCAGTTTCTGCTGCTTGTACTGCTTGCGCTCTGGCTGTTCCCGCGGCACCAAACTCCGCTCCTTTGGGCACTGTCTGTGCCGTCCGTCCTCAGCATCATTTTCCCGCTGGCGGTGGCACTTTTGTTTGACACACCTCCAACGTTGATCCCCCATCAAATGAAGTAAGTGTGCCGCGTTTTAACCCACCATTCATTGCCGTGCCGTAACCATTCGATTCGATTTCCTCCTCCAGTCAGTCCTCGTTCGGCCCGTTTGCCAACCTGCTGTTCCTGAATCCGATTTCCCGTGCCGGTCCTTTTCTCGTTGGACTGGTCGCCGCCCTCTGGGTCCTGCCCCGACTTGACCATCAGAAACATCTCCTCCGGGTGGGTTATGCCCCCCCCCAAAAGTCGGTAAATGTGCCCTTCAGGCATTGTGCCCCCTCGGCTCCTTTCTCATCATCCTTCTGATGGCCCTCCTTTTGTGGACGCCGCATTGGCTTTGGACACGTTCACCGCACGCCTTCAACCAAATCGTTCCCTGGTCGTTCTTCTCCGCCCTTTACGCCGCGCTCCATCGTCCCCTGTGGGGCATTTTGCTGGTTTGCTGGGCGATTCTGTTGGATGCCTCGCGGGGAAATGGTCGGTGGTGGCAATAAAAAGGCGTCCGCCGTCCCTCTGGACGTCGTGAACATATCCCATCCCCCCAAAGCAATGAGTTCCTTTTTCTGCTGGCGCTGCTTCCACCCGCTCTCGAAGCTGGTGCTGCCCGTGCTGCTGCTCGCCGAGGCGAGTTGAGAAGAACGGCGACGACGGGAAGTTCGCCCCGTTCTTGGAGAACAACCAACCCGGAGGGGGAGGGCAATCCAATCGGAATAATTTGCATTTAGCCAATTGCCCTGTCACTGTTCTCCTCCCTGCACCGTCCCGTCCACTCCACGCTCCTTTCCACCGTTTGTCCCGTCTTATACGGGTTTGATTTGCCCCCCCCCCCTACCGTAAAAGGTACTCACATGGATTGGCATTCTGGTCTGCTCGTTGATCATCGCCTTGCTCATCGACACGACACTGACGCGTCCAATTCGATGGATATGCGCCGGAGGGGAAGAGAATGACGACAGCGACGACGGCATTAGCCGGATGAACGGACGGAAGGCGGCGGAAGTTGAAGAGAAAAGAGAAAAATGGTTGGACGATGATGAGGGAAACAATGAGGGAAGGCATTGAGTGCCGGGAGGAGGGGGGGAAGTGCCGGGGGGGGGGGGAGTGTCATCCGTCCCGAGTGGTGGAAGTTGCCATCGGCACGAATAAATTGAGGGGTTTCCGCAGCCTCTGCGCTCTGCTGCTTTTTCAAAAATTTCTGCCCTAGAGCCCCGGAAATGCTCTTTTCTCAAGCTGTTCAAACTTTCCTGCTTTGAAATTTGGCCGACAAAAATTGTCCGGGCCCCCACGGGCGACTTCCCGCTGCCTTATTTCATTTGTCAACAGATGTTTTTATTTGCTTTTGCTCTAATCCGTTAAATATTTTTGTGATTTGGGGGAAATGTTACCGAAATGTTTACCAGGGCGCTGTGTTCCGTGGCAGTCATTGGTTCAACAACATTTTCGCGCAAGAAAACCAGTCCTGGGATGTGCAGAGACAGAGAGAGAGGGGGAAAAAAGATCAAATCGAAATCATTTTGAGGACAAAGAATTCTGAGATAGGACAAAGAAATGAACGAACGCCTCGGGGGATGAGGACGAGAGGCGTGGGGCGGTGGCAGAACACAGTTTGACGGCCAAAAGACAATTTTGCTCACTAATTGGATCGAATCATTCGCTTTTCCTCCTCCGTTTATCGGTGGCGCGGTACTGCTCGCAGATGAAGCGTTGTTGTTGTGCTGCCCTACTGAGTGGAAAACTGTCCGCCGTAGAAGTGCGGATAGGTGCCGCCTCCAGCGAAGGCGGCAGCCGATGCCGCCGCCATTGCATATGATTCGTAGGTGGCGTACGGGATGGCCGTGTCCAACTTGTTGCTGAGCGGATGGTCGGCGGGGGCACCGGCGGGAAAGTAGGGAGCCGGGAAGGGGGCAAAGGGGCCAAGCGCCGTGCCCGAGGCGTCCATGCCGACCGCAGAAGGCGCCGTAGGGCATCCCAACGTGTAATGGAACGGGCCGGGTGGGTTTGCGTAGCCTGTCAATGCTGAAGGAACAAGTCCAGTTTAGACAGGGGGAGCAACAGCAACTTTAAGGCGCTCTCACCGAACTGCGGGCCCCCGGGGGCGGTGTCCGCCGTTGCCCACATTTGTTGATGTGCCAATGTGAGTTCTGCCGGTGTTGGGAAGGGGGCGCCGAAGGCGGTGCCGAACCCGGCCAACCCGTTGATGACTTCACCGCCATTTATGCCGCCCGTCGATGCTGTCGTCTTTTGCTGTGGCGATGTTTTGGCGTGCGCGGAGGGATTTGTGCCCGTGCCGTTTGTTGTTCTGCTGCCGAGTCCGTCCCGTTCGTCGTGCGAATGTCGAGACGATCCGGACGGAAGATGGGGGTCCTCTCCTCCAAGCAGGACGGACATACCGGTTGATACGCCCGGCACCGAACTGGAGCAGTTCAGAGCGCATGGGCCAACGGACAGTGTGGTGCCGGGTGTGTCCACCGAGCCGGGGGCACTCCCCACGCCTTCCATGAGGAGATGATGATGAGCATGATGATGTGCTGCTACAGCTCCACGTCCCCCCCTACTTCCGTCCTCGTCGTCCTCCTCCGACGAGCGCATTCCCTCCGCCGAACAGTGCGAAGGTCCGCCCCCGTCGCCGCCGCCGCGCGTCTGTTTCTTGCTTTTGGAACGTCTGTTCTGGAACCAGATCTTCACCTGAAGTTGAAGGAGGTCGGTTGGTTAGCACAATAATCCCCTCAATTCCTTTCCATGGATTTAAGAAAGCCTCAGTCCATTCATTCAATCCATTTATTCCTCCCCCTCCCGTCACTCCAAACACAGACAATAACAGGTGAACGGAATGAATGTGATGTGTTTGATGGGAAAAGAGAATGGGTTTTGGGGTTTTGGACAAGCGAATGAGTCTCTTCATCTTCGCCCCCCCCCCCTCTTCCCCTCCAATAACCTCCCCCCCCTTTTGCTCCCTCATCCATCCGGTGACAGGTGCACGTGCCCCGGGGGGAAATGAGCTCGTCACACCAAAGAAGGGGGGAGAAGATCGGCCGGAAGATAAGCTCAGGCACTGTGCCCATGGGACTTACGCCTTCCCCCCCCCGGGGCATAGCATCGCGTCGACCCCCCCCCCCACCCCCGGCCCCCCGGGGGCATGGCATCGTGTCGACCCCCCCCCCCCCTCCGCATGGCATCGTGTCGACCCCCCCCCCCCGGGGGGTATGGCATCGTGTCGACCCCCCCCCCCCCCGGGGGCCTGGCATCGTGTCGACCCCCCCCCCCCGGCATCGTGTCGACCCCCCCCCGGGGGCCTGGCATCGTGTCGACCCCCCCCCCCCGGGGGCCTGGCATCGTGTCGACCTCCCCCCCCGGCATCGTGTCGACCCCCCCCCCCCCCGGCATGGAATCGTGTCGACCCTTCTTCACCTGCGTTTGGGAAAGGCCCAGAGTGGCGGCCAGCTCGGCACGCTCCGGCAGTGCCAAATACTGATGCCCTACGAATCTGAAGAAAAGGGGGCGGAGAGTGAATATGGCAATGAGTCAGCCGGCATCCAAAGCTCATCCCCTCTTCCCTTTTCTGATCAGAGGTCGCGCATAAAATAAACAAAAAAAGCGGATGGCTCGACGACAAAAGGTCCCCGAGAAAATATCCCCCCGGAGGGCAAATAGAAGCCAACAAAATTTTTCAAAGAAAAAGTCCCAGTGGGGAAATGGACAAAATGTCTCCCGGACAAAAGGTCCCTCCTCCCCCCTGACAATTAGTAAAAAAAAGATTGATTTTCCCCACCCAAAGGGCGACTTTTTGACATTTGGGGGACCGGACCCGTCGCGGATGAAAAAGCAAAGCGCGCCGCGAGCGAAATCGTCGCGTGGACCGCGCGCCTCACTTCCGCGTGTCTCTGTTGCGCGACGTGCCCAAATGCCCGCGCTCACTTCGCGTTGAGCTGTGCCAACTGTGCGCTGGAGTAAATTGTCCGCGGTTTGCGCGTCTTTTTGCCCTTGGCGTTGATGTGCACTTCGCTGCCTTCGATGATTCGCGTGGTCGGCCCCGCCGTGCCGCGCCCGCCGCCGCCGCCGCCGCAGCCGTTAGTGGACGATGACGCGCCGGCGCCCGGCGACGATTCATTTGTGAAGCCTTGAGGGCATTTTTAAACAAAATTAAAATTGAGAATTGAAAAACAAAATTTTCTCGCAAAAACAGTCAAAATCCGTCCCAACGGTTGCGGCGTCAAAATTGCGCCAATTTGGGCGGACAGAAGCAATGGCCTCTTCTGCGATAATTGGCAGCCATCGCCGTCGGGGAGGGGGGGGGCATGGGCCTATCGACTCGCTCCCCCCCCGGCCCCCCCGTTCCCGTCGTTGCGTGCGATTGAATAATAACAATCAATGCCCCTCAATTTGGCCAAAAAAAGGGGTTAAAATGCCTTGGCAATAACAAAATTCCCCTCCCCCCCCCCCAAATTTGATGTGCCGAATCCGGTGTTTGGGCGCAGCCCAATTTGCCCCCTCCCTCCTCACCTTCCGGGGAGCTGGCCGGTTGATTTGGATAGAAATAATGTTGGTGGTGGCCGTGGAGATGCTGTGCCTCGGAATTGGTCGAGTACAGCTCCGACGGGGCGCCAAAGCCGGTGTAGAAATAGGCGCCGTTGTTGCTGACGTTTGGGTAATAAGCGGACGAGGGGGTGGCGGAGGACAACGACCTGCGGGGGTTGGGGTTGGTTTTAAGTTGGACATTCCCTCCCAAAAAGTTCAAATATATTCTAAGTACAGCTTCAACATGTTGAACCCGTTGAATGGTAGCCGAATTTTTAGTTTCATTGTTAGAGGTTGTGCGATTTTGTTAACGATCGGATGGGGAAAAAAGTGATCGGGAGAAACTGAACAACGCGGAATGGTCAATTGCAGAAGGAGAAGGCTAACGCATTGGACAGTTTGATTAGATGGAACAACACCAGAGGCAATATGCCAACTTTGTCGTCCCCTCACCCAACAAAATCTTTTACCCATTTGCGATCATAAACGCCGTCTCCGCGGAGGATGTGCTGGGAATGCTGGCAAATTGTTGTTTTTGGTCGTCAAAGTTCAGATGGTCGGCAATGCCCAGCTTGCTGTTGTGCTCCAACAAAAGAGGAAAGGCTAATGGCGGCTTTTGGTCAAAGGCTATTGGCGGCTTTTGGTCAAAGGCTAGCGGCTTCTGGTCAACGGGCTCGACGGTGCCGTTGTTGAATGGCATTCGTGCGCTGTTGCTGGTGCCGGGACCGCACATCAGCTCGGAGGAGGAAACCGGGACGGACAAGGAATATTTGGGAGCTGCTGACGAAAGGGCGTCGACAGCGGTGGCGGCACTGACTTTGGTGTCAGGAGGGGCGGCAGACATAGAGGACGGGACGGCGGCAATGATCGGGCAATTAGCCTGGAAGGGAGGCAATTAGGGAGTGGGCCAATCCGCTGGATGATGTGAGGGGGGGGGGCAACAATTACGACGGGAGAGAGAGAGGGGGGGGGGTAAAATTGGAGAGTTGGGAAGGGGTTGATGATTGTGGGGAAGGAGGGGGCACGAGGAGGAGCTGATTGTAGACCCCGGAGGGCAAAAGGTGTACAAACACTCGCAGCACTCTCTCTGTCTCTGATGAAGGGGGTGCCGACGACGGAGGAATAATGGGGGCAGACTTGGGTGAGAGGGGAGGGGGGGGGGGGGGGGGTAGGGGGCGGGGCGAACCTCCGATTGGATATTTGGGGACGGTGGAAGATGGGGGAAAGGGGGGGGGGGGAAGGGGGGGGGGGAGGCGTGAATGACTGACGGACGGGGAAAGGCGGCGTCAGAGCGCCGGGGGGGGCGCCAATTGGGTGCAAACTGGATCTTCTTCTCCCTTTCCCCCTCGTCTTATTCATCGCCCCTTTCGCACCTCCGCCAGATTGCGCACCCAAATTTGGTGTCCGTCTGTAACGATGACGTGTTATGAATGCTAACCGACGTTCAGTTTCTGTTTAGTGTGCCCTCTCGCCTTTCGTAACCAAAGTGCCGGAGGGTCGGGGGGAGGATGGGCAAAAGCCCCCCGGGGCCCCGATAAACCCTCGGCCATCCCTCCCTTTCCCCCCCCCCGTCTGTTTTCCTTCTTTGGCCACACATCACTCACAGCATCCGCTGTCATGCTCACCTCGCTGAAGCCGTTACCGTACCTTCGCCCCTTCCCCTCCCCCACTAACCATTCGCCCCGCTGACGGCCTTTTCACTATTCACACAAAAGGCCGGGCGAGGAGGGAAGCGCCGCCGCATCGGTCCCCCCCCCCCCCCCCCCCCTCCTCCCCCAATCGTCCCCCCCCTTCCGTACCGTCACCGCTGTCCTTTGTTTGGCGAACTTTTGTTATTTGGAGGGGTCGGGGGGGGACTGTCCTTTTTGTCGCCCGGACGGATGTCGGCGTGAATTCGTCGTCCCCTCACTTCCATCCAATCCGTCCAATTCATCCCCTCCAAACGAACGAATGGATCTTCTCCATTCATTCCCTCATCCTCCAAACCCCCCAATTTGCTTCTTCGTGGAACAGTGCCCTCCGCATCCAGCAGCACCAGATGTGAGTGCTGGAATGAAGGTGCGGTGAGGGATGGACTCTTCTCATCCCACCACCTCATTTCCCCCCCCCCCTCCCCCGAATGTCCCCCGAGGGGAATTAATTGTCGCCTTTTGCCGCCATCGGTTTTATCCACTCCCCCAATTCTCCTACACACTGTTCTTCTCCGACTCCGTCAGCGCAAAACTGGATGGGGAGGAGAGGGGGGGGGAGGTGGGAGGATGAGGTGAGTTGAGGGAGGAAGATGGAGGGGGAGGGGAGGGGCGGGGGAAGATTGGGGAGGTGAAGCGGAATGGGATGGGCGTGGAGGACGGCGGTGGGAAGAGAGTCCGTCCAGCCGAAGTCGGTGTGATGATGGACGGATCCGGAAAGGTGCGATGAGATTCTTTGACTTTGCGCCGGAGGCGGCGGCGATGGCGGGCAAAAAAGAAAGAACATTGTGTGGTTTCGCTGTTCATCTTATAGCCACTGCAAGTCCATTGTGCGAAACGGAAAACACCACTTGGCTGGTGAAGTGGATTTGGTTGGGTCGGGTTGGGTTGGATTATCGGATGAGCACAGAGAGAGGGCGGAGGGGGGGGGACAATTGCGCAGTGGCAGGCATCACATTGGGACCATGGGGGGGGAGGCGGGGGGAGAGGGGGAGGCGGGGATGACGACGACGCCATCCCCGCGCAGTGGGGGTCCCGGGATGAGGAGGAGAACATGTGTTCGAACAAACGCACGGCGGAGTCTTCGGGGGCCGGGGGGGGGGGGGGAGACGGACCGGTGAACGAAGAGATACTGTGGATGGATGAAAAAGGAGGAGTATATAAGAACAATGCGAGAAGGAAGAAAGATTGGAGCGGATGAACATTGTGTTGTTGTGTGTGTCGAATTGGACGACGCTGTGCTGCCCATTCACTTGGTCACATCATAAGGGGGGGGGGGGCTCTGCCCGAGGCTATCGGCACACGGCAAATGGCACAGCGAAGATGCCCCGGGCCATCGACCACCGCCGGAGCCGCGATCCCCGAGGCAAAAATCGCGTGGCCGACCGCTTCGACCCAATTGTTCAGTCAGTTAACCCCTTTGTCCATTGTTTACGCGCGGGAATGCCCTGGGGCACTTAATTTGAGGGCATAAGGGAGATTCCCCCTCGGCACATTGGTCCCATTCGCCTATCCGACCCCCCCCCCCCCCCGCTTCCCCCCCCCCTTCACCCACCACCT
Organism: Globodera rostochiensis; assembly: GCA_018350325.1. Taxonomy (NCBI): domain Eukaryota; kingdom Metazoa; phylum Nematoda; class Chromadorea; order Rhabditida; family Heteroderidae; genus Globodera; species Globodera rostochiensis. The sequence continues at coordinate 1,018,159 of JAEVLN010000015.1, read as the reverse complement.
CTTCCGTCTTGCTGCCTTCCGGTTCAGCTTCCCCCCACCGCTGGTCTTCACGTCTTCCCCCCCCCCCGTTTCCTCCTCCCCTTTCCGTCGCCCGAGGGGAGCGCCAATTATCTCCACCCTTTCTTCCCCTTCCCCTTCCCTTCAATGCTGCTGCCTCTCTCTCTCCCTTCGTTGCTTAACCGTAATTACAGGGCACGGGAAGGGGAGGACGGGGGGGGGGGGGAGCTGTGGAAGAAGGAAAAACCCCGGAGGGGATGGACGGAAAGTGAAGGGAGAATGGACGGAGGGCGGATGAAGGGATTGAATGCCGCTTCCACCCACCCTCACAGTGTGAAATATGGCCGAATCGCGAGCGAAGGGCGCGGCGGAAGTCGGGACGAAGGAATATGTTTTGGAAGGGCACAAAACCTTCATATTGTTGGGGCATTGATGGGCCAAAAATAGGGCAAATGCATGAGAGACTGACTGACTACTCTCTGCTGGGAGATGAAGCAGAAGAGAAGAAGAAGCGGAAGAACAGATCGATCGATCGGGCAGTTCAGCTCACCGAAAGCATGCCAAAAGGGCGCCGGCGGCGGATAAGAAGACGGAGCAGTTCATTTGAACGGAAGGGATCAAAAATGAATTCATCCGACACATTCATCCCCTCCACCCCCCCCCCCCCTCCACCCCCATTCATCCCATCCAGCAGTCGGTTGTCCTTCGTCCCTATCTCTACCGTCTCCCGTCTCCCCCCCCCTCCCCCCCCCCGACCCCATTCATTCGCACAAACAATCCATGGCCTTGGTCGGAGAGGGTCCGGTCACTCACTTCCTCTTCCTTCCCGATCCCATCCCAATCCTTTTCCTCCCCTCCCCCCCCCTCCCTCCACCCCTTTGGGAATGGAAAGAGCCCAGAGGGGGGAAAGGAAAGGGTGGGGGAAGGGGAGGGAATGAATGGCATTTTGACATTGCCGGGGGGGGAGTGGAAATGAGCAAAAAGTGAAGTCAGTCAGTCAATGTGGCTGTACAGAGAGGGAGTGGGACGTCGAAGACCAGCTGCCGAAGTATCGATGAGGATACAATCGCTTCACCAACCAGCGCAGGTGGAGTGATTGGGCGAGGCGTTGCTGCTTCTAAGAAATAAACTTTGGTTAAGCCCCCCGACCCCTCGGGGGCCGTGGTGGTTGAGGATAATGCCATTTGTTTGGGTGCTTTTAAAATTGGTGCCATTCGATTGGGATGAAAATAAACGTCGTGATTTGATGGAAGTCCCGTCGACTTGGCGAGTCCGAAAAATGCCGTTTCTCGAATTCGTGCTGACACTTAAAACGGCACATTGGCAAAGCGAATAGAAAAGGAAGGGGGGGGGGGTCATTCCCCCCCCCCCGGCGCTCACCGTTCTTCCAGTGGCGGCACTCTTTGCCCTCCCCCGCTCATTCGGGGGGTTTATTGTCCCGATTTGATTCCATGCACCTGTCCCACCCCCCCCCCCCACAGCACTCACTCCGCTCGTTCCAACGTCGAAGTGTGAACGGAAGGGAATTGAGGGGAGGGGGGAGGGGACTTGCACAATCGACCTGCCCCTGCCCATAAAGCGGAGGATGGGAAGCTGTAAACATCCGCCATGGACGGTTTGAAAGTTGTGGATGGGCTCATAAAATGATGGGGTGGAGGAGAGAGAAATTGCGAATGACCGGTCGATCCGTTTTTGGTTTTGTTTGAATTTCTCTATTTGCTTGTTCAGTGTTTGAAGCTTTGCCCTTTTTGGAAGGCATTTAACACAAAATTACTTACAATTGGCGAAATTAAAAGAGTAATATGAATCATTTATTAATCCGTCCAAACCATTCCATAAATACAACACAATACAATACACAAGGCACAAGAGAACAAAACGGTGCATACAACACATACATACATAGGTAAATATTACAGTTACAAATCACTTTTTTCCTAATTGATTTCACGCGCTCAAACATCCGTTCATCTACACATAAACGCAGTCCTTTGATTCCAGCTTTCATTTGGATGGCACTTCATCCCACTAAAAACGACATTTCATCCCACTAACCCAAAACGACATTTCCTCCCACTAACCCAAAACGACATTTCATCCCACTAACCTAAAACGACATTTCATCCCACTAACCTAAAACGACATTTCATCCCACTAACCCAAAACGACATTTCCTCCCACTAACCCAAAACGACACTTCATTCCACGCGACATTTCCTCCACGCAAAATTTCATCCACTAAGCGAAAACACGACATTTAATCTAAGAAAAAGCCCGCCCGGTTACAAGTCGGGTTTCCTAATAGATAACAGCGAATAATATAACTTTTCATAATTATCAGGTCGCTTAATTTCTCCTTATTAGGTACTTCTTCATCGAGAGACGCCAAAACGCATTTTTCTTCAATTTGAAAAGTCGATGTCCGTTGAATAAACATCAATCACGTTAACAAAATATTCATTTTTATTTACTCAAAACCAACAACAACAACAATGGGAAAGGGAGGGGGGGGGGAAGTGTGTGAGATATGTACAGTTATGGGATTAGCTACATACAAACAAGGTCAATCATCGTCATCTCATCACAGTTTCTAATCATTATCATTAGTTGTCATCATCACAGTTTTCTAATCATTATCATTAGTTGTCATCTTCACAGTTTCTAATCATTATCATTAGTTGTCATCATCACAGTTTTCTAATCATTATCATTAATCGTCATCATCAGCTTCAGGCGCATTCACACGGTGCGTGTAGAGGTAACTGCGACCCAGCACTCGAATCACACATTTGTGTTGCCTTCCTTTTTTGTCGACCACCTGCAACACAGGGGACACATTAAATTTCGAATTGATCAAACTATTTATTAGCTTACGCTATACTCCCTCGCTCTGTAATGTTCAAGGCTGAGTTCATCGCCAAGAGTGATTTTGACGCCCCTTTTGAAGTGCTCGTAGCTGCGCAGCGATAGTTTCTTGAGGGGAAAAAGTCACAATCAGAAATTGTTATGGTTTCCGTTTGTACTGATTGTACCTCGTACACTTCAGTGACACATTCGAGCTCCAACGTTATAAGAATTTGGGTTGCCAAATCGCCTTCAGTGAGCGTCGGAAATATACGTGCACAAAACTCGTCGACCATCCACGTGAAATGTCGCATAAACTCCGCATAGGAATCCTCTTGTTGGATGGTGTAACCGTCGAACGCAACTTTGAACTCAATCCGCTTCACTTTGGGACAGGAGATGAGCAGCGCTTGCACAAATTGCTTCCAATTGCACGCGGTGACGACAGCACCAGCAGACGGATAGAACAGGCAATCGAACAGCAACGAAATCTTCTCTGTTCGGTTCGCTCTGATGATGGAACTGAAAACAAAACAAAAATTGTGGAACAACACCAACACCAAACAGGGAAATGAAACTTACCAAGTCGGCAGTTTGATGTCAAAAAAGTTCATCTCGTACAAGCTGATCGCCACCTCATTTGCGTTCAGAGAGAGCATTTCCGAGAATTTGTCGACTGAAAAACTGTTTTTTTCAAGGCCAAACTGAAAAAAAGAGAAACTTACCAAATAAATCATTTGCACAACGAATGTTCAGTGTTTTCAATGCGAACTGCATTTTTGTTGCGTCTTTGTCGGACAAATCTAAATGTAAAAGAATTTTGAAATGCAAAAAGCATATCGAAAAGCACCTTCGTTCAGAAACAATTTGCAGAAGGACTGGACCGGTGATCTGGCAAAACTTGGCTGTGCATTGATGTCAGCTTCATTGGAGAAGACGGAACCGACAACCGAAAGAGACGACAAAAGCAACACTCCAGAATCCAACAAAGTCCGAACAAATTCTTTCGTCACCAGATAAGGGCCATAAAAGCGGTCCTGAAAAAAAAACCGGAAAATGCTGAAATTTTTGCTTGGTTAAAGCCACTCACAGATCGTTCCCATGCTTTTCCTTGGTCCTTGAACAGTGTAATCGATTTGCGTTGCTCGAATACGATTTCCTTCATGTGGACAAACTGCGCAATGAAGACATTCCTTGCAGGAGTGTTGAGGCGCTGAAAATTAAAAATAACTTGATTGGGGAAGAAAACAATTTGAAATTGAAATTACCATAAAATCCGTGAATTCATTGCGACGAGTCAAATCCACAATGTGACTAATTGACATGGCTGGCTTTGTGAACAACATCCTCTCAGCTGTTGCGAGAAGCTCCTCTGGCAGCAACATTGGTGGGGGAGCTGCCATTGTGCGGCGAAGTCGAGACGCTAATGAAAGAAGAATGAGCAAACTTGGGCTTAAATACTCTGCGGGCCCAAGAACATTTGAATTTCCGCAATATTCCCTGTTCGCTTGGGTAAAATCCTTACAAAATAGGGTATATAAAGAAACCATTTTTCACTCTGACTACCTTGTGTCGTCTTCAACTCTGCAAACCGTCCAAAGCCATGATCGTCATCGCGCTGATTCCGCTTCAACTGATGGCCATTGCCGTCGCCTCTGCGCTGGTGATCATCACTCAATGTTGCGGTGGTGGGAAAAAGGTAGGCCAATTTTTTTAAATCTCATTTTTTGCTGTTTTTTAATTGTTAAATTTATAGAACACCGAAGAGCCTCCGCCGCCACCTCAGATGTCCGCAGTGGCTGAGCAGCCGACCACGACAGCCGCCGGACAGTCACAGAACCCGCCGACATCCGCCGTTGCAGAACAGCCGAGCCCCACCGCCTCCAAAAATGCACCGGCATTGGGTAGGCAAAATGTCTTACCAATAGTCTGAACAAATCTTTATTTTCTAGGAGCTACGACGAACTACGCGGCGCCAGGCAGCACGGAGAACATCTTTTCGAAAATGTCAGCGCAGAGCCCTACAACCTCTGCAGCACCGGGTGCCGTCTCAAAGAAGTCCGTGGCGCCTACAACCTCTGCAGCACCGAGTGCCGTCTCAAAGAAGTCCGTGGCGCCTACAACCTCTGCAGCGCCGGATGCCGTCTCAAAGAAGTCCGTGGCGCCTACAACCTCTGCAGCAGACCCGGCTGGCGTCTCCAAGAAGTCCGCTGCGCCTACCACCTCTGCAGCTGATCCTGGTGGCGTCTCGAAGAAGTCGGCTGCTGGTTCTGCAGGTAGCACGATTTGAATCTTTGATCTCTTATCATTTTCTCAATTTTCAGCGCCCTGAGATGCGAAGTGTGGGCCCGTCAACGCTCTACGACAACGATCAAGAAGGATGTGTAACTGTCTCCAGATCATATGTGCGGATTTGTATGTATATTGTGAACTCATTGTCTATGATTGTTTTAATGTGCACAGTTCCGAGACCCTCCGCGGTCGTTTCCCTCATATAACTGTGTTGTGCCAACATTTTGTGCTCCGAACCATAAATGTTACATTGTATACTGACTGAATAAACAAATGAATAATATTCTCTTGCGTCTTTCTTGGTCTTCATTTAAATTATGAGTATGTGTAAAACTCGTATTTCTAACACTGTATGGGACTGGCTCAGATCCGAATGAAAATAATAGGGTAGTATGGGACCGGGACGGGATTTCCCGGGTTTTAGGTCCCGATTTTTAAAAAAATTACATATAAATCCAGGTCCTATTGATTACCCAATTCGGAAGTTGTGAAGGTTCGCCCTTCAAAGAGAATTTAACCAACAATATTTATTTCCGGTAGACGCGATTGATTCTTCAAAAAATATCGACAAAATTGGAAAAAAATGTTGGTGAGAGTATTTTGGATAAAGGCCAAGGTTCAAGCACATCGAGCGACACTTCCGATGGAGTTATTTTTTGCTCATAATTTCCTTGTTTCCCAAAAATTTCTAAAGAAAATGCAATAAAACGAAATCTTATTTACTATATTGGAGAGGAGGAGAGCATTAAATTTAACCTTTCCAAGTTGTCTGTGTTTGAATTTCGTTAATTATTCATTTTAGCTTATATAAAAATTCATTTCTTCCTCCGTCTATGTTTGCATTCTGTAGGCGTCTGTCATCACTGTTCGGCAGCACAATTGCCAAGAAACTTGACCACTACAGCCAATTTAACCCATCTTCGCTCACCATACAACAAGTTGGGGATCTCAAAGAATTAGTGGAAATTAAAAATTGTGGTTGCAGTACTTGGACTTCGGTCGGCATGGGACTGCAAAGTCTTCCTTCACGTTCCTCAAAACGGAATTGCTGGTCCGGCTCGCCAACATCATGCAGGAAATCCTTCTGCTTCCACCGAACTTGCTCAAGACTCGGAGGTTCGTTCTGAGCCATTGTTCTACGCGTCAGCCCTTTCAGTGCTCGACAAGTGGTGGAATGGTACCGAACGAGTTTCGAGGAATTGCTGGCCTTTGAAAAGTCGGCGGGAAGCATGGACGTGATTCTAAGGTAATCTTACCAATTATAAATTGCACCGGAAACCACATTTCTATTCATTTGAGTTGTCACCATTTTCTTTGCATGATTTTTTACCTACGTTTTGTTAGGTTCAACGACCAGCTGCAAACCACTTTGCGAAGGCACAGTACGGTGGTGCAGACGATGGCGGAAGGAATCATCGAACTGAAAGAGAGTGGCGGCTTCGACCCGGGAAGCGAGCAGGGCATCCAGTACTTCTTGGATCGCTTCTACCTAAACAGGATCTCAATCAGGTTCACTGTTTCTGAGTGTCGTCATTCAACAAAACGAGCATTTCCAGAATGCTTCAGAACCAACATTTAGTGGTAAGACAAAAAGTTTAAGTGCATTTAAGCCTCTAAAAAAAAGGTATTCGGCTCTATTCTGCCGGAATCGCCACGCCATGTCGGCTGCATCGACCCGTCAGTTTTGTTGTTAAAAAAATGGGGTCGAAATTTGTTTTTGATATTTATTCAATTGTTTTGGTTCAGAATGTGCGACGTCTCTTCGGTGATAAATGACGCGTTCGAAAACGCGCGTTTCCTTTGCGACCGCTTCTACCTGACCTCGCCGGCGCTGAAGTTGGAGTGCCATAATGCAATCAGTCCGGACAAAAGCATTTCAATTGTGGCGGTCCCCTCACACCTTTACCACATAATGTTTGAGCTTGTAAGTGATGGTTTTATTTGAAGTTCGGCTCAATTAAAAATAGAAAAATTAACTAAACTCATTTGTCAATTCAGTTCAAAAATTCGATGCGCGCAACAGTGGAAAACATCGGCGCCGACGATGACTTGCCCGACTTGCGCGTTCGCGTGGTCCGGGGCTACGAAGACCTCTCCATAAAGGTATTTTTCGGTGGACTATGTGTGACCATGTTGAAGTTGGCGGGTGGGACTTTTACTATCTCTGGTCCTGTCAACACTGCTTTTTTTTACCCCATCCACTAAATGGGTTGTTGAGTAACTCTCCACCGTACGCTCAGATCAGCGATCGAGGTGGTGGCGTTTCGCGGAAAATTCTGAACAAGTTGTTCAACTACATGTACAGTACGGCACCGCCGCCTTCCCAGGACGGTGCACAGACACCACTGGTAAGCAAGTCTTTTGAGGGAACTCGCGTCAGTTTGTAAATTTCAAACAAATCTAATCTGAAAATCTGCGAGTTTGGAACGCGGGGAACCCTTCTTTCTGCGCTGTTACACATTGTAAATGCATTCCTTTTAGGCCGGTTACGGGTACGGCCTGCCATTGTCGCGCCTTTACGCACGGTATTTCCATGGCGATCTCTTCCTGGTGTCTTTGGAGGGCTACGGCACGGACGCGTTCATCTATTTAAAGGTTGGCACAAAGTGTGCTCTCGAGTTCCCATTTTCCCTGTCAGGCCCTTCCGGTGGAAGCACACGAAGTCCTTCCAATTTTCTCGTCATCATCAAAGTACTGTTTCGTATCGGGAACCCCATTTTATCGGTGTCATTCATTTCGTCTATTTTTTTAGGCGAAAGCTGACGCGGGGCCCAATGATTGGCGATTGGACCAGCTATGTTGACCACCCCGGGGGACGAAATAGGTGAATTCAGACGACGGACAATTGGAATGATTGTTAAACACACTGTTATTGTGATATCTGTATTTACTAGTCGATCTGACACAAAATGAGGGTCGCAGAACTAATGCCAAGGAAAACATTCCGCTCTAAGCCTTTTCTTTTAACGCGTATGTTTCATGTCGTTTTTACTCAATAAATTTTTATTGCTGAATATTGTACAATGTTTATTTAAATTTGTGATTCCGACTCAAACTTGTGTACAAAACAACGTTGTAGGGGAGTTTTTCTAGAGGCAGAAACTCATCTGTGTCCATATAATTGAGTGCCAAAATCTCAGGAAATGGAGGAAAAAATTCTCGGGGTTCTAACGGAGCTCATTAAACAGTTCTTGTCCCGGAGACCACACAACAGGCGGATTATGTATATATATATTAAATGGTCTGTATAGCTAAACAAGCAAAAAACAAAGAAAAAAATTAAGGTCACAGTCAAGTTAATGTTATAAAGCTGAGGTCATGTGAGATCAAACCGGAGACGAAATACCAATTTTTTTTTGCTTGCAATTTTGTTCGAATCGGTGCGCTGCGCAAAGTCTCCAACATATTCAGAGCGTCTTAGGACGATATTTCGATGCCATGCGTGAAACAGAGTCCGTCTTGTTCTTCAGCGCGACCTTTTTCGCAATTACCAATGCTGAATTTGGAAAAGGTGCAATGAAAATTTAAGGGGGCAAAAAACCCAACCGATGGTTATTCCGTTGCCAATTGCAATGAACGAGAAAAGAAAGGCGAGCACAAGCACCTGCCAGTCCCGCGAGCAGTCCAGCCTGAAGTACATGTCGAAGAGCACGTAGGCACAATAGGCTTGGATGAGCTGCAACAACAAACGACGGGTGGAATTAAACAAAAAGAAGCCAGCCACTTACGTATCCGACGATTAGAAACGGCAGGAGAAAAGTCTGAGGGAAAGCGAAGCACATTCATTCATTGATTAGGGAATTTGATTGGCACTGATCAGCAATGCCAACCGAGAAAAGAACTCACCAATCCCTTGAACATCCAGCTGCTGAAGCCTAAAAAAGATTTCAAAAATTCACTAAAGCAACTAATTTTCCCGCGAAAAAGCAAGCAACCTTCAACGGTGATGTCCATTGAATGCCGTTGGCCCAGGGCATCTGCAAACAGAAGGGGCACAACAAAATAACCCCCCCCCCCAATTCAAAACATTACGTAAACGACGTAAACAGCCGGTCTGATAATTGTACATGAAAGAATAATAAAAGCGATCATATTTTTCTCTCAATGTATACAACGCGCAAAAGTTACTGGATGATCTGGACACTGCTCACGTAGCAGACGAGAACAAAGAACACCGGCCGCATCGTCTCGTAACATTCGCCACCGCTCCATGTCAACGTGATGCAGCACAGAACGCAGGTAATGTAATGGTGCAGAACCTTGGAGAAAGGACAGAAAACAGATAATGTCCTGCTGATGACTGGTATTGATCATATTGCTCGCAGAACGTTTGCAACAAACAAATTGGTTGGGTCAATCGAAGCCATGTTTTTTGTAGGAGTTAAACTGTTCAGCACTCACCCACCAGCCCTTGATCCGGGAGCCGTTATGTCGGAGAATTGACTCGCGAATTGTCTGAAAAAAATGAATGTGGCGGGCGCGATAGGCCAAGGCGTTCATTTAGAAAAAACTCACCAAAGTGCAGTAATACCAAACCAACAAAAAGTTGCAGAGCGCGTCCAAGGCAATGAAAAAAGGCGGCAACCAAAAAACGACGAAAAACGTTGCCAGAATCTGAGAGGTAAGCAAGTAACTGTGTAATGAAGGCCCCCTATTCGAGCACAAGGAGCCCCCCCCCGGCACTTTTCTAAAATTTCTCCAACAAAATTTGAATCATTTCCCAGACTGTGTCTCAAGCTGGGCTTTTAAAAGATGAAGTCATAAAAAAGGCTCCCATTGGTAGACCATTTGGGGGCATACCACACAGGCGACGGAGAGTTTGAACGATTCGTACTCCTATTTGTAGCGGTAACGTTCGTCCGGACTCGGCAGTGTGATGTTCAAGTTCGAGCCCAAAATGACGTTCAGATAATATCTGGAGACCAAGTTGAAGTATTCGAAGATCGCTTGGCATAAATGTGCCGTCAACTCACCCATTGTCATGGGCGGGCAATTCCCTCTGCATTTCAGCAAGTTTGGCACGAATTTGCGACGCTTGCGCTTTCTTGGCGCCCAATCCAACTTTGTCCTGCTCGCTAAGACCCTTCTGGCGTAAAAGGCTAAACGTTTTGTGTTCATTTTGAAACGGACGTCATTTTAAGAACGGCAAAATTAATCAAATGCAAAAGTAGCGTCGTTGGCTAAAGATTACCTGTCAATGTCCTGTCCGAGCTGTTTCAAAACGTATTTCCTAAACCGAACAGATAAGAAAAGCAACACGCACATTCGATGAGAAAGTCCACTTACAAATGTTTGGTTTTGTCCGAACAGCCGTTTTGCACCGTACACAATTGCCGATACGAACCAAGGTAGGCCAGATGTTCAGTCTGAAAAACTTTGTTTCATTTTACATTGTTCCTTTTGGGACATTCCGAACTACCAACTCACTTCCGCTTTGGTAAACTCCGTATTGAACTCCTCCCACTCCTTGTCCAACTCCTGCAGGGCATTGTTGGTCATCGTTTAGGTTATATTGTAAATTAATTCAATTAAAATGTTCCGTTCGCTTCAAATAACAAAAAGATTTAGTGCGTTGAAAAACAAAGACAAATAAGCGCGCGGATGAGCAGCTGAAATGGCCAAAAAATTAAATATTTCCATAAAAGAAAAAAACACTTTTTCCAACAAAAAAAATTTTTCCCTCATTTTTTTGGCCACTTCGGCTTTTAACATCGTCGTCATCAAATGCTATAAAATAAAGTAATGAGCATTTTAAACCAATGGAAAGCGCGAAAAACGGATGAGAGACCTATAATAATGCATACAAATAATAATATTATGCAAATTGGAAAACTGAGTTATGCGTCAAAATGGGATGAATAATAATTATTATTATAGCACAAAAATGGACGACAAAAAAAACAATTTGTGCAAACGTTGGAAAAGTCAAAAAAGGAGAGAGGTAGGCCAAAAATAAGACGGACACTTACCAAAAGGGAAAGGCACACGAAATTGTTGTTGTTGTTGGGTAGATCAGCCCGCGAACGGCCGGCCTTTTTACAATACACACAGAAACAAAAGGGTAAAGTCAAGATTCTTGCAAGAAAACGATCATATAATGGTCTCCTTCTCGGGCAGCGGCTTCCTGGAGATGATTTGGTCAAACTCCTGTTGGGGATACACGCCCTTGCCGATGGGTCGACTGTACCGGTCCATGAACTGCTCCACGGAGTTTCCATTCTAAACGAATGGAGAGAGTGCGCAAGCTTGCTTGCTTTGTCCGTTCACTGTTTCTGTTTACGCAATATTGTCTTGTTTCGATCAGATTGTTTCCCCAAAACTCCACCAATATAAAAAGAAAGTGCACCACAAAATACCGTCGTGTTCCGATACACTCGGTTTGTCGGCGGTGTCATCAGCTTTTGTGCTTCCGGAATTTGCATTGGATACAATTCGGCACGATGTACAGCCAATGCCGGGCCCCAATCATCCGTCGGGCACAAAAGCTCCCTGAGGCGCTTAACACACAGACAACACAACATTAGCAAAGAGACAGCCCGACCCGGCGGTAGTAAATGGGAAGAATTCAAAATGTTTTAAACAATTCGGAATTTTAAAAAGCATTTCAGAAGGTAGAGAGATGTCTGTTTGTTCTGTCTACCTTTGAAAAGGAGCCGTTGACGGTGGAAAACTGGTAGAAGAACATGAAAAGGATGATGATCACCGGGGACAAGGAGATGGTCCAGCCGAACACAACGGACCACCGGGGATAGAAGAATGAGTTGTATTGGAGCGGTGCGTGTTGTAGCCAAACCAACGAGAGAAGTGCCTGTTAAAGGGACGGACAAAATTGTAATTCCTTGCATTATTATTCCACAAAAAGTGACCACCAAAAGTATAATGGGGCAAAAGAACTTCCAAAAGATCTTCCACAGCAGATAAACGGGAGGATAAAATCCGATCTAAACAAATCGAAAATGGAAGAATATTTTGCTGACACTCTTTTTACCATCCATTTGATGTTGTCGAGAAAGTTGTCAACCCCTGAAACAAAACATATAAACCATTTTATCCCATGGATTGGTGGCTTCAAGAAATCTTTTCTTTAGGTTTTTACTATTTTCTTCCGTATCCCCTAAGGGGTAAAAATGATCGTTTTTTCCCTATGCTTGGCTCAACCGACCGTAAATCCAACACACAGTCATGACCTCGAAGAAGCCGATTATGATCAGGGGCCAAGTGGCGGAAAAGTGTTCAAACAAAATTATCCAATAAATTCCTGCCTAAATTTTGACAAAACATTAATTATATGATAAGGGGAAAGGGCAATTAGTTTAATGTCACACCGCCGTGCAGAGAGGAAGGCCCAGTAGAAAAAAGGTGAAGAGTGTGAATGTAAGAACGTGTCGATGATTTCCTTTGGCAGAAAATTGTGACAGTTTGAGGGAGGAGAGGGATCACCAACAAACAAAACACTCACTTCGAAGACGTTCGGGAAATTGGTCACAAATTGAACTGACCTAACAAAACAAAACAAGCTCAAGCTGTAGTACGTGCGTGCCATCAGTTTAATTCAAAAACACAACTCACAATTGTCTCGACGATAAATAACTCAAAAAAATTAAAATAATATGTACACCAAAATTTCGTCACACAAACTTCACTGTTGAAAACGACGAATGCGACCATTGTGAAAAAGAGCAACGAATAAATTTGAGCAACTGGCAATTTGGAAAGCGCTTCGACGAAAAACACGAAGACGACCTGACGAAAGCGTACATCGGGCGAGGGGTGGACGCGTTAACGCATTCGAATGACTTGGATTTTGTAGAAAAAGAGGGTGTGGGGCAACAACGGACCCCCCGACCCCTCGAAACTCTTTCTGAGCCCCGTCACCAATCTTCTCAAAATCCAAAGTCTGACAAAAACTCTTGCCTGGATGCCCTCCTGGAGATGGAACTGCTCTAAAGGGATGCCCATTTCGTAACAGACGAAGCCAATGGCGGAGAAGACAAGGGATGAAATGAGCACGGAAGTGACACAGTCCACAACACCGATGGCCTGAAAGCGGTTAACTCTCCAACAAATGCTTTTGTTCATCTTTTAAAGAGACGTTCACCCACCCAAAGATCCGAAAAAATGTTGTTATGGAAGCGATTGTAGCTGGACAACATGATGAATCCGCCCGTGCAGGTGGAAAGTGAGTAGAACACTTGAATTGCGGCGTCGCCCCATGCCTAAACGGATGGACGGGACGCCCAATGACATTATGGCATTTTGACGATAAACACAAAACGCACGGCACCGTCAAATCGTAGAGGGCAGTCCAGTCGGGTCGCATGTAATGCAAAAGTCCGTCCACGGAACCGGGCAGGGTGATGAAGCGGATGAACAATGCAATCAACGCCACGTATGGGAACACGACCACAAAGTAGACGACCTTCCCGCTCGTTTTGATCCCCTTGAAGGAGCAAAGGAAGACGAAAAGCCAAGAAATCAGCAGACAACTGAACGCGGAAGCATAAATCCCTGCACATATTCTGTTAATTTTTTGATCTCCATACTCACATTGCCAGCTGCCAGTTGACGGTCTGGAAGTCGACAATACCCGTGGAGATCATCAGCACCTGGTTGCTTAAGGGGGAAAGATTTAAACGAGTGTCAAATAATCCAATGCTGCGACTGGAAGTATTCAACGCTGGGCATCACACCGCTTCGCGGGTCTGGCCCGGCAGTTGCGGTGCCGTTGCTGCCAAACTCCCCCAAATTCTCGCCAAAATTGACACAACTTCCGTTGGCCAGAATGGCACCACTGAGCAGTCGGCACGTCTCAACGGCACCCTTATTCCAAACAGAACAATCTTAAAGTATCATTAATTACAAGAAACAACATTTCAATAAACAAAACAAAAAAACGCACTTTCACTGTTCCAACTGTTCCCACAAGTCGCCCAAGGCAATGGAAATTTGAGCGAATTGATCATATAATAAAAGGCCCACGAAGTGATTATGTTATAGTAAACGGAGATAATGCAGGAGATGAACACCATGGAAACGCCAATGCCTGAAATTCGTCGGATTTAAACAACAACAAAAAGAACATACCCTTGAAGAGCGGGGATAATTTCCAAACAGAAAGCGGACATAAACTGATAAATTGGCCAAGTGAGAGTTCCTGGAAGAAATTTTACAAAAACTCCAACAAAAAACGAAATGATTTTACAATGAAACATATCGGAAGGGCAATGACGAGGAACAGTACAAAGTATGGAATGAAAAAGGCAAATCTGCAAATTAATTAGGCATTGCTTGAGCGAACGGATCACAACAAAATTTTGTTTAAACTGTCCCAATATCGTACCCTATGCTCCGATCTCTCTCTCTCTCTTTAATGGCAAATTAGAGGCACAACCCAAATCAAATATCGGAACAAAGCACATCCGTGTCCACAACTCTCATTGTTGTTGTTTTGCTACATTATTTCCTATTTCCAATGACTACCACACAAACAACTGCTCCGAAACCAACCCGCCATGGACGCTGCACTGATAAGGGAAGCGCCAAAGATTGCCGAGAGCGAATGTGTAACCGAAGGCGCTTAAGCGCAGAAAAAAAGAATGCCGTCGGGCAAAAGCCAAGTCGTGCACAAACAACAAATTTACCTGAGCAAGTAATCGAGCTTGGACGACCAATTGCCCCTAATCCGGTTCTCGTCCCCTCCTCCCCCCGTCTCTTCAAACGGATACTCAATGTAAACGCCGAGTTCACCATCACCTTCCATACACGCAATATATTGCTGATGATTATTTGGGAGACGACACACACAAACACACACTTAGACATTAAAAATTTGTTCAAAAAAATATAAATTTTTTTTTGCAAAAGTTAACAAAATAACGGAAAACAATTTCAGAAAACTAATCCAATTTATTTGAAGAAGGACAATTTCTCGGGCAAACACACCCAAGCTATGGCAATGTACGTAGAAGAGACACACAGAACAGAAATATTGATGAATAAATATTAATCATATAAAAGTAACAAAAAATGAGCGCAGTGAGAAAGTGGACAGAGCAAACAAAGAGGGGGCCTAGCTTCGCACAGGGATTCGGAGAAGGACAATTTTTAGGAAATTCAGCGAGAAATTGATCTTCCAAATGAGACAAATCGCAAAATGTGTCCATCCATTCCCCAATTTGACCAAAAATGCCTCGCAAACGCAACCCACCCAACCCAAAAACGAATTGGTAACCGTAAGATCAATTTCCCACCGAACAAAACACCTAAAGATCATGGAAAGAATTCATTCATCCACCAATAATTTGTGAAGGAATGAAACAAATCTCAACGGGAAGTGGTTGCCCTCTGCTGGTAAAACAGAATGTATGCAGATTCGGAATTCTTTTGAGCGTTGCTGTCCGAAAGCCCGAAAAAGTCCTCGATGGACGACTCGTCAAGCTTCTTAATGAATGTGAATTGTTATTTTTAGCTTGAAAAAAAAAAAGTCGACTCCGTTACATCGACAATGTCGTCGTCGAAGATCAGCCAATACGCGTGCGATTTGACCAGCGTTATGTAGTGGCCTCTGTTTGGGGTTGAGCCGCAATGGACCACAACAGCGACCAAATCGTAAATGTGGTCACTGTGCGCAGAAGCGTCCTTCTAAAACAATTTGTTTTTATTCTTCAAATGCTGTAACACCTCGCGACAAAACTGCAACAAACACACAAAGCTTACCACGTTCGGCAACCGAAGCTCCATCGGGAACAACACTCTGTAGGACAATTTGGTGTGCCGGTTCAGCTGTTCCACGTATTTGAACCGCTTCAGGTGTAGGGCAAGCAGTTGGGGCAACTTGCGAATGCGCATCCTCTTCTGTGCCTCCTTAAATGGCATTGAAGCGATTTGGGGCCACAAAGGCATATGTACGGATTACATGTTTACTGCCACACATTTCGCACAAATATTTCTGATCACCGGACAAAGTTTCCATGTTGGAAAAGTTCCTCAAGCAATGGCTTATGGAAACATTCTGAAAACCAAAAGTGGCGACTTTTGTCGACTCGTCAGTGTCAGGAAACCTGCTCAATGTCAACGCTCAAATCCAAAAAGTCCTCGTCTTTGCTGCTGACTGTCTCACAGTTCAAACATTTCGTCTCGTTCGTAAGCGTCCCTTGGAAAATTTCCTGGATCCACGTCAAATCTTGACCGGCGAGGTCAGAGCTTCTAAATTTATTGAATCTAGATTAAAACATAATAAAAAATAAAAAACAAATGGACTCGAACAGACAGCCGTCGGGGGGGGGGGCATTTCAAAAAAACAATTATAAAGGTTTTAAGACCATTCAAAAAAAACAAACAAAAAACCAACCCCATCGGTTGCCTTGCGGACAAATCCGCTTGGTTTCTTGCGTTTGTGGCAAAGGACCGTTTATTGCCCAACGTTGTGCTATTGGCATTTTTTAAATTGCCGCCCAATTGCTCCTTCTTCTTCTCCTCCATTAACACTTCGGATATTGCGTTCAACAAATAATTGAAAAATTCGTGTGCATCTTGTTGCAATAAATTGTCGAACAATTCTTAACAATAAAAGGACTCAATTTCAAAAAACCCAAATGCTTATCAAAACCAAACACACCATTTTCTCGCTTCAACTTTGTGACAAATCGTTTCGGAGCGATTGTCCCGACCCTTCGCTTCTGACTCGAAATGTTTGAAAACAAATCCGCCAGACAAGTGAGCAAATTATCACGCTGCATGCCTGTGAATTGTAATTTGTTGTAATTAGAATGGTCAAAAATGCATTATTATATAAAAGAATAACCCGATTTTTTGTGGCTTTGTTTGTAGGCCAAAATCCTCTCTCTGAACTGTTTGCAGAAATACAAGGCTTGAATCACCGAGTTGGCATAGCAAGTGTTGCCAAACTAAAATGAAAAATCAATGCATATTTTAGTGGCAGGCAAGGGCATTCATTACTCACATTTATGAGGCCATAAAAATGCTCATTCGCAAACACCTGGTCAGAACTGAGTTCTTTCTCAAGTTGTGACGATGTAGTGGCCCCCTAAATACACAAGACTTGTTTAACTTGAAGCTAGAGGTATTTGCGTTAATACCATTTTATGCGATGTGTCTTAAAAATGTCACTGCTGTCGTTTTGATTGTTGACGAATTTTAATTGCACTCATAAACACTAATTTGTGGCTACAAAATTCTAATAAATAAATGGCGGTCCCAGTAGCTCTGTTTGATATGGGGAAAGAAGAGGCACATTAGAAACAGGTGGTCGGTCGGTGGTATCGGAAAAAAATGAAAAGCGAATTGTTAAATTCATTGGCATAAAACATAACACCAATAAATCTTTTTATTCCTTTTTTGTCCTTTGAATTTCGAAGCCAAGCTTAATACATAGGAAAAAGTGGGTCTGCGATTTTTAGGGTTTTAGCCCTATTTTTTTCTGTACAACTCTGAAATTCGGTCTGGCCGGCCCTTCGGGCACCAAAATAAGCAATTAGCGTTCCAATTATTTCTGTTTTTGCAGATGGAATGTAAAGATACATTGAGGGAGCTTATCCAAAATTGTCTTGCCGCGTTTTCATCACCGGATGCATCGCCACCAATCCAATCTCGAAGCCTAATCCCTTTTACACTGACGAGCACACGTGACGCAAGAGGTTATTTATTATTTGTTTTGTCTTTATATTCAGTGTGCCATCATTTTAAAAACAAAAAGTTTCATAAAAAGGCTAATTTCTAAGTTTCATTGCTTTGTTTTTATAGTGTTCCATCATTTAAAAAAAAAGAGTTTCATAAATAAAGCTCATTTCTAAATTTTAGGCGACGCAGTTTCATTGCTAGTTGAAAAAATGGTTCACAGGTGAGCGTTCTTTCGGTTTTTAAATCGCTTTTAAAGAAAGAATCAAATCCATTTTTTTGTTGCTATTTATTGACATTTATTTATAGCAAATTACCGCATTGGTCAGCATACATTTTGGCTTATGATTTTGTGGATATTTTCGCGGAAAAATTACATACTGGTCGGGATTCTTTATCCGGTAGGTGTTGTCCTATTTGAATTTGAGAGACTCGTAAAATGAATAATTAGACAACCAAATAATTGACGCGTCCAATTGGTGCAGAGAGCTGAGAGAATGTTTCGCGCAATATTTGAAAAAAATTGTGGACGGAGCGCACAAATTGCCCCGTTTGTTTTGAGCATTTCGAAATTTGTGTAAAAATGAATCATTTTTAGCTCTTCTGGACGAGTGGGAGGCGGCTCTTCCGGTGTCTTTTTGTTACCAAAAAAATCGGAAGCCCAAAATGGAAGACCGTCATCTCATTTTGGTTGTTGTTTTTTTTTTGTTGTTGTTGTTAATTTACATTCAGTTTATCGCACTGAAAATTCTTTTGGAAAATAATTAAAAATATTATTGTTATTCCAAATTTTTTAGCCATCATTGGCGGTGGTTGAGCCAAATTTTGTGAAGGTGTCTCATCAAAATGCAACTCGTGAGGACGCTTTTTTCGCTGTTTTCGATGGCCATAATGGAGCAGAATGTGAGTTTTTTTTTCTCAATGTTGTCGCAATTGCACTCATTTTTCGTCCTTTACTGTCTGCTTGATCAGTCTGATACTCAAAAATAGGTGCGACCTACGCCAGCGCCCACTTGGCCGAATGTCTTTTCGATTCTTTAGAGGAAACAAGTGACGATGTTGAAGAAGTGCTGAGCATTGCGTTCGAACGTCTTGACAAACGCATAACGGAAAAGTGCAAGAGTGAGGTCGTGGCTGGCGTGAAATGTGCCAACAAAATGCACCAATTCTTTTTGTAGAAGATCAAAAGCGGCACGACTGTCAGCTGTGTTTATTTGAAGGGCGCATGTGCAGCCTTTTTGGCTTGGTGTGGTGACAGTTCAATCGGTCGGTCGGTTGCGTTTCAGTTTGCATTTATAATAAATAATTGCTATGGATTTAGAGGGGGTCAAGAAACGGGAGAAAGATTTTTGTTTATTAACATGGTGGTTTTTAAGGAGTGCTCAGAAATGCGGGGGTGGAGACGCTTTCCATACCACACAAGCCTGAGGATCAGGTATCCCAGAGTTTTGCATAACAAGTCGAAGGTCATCAACGGACAATTTTCATGTTCATTCATTCCCTGTAGGAGGAAATGAAAAGAATTGAGGAGGCGGGAGGAATGGTCGTCTCGATCCATGGCGTTCCTCGGCTGAACGGTGTGCTGAACCTTTCGCGCTCGCTCGGCGACATTCAGGCGAAGGTGCTTTTCTTCTCTATGCTAATTTACAACAACAACAAAAAACCCTTTCCTTCACATTGTTAGCCTATGGTCAGTTCGGTACCGGACACAAAACGGGTGGAGCTCTCTGCTGGGGACCACGTCCTTTTCTTGGCCACTGACGGTGTTTGGGACAGTTTTGAAGAGGAGGAAATTTTTGAATTGTGTCTCGAATTCATAAGGAGCCATCCTCCACAAGGCAATGATTTGTGCAAAATGTCGTTTGTCATATTTGCCGATGTTTTTTTTTTGGTTTTAGATTTTGAACTTCTCGCTGAGTTTATTGTGAACAAAGCAAAATCTGCTGGCTCGTCGGACAACCTAACGCTTATTTGCATCTTTCTCAGACCAATCAACGAAGTATGGACAAAGTTCTGAAATTGATATTTTTGTATTCCTTTGTCTTTCCATTTAAACTCGCGTTTTTGCCTTCAATGAGTTTCTACCTCAAGACACTTTGATCTGGTTCCCCATGCCGAGTTGTAAATACTGTAGGCGAGTAAATAAATCTCATGTTTGCAATTCCTCATGTCGAGTTCAAAAACACTGTCACGAGGGTGAAGGGACGCTACGCGGCCTTTCAGCAACCATCCAACGTGTCCATTATATAATTTGACCCAAATATACATTGCAAATCTGCAAGACTCCAAAATTGACACAAATCCACAACGGTGTGAAAATCTACTCGTCTTTAAGCTTCCGATGACAACCACAAATCAAAACAATAGACATTTGTCTTCTAATGATAGCCTCAAATAACATTACAATCGGCATCGTCGAAGTGTGAACGGAAGGGAATTGAGGGGAGGGGGGGGGGGGACTTGCACAATCGACCTGCCCCTGCCCATAAAGCGGATGTGAAGCTGTAAACATCCGCCATGGACGGTTTGAAAGTTGTGGATGGGCTCATAAAATGATGGGGTGGAGGAGAGAGAAATTGCGACTGACCATGCGATCCGTTTTTGGTTTTGTTTGAATTTCTATTTGCTTGTTCAGTTTTGAAGTGTTGCCCTTTTTGGAAGGCATTTAACACAAAATCACTTACAATTGATGAAATGATAAGAGAAATATGAATCATTTTAATCCGTCCAAACGATTCCATAAATACAATACAATACACAACAAAAGGCACAAATATCGAGAATCAACACATACATATAGGGTAAATATTACACAAATCACTTTTTTCCGAAACGTGCCAATAAAAAATTTGATCCTCTGCAATTCCCCATCTAATCATTAGTCTCTTCCTTCTCTTCTAGCACGGCGTACTTCGCAGCCCATTTGTCCAGTGCGGAAATGTCTTCTTCCTTCACAGACGCTCGGACAACGCGAAGGGCTGCTTTCAAATCGTCGTGTGTCACTGCCCTAAGATCGGCCGGTAAAGAAACGCCAACAAGGCTCGGATTCTCGCGTCGCGCATCATGTACAGGAGCCCTGGAAGCTTCCTCGCAAAGGTGTCTGAGGTCCGAGAACGAATACCGCTTTGTTTCCTTGCCAATTGAGCTGAAAAACGCAAGAAAGGGACACTGTTTAAGAGCGCAATCAAACACGGAAATTTTACATGAATTCGTCCTTTGTGATGTTGACTTTGGTATCACGATCCAGTTTAAATGTGTCTTTGATCATCCGAGTGCGCGATCGGTGGCCAGGTAGGTCCACGTAAATTCTCATGCTGAAGCGTCTGATTGATGCTCCATCCAGGTCCTGCGGTCGGTTAGTCGCAGCGAGCACTAACACACGTTCGCTTTTGGCGTTGCACCCCTCCATCTGGCTGAGAAATTCCAAAGTGATGCGTTTGCTCGCTTCATGGCCTTCATGGCCGCGCTCAGAAAGTAGAGAGTCCACCTCGTCTGAATTTTACTATTATTACTTTTACATTTTATTTATTTAATCAGTACCGATAAATATGATGGATGGTGCAGCGTTGCTTGCCATATGAAATAATGTCCTCACTCGTCGCTCGCCGTCTCCAAACCATTTGCTGACTATGTCTGCTGCAGAAATCGCAAAAAAAGTGGCGTGGGCTTCAGTAGCTGTCGCTCGAGCCTAAAATTTTTATTAATCCCGCACAATTTTCTACTACTTACAAGTAATGTCTTTCCGTTTCCTGGAGGTCCGAAGAGAAGAATCGCTTTTGGCGGCGCCCGAAGGCCTGTGAAGAGTCGCGGCTTGAGCAGAGGCAGAACTACCGCGTAGTCCAATGTGCTCTTTGCAATGCGGTTCCCTTGAATCTCATCGAAGAATGTGTCGCCAGATTTAAGAATTGTGCCAAAGATCTCCTCTCCGAGCTGGTTGTCGTGCAGCCCCGCGAGTACCACTTCTTTGGGTTTTTGTGGACGCTAAAATCAAATAAATAAGTTGCGAATGATGCCAAGATAGGAATTACCGCTGGGGACGAAGATTGGCTGCGGCTTCTGTTCGCTGGTTTTACCATTTCCAGATTTAGACGTCAATTCGGTCAAATAAGCAACTTTTCTCAAATAACAAAAAAATTAATGGTATAATTAGAAAGCTCAATCTATATCTAAGCATTAAACTAACAAAAGGTTGGACGAAATCAAGATACGCTATTTAAACTAACAAAAGGTTGGACGAAATCAAGATACGCTATTTAAACTAACAAAAGGTTGGACGAAATCAAGATACGCTATTCGAAAAACTGAGAATCTCAAATGGCAGTTTCGCAAATATAAAGACAATAGCTTTCTAATGGTTAACTAACAAAAAAGGTGTTTACCTCGATGTTTTTATGAGGATTTTTGAGGCGAGGATTTTCTTCCCAAATAATTATTTATTGAAGCGAAATCTTGAATTAGTCTTAAATCTTAGAAAATAAATATCGCATTTTTTTATTACTAAATTTACGGAGCACCACGATTCGGCGCGCACGATTCGGCGCGCACGTTTCGGCGCGCACGATTCGGCGCGGCACGATTCGGCGCCGACAAGTTTTTCGTTATAACTTAGTTCAAAGTCAACTAAACCAAACATACTTGGTATCATTCGAAAGCTCTTAGTATGCTGAACCTTTATCAAGCTAAAGCTAACCGATTTGTCTTTCCAAAAAAAAGTTATGGCACCATAACTAAAAGTTGGCACGAAAAATGGAAATTTTCAAAGATTTTAAACTATAACTTTTTTTTGGAAAGACAAATCGGTTAGCTTTAGCTTGATAAAGGTTCAGCATACTAAGAGCTTTCGAATGATACCAAGTATGTTTGGTTTAGTTGACTTTGAACTAAGTTATAACGAAAAACTTGTCGGCGCCGAATCGTGCCGCGCCGAATCGTGCGCGCCGAAACGTGCGCGCCGAATCGTGCGCGCCGAATCGAGGTGTACCGCTAAATTTAGGTAGTCGAGATTTAGGGCAAATTGTTGTCTTTTTTCTTCAAAATTTGTAGTAAAAATCAAGCGCCGTCGTATGCAGTGCTCAAAATGTATAATTTTCTCTTAACCAGTCCAGATTTGCTCAAAAAATTATTAAATTGGTATGTACTTAAAAGTGTAATTTAGCATTTACATTAAATCTATTAAAACTGCTCCAATACAATGTCTAAGCGAGGTCGCGGAGGTGCTTCTGGGGCGAAATTTCGCGTTTCTCTCGCTCTTCCAGTAGGAGCTGTAAGTTTGTTTTTGGGGGTTTTGCAATTATTTAATTGTGTCACGCAAAGGTGATTAACTGTGCCGACAACACCGGGGCAAAGAACTTGTTTGTTATTGCTGTCTATGGCATTCGCGGACGACTGAATCGAATGCCAAGTGCCGCTGTTGGGGACATGTTCGTCTGTTCAGTCAAAAAAGGGAAACCCGAACTGCGCAAGAAAGGTATATCAACTTCATGTTCGTTCTCGGTTTTGCTTAAAACTAAAGCAGAGCACAAGCTCATTTGAATCCTATCCGATGATTTCCAGTAGTTTTTAAGTTTTGCTTTTTCGAAAATGTGTCATTTTTTTGTTGCAATTTTAGTTCTGCAAGCAGTTGTTGTTCGTCAACGAAAGCAATATCGACGCAAGGACGGCACCTTCATTTATTTTGAAGACAACGCCGGAGTCATTGTCAATAACAAAGGCGAGATGAAGGGGTCAGCAATCACTGGGCCTGTTGCCAAAGAGTGTGCCGACCTTTGGCCTAGAATTGCGTCGAATGCAAGCTCGATTGCCTGATTTGGCTCTGTTGTTTTGTTGACATTGTGTTATTTTGGAAGCAAAAATGTTATTTGAAAAAGGCCTTTTATTGTTATGTAAAAAGGCTGCATCGAATATTGTGCTGTGTTCCACGATAATGTTAGCAGTGTTTTAACAGTTGTTCAGTTTGGTTGGGGCAAAGCTTTTGCTGAATGAAATGATCTCCGTCCGAACCCGTCGATCGCTTGTCGTCCTCACCGGTTTTTCTTGGATTGTCCCTTTTTTTTTGTCATTCGTCGTCATCTTATAGCGATTGCACTTTGGGTTGGCTATGGGAAGTACCTTTTCCATCTGTTCGAGAACTCACGATTTTTCTCGCATTTGTCCGACGCGGAGCGCGAGATGACATATCGCACTGAAATGGTTGAATGTTGCAATTTCTGTTGGGATAAATTCCTGGTAAATTTTAGGGACTTTACTTTTCTTTTTACAAAACGCTGATCTCGTCCGATTTCTCAACTTGGCAAAATCATTTGTTAAAAGACAATGTTACGGAATATGGCCACTCAATCAACACGTTGCAACGGTTCAACCTTTACTCCGAGGTTTTGTCGATTGTTGCCCGTCGGGGGAAAATGATTATGTTCCAAAGGGATTGGCTGTTTTAGAGAAAGTTTTGCTTTTTAAAAATGGAGATAAATTTTGAGAGAGAGTCCACTCGAAGGCTTTCTGACAGGGTCTTTCATTTTATTGAATTTAAATAACATTCATCTGAACGCATTTAGGTGCTGGTTGCGTTGGCGTTCAGATGCTACAAAAGCGTAACCAAATATTTTGAACTGAACGATCAGGGTAGGCCCCCCGGTGATGACTATTCATTGAAAGTATTTTTGTCGTCGTTTTTCAGAATGTTGGAGAGTAAATAGAGGCGCTGATTTGTCGCCAATTGAAAGCTGCGAAGGTTAGTGATTCATGCCGAACATTTGTTGAAATTGCACAAAAACATTAAGGCCTTGGCAATTCACACTATTTTTACGTCCGTTCGGTATTTGCCGTCGCCGGGAGCGTTTTGCCCTCCATTTTCATTGGGGGAACCATCTTCAGGTTCTTCCCCGGCGGTGTGACTGAAAAGTGTCAAAAGTGAACGGTTTCTTTCTCTTCAGCGGTTACACTGGCGGACTGATGGCTGCTTCAGCATTCATTTTTAACCAGGGTTGGTGCTGTACAAATACTTCTTGTACTTCTCCCCCCCCCCTTCCTCATATAAATTTGTAAATTGTTGAGGCGAGGCCACGCGCGTGCAATGGACGCCGCCGCTCAGAGAATCGTTCGCCTACCCAATGTTTGTCGCCCAAATTGTGCTTCTGACGCACATTCTTAAGTATGTGAATTGTCCAAATTTGAACACATATTTCAAAAACTTTTTTCTGTTAGGTCGGGTCGTCTTAGCCGTTTTGCAGCAATCGCTTTCACCTTCTTCACCACCGCTTTCTGTGTGTTTTGGCAGGTGAAAGTCCCCCTGAACTCGCTCATATAACGCATAACCTTCTGCCCTCACTGAAGTTGAGTCCGTTCATCGTCGGCACTCAACTCGGCTCCGTAAACGCTTTTTGCATTATTGTGAACTGCACCAATTTCAATTTTCTTTTTAGCTTCTGTTCGCTTATTCACTTGGCTTTGTCCCGTTGTTGTTGCTTTCTTCGCTGTGGCGACTCTTTACGGTAAAAACGAAAGTTCCCTTCCCACCAATTCCCTTGCCCCCCTTTTGATTAGCTGTCCTTCTTGCTTTCGTTGGGCCTCCTGTTCGGCAACGTTATGCTGCTCAACTCCCTTTTCTTCACTTCCCTCTTCTCCATTAAAGTTGGCATTTTAAGGCATTTTTACTGTAGAAATTGTTGAAGGAGGTTAAAATCCTGGGACATAAATTCACCATCTTCAGTTGATTCTGCTCGTCCGACCCCTACTACTTCGGCTTTCCCCTCTCCCCCTCTTTTCCCTCGCCCATCTTGTCCTTTATGCTAGCGGAACCATTGGAACCAAGCTACTGCTTCAACGACTGTTCAACATCACAGCGGACAATCACGTAAAAAACAACGCTTAAATGGTGGTGTAGAAATGGCAAAAAAAGCATTTAGGTGGCTGATCTGCTCTTCGCCAAATTCACGGATTCGCACACTTTCCACACCCGGCTTTACACATGCGCGCCCGAATTTGATTTTTTGGATTTTGAAGTTGGGGGGCGGGGGTGGACCGGACTTCGGTTTTGAGATGGGCGGTAATTTTTAAAAATTTCAGACAATTCGAAAACTGACGAACACATGGCTATTGCCACTTGGAGCTCTGTCCATTTTGCTGTTAATCAACGCGTTGTTCAAAACGGAGATTCTGTCGGGGAATTGGCGAAATGTTTCGAAAAATCATGACGGAAAAGCGCATGTTGAGGTGGGCATGGGTTTGAATCGGATTTTATGGTGTTGTTCAAACATAGGTTTTTGTTTTAAAATGGCATCTCTTAGGGTCTTTCAGATGCTATACAACGCCATGCAACTCGGATGTTTTTGCGTGATGGCCTTAGTGGTGATGCGGCTGAAATTGTTCGCCACCCCTCAGCTTTGCCTGCTCTGTTCATGGACTGTGAACCGGGTTGGTTAGGGGGGTACAGTCAGTCGGCTACCCTTTCCTATTTTTGGTGTGTTCTCCAGGATTTGCTTGGTGCTCGTCTTGCTCCTTTTCGCCTCATTTTGGCTGCCCTTTTGCTTGCCGGAATGACCAGTCGGGGGTGGACAAATGTGCGGGAACAGCTTCAAATACAGGGCGAATACAACAACCCTGAACAAGAGCGCCTGTTTCATTGGATCGACAAAAACACCAAAAAAAGTCGGTTGGCTGTTGGTGGTGTTTAGCTCAAAAGTTTACACTTTCAGATGCCGTGTTTGCTGGGACAATGGCACTGGTAAGTTGGACGACTTGTTGTTTTTTTATCAATTGCTGCTCAACAATTACTGTTTGAAGATGGCCAATGTGAAGCTGTCCACGCTCCGTCCAATTTTCAACCATCCGCATTATGAGAGCGAAGAAGTCAGGTATTGTTGCTGTTGTTTTGTGTTGCAACAACCTTGAACTGGCCGCTTCCTTTGAACAGGAACAGAACACTGCTGGTGTACTCCTTGTACAGCAGGAAACCCCTCGACGAAGTGACTCAATAAAAAATCCATATTTAAAGTTGCGCAAATTTAAAAGGTGCATCTTTCTCTGCAATCCGTGGGCATTCAATTTTACGTGCTTCAGCCACCGCAATGCATCGAAGCGCATCCAAAGTGAGTCATTGTGTGCATGTGCATGTATAATGGTAATATATGGGGCATGGCAGGTCGGCATGTTCGTATTTGGCGATGTGGGATGAACAGGACACGGCCAACAGAGGCCGGCCGTCGTTGTGCCATCGCATTTTGGAGGAGGGGAGAGGGGGCGGCGGCGGCCAACAAATTGCACCGTTTCGGCCCGTCTACTGGTCGTCCAGTTACGTGGTGTTGGCCCTGTGATTGTTCGGCTCGGCCGATGTGTTGTAACTTTTGGCGGACTTTTTTTTTGTTGCTTTTCTTATTGCCTTTTCTTCATTATTTTTTCATATTGATGTTTCTCGTTTGTCCCATATTTCTTTTGTTTCCAATTCATAATAACTTTTAATATTTATACTTATAAACTTTGCTTCTTCAACCTTTTCTTTGCGAAATGTTTATGTAAAATCCAGCTAAAGCAGTGCAATATCCCATTCTCACCATGGTCACCACCCACCAGCACTAGAAGCAATGGTCGGGCATTCATTGTTGGTGTGAATAAAACAAAACAAAAAAGTGTGGGGCACAAGGAAGAAAAAGGAGGAGGAGGGGGGGGGGAGTACACGACACGGGAATGGATGGGTGAGGGACTTCACGAAAACCTCTGGAGCACCTTCAAAACAGTCGGCTTCAACCCCCGAAAACAGTGTGATTTGCACTTAAACAAACCCCCCTTTTTAGTTAAATTTTGCTGCTCTTTGGACAAGGCTGGCCAATCCGGGGACCTCCCCCCCCCCCCCGCCTCCCTAACAAATAAGCCCCAACCCAAAACATCTTTGCTCGCCCCGCCTCCAAAGCGTGCCCCCATAAATCTCCTCCCCCCCCCCCCCCCCAATTCACTTTCGTCCAGAAATCGTCGTCATCTATTCATTATTCCCCTCCTTCTCGCCGTCCCAAGCGCTTCCTTCGTCTGTGTTTTCGGTCCCGCGCCTCCCCTCCGGCGATGTTCCGTCCATTCCTTTCGCTGTTGCTGCTCATCCTTACACAAATTTGCGGTAATTACCACCCATTTCGTTCCGGCCCATCGCATATGTCGTTAGATAGCTCATAATGAATGACGGAATCTGGCCAAGTGACAAGGACCAAACACATTTGTGGGAGTCGGGGGGGGGGGGGGGTAAAGGCATTTTCCAGAGTTTTTGTCCACCGCTCTCCCCGGATAAGCGGATTGAGCTTTTTGTTGTTTGACGGTCATTAGCCCCACCCTTCCCCAGCTCCTTACCATCTGCAGCAGCGTCACTCTCAACCTCATCATTTCCACTCATTCGGATGGCTAATCGTCCGCACCCCCTCCCCCCCGGCGTCCTTAGCCCCAACTAGCACTCGAGTTTAATCTGCCGGATGGCCAATTTGGCCAGGAGTAAAAGAATAAACTTATGGGAAAGGCAATTCCATCCCCCCCCCCCAATTGGATGGGGGAGAGAGCGCCCCGGGGGATTCATCCATTCTGGCCATTTATGCAAATAATCCAATTTCTGAAGAATAAACACTAAGGAGATGATGAGGAAATGAGACAATGAGCAGTGGAACTGACAAAAAATGGACGAGTTAAGGCAATTTTGAAAGAAGCTTTGTTTGGAGCAGGCAGAAAGGCGTCCCCAAATCTTTGAACATTTTTGGCCAACAAATTCTTTCGTTCGCATTTTGAGGACCAATGAAAGAAAGTCGGGCAGAAAGCTTTCGTCCCAATGCAATACAAATAAACTGTCTGTCGTATCGGTAAACTCTCCTCAGCCTTCGCTCGCGCAAAAACGAAAGTTAATCCAAATCCCAATTGGTCGGGGCGGTCGCGATGGAATGGAAAAAAAAGAATTGGAAGTGAATGCTTTTATTGTTAATTTTGGAGCAGTGGGATTAGGATTTTGTACTTTTATTATTTTTTGTAAACAATTCATCCCCCAGGGGGACGTCATTCGTTGTCCTATTCCGAGTGCATTCGGCTGGAGCGATGGGCGACCGATGGCGGCGCCGGCGGCCCCAACGGCGGACAGTCGTCGGTTGCCAAAGTTGTTTCGGTTCGTGAAGGCTACCCCGCGTATTTGCACTGTCCCCAGCCAAAACGGCAGCGACGAAAGGAGCTGAAGGTGGTCAAAAATGGGGGGAGAAGAAGCCATTTGTGTTGCTGAAGAGACGGCATTTATATGCCGAAATCCGTACGCATGGCAATGCTTAAGCAACCATTGGCACTTTTGACCCTCCAACTCTCATGAACGGGGGGGGGGGAGGGGGGAGGGATTTATGCCACTTCTCGAAGGCGGCCTGGACACGGCTCAGCGACGAAGCACTGCTCGCAGTTGGCACCAGCACATTCACGCTGGACCCACGATTTCAGGCACGTTCGTTCCGTCCCCTGCGGGGAAACTGTGGAACGCTCAACAATGATTTTGCCCATATTAAAGGTGTCCAAGCCGCGGAAGAACGAGTCGGATTGGGTGCTGATACTGAAAAGACCCGGGTGTGTGGGGATGGGTTGGGAGTGATTTTGGAATTAATCACTGATCACTCTGATCAGCAACAAGAAATTCAGGCCCCGAGATCAGGGCTGCTATCTTTGCGGTAAGTTTTAGGGGAGAGGAAAATGCTTTCGATTGATTGGGCGGCGTCCTTTGTTTGTATGAAGAGATGAACACTGAGCCGACAAGCACACTTGTCCCGACATATCTGAAGGTGAGCATCGACACGGAAGTGGAGGAGGGGCACACAAGGACGACGGCCGTTGAAGGGATAGGCAAAATGCACAGTGAGTTAAAGGGGGCGATTGGCATCGGCACGTGCCGGAAGGACCCGCGATTGAAAGATCACAGTCAAGATTGATCGAGAGTCTTGACGACAAATATTGGGTCGATCAAATCTCGTTCGAACCCTCCGGGCTTTACTCTGTCCCCCGAGAGGGGAGTGGGGGGGGGGAAGGCGGGGCGTCCGGGCACGTACATTCGAAACCCCGTGGCATAAACAACCATGACCTTGAGGGGCACATGGACAGAGTGAAAACGCACATTTCCCCGCAAAAGGGCTCAACACGTACCTGCAGACGAGCATTGAGGGCGATTTGTTGCTGCTGAATTGCACGGTGGAGGGCGAAACGGGCGGAGAATTGCCGTTGGAAGTGCAATGGACGCGGGACGGACGACCAATTGACATCTTCGGAAGAGGAAGTACGGCTTGGACTCTTTTGCATTGCTTCGATGTGCCTGTCCTCTTCCATTAACTTCCCCCCCCGCCCTCTCGAAGGGTATTCCACCAGTCGCCATGTGTCCAACAACGGTGCCGCCGTGCTGTTCAGCCTCCGTATGCGAGCAGTTTCGCCCGAGGACAGCGGCCTTTACGCGTGCGATGGGCACCGTTTGGTCCGGTCCGCGCAGACCATCAATTTGGTGCCGCCGCCACACTCTTCCGCCGTCGGCCGCTCCCCGACCGTGCCGAACTTTGTCACATTTTGTCGCCTCTCTTTATGCACACTGTCGTGGCTATTTGTTGCAACTTTTTTTCAGATTTTCAGAGAATAAAAATGCCAAATTTCGACTTTGATTGCCCAAGACTGGTGCGAATTTCTTAGCCAAAAGGCACCGCGACTCAATCGGCGGGTCCCTTCCTTGCCGGAAGGGCATACTGCAAACAGAACACTGCCCCAATGAGGTCTGAGTTTTGGTCTCAGTTTCATATTTTCTGTTTGGACTATTCCCCCGTTTATGTCATCTCTTTTAGTGGCACGCACTTTCCCCCAAGGGGATATGACCCTCCATTCCATTGACCGTTAGCAAAATGTATTTTACGCTTATTGTCGCATTTCCCGCCGTTAAACTTCATCAATCCATACTCTTGGTTAAATGCACACACGCCAATGTTTGGGGCAAAAAAGCTCGATGAAAAACGATCCAGTGAGAGATCGTTTTGCTATAATTTATGAATGTGTTTGTTGCGTACAAGAAAGGTCCGAATATAAACAGAAAGGTTGTCAGAGAGAGAGAGAGGGGAGGGAGTCGCGTCCTTCGAAGGGGGGGGGGGGGGAGGACGGCGGTGGACGGGGCGGAGGAGGTCAACCGCAGCACTTTCTCTTCTTCTCCTGTCTCTGGCGCAATTTGAGCACGTCCGTCGCCTGTCTCGGGCTGTTCTTCTCCCGCTGCACGCACGACTCGAGCACAATTTCGGTTATGCATTGGAACATCTGCTGGTTGATTGATTGATTCGTTCAGATTATTAAACAGACAGCCAAAGAAAGGGTCGAATTCG
Source organism: Globodera rostochiensis (assembly GCA_018350325.1). Taxonomy (NCBI): domain Eukaryota; kingdom Metazoa; phylum Nematoda; class Chromadorea; order Rhabditida; family Heteroderidae; genus Globodera; species Globodera rostochiensis. The sequence goes on along the minus strand of JAEVLN010000015.1, from coordinate 987,056 downwards.
GTCGATTAAAACAAAAAATATTGAAATGCTATCGACTGATTTTCTTCAGTGTTTCTATGGTACAGGAAAGCAAAACGAAATCAGAAAAGCATTTTAAAATAAAATTTGTTGGAGTTCGACCGATTCAAATTTTGAGAAAACGATTTCTGATCGCCCACCTGCTCAACATTGAGATTTTCTTTGGCCGAAGTTTCGAAGTAATTTATTCTCATCGATTCTGCAAAGCGCCTGGCCTCAGCTTCGGGAACAGCTCGCCTGCCCGGCTCGTCCACTTTGTTACCAACTTAAATAAAATTGAAATTAGCACGGGCTCATCATTAAAACAAACCGAGAATTTTTTGAACGTTTTCGCAGTTGGTGTCAATTTCGTGAAGCCAACGCTTGACGTTGTTGAACGACTCGACGCTGGTCACATCGAACACCACGATGACGCCGTGGGTGCCCCGATAATAAGTGGACGTAATCGTCCTGAACCGCTCCTGGCCGGCTGTGTCCCAAATCTGGGTTCAATTTGAAGTTAATTAATCTAAACAAGCGCCCCTATTGCTTCTTAAAGGAGTTATTCGTTCTAGACTCAGTTTCTAAATGGACCCCCAAATTTAACGGATTAAAAATTCACGAATTTGTCGTTACGGCCCATAATAAATAAGAGTTGAGTTCTGAGCGTAACGGCCAATATAAACGGAGTAATTGTTACAAATTCTCCAAAAAAAAACCCAAGGGTTTCTAATCGGAAGTTCGAAAAATGCCTCCATTTGAAGTAAATAGCAATAAAATGGCTTGCTCAATGTTAGCATTACCTGTAGCTTGATCTTTTTGCCCATCACAGTGATTGTGCGTATTTTGAAGTCGACGCCAATTGTTGTGATGTAACTGGCTAAAAATATGTAATTAACGCAACATATTGAAGCAGTACACCCACTCGAGAATGTGTTGTCCGAAAATCGAAGCAGCAAACTGCTCTTGCCCACGCCGCTGTCACCGATTATTAGCAACTTGAATGGTTGCGGAGAGTAATTTTGAAGGCCCGAAAACAGAAAATGGCAAACCTTGAACAAATGGTCGTAGTCTCGGGCGGAGGTGGCGGAATTTCGCATCATTCAAATTTTTGCGTGAAATAAAAAGAATTATTATTGTATAAAAAGCTGAATAGAGAAAATATAAAAAGAACACATTAAAGACAGGCGATGGAGGAAAGGCAAAATCACCCGCCGATGGGAACAAAAGAAAGAGCGAGTGCCATCCTCGGCGGATGGCAGAGAACAAACGGCGTCCAAACGAGCAAATTCAATGCAAATGGACCAGCCATTTGAATTAATGCAGAAAACGTTGAGAGAATGGCTGATTTGTGCAATATTTATTTTTGAATGAAAAAATGTTCGAATCCGGGTCGGGGTTCGGAAATGATCGAAAAAAACTTATTTATCTATAAGTAGGAGGAATTTTTAGATAGATTTTTTAGCTATTTTTCAGCGTTTAATTTGAATGGGAAAGCTCAAAAATTACGTTATTTTTCATTCTGCTAATTGCAAAATGGCTTCAAATTTGAGAGGGAATTTTTAGTGAAGGAAAATCGGCGGACGACGGAAAAATGACACTGCACTGTTCGAACAAACGAAGTGGAAGGAATAAAAGAGCAGTTGGAATGGCATTTAATTTACTAACAGAACGCCATAGATTATAAATTTAACTAACAAAACGCCATAGATTTGTTCAAACAAATTTTCAAACTTTTTTAAAAGCTAAATAAAATCAGTACAACCAAAAAACACTTTCTCAACATGTATTCTTACGCAAAGGACAAAACAATTTTTCTTTGTCTTAGCTTCTACAAAATTATCTTTTCGAATTTTGCAAAATGCAGTCCAGCAGTCATTTGAGAAAGAAGCCCAAGGTAATTCATTTTTCTTTTACATAAACCGTTTTTTTCTTCCCGAAATTCTTAAAAAAAAATTGATGCACTAATAAAAGCGCATCCTTCCAGATTGAGCCTGGATTAAACTCAACCCAAGCTTCTGTGAGTAATCAAAGTCATTGTTCATCACGCCACAATAATACTGTGAGCTTATACATAATGAAATAGCGAATAAATTCCATTTTTTATTAACTGGCAGGCAGGCACAGTAAATGAAAGTGCGCTGGTGAAATCACTATCCCAATGTATTTTGGCAAAGTATGAACTGCTTAAACAGTCCCCGGGGAATTTTGGGGAATGGGGGTCCTACAGAAAGATCAATTTTTTTGATAAATGAAGAGTTTAGCGTGTCCAAGCGAGGATTTGTGCGCGATTTAGACATTGGCGAAATGTTTGTGGATCGGAAAGAGCGCGAGATAAAAGAGAATGTTATGAGAAAAACCGAAAAGTTGCTGATGAATGTCCTCGGATATCGAGTGAGTTGCTGTTGAAATTAGCGAGCATTATATTATATTATTTTAGTTAGACCGGGACGAGGAGGGAAAGCGCTATTACATTTCGACAAATCTGTGCAAAGGCACTGGACTCGCGCAGGTAACACCGGCGCTTAAATGCACACAAAAAATTGGGCAATTTTAGAAGAGGATCGAAGCGCAGCGAGAGCTTAATGAATTCGGAGACGGTGACGAAGATTTTAAAGCGGAGGTGCGCTTAAATGAGCCCGTGAAAGTTCGTTCATTCAAATGTTATGTTAGCTCCTTTTTCAGGAAAATGAGCGGTACAAAAACTGTCTCTTGGAAATGGCGTTGATGTTCATTTTCATGTCGAAACGACACAGTGGAAGCAAAACGGAAGCGGAAAAGGGTGTGGACCAAATGCTGCTGAGGAGCTTTTTGGTTGGTGATCAAGTCCTAAATTGCGTCTACCCCCCCCCCCCCCCCCGCTCCCAACCCCTTTTTCAGGATGAGTTGTTTGACGTTTTCGAAAAGAGGACTCTTTCGAGTAAACAGTTCGGCGAATTGTTCGGTCCCGCCAAGTCGGCTGAATTCATTTCTCATGTTCGCCTCACAATTTCTTTTTGCTACTTTTCGCGCAAATTAAGGGATGGTTGCGATGCGACATTCACAGAGACCAGGCCACGGGAACCGAAGAGGTGTTGTACCACTGGGGACCACGATCGGAGACGGTCGTCAGCAAGAAGGTAACGTGAGACTAACCCGTTGTAGATGGGCGTAAGTAGTCTTGGGGTTGCGAGAGGATTTACTAGTACTTCAGCTTTATATGTTAAGAAAATCCTCGAAGCATTTTGCGACATTTATGGAACAACTCCAAACAATTGGCCAAATCATGCGAGGGTTGCCGGTCTTCGAGGAGGAATTTGAAGTTCTTTTTATTGCAATGCCATATTTGTATTTATGTTGTCAATGAATAAAAGGCGTTTCGGTATTGGGCGTATTAAACATGTTGAATTTACTACAAATGTTAGCATTTGCTTAAGCGCCTCCGCGTCGTCCAGCCATTTCCGTAGTCTTCAAATCTTGCATATTCCCATATAAACGGTCCAGAATAGCATTGTTGTCCACCAAATGTTTAATTTCCGCCTCCACTTTCTGAGTATCTTAAACGAATTTTGTAATAATTGGGTTCTTTTTTTTTATTATTAAAACCGTTAAGAACGTCCTTAAGTCGGGCCCTTGCATCCGCCAACAATTGAAGCTTTTCTTAAACAATTTCTTAGTACAACTTAAGTGGTTATTATATCGAGAAATTTCAATGGGATTTGTCAACAACTTAATTAAGTTTTGGCAGGACACCTTTTTTGTTAGAGCGTGAACGCATTGCGTCGGTCCAAGCACTGGTGACGCGGTGTATCTGTAAGAATTGAGGCAAATACAAAAAGCATTGGTCAAAATTTGCACATCCGAGTCAAAGTCCGTTCCATGTGCGACACAACACTGTTCCAGCTGTACACAATCGCGAGCGATTTCTTCCGCAAGTTCTTGGGCTCGCTGCTGACGCACAGTCAGCATATCCTAAAGAGAAAAAAACAACGACAATTGGTTGTTTGGGCTATTAGCTCTACCGTTGGCACAGAAGAATGGTTGCCCATGGAAGAAGGCTTCATCATTTTGTTGCAAATTAAAAGAAAGAATTAAATAGAATCAGCAAAAATAAAAAAAGCTTTATTGCAGGGGTGTTGTAATGGCTTGTCCAAAGTTAGGGTCCCGTCCCGAACAGGGGGCATAGTCAGAGTTGGTCAGTTAGTGGAAATCGGAAAAACCGATTTGTTGGCTCGATGTTTTCGCTACCCTACATAAAGTCAAAGCCACGGAATGCCAAAAAAAAATAAATTCAAGTAAATTATTTAACGCAAAACAAAACGCCAAAAAAATAAATTCAAGTAAATTATTTAACGCTTAAAACAAAACGCCAAAAAATAAATTCAAGTAAATTATTTAACGCTAAAAACAAAACGCCAAAATAAAAAAATTAAATAAATTATTTAACGCTAAAAACAAAACGCCAAATATAAAAAAATTAAATAAATTATTTAAAGCTAAAAAAAGCCAAAATAAAAAAAATTTATTTAAAAACCTACATTACCTTCATTTATTGACTCGGGCCCGGTCTGGTCTGTTTGTGTCGTGAAAAGCCGTCTGCCCGGGCCCGGCTTTTTTCAAATTCCGATCTCGTAGTGATTGTTTTTTTAATCGCCGAATTTAAGGAATTATTTCCCTAATTACAGCCTAAAAAATGGGTTCGTCTGCTATAATCCACAAATTGGCGGACTCCCACCTGCTTCGACATTCGGCCTTTTGGTTTCTTGCGGCATTTTTTATGATTTTGGAGGTATGGAGCATTTATAACACTTTGTCGGTACTAAGATTCACCTCGTTTAGCTTTCCATTTTCAATGGCTACCTTTTGTGGAGAGTTTCGAACAAAATCCTTCCGTTGTCCTTCATTTACGTATTGGAGCTCACTCTTTTTTGTCTCGCATTGGCCAATGCTTTCTTTTATTTGGGCACCCATTTGACGAGCATGTACAGCAACATGAAAGCCAAACTGTTTGTTGGAAGTAAGTAACTCCAAAAAACTTTAAACAAAACCGTCGACCGTTGTCGTCCTTCTTTTTAGGTATACGATCAAGCACTGACATGGACACGAGTGTTGGCAGTGTGGATTCTGCAAAAATGGAGCACCTCAACGCATTATGCACATTCATGGGCAACTTTTTCAAACGACCTGCCACACTTCCCAACCAGCAAAAGTATTTTTAATATTTTTTGTTTTGTTTATTTAACAATTTTTGCCATTGCAGCAGCACATCCCTTCTTTCGTCCACATTTTCGGAAATGGATGCCAGTTCGCTGTCTTCCCTGGTCGGCTATCATGATTCGCCGCTGAACAAGACCGTCTCAAGTGTACACTCGCGCTCTCAACTCAATTACATCTTGGAGAATGAAACGTACTGCTTCTTTTTATTCATACAATTTTTGTTTATGATTCACATTAAATTTAGATGCGATTCGGTCATCGACCCGACGGACTGTGCCGCTTACTTCAACTACAACCCTCCGGGCACCAGTCGTTTTTACCAGGCGGGCACTCCCCAATATTTGCTGCAGGACGAGGACACGGCCGTCACTGGTAAAAGATTCGTTCGAAATTTTCTACTAATTTGATAAATAATTGTTCATAAATTGATTGATTTTGTTCAGGAATTCGTTCATTCATCGACGAACACAAATTGAGCAAGTACGCGCGAAGACCGGACAAGCGATTGTTTCAACGCACTCGTGGCGATGCGTCGCCAAAGCTGCACATTGTCACGGAGCTCAAGGAGGTGTGTGCTTGCTTTTTGTTTTGTTAAACAACGTTTTTAGATTTTGGAAATCTACGGTCTGCGGGAACAAGACATGGAGATGTATGAAATAAAATTGCGCATTTGGCTCTGTAACACAATCATCCGACCGCTGGTTGATAAAATTGACGACATTAACGTGGACTTTGCTGAGAAGCACCAATCATTGCATTTGAAAGTGGGCTCTTCAAGCTTGGAGACAATTTTGGCGCACAAAGATGTCCTGTCCACCACATTTGTGCCGTTCGTGTTGCCCTATCTGCGCGCCCACAACAACCAACAATATGTTGTGAGCCGAATGCGAACGCTGTGCCGAAACATTGCACTTGAACAGTTCAAATGGAACGGCGGAGGCGAGCAGTGCGCGCGCGATGAGAACGATTGTAAGTGCATTTTTGTTCGCTCAATTGGCCAGCCCGTCGTTGTTATTGGCTTTCTTTAGCATTTGATCGACTCGTCCATTGGAGTGAGCAGCTACCGACCGACACGGAGCTCATTTGGCATTTGTTCTGCACGTACATGGACTTTCACATTACGCCTTCCTCCGAGGGTGTCTCCAGCGAATTCAACAAACCGTTCACCAATGTTTTTTTCGCCAATTTGGCGGACGGAAAATTGCCATTGGCGTTGATGCGAGGCAATATTCTTCAGTCCAAGCAGCAGCAGCAACAACAAACACCAGTTGAATTGGCCGAAAAGTTTTTTATACGCATGGTTGGTTTATTTGAATGTTAATAAGAGAGTTAGCAAAGTCCCCCCCACTTTCACCCGGGGGTAAGGCAAATCAATTTTCGTGACTCCTTCACCATCCCCTACGGCGTTCTTAGCGGAGGAGTCCGTTCTTTTTCTATTGTTTTTAAATGAAATTCGTTGCTTAAGTCCTCTAGCCGACCGCCTGCTTTCGAGCTGATCGTCGACGGTGGGGAAACGATTGTTTTGCCATGCAAAGACGGGCCGCACAACTTCTGGTATGTGCTCATCCTGTTCCTTGCGCACATTGCAAAGATGTCGCAGTCTCGGATCGGACCTATTCATCTCTCTTCACTTTCGTTAAACATTTTTGATGGGTGAATTTTGCTGTTTTGTTTGATGAATTTTGATTGTCTTTGAATCTCATTTTTTTGGTAATAAAAAACCATTCCTTGGATTGAAGACAATTTTCTAATATTGATTAAATGAGTTTTGCATTATTTTGGGTTGTTAATCGTCCATTATAATTTGTCTAAAAATACCAAGAAATGGGAAAGACTTCGAAGGACAAACGTGACATTTATTACCGACTCGCGAAGGAGGAGGGTTGGAGGGCTCGGTCCGCCTACAAATTGTTGCAGATCAACCAGTTTTGCAACATTTTCGATGGTACGCACTTTTTGTCAATCGAATTGCACCACATTTTGTTGTCGTTTAAGGTGTCGTCAGGGTGGTCGATTTGTGCGCTGCGCCCGGCAGTTGGAGTCAGGTGAAAGAACGCGAATTTGTTTGGTAGCCGTTGTTTGACTCCAAATTGTACCCTTTTTCCGATTATTTGTAAGCACAAACCAACCCCAATCTAATATAGTAAATACGGCACCGAACAGTTAGGACACTTCAATTCTCTTGGTAAGAGAACTTTTGTCTTAGGTTTTGTCCAAGACGCTGTTTGTGGACGAGAAGGACGAAGAAATGCGGAAAATGGTGAAAATTGTTGCGGTGGACTTGGTAAAACTCTCCTTGGTGGCTGTAATGTGTTCTCCATTCATTTGCGTTTCAGCAGCCGATGGCGCCATTGCCCGGTGTCATCCAACTGCAGGGGGACATCACCGAGGTTTGCGTCATTAACCAACCGACGAATGCACAAATTGTTCCGACATTTTGGAAACCATTCTTTGAGTCGGACACGGAGGAGGAGGAGGAGCTGTTTGCAATGTGCCTGTTTTTAGAGCGGTACGGCGCAACAAATCATTGCCCATTTTGATGGCGCTTTGGCACAACTCGTTGTCTGTGATGGGGCGCCCGACGGTGAGCAGACTTTCCATGTCATTAATTGGTGTATTTTTCTAACATTTAAGTCACTGGACTTCATGCGTTTGATGAGTACATGCAGAGCCAACTCGTTTTTTCGGTCTCTTTTGATCTTTCATACAAACAGAGAGTTTTATTTTTTTTAAACGTCGAATTTTTGCCATTCGGTCCCATCCCAAAACAAAGATGCTGCCAAAAATGTAATAATTTTATGCTTTTAAGGCCTTCAGCATAACCTCCCACATACTTCAACATGGCGGCATTTTTGTTTCAAAGGCAACTGAGTGGTGTCCCTTTGTCTGTCCTAATTTCAATGTTTTGAAGATTTTCCGTGCCAAGAATGTGAATTTGCTCTACGCCCAAATGAAATGCTTCTTCAAGGAGGTCACGTGCTGTAAGCCGAAGAGCAGTCGGCTGAGCAGTTGCGAGGCGTTCATCGTCTGCAAAAATTATTGTCCACCCGAGGGATACAAACCGACACTTGTCAATCCGATATTAGCAACGGATTACAGTAATTGTACAATGATTAACATGCTCGAACCTAGTCCATTGTCTACCCTCTTTCTCGTTGTGCCTAACTTTTGGCATTTCAGCTGCATGTTTGGAACAATTGGAAGGCCCAATGAACAAGGCTCTCGTCCCATTCATGGCCTGTGGCGACCTCTCGGGCTTTGACTCCGACCGAACTTATCCCCTCAATTTGGCGGAGTTGTCCGACGAGTTCAAGCAGTTCGACTACAAATACACACATCGCGAGGTGCTGCAGCCACCCACAGAACCAGCATACAAAAGGGCATGCGAGTTGAAGAGGAACACGGAGTTGGAGACGCACACGCACCAACAGCGGCAGAAAACACAGTCAAAAAAGCCGGCAAAGAGTGGCAAGTCGAGGGAGGTGGCGCAGAGTGATGTGATCGATGAGTTCGAAGAGGGCTGCTTTGAGAGACTAATGCTGTGATTGATGTTTGCCATTTCGTACACCCGAGTTGTTCCGAAACACTCAGTTCGACGCCGTCAGTCAAATAAAATCTCTTTTTGTATTCTTTTGTTATGTCGAATCATCTTGTTCATAAACCCAGTGTCTTCCCCTTCGAATGGTACCGAAATTATTTGATTTGGGTAGCAAACAAAAAACTGATGTTCCGAACTTGTCGGTGCCAAACTGAACCCAACTGCTTAATTCTTCACTTTGTTTTTACACCTTACCCACGATTATTTATGATAAAATGTAATTTTTCTAAGAGCAAATTAGAAAATTTGGCCTCACAAATCAGTATAAATTTGAAATGTTAAACATTAACATTAGGGACATTGGTCATTTGTCTGAGGTATTGCGGAACATACTCGAAAGGTCAAAAAATTCGTCCGGCAGCTCCAGAACATTCGTCAGCATTTTGCCCACATTCTCCTCGTCCAATTCTTCACCTATTTTGAACTCGTCCTTCACAAAATGTTGAACATCCTTGAACATCTGGTTGAAGAAGCTGAGCAGCTGAGGCAATGAGTCAGCCACGCGTTCCATACTTTCAAATATTTCCAGCATTACGGCCGCGTCAATGCTTAATGAATGCAAACGTGGCCAAATGTTTACGCAAACTTTGGAATTTGCTGCTATTGCTCCCACCACCCCCCCCCAACCTTCGGACGCCCTTCATGGTGTACCCGCGCACCAGCGAGCCAAGATGGTCGTAGATGAGCTTGTAGTCGGGCGAGTCAAAAGCGGCAACTTCGTCCTCACATTTGGATGACATTTCGGCCAGAAGAGTCGCAATCGCAGAGACGGAGTCGTCACCGATGCCTCGCGACCTTTTCACCTGTGCCACCAACGACGACCAGTTCGGATGTGTCTGAGCAACACTTGGCCCGGACACGGTCGAAGGAGCCGCCGGAAAATCGTTCAGCTGAGCACGTTCACGCGCAACACGCGTGTTCATGTCTTTGCAGAGGTTGAAGCAGTCCAGGATCTAAAATGGGTTCGATTTGATCTCGGACATTCCGCATCGACCATCGGTGGTCGGTTGGTGTGCAATGTGTTCAATGCACTCACTTCGTCAACCGATGTGTCTCGGAAACAGCGGACAATGCGTTTGGCCCCTTCCTCGTCGCAAGAGTGCCTGAAGAGGTGTTTTGAAATGCATTAACAAAATCAAATGAATGCCTCTGTCGACACACTTCAGCAACTGGATAAGAAGGCCCGCACAGTCCTCTTCCGTCCAATTGTTCAGCACATTCTGTTCCCCGAGGCGTCCAAGAATGCGGACGAGTGTCTCACTGTGAGACAGAAATGCGACGGACTCCTCCGTCCCGAGCTGCTGACCTTGGAGTGCTTCTTGCAATGGAATCTCCTCCAGCCCAGCGGCGTCGTCAACCATCGGAGCACTGGACGGCCCCTCACTTTCAACAACAACAGATGTAGAAGCAGTACCAGCACCAGTACAATCGGAATAAGGAACGAATGCACTTTTTGCGCCCATTAAATCACTAAAAATTTGCAATTTAAAAATGAAATTACATGCAAATAACGCAAACAATATTTATGAGACGACTTAGACACTTCTTTTTGATGGAAATGAACAAAAACGAGAAAAATGTAATTACTTAATGACGATGAAAATAATTGACAAGGATAAAAACATTAAAAGCAATCTCAAGGCATCAAAGCGACTCGAACCCGCGATTCGTTAGTGCATAACGCAATTTCCCGCTTCGGACCTAAAAAGAACCTTTTTCAACAACAAAAAAAAATAGAGGCCAATTTCGACCTTTTCGCCTAAAATCTGTGCGCTGAATTGTGCCCTTTCTCCGTCGCTGTCTCTGTGCAGAAATATTCGTTGCCCGATCCCTTTTATCCACGCATTTCCGAGTGCCGGGGCCGGATATCCGCGCCAATCCACCAAATGGTTGGTGGTCACCACCGTCGCTCCATGGCTCACGCACAGCTCCTTCAATGTGCCAAGAATACGCTTCTGATGTGACCCTACGGCACGGGAGAGGTCCATCAACAAGCAAAAACAATCCGTTAAATGCTTACCGTCAAAGTTGTTGTCATCCAAAATGTCGAAAAGAATCGCTCCAATTTTGTTGACAACGATGAAAGGGATGAAGCGAATGCTCTCCAAAACTCTCTGAACATTTCAACTGTAAATGCGCACTCCTCTCCAGTCTAATTGGAGACGCTTTGTACACAAACGCCGTCCAACCCCTCCGAGAAAAGGAATGCCATTCCATCCGACCTTCAGTTCAACGAGACATTTCTCCAATTCTTCAGAGCAGAAAACGCGCGAATAATAAATGTTGTCCAAATGTCCAACAATAGCCTCGTTCTGAAACGAATGTACGCGACGTTTTCCCCCCGTTAAGTGAACGAATGATGACCTTACTTCGCCCATTAATCGCGGCTCTCTGCTCACCAGTATTTGCTTTAGCCGTTCAATTCGAAAGCTGCCGTTGAAGTCCAATACGACCACCCGGTGGTGTGCCTTGCTTTCGGACAGTAACAATTCCGCCACCAAAGTCAGAGCCAACTACTAAATTATACTTAGAAAGATCGTCTTGCACCTTATGCATTAATTCGGTACTGACAATAAGCAAGTACACGTTAAACAGGATGGGCTCAAGCCGACACGAATATGGCCTCAATTTGGTCGAGGGAGGGACTCAACCGTTTCAAAATTTTTTGGAAAGCTCGAGAAATCAAGACCACTTTTACTGCTCACCTGCAGTTTTCCTGTCGCGTCTCTCCCGACAATTTCTACCAGGTCAGCAGGCATTACGGCACAAAACGCGTCAAATTGTTCGTGCCCTGTCCGAAAAACAAGCGAAGGGTGGCCAAGTCGCATGAACCAGGAAAGCGCTGTCTCGTGCCGAAATGATCCTTCATCACCGCTCATCTGCTAGCCCAACAAATTCACCTTTTTCCGATTTTAGCAAAAAAACAAACATTATTAGTATATACAAAAAATGGAACGTGTTTAAAGCGTAAATTTGGTGAAACAAAATTGAAAATAATGGAATTTCAGTTGCGATGTATTAAAGGACAATGTTTAGTTTGTTTGTGAGTGTGATCAAAGGTCATGAGCCCATTGGGACTATCAGATGCTCAACGGCGATCAGCTGATACTTTTGCACAAATTTGGTGAAACGTCTGCACAATGCGGTCTCTTCCTTAAAATGGCAAAACATTGACCGAATTTGACAACCCCCGCCGCCACAAATCAGGCACACCTCAAATGCATCGAAAATGGTCCGATGGTGGAAATACGCGTGGGAAAAGATGCGATAGAGCCGTCTGCACACCGACCCAATTTTGGCGATGGACGACTCCTTAATGGTGGCCCGGCTGGGGAAGTAGCGGTTGCTGTTCAACAGAGAGGCGGCTCCGTCCAGCGTGTGGCGCGTGTAGTCAATGGCACTGCACTCCTTCGGGTTTTTGTGGGCGGCGCAAAGAACTTCCCAAGGGACGGGACAAATTCAATGGGAAGGAGACGAAATGGGGAAAACTCACAGATCCATTGCTCAGTCGCTGTCATCTGCGTGCAACTCTCGGGACGACATTGCTCCTGCAACGGGACAAGATAAATTGTTTTTGTTAGACTTCGAACAGTGCTATTCTATCGGTCCAGATCGGGCAATACTTTAGGGACTTCACGGAAAGAAGCAATAAGCCTAACCGCCACGGCTAGCCAATTTCAAATTTCACCTAATAAACACTAAAAATGATTTGGTTGACACTCAACCAACCTGCAAATGTACGGCCAAACCGCCGAGCTCCATGCAAAACTGGCGCAACTGCTCGTACTTCCAGACACCCTCGTCCACACCAGCAGGACAGTCCAGGATGAAGTCCAACCCGTGACTGTCCCTGCCAATGCATTGCTGGATCCATTGCTGCACAGCAAATGTACCGTTCATCTCATCAAACGCCAATTCGCCCCATTTGTTCCATTCTTCTCGCGCCGTGCCGGGACTATTCCGGAAGTTTGCCGCCAGCATTTTTAATCTTTTTCAACTTTTAAAAAGAAACAATTGAAAACAGAAGAGAGATAGAGTAAATGGATGCGTAGCATCGACTTTAATTTCACATTTACATACTGACCAGCAATTTTTATTACGAATTATGAATTAATGAATCATTGCGAATTACTGCACATTATGTCTCAAGCAATTTACAAAATTAAGCAAATTTAAAAAATTATTTGTCAAGTATCGAAAGTTCTAATGCTTTACGCAAACTTTCTTCCTCCTCTTCCCATTCTTTTTGACGCCTTTCTTCTTCGGCCTTGGAAAGCTCCAGGGCTGTGAGTAAATCGCCGTCAACCTGCGAATTTAAAGTTTTTGAGAGGAATTAAAGGGGACAAATGTTGTTAACCTCCGAGCTTTGGTCCGTTTGCTGCACAACAGCAGATTGGTTCGGATTTGCGGACAAACTTTCTTCGATGGCCCGCCGCATTTGCTGCTCGTAGCTGGACGTCGTCCGCTGCGAGTCGGAGCCCACAAAACGGCTCAACAAGTACACGTACTCATCCTCCACGTCCACCGCATTGTCTACAAAAAATATGGAATCTTTCATGCAATAATTGGATAAAAGGGGGTACATCTTGCGTCCATTGCCCCCGTCTGGGTCCTCTCGGTCTCCTCAAATCTGTTAAACAGCAGTGAGCCGGACAGTTCCCGCCGTTCAAATCCATCCGGAATTTGGAAAAGTGACTGTCGAAGGTGAAGTGTCTGTGGCACTCCTTCGCCCTCCTCCGACACATCGGCACACTGCTCAATGCACTCTCTACTCGGCTCATTGACATTCCGAAATGTGATTTGGGCATTGATCAAATGGAAAATCTGCGGTTTTCAAAAAATTGTATGGGTGCTGTTTGGATTGTCGTCGGTGTCAGACCGGAATTTTTGTTCTAATAGGAAAGCCGGATGGCAACTGCAACTGGATGAAACTCTTCAGCCTCGAAAACTTTGCATTCCGGACGGCCATTAGGTCAATGACCGGAAAAATTTGTTCATGCAAACGGAGCGGAAATGTTTCGGACAGCCAAAGGTTTGCGTTGAACGCGTTGGACTTGATTTGCTCCTCTCTTCCTTTACCTTAAGGCGATGGAATTATTTTGTAAAAGTTAACAGAATGTGTCCACACCGACCAATTCGACTGTTCTCCACTTTTTTTGACAGATATTCGTAGACCGAAATGCCTCCGTAAACGTCTTCCACTGCTGCAGAATCGGCTGTGCTGTTTGACGCATTTTCTCGCGACGAATTGCTCACTCGCTTCTTCTCAAACAAACTCATCAGCAACGACAGTGCCTTGTTGTTGGAACTCTGCAAATAAATGTTGAAATCCTTTCGGAAAGCGTCCAAACTTTTACATCTTTCTCCGCCTCCTCTCTTTCCTCCAGTGAGAGGTGGTCCAGCCTCGTCTTGGTCACTATCTCAACGTTTGACGCGTTCATGACACGGCAGGTGAAGCCCTCAATTTCTTCTTCTTTGTCGCTGGAACCGATCCAAGAGAAGAAGCCGGATGATTTTGTGGATCGCTCAAAGCCCACATTCTCGACGTCGACATATGTCTGACAAAGGTTGACATTGATCCCCACACGCAAAATCGACATTTCCCAGCATAACCCCTCATCACCCACCCACCGTGGTTATTGGCGAGCTGAATTTATCAGCAACGACAGAGTCCTCGGGAATGAAGTCTTCAACGCGCGGCTCGGACTGCAAGTCCAGCGTTTGTACATAAGCCTTAAAGTCTGTAACTAAAGCATTTGGACTGAAGCAGCCTCTGGCCATACAATGTGCTCGTTTGGATCGATGAAGACGATTTCCGCGATTGTGTCGTTGACGAAGCGAAAGATGAAGGATTGTTGACGCGCGTCGGCCGCGTTCTCAGCCCGTCCAATCTCAAGCATATTCGCGTCGATTCGAACATTGGTCCCGCATTTGTAAATCTACAATACGACCTTTTAACTTCTGATTAATCAAAAAAAAAAAGTTTTTAACCCTGTAAGTGTCGGAAGGGCACATATTCTTCACAAAAGGTAACCACGAAGTGAATTCCCAGTTCATTTCGACAAAAAAATCAGATGTGTCCTGCAAAAAAAAAAACTGTGAAGAAAAATATTGCGGTTGGACGATTTACTTGGAGACTTTTGTTCAGTTCCTGCAGTATTGTCGTGGTGTGAATTGCCCTCTGATAGTCCCTAAAAAGGCACTGAATTTTGAAAATAAGTCCCATTTCCGCAACCAAAACCTGTATGTCAAAATCTTTTTGAGAAAATTGTGGTTCTTCCATGGGATAGCTTCATGTGACAGGCTCCACATTTCTGTACAAACATTAAATTTTTATTAATGGGTCTCTGTTGCATTTTTGTAATTTTAATTTATTTATTTTTCTTAAAAAAGAAAAACATTTCCTACGACATTAAGCCGAATTTAACAAAATGAATTAAAATGTCAAAATAAATTCGTAAGTCAAAAATATATGGACATAGACTTTAGTTAATATTCTACCTCGATTTTGTGTGTTTGCATCAGCTCCATTTTCTAACAGCAGTTCTGCGCATTCCAAATGGCCAAGCATGGTTGATAACATCACCGGAGTTCGTCCGTATATGTCCAGCAAATTCAGGAAACTTTTATCGTTGTTTTTTGAACTCAGTTCGGCTCTCAACCCTTGTAGATCATTTTCGAATACGGCAAAATGTAGTGGATATTTTTCACGAAGTTCGGTTCCAAGTGCTGATTCAGCAATGGTTGTCGCTTTTTCATTCATTGCATTTAAACAAATTTTATGCCAACCAAAATTTTGAGTTTTATTTTAAGTATTTATGAGTTTTTTAAATTTTTTTCGAGAATCTCGATCGATTCGATGTCTACTTTTCACTATCCATTCAAAGTCTGAGAATTAGATCGCGCTGAAAATGTGTGGTGCTACGGGACTGAAAGTTACAATTTGTTTTTTTTGATTTCCGTCTATTTCATTGTCTTCACATCGCTTTTATCGTGTCATTTGAGTGTATGTAGAGAACAAAATTGTACAACTCCGAATCAAGGTCGGAGAATTTGGGATGACGGACAGCCAAATCTTACTAAAGTTTACACGGAAAGTTTGTGATTGAATTAGTGCAATCGGAAACGCAGTCGCGACATACCATTCCTTGTTAGAGGAGCAAGTCATCCAATTAGCCAAAAGTCTGCATTGTTTCCGTCATGTTTCAGAAGAACAAAAATCAAATATAAAAAATGCTGCATTTCATGCTAATAGTGATGTCACGGCACCACCACCCTAAGCCTACCCCAAATGTGTTCTTTTAGAGTAAATTGCAAATTAAGTTTGGTGAAATCTCAAAAAAATGCAACGCTCAATTTCGTTATTGGCACGCGGTGGTGTTTCGCGTGTGGCTGCACTTTCGCCTCTTTCTGGCGCCGCTTCGTGGCAAGTCAAAGGTAATTTTTCAGGCAACGTAACCTGATTAGAAGTCATTTGTTTTGTATTTAAGGAAGAAGTGCCAATTACATCGCCAAAAAGTCATTGAGTACATCCCATCCGGCTTATGCTGCTGCAGCAGCACCCACTTCGCAACCTGCTCCTCCTAAGGCGGCAGTTAAAGGTTCGAAGGGACGTGTTGTTGCAGTTATTGGAGCGGTTGTGGACGTGCAGTTCGACGAGGCGCTTCCTCCAATTTTGAACGCTCTGGAGGTGCAAAACCGCCCTTCTCGACTCGTTCTCGAAGTTTCACAACATTTGGGTATGCTTTATCATAAAACTGCGTTATTTAATGGATGTCTGATAGGTGATAATGTTGTTCGAACAATTGCCATGGACGGTACTGAAGGGCTGATTCGTGGTCAGGAAGTCATCGATTCCGGAGATCCGATCAAAATTCCCGTCGGTCCTGAGACTCTTGGACGTATTATCAATGTTATTGGCGAGCCAATTGATGAGCGTGGACCAGTCAAAGCAAAACATTTTGCTCCAATTCATGCGGAAGCACCCGAATTCGTGGAAATGAACGTCGAACAAGAGATATTGGTGACCGGAATCAAAGTTGTTGACCTGTTGGCGCCTTACTCAAAAGGAGGGAAAATTGGTTTCTTTAAATTATTTTAGTCTATGGGTTTAAGTTGGTTTCTATAGGTCTCTTCGGAGGTGCTGGTGTTGGGAAGACTGTGCTCATCATGGAATTGATCAACAACGTCGCAAAAGCCCATGGTGGTTTCTCTGTGTTTGCGGGTGTCGGGGAGCGAACGCGTGAAGGGAACGATCTTTACCACGAGATGATTGAGGGCGGTGTCATCGATCTCAAAGGGAACAACTCAAAGGTGTCGCTTGTGTATGGACAGATGAACGAGCCACCTGGTAATTTTCGACCGATTGTGATCAATGCTCTGCATGCTTCACCATATTCCTTTCTTTACTTTAGGTGCTCGTGCGCGTGTGTGTCTCACCGGTCTGACCGTCGCCGAGTACTTCCGAGACAAGGAGGGACAGGATGTGCTGCTTTTCATCGACAACATCTTCCGTTTCACCCAAGCCGGCTCGGAGGTGTCTGCCTTGCTTGGTCGTATTCCATCCGCTGTCGGCTACCAGCCCACGCTTGCCACGGACATGGGCAGCATGCAGGAGCGAATTACCACCACAAAGAAGGGCTCCATTACTTCAGTGCAGGCTATTTACGTGCCCGCCGATGACTTGACCGATCCGGCGCCTGCTACGACATTCGCTCACTTGGACGCCACCACTGTGCTTTCTCGTGGCATTGCAGAGCTTGGCATTTACCCGGCTGTTGACCCACTCGATTCGACCTCGCGTATTATGGACCCGAACATTGTCGGCAACCGGCACTACGACATTGCACGTGGTGTGCAGAAGATTCTCCAGGACTACAAATCGTTGCAGGACATCATTGTAAGCATATTCATCATGGCATTTTTTGGAATTGGCAAATCGTTGTTTAGGCAATCCTCGGAATGGATGAGCTGTCCGAGGAAGACAAGCTGACGGTGTCACGTGCTCGCAAAATCCAGCGCTATCTCTCCCAACCGTTCCAAGTGGCCGAAGTTTTTACTGGACACAAGGGCAAATTTGTGACACTCGAGCAAACCATTGACGGTTTTGAGTCCATTCTGAAAGGTTCGCCTCCCACCGTCTCATTAACAATTTTGACTTTTAAATTTGCAGGCGAGATGGACCACATCCCCGAGGTGGCATTTTACATGCAAGGTGCTATCGATGACGTCCACAAAAAAGCCGATGAGCTGGCCAAACAGCTTTAAAGAAAGCAAATAGCGCGATATTATATAGATCGGTTTTTTGTGTTCGTCTTTTAGGCTGTTTTTATTGTTTAATAAAGTGCTTTGTTTGATAAATTGTTTGTTTAATAAGGTTTTGTTGTTAATTAACAATCTATTTTACTTAGAATCATTAATTTGCTGGCCAATAGTGAGCTCAAGATAATTTTGAAGAATTATGGGAATGGATGGTAACAAAAATGGTGGGTTTTCACCGAATATTGGGTGGATTGTCCACAGAGATGTGGCCAATGAAGCGCACACGGTCCATTGGGCAAAATTTTTGGACAAAAGCATCGTTCGGCTCTGCAAAGAATACGGCGGTATTGGGTTCACCTTTCTCATCTACCCGATCGGGGGCCTGCGACGGTTCTTTTGGAAGCCGAAAAAGTATGTCCCAATTTGCGTAGTAATTGTTATACGTCGTTCCGACCACCTCTATTTCGTAGCAACGGCGATGCTCCTCCGCCCATTCATCTTCCGGGTAAGAGCAACAAAAAAAGTGCAAATTGAGCATCGTCGCATTTGCAGATCAGCAAATGAACACCGAGCTGTGGACAAAGTACATCGCCTGTTCGCTCTCCGATTGGATCGTTTGTTGATTTTGTCCGTCATTGTGTAAAGCCCCTTCCACATTCAGGACCCTGATTCACCAGAGCCTTGGCTTGCACAATTGTCCGCTGATCATTTTTGTCAGGTTGGCGAATTGCTTTTCTATTTATGAAATGACTTTTCTGATTTTACTTCCCCCACATGGTGAAGGAGGTCGAATACGCGCGGTATTTGGGTGTGCAGAAAATGCTGATTGGGCTGAAACATTTCTCATCGCGAAGATTGGCCGAACTTATTAAACAACATCTTCAGTTTGGAATTAAGTTAGTTCTCCCTCCACACAAACATTTTTAATGCCTGCCACCAACTGTTTTTCAATTTGCAGTTTTCTGGTTCTGTTGCCAACAAAAGCGTCCGATTTGGGCATCGTTGAGATGGATGTGTGGACAGTTTGGCGCGATTTCCGTACTCTTTGTGGCAATTCGGCCAGACTGTCGGTCGGACTGTTTCTGACAGCTGACCTCGATTCGGAGTTCGATCTGCACAACGACTTGGCCCTTCGTCGGTGGTACGCCGAACCGGTTCGTACGTTCATCAACGTGATGTGACCGTTTTTCCGTTGTTTAAGCTCTCTACGATCAGCTTGGATTATTCGCTGTTTATTTGCGGCACAGACAATCCGTTGCCAACACTCCCAAAGTTTGTGACGAGAATTTTGGGCTTTACGATAAATGTAATATTTGTCTGTCATTCAGGGCGCACCGCGAATTGATAAATTATCTGATGGTCAATCGTAGACAGAACATTGTCCTGTCGTCGTCAACCGTTCAATTTGACGACATCTCACGACTGGAACAGGCGGTCCATAGCGCCAAACAGCTCATTCTATCAAATGGTAATATCTGCAAAAACGAAGGTCCTATGGCCAGCTTCTTCGACTTGTTGCAGGTCAAATTTCTCCAGCTTAAGCCATTAAAAAAAATGTCCAATTCAGGCTCCACTGCAGCCACTCTCTGACAATTTGGACTCCACCGTCTATCAAACATTCGAGCAGGACGTCACCAAGTACGTGCATTATCAGAGGGCGATCAAAGCTGCACTTCGGGATCTCACTCAACAGGTCATGGCCACTTTGGGTTATTTCTGTTTTGCTTAATTTCACTCGGTTTAACCTTTTTTGATGGCCTTTTGTTAACCATAAAAATGCTTTATTTAATAATTTGTGTGTTTGTGGGGTTAAAATGTTATGGTTTAGGCGCATGAGGACACTGAATTTGTCGTTTTTGTGTTGGGGGCGGGAAGAGGCCCACTCGTCCAGGCGGCCATCAACGCCAGGCAGGAATTGGAGAGCGAGAAAAAGCACAACGAACAATCTTTTCTGGTACTGCATTGACATTATTATTTTCATGCCATATGTTTATGAAGTTGGAAAGTAATTATTTTGTACTTTAAATTTACATTGAATTCTTTTTTAGACTTGGAAAATGAAATTGGTTGCTGTTGAGAAAAATCGGAACGCAATTTTAAGTTTGAAGTATTGCAATGAGGAGAGGTACGTCTTGGGAATGAGGAGGTCTTATCGTTAACATTTTCTTCCGTATTTAAGATGGTCAAACTCGGTACAGATTGTACAGAGTGACATGCGTTCATTGTCAAGTTTGGTCGACTCGGATGTTCTGAACAGACCCGATCTGATCATCAGGTGACCATGTTTTTTGTTCACCGTCCGTTTGTTACAATTTTCTGTTTACAGTGAGCTGCTTGGCTCGTTTGGCGACAACGAGCTGAGTCCGGAGTGTCTGGACGGAGTTTCGCCCATTCTCAAGCCGAGCACAATTTGCATTCCCCAATCGTACACCAATTTCATTAGTGAGCCCTTTTTTAATGGACCCACAAAGGGAAAGTTCAGTTCGAGAGCTGCGATTTTTAACCATTTTTTGGTAGGCTGTTAGTTTGGTATTGGATAAGGAACCCGGAGCTGGTTTTGATAAAGAACCAGGTGTTGCGCCTTAGTTTAAGGGCGGGGGTAGTAGTGTTCAGTTTGTTTTTTTGTATATGTCTTTTGTCGCTTTTTGATGTCCTTTTTGAATTATACGGCTGTTTGCCATGTCCAAACGAGCACAAATCTCATACCATTCAGCGCCTATTCAATCTCTGCACCTCCACCAGAGCATAGCTACGCTCAACCGGAGCAAAGGTGACGAACAATGCATTTCCATGGGACGATCAAAAAAGTGAGCATAAAAACGGCGGGCATTGGTTATATTTTGATTCGACACATTCTCCGTTCAGCGCCTTGTGTCATGCTTCTGATTGTTGTTACGTCGTGTGCATGGAGCAGTTCTGCTTTTTGGCTGACACGGTGGAGCCATGTTTTTGCTTTTACCATCCGAACAAAGAGGTGAGACTTTGTTCAAATGCTGTTTTGTTATGGGGCCTGAAACAGTACGTCCGTGGAATTCCGGCTTTTGTATATTATTGCATTTTTAGGGAAATTCCAATGCTCGACATGCGCGGGTTCGTTTTACGCTGCCTCCCAATTGTGAGGTATGTGACCCCACCAAAATCCTCTCCTTGGCTTTTGTGGTTAAATCCCAAAAAACCCTTTAGCTGATGGGCTTTTCTGGCAATTTCGAGGTGTGCCTCTACAAGGACATTAACCTCAGCACCCATCCCCTGCGTTATACGGAAAATATGCATTCATGGTCTGTTTGTTTTTTTTATGAATTGTGACGGAACGCAACCGATTTCAGGTTTCCCGCACTTTTCCCTCTTCGCCAGCTTTACTATTTCCCGGATGCGGTGACCGTGCTTTTTGATATTCAGCGCAAAATTGATGCTGACGGGTGTTGGTACGAATGGTACATTGAGTACGAGGTGCGTTTGAAAGACCAATTTATTTTGGCTTGGAGGGGACGGGGTACCAAAAGCATCAATTATTGGAAATTATTTAAAAAAGACACTGAATTTCCGACAGATTTAAAAAAACAAACGCTTTTACAGGGAAGTGATGGGCAACTGTTTCGAAGTGAGGTGCAAAATGCAGATGGAGAATCGCAATACATGAAGCTGCGTTAGTGTTGGGTGGTGATGGATTTACCCGATGATCTTTTTTTTGAATATTTTGTTTATGGTTGTTATCTTCAAATTGTTTCAGAATTTTACAATTTATTTATTATTTCAAATGGATGAATGAATCTCTCTCTCTCACAACAAATGAATCCATTCGCATTTCGAGCACTTTGTTTGATCAATTACTAATTAGCGAATTCGCCTTTTTTAACCACCGGTAAAAAGTGAGGTGTGTGTGACAGTGAAATGGCGTATTCTTTTGCCGTGGCCGACGCTTCCGAGCAGCTCACCGCACAAAGACGGGACGAAGAGCAAATGCGACGCATTTATGACAAAATGTCTGACTGCGTGCTGCGACTTTTTGGGGAGCGCGTTTGGATGCGGTGGCATCGATGGCTGCCGGCCGTGGCGAGTCTCATTTACCTTACGGCGACGAATTTGCGCGGTGAGTTGGCGTAGTGATTGCTTTAAACCCCCCAATCGCAGCGGTTTTAAGTGCGACAAACAGTCGGCGAGGAGTATGTTGGCCTCGTGCAAGTCGGCGCCGACGGTCGTTTTCCCAGACTTGCGAGCCGGTTGCTGTTGGTACTCGCCGAATTTGTTGTCCAGGCCCCGTTGCTCAATGTGCTGATCATGGCAATGACAACACAACACCCGCTCGTCCACCAAACAATTTTGCAGCTTAAGTTTATTTGGAGCCCCTTTTAATTTAACTTTTTGTGTTTAGTGCGGTCTTCGGCATTCATCACATTCATTCCGCTTGGTTTTTTCTGTTCAATTCCTTTTATCTCCGGCTCAGCAAGCGCTTGTCGTCAATTCGATATCTGAGCCTACGGCCCCAACTCAATTCGGTAATTCAAAAAGCGTATTATTCCATTCATTCGTATCATTTTGTTACTCGAAGGTGCCTCCTATACTGTTCCAACTGATTGGTTTTGCCACTTTGGCTCAATTTGCCGTTGTGTTGATGTCCAGCATTGCTAAGCTTGTTAAACAGCAGTCGGTGGCTGTTTGTGATGAACGATCGCATAAGAGCGTAAGTTTAATGATTTTGTTTTACAATTAATCATTTTTATTTAAACTTTTTCTTTACCAAAAATTTGCAGGAGTTTTTCTGCAAAATTTGCTCGACAAAACTCAACAAAGTCCGTCGTCCCGTCTGTTTCCCCTGCGGCCATTTGCTCTGCTCCGACTGTTTGGTCAGTCTCTGCTCACGCGACAAAGGCAACAGCGCCGCGTTCATCGAATGTCCCTTTTGTCGCGTCAAATTTCCTTTACATCGAATCATTTTTCCACTGAATCTCTAATAATAATAATAATAACAAATTGTCTATTCTGCAATGCCTTTTTATATTTGTTGTTTTTTTCAAAATTTTCTTTTAATTTGCTCTTCAAGCCATCAATTTTGTGTAATAAATGCTCTCTCTCCCTTTTGCAAAATGTCAAAAGTTTTTGTGTCCGGCATCCAACCCAGCGGCAGTTTGCACATCGGAAATTACTTGGTCCAGTTTTAAACATATTTTGTATTTATTTGCACATATTTTCTTCTTCAGGGCTTCATCAAATCCTTTGTGGCATTCCAAAATGTGAGTGCTTTTCTTCTGTTTTTTGTTTGTTTGTTTGAATTCTGAATTCTTAGGATTTGTCCATCACCCGGAGAGTGCTGTTGATCGCCGACCTTCATTCCATTTCAACAGGGCGACAAGAACCGGCCCAGGTGGGAGGAGATGGCCTTTAGTTTCTCTTATTATTGAGAACATATTTTTGCAGTTGAGGCTGAACACTCTTCGGACGTTGGCTGCACTGCTCGCATGTGGGGTTTGGATTTTTCTTCTGTTGAGTGTCCAAAAGAACGTTTTTTTTCCTTTTGTCGGTTGACCCGGAGAGAACACTGTTGGTGCAGCAGAGCCGTTTGCCTGAACACACGGAACTCATGTGGATATTGGGCTCTGCCGCCACAGTGGTTGGTGTACCACAACAGCTGGGGGTTGGCATTCAAATCAAACTCTTTAGACAAGCTTGTCAAGTTTGGCACAGTTCAAAGACAAGTCCGCATGGTATTTTGTTTCCTGATCAGTAGTGATCGGAATAGTA
Organism: Globodera rostochiensis; assembly: GCA_018350325.1. Classification (NCBI taxonomy): domain Eukaryota; kingdom Metazoa; phylum Nematoda; class Chromadorea; order Rhabditida; family Heteroderidae; genus Globodera; species Globodera rostochiensis. The sequence continues at coordinate 963,265 of JAEVLN010000015.1, read as the reverse complement.
AAAAGCTCTCGCTCTTTCCCGAAGGTATCCAGAAGGCGTTGCTCCCGTGGGACTGTTGACCTATCCATTGTTGCAAGCGGCCGACGTGCTGACGTACAGGGCCACCCACGTTCCGGTGGGCGATGACCAGACCCAACACATGGAACTTGTGGGGACGGATGGCTATCGAGATGCACTTTTCTTTTTTTTAGGTCAGGCATTTGGCGACGAAATTCAATTTGCGCTATCGTTGCGATTTCTTTCCAGTGCCAGAAAAGGTGGCTAACATAACGATGATTACACGGAGAGCGTTGACAGTTAAGATTTCCGGGACGTGTGCTCGTCTACGAAGTCTGCGGAATCCGTCCGTCAAAATGAGCAAATCGGACACGGACACAAAGTCCCGGATTGATTTAATGGACACTCCGGAATTGACAATCGCGAAAATCAGAAAGGCAGTCACTGACTTTGAATCGCGCGTCACTTTTGACCCGGAGCAGAGGCCAGGCGTTAGTAATCTCGTGGGTTAATTGTTTTTAGCGCGTATAACGTTAATAATATATACTAGTATTTACACATTCCGTTTGAATCGCAGGTCACGCTGTTCAGTCTGTTCTCCGGACTGCTCGTCGAGCAGGTGCTAAAGCAATGCGACGGACTTGACACGCTGGCGTTCAAGGGCAAATTGGCCGAACTGATCAAGTATAGACGCCGCGGCCTTTGTTCCCCCTAATTTCTGTCAAACATTTTTAGTTCCCAACTGGCCCCGATTAGAGAGCGTTTTTCGCAATTTGTGGGGGATGAACGCGAATTGGAGCGTTTGTTGCAATACGGAGAGGAGAGAAGTCGTCCAATTGCCGTTGACACTCTGAAGGAGGTGAAGAAAATCGTTGGCATGAGATGACGGCACACACTCGAATTTATTTTGAATAAGGAATCCCGTTAATAAATTAATACGTTAATACTGTTTCTTAGAAACAAATTTATTCGCTTGGTGCTAGGTTTCGGTCGAGATCCCGCCCAAATCACAATCCCCAGTAATCCAAAAAAGGCATTGGTAGGGAACCCGATCCGTTCTCACATATAACTTTTTATTTAAACGATTTAATCAAAACAAGCGTTCGAATTGAGCCAATTAGCCCGATGCATGTATAAATATGATAAATTGTTAGAATTTTCTATTTCCATTTTGAGTGCTTTTTGAGTATTAATTGTTCTACCGCTTACAGGGAAACCCCACATTGTAAAACAAGCGTTCGAATTGAGCCAATTAACCCGATGCATGTATAAATATGATAAATTGTTAGAATTCTATGTCCTTTTTGAGTGCTTTTTGAGTATTAATTGTTCTACCGCTTACAGGGAAACCCCACATTGTAAAACAAGCGTTCGAATTGAGCCAATTAACCCGATGCATGTATAAATATGATAAATTGTTAGAATTCTATGTCCTTTTTGAGTGCTTTTTGAGTATTAATTGTTCTACCGCTTACAGGGAAACCCCACATTGTAAAATAAGCGTTCGAATTGAGCCAATTAGCCCGATGCATGTATAAATATGATAAATTGTTAGAATTCTATGTCCTTTTTGAGTGCTTTTTGAGTATTAATTGTTCTACCGCTTACAGGGAAACCCCACATTGTAAAATAAGCGTTCGAATTGAACCAATTAACCCGATGCATGTATAAATATGATAAATTGTTAGAATTCTATGTCCTTTTTGAGTGCTTTTTGAGTATTAATGGTTCACCGCTTACAGGGCAACCCCACATTGTAAAATAAGCGTTCGAATTGAACCAATTAACCCGATGCATGTATAAATATGATAAATTGTTAGAATTCTATGTCCATTTTGAGTGCTTTTTGAGTATTAATGGTTCACCGCTTACAGGGCAACCCCACATTGTAAAATAAGCGTTCGAATTGAGCCAATTAGCCCGATGCATGTATAAATATGATAAATTGTTAGAATTCTATGTCCTTTTTGAGTGCTTTTTGAGTATTAATGGTTCACCGCTTACAGGGCAACCCCACATTGTAAAATAAGCGTTCGAATTGAACCAATTAACCCGATGCATGTATAAATATGATAAATTGTTAGAATTCTATGTCCATTTTGAGTGCTTTTTGAGTATTAATGGTTCACCGCGCCCCACATTGTAAAATAAGCGTTCGAATTGAACCAATTAACACGATGCATGTATAAATATGATAAATTGTTAGAATTCTATGTCCTTTTTGAGTGCTTTTTGAGTATTAATGGTTCACCGCTTACAGGGCAACCCCACATTGTAAAATAAGCGTTCGAATTGAGCCAATTAGCCCGATGCATGTATAAATATGATAAATTGTTAGAATTCTATGTCCATTTTGAGTGCTTTTTGAGTATTAATGGTTCACCGCTTACAGGGCAACCCCACATTGTAAAATAAGCGTTCGAATTGAGCCAATTAGCCCGATGCATGTATAAATATGATAAATTGTTATAATTCTATGTCCTTTTTGAGTGCTTTTTGAGTATTAATGGTTCACCGCTTACAGGGCAACCCCACATTGTAAAATAAGCGTTCGAATTGAACCAATTAACCCGATGCATGTATAAATATGATAAATTGTTAGAATTCTATGTCCTTTTTGAGTGCTTTTTGAGTATTAATTGTTCTACCGCTTACAGGGAAACCCCACATTGTAAAATAAGCGTTCGAATTGAACCAATTAACCCGATGCTTGTATAAATATGATAAATTGTTAGAATTCTATGTCCATTTTGAGTGCTTTTTGAGTATTAATGGTTCACCGCTTACAGGGCAACCCCACATTGTAAAATAAGCGTTCGAATTGAACCAATTAACCCGATGCATGTATAAATATGATAAATTGTTAGAATTCTATGTCCATTTTGAGTGCTTTTTGAGTATTAATGGTTCACCGCTTACAGGGCAACCCCACATTGTAAAATAAGCGTTCGAATTGAACCAATTAACCCGATGCACGTATAAATATGATAAATTGTTAGAATTCTATGTCCATTTTGAGTGCTTTTTGAGTATTAATGGTTCACCGCTTACAGGGCAACCCACATTGTAAAATAAGCGTTCGAATTGAGCCAATTAGCCCGATGCATGTATAAATATGATAAATTGTTAGAATTCTATGTCCATTTTGAGTGCTTTTTGAGTATTAATGGTTCACCGCGCCCCACATTGTAAAATAAGCGCTCGAATTGAGCCAATTAGCCCGATGCATGTATAAATATGATAAATTGTTAGAATTCTATGTCCTTTTTGAGTGCTTTTTGAGTATTAATTGTTCTACCGCTTACAGGGAAACCCCACATTGTAAAATAAGCGTTCGAATTGAACCAATTAGCCCGATGCATGTATAAATATGATAAATTGTTAGAATTCTATGTCCTTTTTGAGTGCTTTTTGAGTATTAATGGTTCACCGCTTACAGGGCAACCCCACATTGTAAAATAAGCGTTCGAATTGAGCCAATTAGCCCGATGCATGTATAAATATGATAAATTGTTAGAATTCTATGTCCTTTTTGAGTGCTTTTTGAGTATTAATGGTTCACCGCTTACAGGGCAACCCCACATTGTAAAATAAGCGTTCGAATTGAACCAATTAACCCGATGCTTGTATAAATATGATAAATTGTTAGAATTCTATGTCCATTTTGAGTGCTTTTGAGTATTAATGGTTCACCGCTTACAGGGCAACCCCACATTGTAAAATAAGCGTTCGAATTGAACCAATTAACCCGATGCACGTATAAATATGATAAATTGTTAGAATTCTATGTCCATTTTGAGTGCTTTTTGAGTATTAATTGTTCTACCGCTTACAGGGCAACCCCACATTGTAAAACAAGCGTTCGAATTGAGCCAATTAACCCGATGCATGTATAAATATGATAAATTGTTAGAATTCTATGTCCTTTTTGAGTGCTTTTTGAGTATTAATGGTTCACCGCTTACAGGGCAACCCCACATTGTAAAATAAGCGTTCGAATTGAGCCAATTAGCCCGATGCATGTATAAATATGATAAATTGTTAGAATTCTATGTCCTTTTTGAGTGCTTTTTGAGTATTAATTGTTCTACCGCTTACAGGGAAACCCCACATTGTAAAATAAGCGTTCGAATTGAACCAATTAACCCGATGCATGTATAAATATGATAAATTGTTAGAATTCTATGTCCATTTTGAGTGCTTTTTGAGTATTAATGGTTCACCGCTTACAGAGCAACCCCACATTGTAAAATAAGCGTTCGAATTGAGCCAATTAGCCCGATGCATGTATAAATATGATAAATTGTTAGAATTCTATGTCCTTTTTGAGTGCTTTTTGAGTATTAATGGTTCACCGCTTACAGGGAAACCCCACATTGTAAAATAAGCGTTCGAATTGAGCCAATTAGCCCGATGCATGTATAAATATGATAAATTGTTAGAATTCTATGTCCTTTTTGAGTGCTTTTTGAGTATTAATGGTTCACCGCTTACAGGGCAACCCCACATTGTAAAATAAGCGTTCGAATTGAACCAATTAACCCGATGCTTGTATAAATATGATAAATTGTTAGAATTCTATGTCCATTTTGAGTGCTTTTTGAGTATTAATGGTTCACCGCTTACAGGGCAACCCCACATTGTAAAATAAGCGTTCGAATTGAACCAATTAACCCGATGCATGTATAAATATGATAAATTGTTAGAATTCTATGTCCATTTTGAGTGCTTTTTGAGTATTAATGGTTCACCGCTTACAGGGCAACCCCACATTGTAAAATAAGCGTTCGAATTGAACCAATTAACCCGATGCACGTATAAATATGATAAATTGTTAGAATTCTATGTCCATTTTGAGTGCTTTTTGAGTATTAATTGTTCTACCGCTTACTGGGAAACCCCACATTGTAAAACAAGCGTTCGAATTGAGCCAATTAACCCGATGCATGTATAAATTTGATAAATTGTTAGAATTCTATGTCCTTTTTGAGTGCTTTTTGAGTATTAATGGTTCACCGCTTACAGGGCAACCCCACATTGTAAAATAAGCGTTCGAATTGAGCCAATTAGCCCGATGCATGTATAAATATGATAAATTGTTAGAATTCTATGTCCTTTTTGAGTGCTTTTTGAGTATTAATTGTTCTACCGCTTACAGGGAAACCCCACATTGTAAAATAAGCGTTCGAATTGAACCAATTAACCCGATGCATGTATAAATATGATAAATTGTTAGAATTCTATGTCCATTTTGAGTGCTTTTTGAGTATTAATGGTTCACCGCTTACAGGGCAACCCCACATTGTAAAATAAGCGTTCGAATTGAACCAATTAACCCGATGCATGTATAAATATGATAAATTGTTAGAATTCTATGTCCATTTTGAGTGCTTTTTGAGTATTAATGGTTCACCGCTTACAGGGCAACCCCACATTGTAAAATAAGCGTTCGAATTGAGCCAATTAGCCCGATGCATGTATAAATATGATAAATTGTTAGAATTCTATGTCCTTTTTGAGTGCTTTTTGAGTATTAATGGTTCACCGCTTACAGGGCAACCCCACATTGTAAAATAAGCGTTCGAATTGAGCCAATTAGCCCGATGCATGTATAAATATGATAAATTGTTAGAATTCTATGTCCATTTTGAGTGCTTTTTGAGTATTAATGGTTCACCGCGCCCCACATTGTAAAATAAGCGTTCGAATTGAACCAATTAACACGATGCATGTATAAATATGATAAATTGTTAGAATTCTATGTCCTTTTTGAGTGCTTTTTGAGTATTAATGGTTCACCGCTTACAGGGCAACCCCACATTGTAAAATAAGCGTTCGAATTGAACCAATTAACCCGATGCATGTATAAATATGATAAATTGTTAGAATTCTATGTCCTTTTTGAGTGCTTTTTGAGTATTAATGGTTCACCGCTTACAGGGCAACCCCACATTGTAAAATAAGCGTTCGAATTGAACCAATTAACCCGATGCTTGTATAAATATGATAAATTGTTAGAATTCTATGTCCATTTTGAGTGCTTTTTGAGTGCTTTTTGAGTATTAATGGTTCACCGCTTACAGGGCAACCCCACATTGTAAAATAAGCGTTCGAATTGAACCAATTAACCCGATGCATGTATAAATATGATAAATTGTTAGAATTCTATGTCCATTTTGAGTGCTTTTTGAGTATTAATGGTTCACCGCTTACAGGGCAACCCCACATTGTAAAATAAGCGTTCGAATTGAACCAATTAACCCGATGCACGTATAAATATGATAAATTGTTAGAATTCTATGTCCATTTTGAGTGCTTTTTGAGTATTAATTGTTCTACCGCTTACAGGGAAACCCCACATTGTAAAACAAGCGTTCGAATTGAGCCAATTAACCCGATGCATGTATAAATTTGATAAATTGTTAGAATTCTATGTCCTTTTTGAGTGCTTTTTGAGTATTAATGGTTCACCGCTTACAGGGCAACCCCACATTGTAAAATAAGCGTTCGAATTGAGCCAATTAGCCCGATGCATGTATAAATATGATAAATTGTTAGAATTCTATGTCCTTTTTGAGTGCTTTTTGAGTATTAATTGTTCTACCGCTTACAGGGAAACCCCACATTGTAAAATAAGCGTTCGAATTGAACCAATTAACCCGATGCATGTATAAATATGATAAATTGTTAGAATTCTATGTCCATTTTGAGTGCTTTTTGAGTATTAATGGTTCACCGCTTACAGGGCAACCCCACATTGTAAAATAAGCGTTCGAATTGAACCAATTAACCCGATGCATGTATAAATATGATAAATTGTTAGAATTCTATGTCCATTTTGAGTGCTTTTTGAGTATTAATGGTTCACCGCTTACAGGGCAACCCCACATTGTAAAATAAGCGTTCGAATTGAGCCAATTAGCCCGATGCATGTATAAATATGATAAATTGTTAGAATTCTATGTCCTTTTTGAGTGCTTTTTGAGTATTAATGGTTCACCGCTTACAGGGCAACCCCACATTGTAAAATAAGCGTTCGAATTGAGCCAATTAGCCCGATGCATGTATAAATATGATAAATTGTTAGAATTCTATGTCCATTTTGAGTGCTTTTTGAGTATTAATGGTTCACCGCGCCCCACATTGTAAAATAAGCGTTCGAATTGAACCAATTAACACGATGCATGTATAAATATGATAAATTGTTAGAATTCTATGTCCTTTTTGAGTGCTTTTTGAGTATTAATGGTTCACCGCTTACAGGGCAACCCCACATTGTAAAATAAGCGTTCGAATTGAACCAATTAACCCGATGCATGTATAAATATGATAAATTGTTAGAATTCTATGTCCTTTTTGAGTGCTTTTTGAGTATTAATGGTTCACCGCTTACAGGGCAACCCCACATTGTAAAATAAGCGTTCGAATTGAGCCAATTAGCCCGATGCATGTATAAATATGATAAATTGTTAGAATTCTATGTCCTTTTTGAGTGCTTTTTGAGTATTAATGGTTCACCGCTTACAGGGCAACCCCACATTGTAAAATAAGCGTTCGAATTGAACCAATTAACCCGATGCATGTATAAATATGATAAATTGTTAGAATTCTATGTCCATTTTGAGTGCTTTTTGAGTATTAATGGTTCACCGCTTACAGGGCAACCCCACATTGTAAAATAAGCGTTCGAATTGAACCAATTAACCCGATGCATGTATAAATATGATAAATTGTTAGAATTCTATGTCCATTTTGAGTGCTTTTTGAGTATTAATGGTTCACCGCTTACAGGGCAACCCCACATTGTAAAATAAGCGTTCGAATTGAACCAATTAACCCGATGCACGTATAAATATGATAAATTGTTAGAATTCTATGTCCATTTTGAGTGCTTTTTGAGTATTAATGGTTCACCGCTTACAGGGCAACCCACATTGTAAAATAAGCGTTCGAATTGAGCCAATTAGCCCGATGCATGTATAAATATGATAAATTGTTAGAATTCTATGTCCATTTTGAGTGCTTTTTGAGTATTAATGGTTCACCGCGCCCCACATTGTAAAATAAGCGCTCGAATTGAGCCAATTAGCCCGATGCATGTATAAATATGATAAATTGTTAGAATTCGATGTCCTTTTTGAGTGCTTTTTGAGTATTAATTGTTCTACCGCTTACAGGGAAACCCCACATTGTAAAATAAGCGTTCGAATTGAACCAATTAGCCCGATGCATGTATAAATATGATAAATTGTTAGAATTCTATGTCCTTTTTGAGTGCTTTTTGAGTATTAATGGTTCACCGCTTACAGGGCAACCCCACATTGTAAAATAAGCGTTCGAATTGAGCCAATTAGCCCGATGCATGTATAAATATGATAAATTGTTAGAATTCTATGTCCTTTTTGAGTGCTTTTTGAGTATTAATGGTTCACCGCTTACAGGGCAACCCCACATTGTAAAATAAGCGTTCGATTTGAACCAATTAACCCGATGCTTGTATAAATATGATAAATTGTTAGAATTCTATGTCTCATTTTGAGTGCTTTTTGAGTATTAATGGTTCACCGCTTACAGGGCAACCCCACATTGTAAAATAAGCGTTCGAATTGAACCAATTAACCCGATGCATGTATAAATATGATAAATTGTTAGAATTCTATGTCCATTTTGAGTGCTTTTTGAGTATTAATGGTTCACCGCTTACAGGGCAACCCCACATTGTAAAACAAGCGTTCGAATTGAGCCAATTAACCCGATGCATGTATAAATATGATAAATTGTTAGAATTCTATGTCCTTTTTGAGTGCTTTTTGAGTATTAATTGTTCTACCGCTTACAGGGAAACCCCACATTGTAAAATAAGCGTTCGAATTGAACCAATTAGCCCGATGCATGTATAAATATGATAAATTGTTAGAATTCTATGTCCTTTTTGAGTGCTTTTTGAGTATTAATTGTTCTACCGCTTACAGGGAAACCCCACATTGTAAAATAAGCGTTCGAATTGAACCAATTAGCCCGATGCATGTATAAATATGATAAATTGTTAGAATTCTATGTCCTTTTTGAGTGCTTTTTGAGTATTAATGGTTCACCGCTTACAGGGCAACCCCACATTGTAAAATAAGCGTTCGAATTGAACCAATTAGCCCGATGCATGTATAAATATGATAAATTGTTAGAATTCTATGTCCTTTTTGAGTGCTTTTTGAGTATTAATGGTTCACCGCTTACAGGGCAACCCCACATTGTAAAATAAGCGTTCGAATTGAGCCAATTAGCCCGATGCATGTATAAATATGATAAATTGTTAGAATTCTATGTCCTTTTTGAGTGCTTTTTGAGTATTAATTGTTCTACCGCTTACAGGGAAACCCCACATTGTAAAATAAGCGTTCGAATTGAACCAATTAACCCGATGCATGTATAAATATGATAAATTGTTAGAATTCTATGTCCATTTTGAGTGCTTTTTGAGTATTAATGGTTCACCGCGCCCCACATTGTAAAATAAGCGTTCGAATTGAACCAATTAACCCCTTTTTGAGTATTAATGGTTCACCGCTTACAGGGCAACCCCACATTGTAAAATAAGCGTTCGAATTGAACCAATTAACCCGATGCATGTATAAATATGATAAATTGTTAGAATTCTATGTCCTTTTTGAGTGCTTTTTGAGTATTAATGGTTCACCGCTTACAGGGCAACCCCACATTGTAAAATAAGCGTTCGAATTGAGCCAATTAGCCCGATGCATGTATAAATATGATAAATTGTTAGAATTCTATGTCCTTTTTGAGTGCTTTTTGAGTATTAATTGTTCTACCGCTTACAGGGAAACCCCACATTGTAAAATAAGCGTTCGAATTGAACCAATTAACCCGATGCATGTATAAATATGATAAATTGTTAGAATTCTATGTCCATTTTGAGTGCTTTTTGAGTATTAATGGTTCACCGCGCCCCACATTGTAAAATAAGCGTTCGAATTGAACCAATTAACACGATGCATGTATAAATATGATAAATTGTTAGAATTCTATGTCCATTTTGAGTGCTTTTTGAGTATTAATGGTTCACCGCTTACAGGGCAACCCCACATTGTAAAATAAGCGTTCGAATTGAACCAATTAACCCGATGCATGTATAAATATGATAAATTGTTAGAATTCTATGTCCTTTTTGAGTGCTTTTTGAGTATTAATTGTTCTACCGCTTACAGGGAAACCCCACATTGTAAAATAAGCGTTCGAATTGAACCAATTAACCCGATGCATGTATAAATATGATAAATTGTTAGAATTCTATGTCCATTTTGAGTGCTTTTTGAGTATTAATGGTTCACCGCTTACAGGGCAACCCCACATTGTAAAATAAGCGTTCGAATTGAACCAATTAACCCGATGCACGTATAAATATGATAAATTGTTAGAATTCTATGTCCATTTTGAGTGCTTTTTGAGTATTAATGGTTCACCGCTTACAGGGCAACCCACATTGTAAAATAAGCGTTCGAATTGAGCCAATTAGCCCGATGCATGTATAAATATGATAAATTGTTAGAATTCTATGTCCATTTTGAGTGCTTTTTGAGTATTAATGGTTCACCGCGCCCCACATTGTAAAATAAGCGCTCGAATTGAGCCAATTAGCCCGATGCATGTATAAATATGATAAATTGTTAGAATTCGATGTCCTTTTTGAGTGCTTTTTGAGTATTAATTGTTCTACCGCTTACAGGGAAACCCCACATTGTAAAATAAGCGTTCGAATTGAACCAATTAGCCCGATGCATGTATAAATATGATAAATTGTTAGAATTCTATGTCCTTTTTGAGTGCTTTTTGAGTATTAATGGTTCACCGCTTACAGGGCAACCCCACATTGTAAAATAAGCGTTCGAATTGAGCCAATTAGCCCGATGCATGTATAAATATGATAAATTGTTAGAATTCTATGTCCTTTTTGAGTGCTTTTTGAGTATTAATGGTTCACCGCTTACAGGGCAACCCCACATTGTAAAATAAGCGTTCGATTTGAACCAATTAACCCGATGCTTGTATAAATATGATAAATTGTTAGAATTCTATGTCCATTTTGAGTGCTTTTTGAGTATTAATGGTTCACCGCTTACAGGGCAACCCCACATTGTAAAATAAGCGTTCGAATTGAACCAATTAACCCGATGCATGTATAAATATGATAAATTGTTAGAATTCTATGTCCATTTTGAGTGCTTTTTGAGTATTAATGGTTCACCGCTTACAGGGCAACCCCACATTGTAAAACAAGCGTTCGAATTGAGCCAATTAACCCGATGCATGTATAAATATGATAAATTGTTAGAATTCTATGTCCTTTTTGAGTGCTTTTTGAGTATTAATTGTTCTACCGCTTACAGGGAAACCCCACATTGTAAAATAAGCGTTCGAATTGAACCAATTAGCCCGATGCATGTATAAATATGATAAATTGTTAGAATTCTATGTCCTTTTTGAGTGCTTTTTGAGTATTAATTGTTCTACCGCTTACAGGGAAACCCCACATTGTAAAATAAGCGTTCGAATTGAACCAATTAGCCCGATGCATGTATAAATATGATAAATTGTTAGAATTCTATGTCCTTTTTGAGTGCTTTTTGAGTATTAATGGTTCACCGCTTACAGGGCAACCCCACATTGTAAAATAAGCGTTCGAATTGAACCAATTAGCCCGATGCATGTATAAATATGATAAATTGTTAGAATTCTATGTCCTTTTTGAGTGCTTTTTGAGTATTAATGGTTCACCGCTTACAGGGCAACCCCACATTGTAAAATAAGCGTTCGAATTGAGCCAATTAGCCCGATGCATGTATAAATATGATAAATTGTTAGAATTCTATGTCCTTTTTGAGTGCTTTTTGAGTATTAATTGTTCTACCGCTTACAGGGAAACCCCACATTGTAAAATAAGCGTTCGAATTGAACCAATTAACCCGATGCATGTATAAATATGATAAATTGTTAGAATTCTATGTCCATTTTGTGTGCTTTTTGAGTATTAATGGTTCACCGCGCCCCACATTGTAAAATAAGCGTTCGAATTGAACCAATTAACCCCTTTTTGAGTATTAATGGTTCACCGCTTACAGGGCAACCCCACATTGTAAAATAAGCGTTCGAATTGAACCAATTAACCCGATGCATGTATAAATATGATAAATTGTTAGAATTCTATGTCCTTTTTGAGTGCTTTTTGAGTATTAATGGTTCACCGCTTACAGGGCAACCCCACATTGTAAAATAAGCGTTCGAATTGAGCCAATTAGCCCGATGCATGTATAAATATGATAAATTGTTAGAATTCTATGTCCTTTTTGAGTGCTTTTTGAGTATTAATTGTTCTACCGCTTACAGGGAAACCCCACATTGTAAAATAAGCGTTCGAATTGAACCAATTAACCCGATGCATGTATAAATATGATAAATTGTTAGAATTCTATGTCCATTTTGAGTGCTTTTTGAGTATTAATGGTTCACCGCGCCCCACATTGTAAAATAAGCGTTCGAATTGAACCAATTAACACGATGCATGTATAAATATGATAAATTGTTAGAATTCTATGTCCATTTTGAGTGCTTTTTGAGTATTAATGGTTCACCGCTTACAGGGCAACCCCACATTGAAAAATAAGCGTTCGAATTGAACCAATTAACCCGATGCATGTATAAATATGATAAATTGTTAGAATTCTATGTCCTTTTTGAGTGCTTTTTGAGTATTAATGGTTCACCGCGCCCCACATTGTAAAATAAGCGTTCGAATTGAACCAATTAACACGATGCATGTATAAATATGATAAATTGTTAGAATTCTGTGTCCATTTTGAGTGCTTTTTGAGTATTAATGGTTCACCGCTTACAGGGCAGCCCCACATTGTAAAATAAGCGCTCGAATTGAGCCAATTAGCCCGATGCATGTATAAATATGATAAATTGTTAGAATTCTATGTCCTTTTTGAGTGCTTTTTGAGTATTAATTGTTCTACCGCTTACAGGGAAACCCCACATTGTAAAATAAGCGTTCGAATTGAACCAATTAGCCCGATGCATGTATAAATATGATAAATTGTTAGAATTCTATGTCCTTTTTGAGTGCTTTTTGAGTATTAATGGTTCACCGCTTACAGGGCAACCCCACATTGTAAAATAAGCGTTCGAATTGAACCAATTAGCCCGATGCATGTATAAATATGATAAATTGTTAGAATTCTATGTCCTTTTTGAGTGCTTTTTGAGTATTAATGGTTCACCGCGCCCCACATTGTAAAATAAGCGTTCGAATTGAACCAATTAACACGATGCATGTATAAATATGATAAATTGTTAGAATTCTATGTCCATTTTGAGTGCTTTTTGAGTATTAATGGTTCACCGCGCCCCACATTGTAAAATAAGCGTTCGAATTGAACCAATTAACACGATGCATGTATAAATATGATAAATTGTTAGAATTCTATGTCCATTTTGAGTGCTTTTTGAGCATTAATGGTTCACCGCTTACAGGGCAACCCCACATTGTAAAATAAGCGTTCGAGTTGAACCAATTAACCCGATGCATGTATAAATATGATAAATTGTTAGAATTCTATGTCCTTTTTGAGTGCTTTTTGAGTATTAATTGTTCTACCGCTTACAGGGAAACCCCACATTGTAAAATAAGCGTTCGAATTGAACCAATTAGCCCGATGCATGTATAAATATGATAAATTGTTAGAATTCTATGTCCTTTTTGAGTGCTTTTTGAGTATTAATGGTTCACCGCTTACAGGGCAACCCCACATTGTAAAATAAGCGTTCGAATTGAACCAATTAGCCCGATGCATGTATAAATATGATAAATTGTTAGAATTCTATGTCCTTTTTGAGTGCTTTTTGAGTATTAATGGTTCACCGCTTACAGGGCAACCCCACATTGTAAAATAAGCGTTCGAATTGAGCCAATTAGCCCGATGCATGTATAAATATGATAAATTGTTAGAATTCTATGTCCTTTTTGAGTGCTTTTTGAGTATTAATTGTTCTACCGCTTACAGGGAAACCCCACATTGTAAAATAAGCGTTCGAATTGAACCAATTAACCCGATGCATGTATAAATATGATAAATTGTTAGAATTCTATGTCCATTTTGAGTGCTTTTTGAGTATTAATGGTTCACCGCGCCCCACATTGTAAAATAAGCGTTCGAATTGAACCAATTAACCCCTTTTTGAGTATTAATGGTTCACCGCTTACAGGGCAACCCCACATTGTAAAATAAGCGTTCGAATTGAACCAATTAACCCGATGCATGTATAAATATGATAAATTGTTAGAATTCTATGTCCTTTTTGAGTGCTTTTTGAGTATTAATGGTTCACCGCTTACAGGGCAACCCCACATTGTAAAATAAGCGTTCGAATTGAGCCAATTAGCCCGATGCATGTATAAATATGATAAATTGTTAGAATTCTATGTCCTTTTTGAGTGCTTTTTGAGTATTAATTGTTCTACCGCTTACAGGGAAACCCCACATTGTAAAATAAGCGTTCGAATTGAACCAATTAACCCGATGCATGTATAAATATGATAAATTGTTAGAATTCTATGTCCATTTTGAGTGCTTTTTGAGTATTAATGGTTCACCGCGCCCCACATTGTAAAATAAGCGTTCGAATTGAACCAATTAACACGATGCATGTATAAATATGATAAATTGTTAGAATTCTATGTCCATTTTGAGTGCTTTTTGAGTATTAATGGTTCACCGCTTACAGGGCAACCCCACATTGTAAAATAAGCGTTCGAATTGAACCAATTAACCCGATGCATGTATAAATATGATAAATTGTTAGAATTCTATGTCCTTTTTGAGTGCTTTTTGAGTATTAATGGTTCACCGCGCCCCACATTGTAAAATAAGCGTTCGAATTGAACCAATTAACACGATGCATGTATAAATATGATAAATTGTTAGAATTCTGTGTCCATTTTGAGTGCTTTTTGAGTATTAATGGTTCACCGCTTACAGGGCAGCCCCACATTGTAAAATAAGCGCTCGAATTGAGCCAATTAGCCCGATAAATATGATAAATTGTTAGAATTCTATGTCCTTTTTGAGTGCTTTTTGAGTATTAATTGTTCTACCGCTTACAGGGAAACCCCACATTGTAAAATAAGCGTTCGAATTGAACCAATTAGCCCGATGCATGTATAAATATGATAAATTGTTAGAATTCTATGTCCTTTTTGAGTGCTTTTTGAGTATTAATGGTTCACCGCTTACAGGGCAACCCCACATTGTAAAATAAGCGTTCGAATTGAACCAATTAGCCCGATGCATGTATAAATATGATAAATTGTTAGAATTCTATGTCCATTTTGAGTGCTTTTTGAGTATTAATGGTTCACCGCTTACAGGGCAACACCACATTGTAGCACTCAAAAAGGACATAGAATTCTAACAATTTATCATATTTATACATGCATCGGGTTAATTGGTTCAATTCGAACGCTTATTTTACAATGTGGGGTTTCCCTGTAAGCGGTAGAAATTAATACCAAAAAGCACTCAAAATGAACATAGAATTCTAACAATTTATCATATTTATACATGCATCGGGTTAATTGGTTCAATTCGAACGCTTGTTTTACAATGTGGGGTTTCCCTGTAAGCGGTAGAAATTAATACCAAAAAGCACTCAAAATGAACATAGAATTCTAACAATTTATCATATTTATACATGCATCGGGCTAATTGGCTCAATTCGAACGCTTGTTTTACAATGTGGGGTTTCCCTGTAAGCGGTAGAAATTAATACCAAAAAGCACTCAAAATGGACATAGAATTCTAACAATTTATCATATTTATACATGCATCGGGTTAATTGGTTCAATTCGAACGCTTATTTTACAATGTGGGGTTGCCCTGTAAGCGGTGAACCATTAATACTCAAAAAGCACTCAAAATGGACATAGAATTCTAACAATTTATCATATTTATACATGCATCGGGTTAATTGGTTCAATTCGAACGCTTATTTTACAATGTGGGGTTGCCCTGTAAGCGGTGAACCATTAATACTCAAAAAGCACTCAAAATGGACATAGAATTCTAACAATTTATCATATTTATACATGCATCGGGTTAATTGGTTCAATTCGAACGCTTATTTTACAATGTGGGGTTTCCCTGTAAGCGGTAGAACAATTAATACTCAAAAAGCACTCAAAAAGGACATAGAATTCTAACAATTTATCATATTTATACATGCATCGGGCTAATTGGCTCAATTCGAACGCTTATTTTACAATGTGGGGTTGCCCTGTAAGCGGTGAACCATTAATACTCAAAAAGCACTCAAAAAGGACATAGAATTCTAACAATTTATCATATTTATACATGCATCGTGTTAATTGGTTCAATTCGAACGCTTATTTTACAATGTGGGGTTTCCCTGTAAGCGGTAGAACAATTAATACTCAAAAAGCACTCAAAATGGACATAGAATTCTAACAATTTATCATATTTATACATGCATCGGGTTAATTGGTTCAATTCGAACGCTTATTTTACAATGTGGGGTTTCCCTGTAAGCGGTAGAAATTAATACCAAAAAGCACTCAAAATGAACATAGAATTCTAACAATTTATCATATTTATACATGCATCGGGTTAATTGGTTCAATTCGAACGCTTATTTTACAATGTGGGGTTTCCCTGTAAGCGGTAGAAATTAATACCAAAAAGCACTCAAAATGGACATAGAATTCTAACAATTTATCATATTTATACATGCATCGGGTTAATTGGTTCAATTCGAACGCTTATTTTACAATGTGGGGTTTCCCTGTAAGCGGTAGAAATTAATACCAAAAAGCACTCAAAATGAACACAGAATTCTAACAATTTATCATATTTATACATGCATCGGGCTAATTGGCTCAATTCGAACGCTTGTTTTACAATGTGGGGTTTCCCTGTAAGCGGTAGAAATTAATACCAAAAAGCACTCAAAATGGACATAGAATTCTAACAATTTATCATATTTATACATGCATCGGGTTAATTGGTTCAATTCGAACGCTTATTTTACAATGTGGGGTTTCCCTGTAAGCGGTAGAAATTAATACCAAAAAGCACTCAAAATGAACATAGAATTCTAACAATTTATCATATTTATACATGCATCGGGCTAATTGGCTCAATTCGAACGCTTGTTTTACAATGTGGGGTTTCCCTGTAAGCGGTAGAAATTAATACCAAAAAGCACTCAAAATGGACATAGAATTCTAACAATATATCATATTTATTGAGCCAATTAGCCCGATGCATGTAAAATATGATAAATTGTTAGAATTTTCTATTTCCATTTTGAGTGCTTTTTGAGTATTAATGGTTCAACGATGGCAAAATTATAAAAAACCGGCGCAGATCCACTTTGGGCGCTTGTTTTAATTTTGCTTGTCTTTTTTAATTTAGATAAATATAATCCTTCTTTTACGAGCCATTTAATCCAAAAATACGTTTCAATTACATAAATGTCAAACATTGCCTTCGTAAGAGTTCAAAAGGAATGCAAGGAGATCATTTTATGCAAAGAGGTTTCAAAAAGCGATGTTCTGTGTCATCCTTGTTAAATTTTTGATATGCAGTTACAAGAGGATGGCGTCACCATTGAACCGTTGAATGAGACGCTGTTTGAAATTGTCGGAAAGATTCGAGGTCCACCAAGTACGGAAATTTGTTTTAAAGATTATGATTAAAACAATTCGTTTGCAGATAGTCCGTACGAAGATGGATTGTTCATTTTGGTATTGTAACTTTTTTTTTTTCCTTTTTTTTTTTACTCTGTTAAATTCAGGAAATTCGAATACCGCAGGAGTATCCATTCAAACCTCCAAAGGTTAAACATAATTTAGCGATAATGCCCGAGCCGAATTTCATCAGAAATTCATTTTTTTAATATAATTTCCAAAAACAAAGCTAATCGCTCCATAAAAACAGTCAATTTCGACATTATATAGAAACATTCATTATATTTTGTTTCCTTTTACTAAGGTTAAATTTACGACACGAGTTTGGCACCCGAACATAAGTTCTCAGACTGGCGCAATTTGTTTGGATATTCTTAAGGAGCAGTGGTATGTAAAATATAAACAATCCAGCACAATACATAATAATAATAATAATCATTTTTCAAACTTCAGGGCGGCGTCTATGACTCTCAGAACTGGTGTGTGTATTATTTATTGTGGGGGCAATAAAATTTTGTTTCAGTGCTTCTCAGCATTCAGTTGCTGTTGCTTTCTCCGGAGCCGGGCGACCCTCAAGATGCGATCGTTGCGAAGCAATTCATGAGCGACCCTGCACTGTTCAAGGTGGGCAATAAATCCGTACACTTTCAAAGAATGCAAATTTTCTTGTTAAGTCGACAGCCAAATATTGGTCACAACATTATGCGAATGCGCCCGGGGATAGTGACAAGAACATGACGAAGAGTGTGTCCAAATTACAGGAAATGGGTGCAACCAAGGTAATGTCTACTGCAACCAATCTCGCCTTTCAGCCCGCACTTTTCTAACAGGACGCCAGCATCTCTGCCTTAAGCTGCTACAACTGGAACCTTGCCAAGGCCACAGAATTTCTTTTTACCTGATCTGCTAATCTGACGTTTTTTTGTTCTAGCCTTATCGTGTATAATATCATAAACCTTGCTTTTTGGAACTGTTTGAAATTGCTATTCCAGAGTGATTAATTATTTCGTGAAATATCGATTATCCACTCGCGGTCTCAGGTCATTTTTATGACAAATATAGCCGAAATTACATATTGACCTACCTATTTTATTATCAAATAAATAATTGTTGGTTTTAGTCAAAAGCAAGCGTATGGTGAATTTGAATTGAGTATTTTAGTTATTACAATTGTCAAAAATGTATGGTGAAACTGCGTCAGCGACATCCACGGATGTAAAGAAAAGCGACGATTCAAACGTGAACAAGTTGAAGGCCTGCTGTGTGTGCAAGGAGACCAAAGGAGTAAGTCAAACTCCGTTTTTTCACTGGATTGAGGGACGACCTATTCCTGGTATGTACCACAATATTGGTAACATGGCCCTCCTCTTGATTGGTTTTGGTGTGCAAGGGATATTCAGATCATATAGCTAGTATACCAATCATAAAATTTCAGAAGCGAGACGAATGTATAATCCTCAACGGCGAAGAGAGTTGCGGCCAATTTATCGAAGCGCACAAAAAATGCATGAGGGAACATGGCTTCGATATTTGATTGTGATTAATTGCGAGTCCTAGGCATTTTTAGTGTAGTAATTCGTAAATGTACAATTTTGTTATTTCCGTTATTGGAATAAAAAGTAAATGCGCATATAAAGCGTTGTAAAGCTTCGAGTCCCATCCAAAACATAACCAAAAAATTAAATTAAAAGCGATCAAAGTCTCGAAGGGGTTCGAGACAGTTTCACGGAATTTCTGTTTTGCGAATGTAGGGAGCCGTCATATTTCAGTCCTAACGCTGTGTGAGTGTTGAAACGTTGCGCCATGGCCAATGTGCTCACGTCAGCAGTTGTGGAAAATCAATCGTTGGACTTTGGTGCATGGCTTTATTTGTTGTTTTCTCTCCAACTCTCTATTATTTTAGTGTCTCAAAGATCAGTTCGTTTGTGTGTTGCGAATGCTGTTTTGGATTTTGAGGCCCGCCCGCATTGACGTTTTCCCTTTCTTTTTTTTCCTTCGTTGCTGCATAGTACATACATATTTATTTGCACAAAGTGAATCGGACGTTATTTTTTCGGGCAAATTTTACTTATTGCCTATTAGACCGTTGAATTTACATTTCGCAAGTAATTAGTTAATGGAGCCGACGTATTAGCTGTGCGTTACACATATTTAGCAATTATTCAAAATTGGCTCGTTAATTACAATTGATTTTTAGGATAAAGCCAGTTTCAGTTTTATGAATAAAGTTGTACAAATAACGTAAAGAGTGTTTTGTTGATCTCGTGTTTTGTACATAACAATGAGAATTTGGTGTGGCTTTATCCTCCGTGAAAGTTAGGCTTGTACATACAATTTGCCTTAATTGGAACATAGTAACTGGAATTTCCCATTAAAATCGTCATTATTTTAGGATTAAAATGGAAATTGATAATACTGATGATGATTTGAGTCTCTCTCAAAGCACACTTTTGGCTCTGAACGAATTCCTTCAGGACCAGGAACGAAGTCGAAAGGATGGGCATTTATTTGAGAATTGGCAGGTAGCAGTAAAATTAAAAGCGTTCAAACACATCGGGTTATTTCCCCGAACTTTTCATAGGGCATAAATCGTTTTGGTCACTTAATAAAGATTGTGAAAAAAAGTGTTTCAATTTTACCTTTAACAGTTGAGTCAGTTTTGGTACACAGATGAGACGTGTCGGCAACTCGTTGACGAATGCATTTGTGCTCTGAACGGAAGTGGGCGCGTGGCTTGTCTGAGTTGTCCTTCAGTGGTTGCACATTTTATGGACACAAAGGCAATTTACTTTGCACATTTACAATTCATTTTATTTACCTATTCAACACAATTTTTAGGAAGTCAAAACGAATGCAATTGAACTGAGTTTGTTTGAGTACGACACGCGTTTTGCGGACAAATTTGGAAATGCTTTCGTTTATTACGACTACCGACGACCGCTGGATGTACCCGACAAGTTTCACCACCAATTTGATGTTTTGCTAGTCGATCCGCCCTTTCTCTCCGACGAATGTCTGATCAAAGTTGCTCAAACCATTCGTCTGCTGTCAAAAAGGTCGGAAAGTGGCGGAAGTAAACTGTTGGTGAACACTGGCGTCGTGATGGAGCAGCTGCTGAAAAGGATTTTGGATGTGAAAAAGACCGACTTTAGGCCGTCACACAAGAACAATTTGGCCAATGAATTTTGTAGCTTCTCGAATTATCCCGTTTCCAAATTGTAGTTTCTTATTTATTGTAAATTATTTGTGTACTTCAATGTGCTGTTTTTTCAACATGAAACGATTTCGGTTTCTTCTGTACTTCATTATAGTTTCCTTGATGCTTTCCTTTTAATAATCCTTTAGAAACAGGAGAAGACAAGCAGCACCCAAATCAACAGACAAGAACGACGACAAGCCCGATGGCTTTTGGCATTGCCCAGCATCAGTTGTGGACCGAAATACTTTGCTGTCCAAAGTGCGGGAATGTGAGTTTTCAATCGGCGGGCAGTTTTAAATTTTTATAAAAAATTTGTCTTAGGTTTTTTCCGTTGAACATTTGCCGGTGACGTTGAGTTGCGGCCATTTGCTTTGCTCTTGTTGCGTTGACGAACACGCATTTTGTCCATTCGATAAGGTGCAGTTGTTTGAGCAGTGAATTGCCAATAAGATATGCAAATTCAGACTGCCGCAAAGTGGGATGGTTCGTCCAAAATGTACGTTAATGTTCCAGTGCTGTCAATTGTCCTTGGCGACGAGGAACTCGCCAAACAGCACATGGAACGTTCGATGAAGTCGCTTTGCTCGTCGGACAGCCCTCAATATGAGACGGTCAAGCGATTGGAGTGTTCGCTTCAAACGTTTGCGAGTTTTCTGTACAAAGTCGACTCGGAGAAGGGCGCTACGGTTTGATTCCGTGTCTCGACGAATCAAAAACCCTTTTCCCCTCTCCTTTCTCAGGTTTCCAGCAGTCGGCTCGGTCGGGCCATTCAGCACAAGCTGTTCTCATTGCTTTGTGCCAATCTGTGGCAGGAGGAGAGTCGCGCACAAATGCTCAAACTTTTGCGCTCAATGAGCGGACAAATCGTTTCTGAATTGATACCGTGTATCGAGGGAACCGTCAATTTGTCATCCGCCCTGTGGTCCGCTGTGCGGGCCCGAGGCTGCCAGTTTCTGGGACCAGGTCGAGACACGGCTTTGCTCTTTTGGTTACTTATTATGTCGGGAACTGGGGGGCTGGGGGAGGATGCTATTCATTTCTCACTACGAGTGGAGGTGTGTGGGTGGCCCCCCTGCATATCGTTTACGCCATTGCTGGATAAGTTCGATAAATTCAAACATTATAGCGCCGCAAGAAGACGTTCTTAGACACATCCACAGAGCGCTGATGAGAGGCGAATTACTTGCTCGTAAAACGTAATTTTTGACTTTTAATTTAGGGCGTTTTTCCCTTTTTAGTCTTGTGCTTCATATTGTCGACAAACTTTCGTGTCAACATTCTAGCATTTCGAAGACCTGTGTTGGTCACGGTATTTTTTTGGTCAGGGTAAGACGTAATAATGTGATCAAAATTTAGTTGTTCAATTGCTTTACCGCGCCAGCTGTTTCAATGTAACAGTTTTAGTTTAATTGATTGAAGCTATGCGCGTGTAAAGCATGCTTTATCGTCTTTACAGGTGATCAAACAGGAAGGCCAATCATCGCTTATGCAGTTGAAAGAGGAGTTCCGTTCCTTTGAAACGGTGAGCTGCTTGTTCGGGGTGTTCAATAGTCTCGGGTTTCTGCGGTCTTGGTTTTTTTTGTTTTTGATTAACTGTTTGTGTTTTGAATGTTATTATAGTTTTTTATTTCATTAAAGCTTCGTTTTGAACACGATTCTCAAATTGTGCAAATTGCGATCGACGCTGGCCTGTGTGTTTCTCCTGAATTTTGGGCTACGTTGCTTTATGGCGACCCTCGTAGACGGACGCACATGCAAACAGTCTGTGATCGGATTAACTCCAAATCTCTGCAAACTGATGCCTTGCGCAAATTGATCGATAAGAAACAGGCGGAGCGCAATTTGTTCGGCATTCAAACCAAGCTTGAGCATTTTGATGCATTGTTTACTGCAGAAAATTTGAATGCATCGGAAAATGGTAAATTCTCAGTTGAGAAAAAAAGGAATTTTTGGAACAGTTTGCTAACTTTAGAAGTTTGGACACAGATTGAGGAACTGCTGGTTCACATGTCTGAAGTGCTGAAGGTCTATTCCGATTTCTTTGAGAAGTGCGTGCGTTTTAAGAAGTCGCTGAAAAGCACGTTTTACGTTTTAATGTTTAGTCGGAATGCTGAAAAAGAGCAGCGGCGCTCCCAAAAGGCCTACGTACTTTCTCGGGGCGGTCGTTGTCAAGACGTTGCCCTTCTCAACAACGGGTGAGTAGAGGGTAATGTGAATGATGCGTTTATTCCCCCCCCCCAATGTCCGTGTTTACATTATTATGCAAATAAAACATCCACAGGGGGGACCATGCGGGTGTTGGCCGAACTCCGTTGCGCTCACTTGCCCGGATGCCGCCCATCCCGATCGACTTTGGCTGTCGGCCGAACATGGTGCACCCTCCGTTGCTCTACGCACCACAGCCGCCTCAAACGACCACGCTGACCACCACTTACATTGAGCAGCCACCGTTTCCCATGGGCTCACCACCGGGCTTCTACACATCAATGAGTGTTTCGTCCACGCCTTTTCTGCCGCCGTCAACAAACAACAACAATGTCGGCTCGCCGCCGTTGAGCAGCCCCTACATTCAACAGAAACAATTTCAGATGGACGCGCTCGGTTAATTTTTTTTGTTTGTTAATATGTCTTTTCGGTGCTTCTGTTATTATAATGTTCTCGGGTTTAGAAACAATGCCGGGTCAATTCTTTTCGATTCTTCCAACGCATCCATTTGGGCCAACGGTTTGTTTTAGAGATAAATGTAAAGGAGTTTTATGATATTGGACTGGCAGATTTTGGATTGGACATAAATGAATTTATCATTTCAGTTTGTGCAGCCACTTAACACGGTCACTGCCAGCGCAAATACCATCCTCACGTCAACCACTGTTCCCTCCACGAACAATTCGGTAAATGTGGGCATGTCGAATTACTGCTTGAATTGTGTGTGTATATATTCGAAAGTCAATATGAAATGTTGTTTTTATCGAGAAATTGAAAGGTAAGAACGTTTATTTTACATCGTTTCAGCCTCTGGATGGGAGGACGACTCTGTTCGCAACTGCCCAGTCAACCTCTCCATTTTCCACCTCGCCGCCCGGCTATCAGTTCAGTCCTGCGAGTACCCATATGGTCGCGCCTCCTGGTGCATTTCAAATCCCGGTCCAGCCTCAGTCGCTCATCGTGTACGGGTCACCGCCGTTCGGCTCTCCGCCTCTTTTGCTCTCTCCATTCACAAATTGGTTTCTACCGATTGGAATGTCCGAGAAGGCGAATCCGAGGTCCTTTAGGACAACTCCGTTGGACTCGACGGGGGGACTTTTGAATGGGGCCAATTACTGTAACATCAACACGGTCAACAACAACAACAACACCACCTCTTTGGCGGAAAGATCTCCACAAAAGCGGAACGAGCAGTCTTTTGAGTCTGAGGAGGATCATCAGACTCCTAACGTGAAACGGTATGTCGTTGGGCTAAATTTGTGTACACGTTCCAATTGTTCTTCCATTTGTTTAGCGAGCGTAAGTATCGCCATTCATCCCGAACGACCGTCGATGAAGACGACTCTGAATGGTAAGCTTCTGTCCTTTTGGTCTCCTGTCTGCTGATGAGCAGGCTTGCCTTTACCCGTCAGATTTAGGAAGTCCGAGTGAGAATGTGTGCAATGGAGTCAACTAGCACTTGAACTTGTTGTTGTTGTTTTGTCTATTCCAACTTTTCACATATTTTTCATTGTACATTATTTGGTCAGCTCTTTCATTATTCATTAGCGCATATTCATTAGCATCAACAACTTATCCCGCTGTCTTTTTTATCTTTTTTTTGGTGTGCATTTATCCTTCTTTGTCTTTTATCTTTTTATTCAACAGCTCTTTCATCAAAATCAATTTGCATCAAATTTTACTACCTATATTCACACTCTTCCTCTTTTCCATTATTTGCTTCACTTGCTGGAGTTATTCGTATCGAATAAACGTATCCAGTATTTTGGATGGATGGGGGGTTTGGGGGACGGATTAGAGACTTGTTGCGTGGGTCATTCATTCGCTTTCGTCCCTCCCACAAATGCGAAAAAAGGGAGAGTTAAATTTGTTTATTTATTCCATCCGTGCCTTTGCCTTTATTTCACGAAACAATTTCCCACCCAATTTGCAGCCACGTCTCGTTCACGGTGGCCACCTCCGTACTGCACGGTCATGACGAGGAGCACAGTTTTGGGTCCGTGGGATGGATGGAGTTGCCACCGCTGCCGGTCGGACAGCTGAACATGCACATACCGCTGTACATCAATCAATTTTGTCAGAGAGTCAGTCCAATGAATCTAATCACATGCACAGGTCTCCCTCAAACGTCACGTACACCGTTGCTTGTGACTCAGCAAAGACCAACCTCTGCACAATCATTCGACCGTCAACGAGCTCAGCCAGTACATCGAACACACTGATGACGATGTGTCCGCCGGTCTCGGCACTGCCAATTGTGCAAGATTTGGGCACAGATGCTGCCGTGTTGAAAGACATTCCGGTCTCATGACAAGCAACAAAAGCAGCCGGCATCACAAATTGCGGAACAAAACGAGGCGATGGATATATTCTCTCCTTACACACATATTTCAAAATTGAGAGTCAGAGTCGGCTATGTTAGCTGCTTTTCTCCTCTAATTTATATTATATTTTATTATTTGTTGTCTTCCCCAACCCGAACGACAACCATCATCATCAACCAGTTCATCATCCAAAACAGCACATTATTACTATTATTATGTTATCATATTTGTAGTTTATGGATCTTAGATTCGCTAATTGGCGTTTACAACTCTCTCCCTGTCCGGTTCCGGCCAAATCCGTCGGTTTCTCTCTCTCTCAACCGGTTTACGCCATGCCCCTCCAATCCATGAGTATTTTATGTCCAGATTTGGCGAACCGATTTTCATATTTGTTAAACACGACAAAATGCAGACGGAATTATTCCGTTGTTCCTTAGTATTTTTATTGCTTTTATATTTTTTCATATTGCGCGGCACTTGGAAAAGAAAACATTGATATATTTAAGCGATTGGCAATTTTTTTTGTTCAAATAATTGTTGTTGTTGTTGTTGTTATTGTTACTTTAATTATTTTTTAAGCAGTGATTTAGCCCAAGCAAATTTATTCACTTAATTTACTTGCGTTGCTGGCTGATTGGAAAACCGTCGATGGACGACACAGCTGTGGTTCCGGATGTTTCGTGTCGGCAAACGGATACCCTCTCCAGTTAAAAGCATTTTCGTTTGTTTAATTAACATTTGGGAAACTTTCGTGGATCAGAGAATCCGGAAGTGGGTAAAGCGCCTCAAGTTGTGTGGGGGGGGGGGGTGGGGTGGTGTCAACGAACGAGCGGAAGTTTCATGAATCGGATTCATTTCCAAAAAATAATAGAATAATTAATGACAAGTGTACGGCACATACTTTTAGTCCGCCTCGGCACCTTCACTTGGGGCGTTTGCACCGCTTCCGGAGGGCATGTACTTCTCGCGGACCTTGGGTCCAAGTCCAGTCTATCCGTCATTGAGGCAAAGGTAATTTCCTCAAATGGTTCGCATTGGAAAAGAAAGCTCTAAAAATTTAAGCAGCGTACCAAAATGTGCGACGGTTTGAAACCCAACGAATCCCTGCTCATTTTCTCCGAGCCGTTCATTCATGGCGGTCGCACTTTCCTTCGCTGCCCCTTCCGTGCCAATCTCGGCCACTGTGCCAACATGCTCAGTTCGTGCTACCCCGACGGACTGCCCGAGCCGGCACTTTGCTTCATTGTCAAAGCCACACTGAAAGCGCTTGAACATCTCCACGCCGTTGGGATCATCCACAGGTGGCTGGGCTGTTCATTGGGATGACGATTATGGCCTCCCCATCCCTTGATGGTTCAATCTGGCGCTTCTTTACCCGCTAAGACGAATAATCTGTCAATTTTTCCCATTTCATAAATTATAAGCGAGTCAGTGAATAAACGCAATACGCCATCGGCAAAAGCCCGATTCGTATTTATGCGAATTTTTTTGGCGATAGAACAGGAAACGGCGCAACGATTGATGCATTTGAGGACTACAGATTGACCAAAATTGCGAGTAAAAAGGCGTCGGATTAGGCCATTAAAAATTTGCATTTTTGGGTTGGGTGGACGCATAATAACAGAAAGTACGTTTTGAACTGTGAGAGCTTCAATTCAATTCCTTTTGTGAAAGGAGCGTTTGTGCCGAGAACATTTGGCTCGACTCGGACGGTCAAATACGCCTGTGAGTTGTTGTTGTTGTGTTGAAAATAGCCCCCCCCCTCCCCAAATTTACGCTTTTCAATTTCAGGGCACTCACTCGGCACGCCATCAGAATAGCCGACTGTCCGAAATGGTCAGTTTGTACGTAAAAGGCATTTATTCGACACTCCCTCCATAATGCCGAAAACTGAAAGGATTGGAGTTGAGGACCGAGTGCAGGAATTCACGTCGGGCTTGTGGGAGATGGTCGCCTGGTTGGCTCCGGAAGTGTTAATGCAGGTTGGAGATGAACCCAACAATTTATTGAAAATTGGGAAAACGATGGAAAAATGACTTAACACATTTTCTGAAATTTGCTGTTTACATTCATTCCTTGACGCCTTGCCCATTTTTAGGATCTGAACGGATACGGTGCGGTCTCCGACCTGTACAGTGTTGGCATATGCCTTTGCGGTACGGTTTTTAAGAATGTTCATTCATACTTTTGGTCGTTTTACAAATTTGAGAATTGGGCAACGGCGTCGTGCCTTTCCAAGAGATGGAGCCGCTTCGAATTTTGTACGAAAAACTTAGCGGTTCGGCGCCGGTGCTGCTCGACTCCACCACGCATTGCGGGCCGGACTCTTTCGGCGAGTCGCGTACATTTTCGACTGAACTGCACGATTTTGTGGGCGAGGTGTTGGAACAGAGTCGGTGAGTTGGCGCGAGAGGGGCTGGGGGGATTGCAGACGGACGGGTTCGGGTCTTTTGGGGATGGCGCCAGAAGCTGGACACTTTTAAAACGTATGAAACGGCAAATTTTAAGCCCAACTGCCAGTGAACTGCTTCGGAAGTATGACAAGTCGTTGTTCTGTACGGGTCCGAGCATTTGCCATGGAAAGGCATTGACCGATCATCTGTCGCTAGCGAAACCGTTCTTTTGATGCTGCTTTTGTTTTCATGCGGGATGTTTGTTTAATTATGCTGTATATAAATGGTATCGAGATCGTATTTATTGGCACTGTTTTATGCCAGAGCAAGGTTTTCACATTTAAAGTCATGTTCAGCCGGCGTTTGTCCAATTTAATGATGATAAACTTTTGCGTAAACTCGTCGTTGTCCGTTTTCAGCTGCTTTCCGACCGCCCATTCGCTCTCATTTCCGCTCGTCCTTCAACAAAATAACCAACGATTTGGCCGAGTCCATGCCGTCCCTGTGGTGGTGCAAGGGGCGGGATGCCGTAGATGATCGATTGATCGATAAAAATTCATTCCCCTTGTGTGGGATGCTCACCCGTTGGTTGCAACGCAACGCAATGAAAGGGAGGCCACGTCGCGCAGTGCCGAGCTGCTCGAGTTGATCAGAAGTTGGCCGTCCGCCCGTTCCTCAAAAACAATTTGCGCACGCAATGAAAATGCCGCCGGCAGTTTGGAGGAGAGGCGCCCCTTTCCCCCTTCCCTTCCCTGTCCGTCTTTAACCTCACCGTAATGAAGGGAAACTGTGCGGCGGGCGTTGGCCTGTCCAACTCGGTGCCGTCGACGCCCACCACGTCCCAGCTGATCTCCGGTCGTGGCATGCCATCGGCGGCGCACGCGACGCGCACCGGAAGTCCGGTGAGTTCCATGCGTGAGGAAGTGACCATCGAAATCAGCGGCGGCTGATGGGAATGTCGAGGGCCGGTGACGGGTTCGAGCAGCAGGCCAAGCAGTCTTTTCTCACCATCTGAAGCGGGGCATTTACTTAAAGCAACAACAAAAAAAAGGGGGAGGGGGCGCGCGCACTTGCTGTACGTCTTCGTCTTCCCGGCGTCGTGCGCATCAACAGGACATCGCTTTCAATGTGCTGCCCGCCACAGTCCAACGATGCTGCACATCGAAATTCCAGCTCCGAGCCCGCTAAATTCAGCAGTGTTCCGCCCTCGGCGACCATCCAACGGTCGGCACACAGACGATGGCTTACCTGAATGCCAATGAAATTAATGGGGAGGCTTTTTCTTTGTACTGGCCTCGCCCACTCCGAGTGCTCTTCGACCCGTCCAACTTTCCGTCTCAACGTCGTCGTCCATTGCCGCCGTTTCTGTCGGAATTGAACCGACAGACGAATGGACGTTTCTGCCGTTAACATACCACCGCACATTTGTTCGCTAAATAGGCCCCAGATTGAAGGGGGGGGGGACGGGAGGATTTTGCCAACTTCTGCTGGTGCACCGATCACATCGCAGCTGAGCAGGTGAGCGCAGTTTGCCCTGCCGCCTTCACTCTTTGCCAATCGAACGCCTCCGGGGTTGACAAAGTCGAGCATCTGTCCGTCGATCAGTTTGGGACAATTGTTGGAGGCGGAGGCCAACGACGTGAGGGCAGAGAGGAGAAGCACGACAAAGGCAGAGGGGCGGACACGGGGGGCCAGAAGCATTTTGCTTCTTTTGCTTGGGAGGGATTGGCCGAAGACGCCCAATTCGTGTGAATGCTCACAACGGGGCAGACAAAGCCTTTTTGGTTTGGCTATTATTTTGTTTTCTACATGCTTAGGCTTATTATAGCCGGCACAGATTAATGAGAGTCATAAAACCCAACCATAAAACTACGAACGGAAGTGATACGCCGCGCATTCCGGCGGGCCAAATTCCTTCCACCACTTTTCCCCCATTTTTAAAATGTTGGCAGCGCCAGAGGGGAAAAGGCCAAACAAAAGTAAGTGAGCGAACAAACGGACGGACGGACAGAGACGACAGAGGCGGAATAATTTAATTGCGTTTTGATGCGATTCGGCCAAACAACATTTACGGCACAAAAAAAAACGCGCGCGCAAATTAAATTTCTGCCTTATTCTGGCCGAATGAATGGAATATGATTAAAAAGTGGGCAGATGATATATTTTAAGCAGACATTATTTAGACGTCAGAATCAATTTCGACAAAGAAAATGCCAACAATTTTATTCGCCGCCCTTCTCCTTCCCTTTTCCGTATTCCCCAGGGCTGCTGAGGCGGCACAAAAAAGAAAGGCTTCCGAATGAACGTAACAGACGGACGGACTCCAAAATTAGCACGGCCTTTCTCGCTATATTAAAAAAAAAATTTATTGGCATAAAAATGACTATTTTCAAATTGTACGATTTTTTTTTTTGTGGGTTTTGTTTCTGCGCAAACTGGACGGACAGGACAGGACATCCGGGAGCTGGTCATGTTTCGTCCTCTGACAGCGGCTCGTACACGCACTCTTCCTCCCCCCTTTCTGCACCGAATTTGTCCGTCTTGCGGGCGCCGACGTCCCCCCATTGTGCCGCCGCTGCTGTTGCCAAAATCGAAAGCTGCTGTTGGTTTCGAAGGGCTGCAACCGCTGCAAATGCCGAGGCGGGAGAAGCGTCGTCGCCCGTTGCTGCACACGGCTCGCCCGTCGTCGTCCGTCGCTGCTGCTGCTGTTGTTGTTGTTGGGGCTGATCATTGTCCGTTTCGTCCATCAAATCCAGCAACGAGAAAAAATTCAGCGGAGCAGCAACAGCTGCTGAAGTGGAGCACATCAGCCCAGCGGAATTCTTCTTAGTCGCCGCCATTGTCGTTTCTGTGGGTAATGAACAAACAAAAAAAATTGGTGTCCATTCGTCACCCAAAAACGGATTTTAAAGGACAAAATATTAATTAAGTCTCCTCCACACCGGTACGCTCGTTGACTGACCTTCGCCTCCCTTTTCCGTGTCACTTTCTTCCGACAGCGACTCGTAACAGGACGGGGACTGTGTCATTGTCGACAGCATCGGCCGCCCCACGAACAAGTCGTTGATGTTCTTTGTTGCATCATCGTCAAACGGCGGCGGTAGCGGCTCGGCCAGTTTGGGAGTTGGCGCGCAAGCGGGTGAAACAGTTCGATGGGACGCCGTCAATCGGCTGGATGACACAGCCAACGCGTCCGGCAACGGCGATGGGAGAAGCGCGTTGGCCAAGCCTGAACAAAATTACGTGGCCAATTGTCTCGTTCAACCAAGCTGAAGTTCACGCCCAAATTCATCCGTCTCAGAAACCAACCGGACTTTCGCCGCATGCCGTCGTGTCGTTGGTGTTCGCCACTCTTGCGCACAAATTCAGCAGCAGCAGCGACGTTGTTGTCTTTGTCCGCCTTTGCCAGCGTCGTGGGCCGAACCTTTTCCCGCTCCCGTTGGGCCAATTTGGCCCGTACAATTTCTGCAGTTTGGGACGACAACATGCCGCCGACTGTTTGGTCATGCAGTTTCTCGTGGCTTGAAGACGTCCCAGTCGCTAACATTATGTTGAATTGGGAAAGCACATTGGAAGCGGCTTCTGTGCAATTTAATGAAATAAAATAATTTTACATTGGATTGGTTAACAGCACATGTTCGAGACTTGAAATTTACCCCGATAATCGAGACCGAGAAATGACCCCGAGACCCAACAAAAAAAAAACCGAGAAATTTCTCGACACTCCTCGAACAGTCCTAACACAAACACGTACCCTCAACTGTGGCCTGCGGACCGATCATCGCATTTTGTTGCTCACTAAAAGCCTTCGCAAAGTTGGGCACGAGGGGAAATTCTTCAGTCATTTGCCGATTCTCCGCCGTCCTGAACGACGGGCCGCCCCATGTGCCGAGAAGCGTGGAGCGATGCCGTCGGTTTGGAGTGCCTAAATGGACAAAATTATAATAATGACGAAAAAAAGTGGTCTTTGCCTTTGGTCAACGATCCGAACCGCGGTCGGAGCGGATCTTCCGTCACAACATTTGCTTCTGTCTCCATTGGAACAGTTTTGACGACAACTTCGTCCCTAAAAGACACGGAATTTATTATGGCCAATCACTTGCAGCCTTGAAGAGCATGGGCAAAAAAAACATACAGAAGCCCTTCTTCGAACTCGTCCTCCTCCTGCTTCATCTCCAACTTCATCTCCTTCACTGGAGGTCCCTCCATGCCCGTCGTACACATCTCCTCGCCCAACTCGGACTTTGTTTCCACAATATTCTCAGTCTCCTCGTCGATTTTTCCAGAAATTAAGCACGGCTCCACTTTGGCATTACCCGTATGCACCATCGCCCTGTTGTTGAACTCCTCCAACTCCGTTTCAAGTTCACCGACCAGCAACTAAGTGGAAAGGGTCCGTCCTTTTTGAGAAGATAGCGCGCATTAAACAACAAACAAACTCCGTCAATGTCCTTGGTTATCCGCTTGAAGCAATTGGTACAACATTTGTTCGTGGAGGGCGGAATTTTCAACCTACAGCAGTTGTAGCAGTTCAGTAACAACAACATTAAGGACTCAACGCATACCGACTAATTAGGAATCGTTTGCGCTCAATGCCGAGAGAGGCGAACTTCTCGGGCACATTGCGCACAGGACGCATCTTGCGCTTGCCACCAACGCATGCGCAACTGCCCAACGGACACCGGTTCAGCTGCCGATTGCGCAGCTCCTGCTTTTGGCAATTTGAGCAAATGGGAATCTGTTGTTGTAGCTGCTGTTGGGACGGGGAAGAGACGAGGGCGAGGCCAAAATGGTGGTCAAACGGTTGCTCATGTGGAGACTGCTGACTGAGCGACTCGAGCACGAGAATGCGCGCACTGCAGAGGAGACACTCGACGTAAGTGCCCTCTCGGCCATCTGTTGGACGGACGGACGGATGTGAATGAGGAACAAATTTTGGACATTATATTTTTTTGTCCAAATTGACCCCCCTCCCTCGCGCAACCAAAAAAGCCTTACAGTTTCGAAGCTGCACATTCTCATCACTGTCCCCGAACCGTGGCATCACCGGAGGCTGATAACTATTCAAAAAGACATTATTCTTCACAAAAAAAAGCGTCATTAATGAGTAAAACAAAACCCCTGTCTGCCGATCTTTTTCCGTCTCCGTCCAATTTTTTGTTTGTAATTGTTCCGCTTTTTCGTCATGTAATAAAACTGAACACATTCCTTCACATTTTTTGACGGCAAAAATGCGGCAATGGCAGCAAAATTCTTCTGTAATTTGTGTGGAATCAGTCAGAGATGCACAAAAACATCATCAAATTGAATGGATTACCCCGTAAATGGCAATCTTCTCCATGAACACTTCCTTCTCCAAGTCCGTCCATTGGTTTTGTAAAGTCTCGAATTGTGCGCATGCGTCGGCCAACGGATTGTCGACAATTGAATTGCTGAAAATTTGGAGAAAACTTTGCCCGTACAATTTACTCTCCCCCCCCCCGATGCTTCAGGAGACCGGTTGTCGAAGAACCGTCTCGGCTTGGTCACATAAGTTGGGGGTACAATTGCTGCTGCGAAGGCCTTCTCATGGACACTCTGAACGCAAACAAAAAGTTCGATTGGTGATGACCAATTTTTTTTTGTCCGTTTTTTGATACCTCGCCATCATTGTCGCCCTGTTCACTTGCGGGCAGTTCACTTCTGCTGTTGTTGTTGTTGCTCACAAAGTGAAGCAGCGTTTCGGAAGGCGCAATTGGAATGCCATTGCCGCCCTGGGCCAGGGAGAAGCGCGACCGCTCCACGCGCGTGTTCCGCTCCTTTTCCTCGCGCAGCTTGCGCAGCTCGACAAAAGTTTTTTCAAAAAGCTAAAAAAAATTGCCAAATTTCCCGACGGCAAAAGGTCCCCCCCCCCGTCTCACCTCTCTGTGCCTCAAATCTTTTGCCATTTTCTTCGGACTCCGTTCATAAACCGCCACTTTCCGTTCCCACAACGTCAGCTGCTCTTCATAAATAATTCGACGATTTTCAAGCGCGTCTTGGCGACGTTCACGCTGAATTCTCATCGCCTGCACAAGCGTGGGCAAAAGGAGGACACCGCGCTCAAATTCTTCCTCCAGCCGAGCGGCGTCCTCCGCCATTAGACGAGCATTGTTTGAATTAGCCTAAAAATCATTTTCAATAAGAAATGTTGGAAAAATTCAAAAATGCTCTCACAATCTGAGATTTTCATAGTTTTTGTTTTTTGGTATTGTAAACTTGCTTGATCTGATTTCTATATTGAAAATAGCCAAAGAACCCTTCGATAGATGGTCGTTGAGTCGGTGATGGTGGCATAAAAGGTATACCAAAAAAAACATTAAAAAAAAGAACACAAAATAGCAGAATCACTGGGCCTTTACTTTTTGAGTTTGGTTCTTGTGCGTCTCCCCCCCCCCATACTCTTCAATAATAAAAAGCTCACCATAGGCACGCCCAATGCACCGGTGCTGCTCATATTTGTGGGCATGTCGCTCGTCTTGCGACGATTTTCCGCATATATTCGCTCGACAAGCGCATCGGCCGGCGACAATTCGTCCGCCTCCTCCTCGTCGCTGTCCGCCACCGACCCTTTGCCTTCCTCCGCCAGCATTAGCGGCTCCTGACGCAACACCGCGTCGCACGCGCGCATCTTTTTTTGCGCGTTTTTCTGCGCATTTGTCGCCTGAATTCGTTCCCGTTCAATTTTGTCCAAACGTTCGCTTAGCATTCGCTTTTGCTTCTCGTCCTCTTCTTCTTGGGAATCCGGAAGCGATGTTTGCCCAATGAAATTGGTGTCAGTCGAAAGACTTAGTTGATGATGAAGCATTTTTTTGTTGTCAGATGCTGGAAGAAGTTGAGAGGGTCGAAGAACGTCTTAAACAATGTGCACACATCAAAATGTTCATCAACATTCAGACGTTCAGTCAGCCCCAATATTACCGTTGTGGCCAATAACCGAAGTGCCCGAATCGTGCATAAGCGACGGTCGTCTGCGCGAAAGTTCCTTGGGCGTTTTGGTCTGATGAAAAAATAAAAAAAATTAAAAAAACAAATGTTTTTTTTACCTGCTGATTGTGAAGGCCGCCCTCAAAAGACGCCATTTGCATTTGGGCCTTGAGAAGTTCCCGCAGAAAATCGTTGTTTTGGGCGGTCATATCAAGACCAAGACCGCTTGTGCTAGGAGTATTTTGAAAAAGTTGAGGAAAAAGTCCCATTTGCTGTAATGCCATCAATGTTTGTTCGTCCAAACGGGGCGATGGGAAGCCCGCCGTTTGTCTGTTGGCGTTGTTGTTTGGAGTCTGCTGCATTCTTTTTGTGCAGTGCAATTGAAGTTTTAATTAGGAAAGTAAATTTTTAAAATTTTTGTTCTTAAATACTCAAGATTAAATTTCCAAAAAACACAGGCAAGAGCTACCGACTTACAAGGGCAATACCGGCTAAAAACCCGTAAAAGTACGGATTAAGGTCCCGTAAAAACCCGAATACGGGCTCGGCGCTAGGGGGGTTCATCAAAAAAACTTACTTCAAAAACCGGGATTTATTGTCTTATTGTGCAGTGTCCGTGTTCAAAATTATGCCAAAAACAAAACGCCAAATTTTAAATTTTTGGTAAAAATCGATTTCATTCATTTCATCAGCAGGGGAAGGAAACGGAAGTCCAGTCCACCACGACGTGAAACGTGACCGACCCCATGGCATGGGTTGGTAATTCGTTCTCACTGACTGATAGTTAGTGCTTCATGTCTCGAGCCCAACATTTGAAATTGGACCAGCAATTCTGGGACAAAATGCCGATTTATTCTCTCCGATCTCGGATAAGGAAATAATAAAATAAAAAATTTCAGCTCATTATTAAATCGCAAATTTAAAAATGAATCAAAATGATCGGAAGAAACAAACGCACTTACGCTGTGAAAGGTAATGAATTTATTGTTTTTATATTTTAAAAGCCATTTTCTTTAAGGCAACGACGGGAAGCAATAAATGTCTGTTGGCAGACCGTTTATTATTAAACAAATCATATTTCAGAGCGGGTACACCGAATTAAAAGATCTTTTGCCGCCTTCGGCTTCTTTCATTGGATGTAAGTTTTTAATGGCATGGCATTAAACTTTTGGACTTTAAACCGGAATGGGGCGGGGACAGTCAACCGTTTCGATGAAAGAGAAGAGTGCCCATTTTTGCAAATTAATTTATTGTAAAAAATTTATTTTAAGGCAAAACAACGAATGCCGCTATCCTCTTCAGGTACAATTCAAACAATTCACGTAATGAAAGGCCGTTGAAGAAGTTCAATGTTTTACAGAGCGGCGGATTATGTGAAAGCGCTTGAAGGATCGATGGAACAAAATGGCGATGAATTGGCAAAGTTGCAAACGCAACATTCTGCGTTAGAAATGATTTTGCAGCAGTATGAAAATTTCTCGCAAAATTCACAGCCCTGCTCGGCCTTGCAACTGCAAGTGGTTGGTTCATGATTTTTTGTTTTTGGGATATGTTGGCGTTTATTTGAATTTTAAAATTATTCAAAATTTAAAAAATTTGTTTTAAACTCAATAAGAACTTCTGCTTGCTTTATTGTTTCTATTTCTTGATAAAAAGCATTTTAGTTTTGCTGAATTGTATTAAAATACAATTTTTGAATATTTAAAATTTTACCAACTCCTCGTATTATTTGAATGCTTTCATTTCAAATTTTATTAGGAAAATTCGAATAAATAAATGATTAGATTCATAACATTTTCAGCTTCAACTTTTCCTTGACACATGTTTCGACTCATTCACCTCCAGTGTCGATCCTTCAAACTACCAGGCGCTAACTCGATCGTTGCTCCTTTGGATTGAACACCTTGATTTTCAGGTCTTGTTGTGAATTTTCTTTCCATTCATTTTTCAATAAATTTTTTCTCCAGGGAACGTCGGAAGCACTCCTAAACCAACTCTACAAACATTGAGAATAGAGATACCAACTACGATTCTTTAGCTCTCACTTATTCGATTATGAAATTTTATGTCCAAACTTTTACAAAACTAAATAAACACTTTTAGCCAACATATACGTTCATTGTCATGTTTAAAAGAACTTAGCTCGCCAGCCGCCTTATTCAGTTACTCATTAACTTCTTCGGGATTTTCAGTGCCACATCCAACTTGTCCATTATTTCACCGTCAGAAAAAAGTTTCGTTCCTCGGGCGGGCAACAATTTCCTTTGGAAATTTAATTGTAAACGCCATTTTTCAAAAAATTTTGTATGAAAAATGCAATGAAATTAGTTTTCTTGTTCAAAATTGTTACATTTAAACACTTCGCCAAAGAATTATTTGCGTGAAACAAAAATAAAAATTGCGGGAACGGGAATTTCAAAAAGTGCCCGCGTTTTTTCCTGCTACCGCAAAAAATCCCGCTCGGCTTGGCCCCTGGATTAGTACCGTTTTCGGCTCTTAACTGTATGATAGTTGTGTGTGTGAAGTTTAGCAACAACGATAATCATGTTTAAAAACAATTTTCGATATCCCAAGCAACAGCAGCAGCTCCTCGACGAGCAGTGCAAATACCTTTTCAGGTTCGTGTTGTTGTCCACCAGCTCAACGCATTAATCATCAATGTTTAGAATGGCCAACGAGATGAAGGATGACGAGCAGCGATTTAATTTTGTTCATGGGTATAATTGCAATCGGAAAACCTATGACATAAACCATTGCAATCAGGCACATTTGCGCGGTTGAGGAGGGCATGCGAGAGGGTGAGCAGAAGAAGAAAGTTGTGAAGTCGATGGCATCATGGGCGCTCAAGGAGTTCAATGCAAAGGATGGGTACAAAATGGATGTGCGGATGTTAGATTTTTGGAAATTCTTGGTGTGTTTGTTTGTTTGGCTTGAGGATAAAACATTTGCTAAGTGTGATTTCTTCAAAACAAAGGCTTCTCCTTTCAGAACTCTGGGTAAGTACCGATTGATTGTTTGTTTTGTTGTTGCAGGGAAAGTACAGTGATGAGCTGAAAATGGAAGGAGTGATGGAAAATGTCCATCGGCTTGGCCATTTCAAAACGCAGCCCGCCTTCTACTTGCTTTGGGCTGAGCATTGGGCCTCACTCGGGAATCGACGCAACTTCGACAGGACGGTGACAATGTGCGAGAACAACTGCAGCATCGATCCGTTCGAGTGCAAAGAGTTGTTTAAGTGGGCATTTGACGCAACTTTTGCACTGGTTCTACTAATTGGTTGCTTTTAGGCCGCTGGTTTGCAAATACTTCGGCGAACCTTCTGAAGAAACGAGCAATACGATGGCGTTGATCAAAGTGCTTGCTGAGCGTCCGGATGATATGCGAAGAACTCTGACGATGTTTCCGGATCGGACAACAATCAATCTGCGTACTCGTAATATCGTGGAGGAGCAGACCACGAAGCAGAAGTCGCTGGAACAGCAGCAGCCTTTGGTTACCAGCCAAGAAGAATTCTCCATTTTTCAAGACCCAACAACTTTGGTCGCGCTGACCGAAGTCGCCAAGCAACAACAAAAAAACTCCGAAAACCCCGCTGCTGCAAAGCAAATGCGAGGGGCTGCTGCCAGCACTTCAACTGCTGCAACACAACCCAAAAGCGCAGTGATCAGCGACGAAAGGGCGGAAAGTGAGCGGGAGAAGCCGCCGAGTTCCAGGGAAGACTTCTCTGTATACCGCGAACCGACCATTACTCGCCAAATTGAGCCGTCAAAACAAAAAGAAGTCGCCGTCGTGCAGCCGTCGTTCATGTCAGTTGAAGACGATGTGCAACTTTTGGGCCATGTTACCGGCAAAGAGCCACAACCGTTACAATCGATGGTGAGAGCAGCTTCTTTTTTTGTTTTGTTTTGGCTTTATAATATCCAGATTTTCAGCTCTGTGGCGATGTCGACGATATTACGTTGTCGGGGGCACATGGAAAGTTTGCGCCCAACGTTTTCACGTCGACGCCGCGACGTTCGGTTGCATTTTGTGCATTCGACCCGCTATTAATGGAAATGGACGACGACGACGGACTAATAATGGAACCGCCGACACCATCCCGGAACGATCGGATTGGCGAATTGTTCGCGCCGGTGTCCGATGTTGGAGGCTCCAAATTGCAGCGACGACTCAGCTTGGTTGGTCAGACTGAAAAGGGCAATATGCAAAATGTTTTTTTTTGCATTTTTATTAATCCCTCCTTTTTGTTAAGGCGGGCGATTTCCCAACGCATTCCGAAAAGCTTTCAACAAATCAAATT
The DNA here is from genome assembly GCA_018350325.1 of Globodera rostochiensis. NCBI lineage: Eukaryota > Metazoa > Nematoda > Chromadorea > Rhabditida > Heteroderidae > Globodera > Globodera rostochiensis. Next base: position 924,123 of record JAEVLN010000015.1, on the reverse strand, counting down.
GTCGGGGTTTGTAATATAATACAAAACGAGTTATGATTGGAGACCGGACCAAATACAAATATTTGGAATATTTATACAAATAATAAACCAAATATTTGGTCCAAATTTGTTTGGTCAAATTTTCGAAAAACCAAATATTGCCAACCATTTGTTTGTTCTGGTTTCGGTCTCTAGTTTTGATGTGCGCCTATCCGCACTAATTTGTGTCTCAATTCAGCCAAGGAAGTCGGGCAATGACATTTTGAAAGCAATGCCGCCTCTGAAAATCGCCTCGACCATTGCGGAAGAAACGGAGGAAGAGGAGAAGGAGAATTCATTCGTCTCGCCCTATCGGAAGAAACAGCGTCAGGCGCTAACCTCGCCATGTCCGGCTTCGAATGCTCCTCACATTCAGCCCGAACCGATGCCGCAACAACTGCCGCAAAACAACGCCGCACAGTCGTCGGAAGTTTTGGCACAGCCACCGGAAACCCATTTCAATCCCGACGGCACCCATTTGGGCACTGTTATGTGAGTTGCTGTGTTTTCTAATTAATAAAGATGCTAAAAACCGTGTTAATATTGCTTAGTGAAAAAATCAAGACCGGAACGGAGAACCCGTGGGATGAAGAGAAGCGCAAAAGGGTTCTTCGAGCAGCACATGTAATGGTGGAGTGCCATGACTTTCTGGTAATTCCAAAAAGAAAGTCATTTTAACGAGTGGGGGGGGCTATTTTTATCCTTTTTTTCTACGAGCACCTAAAATCGACCGTTAGAATGCCACATTTTTACTTATTTAATCGGCAAAAATAATTTGATTGGTTTAGTATGAAAAATGCCCGCGCATTGAAGTGAACAGAGCGACCGATTTGGGTGGCGAGTCGTTTTACGTCGAAAAGCTGTTGGGCCAAGGCGGTTTTGCCCGCGTTTACAAGGCAATCTCGCGAGAAAACTGCCAGGCCTATGCCATTAAGGTCGAATATTTTCGTTTTTTCCCTTTTTTGAAAAGCGAAAAAATTTTAGTACGAGGCTCCAGCATGTCCATGGGAGGTTTACATTTGCTCTGTGCTTAAGCAACGCGTTCCGTCGAAATTTGTTGCCTATCTGATGGAAGTGCGGGACGCGTACATTTTTAAAAATGCGAGTGCCATTGTCTACGATTTTTATCCCAACGGAACACTATTGGCAAGGATCTGTGCATTATTGGCATTTTTAATTGTTTTGCAACAAAACTCTAAAGGATTTGAGCAATGTTTATAGAAGGCAGGGCGCTGAGATGAGCGGCCTTCTCGCCACTTTCTTCGGCATTCAGTTAGCACGTGCGCTGCAGCAGGTTCACCAGATGGCCAACATAATACACGCGGACGTCAAGCCGGACAATGTGATTTTGCTGACGTCGTATGTTTCTTTGTTGCTATTGTATAGTACAATGCTAATATAATAATAAAGTTGAGCATCAAAATCGGTTTGTCATTTACCGGTTAGGAAAATTCAAAATTGTTTAAGCTTCTTCTTTTTAATTAACATTTTCTGTACAGTTCACTAAATGATCGTGCCTCTTTGGAAGAGTTGATGAACACTCCAGTGCTGAAATTGATCGATTGGGGCCGTTCCATCGACATGGACCAGTTCAAGGGGATCGAATTTGTTGGAAAAGCTGGCACGGAGAACTTTGACTGTGTTGAAATGAAGGTGAGTGGACGCTTTCAATGCTTTAAATAAAGATACTTTTTTTAAAATTTTCTATTATAGATGGGAATGCCGTGGACTTTCCAGACGGACTTTTACGGTTTCTGTGCTACAATGTACGTGATGATGAAGGGCGAATATTTGGTGACCTTCAAATATTCACATACGGACAAGATCGTCCCGGTGAAACAATTGAAGAGGTGCGTTTTGGACAATGCGCACTGTGCGGGTGGATCGGAAAGACTTTCAAAATGTTCCATTTTAGGCGCATGGCACTGTATGACCTATGGACGCAACTGTTCGAGCAGTTCCTGAACATTCCCGATTGCAAACAGTTGCCAAAGTGGTCAAGCGCGTTGCGATGCATGGAGGATCGACTGACAGAAGCGGTGAAAGTTGAACCTTTAGAGTGGAAGAAAGCGCTTGAACGATTCAACGCCTTTGCCAAGCAGAGAGAATGAGTACGTACGGACACACATTTTGTGCATATGATGATTGAGTGTTTAACCGTTTCCCACGTGCTGCTATTTGGCTTTCTAAAACAATACCCATTTTATGTAGAGCACAATTAGTTAAAACCATTGAATAAATATACTGATAAATGAGGCTTCAATTTTGGGATAAAGTGATCCATTTACTAATTTTCAAACTCACGCTCGTGAAAAAAAAACAAAAACCATTAATGAATCCTTTTAAATATTAATTGTTAAAGTCGCTAATGGGGCAACCCCACATTTTCAAATAGCTTAAATTGAGTTTTCCCCGTCCAGATTTTTCACAAAAATGCCCGGTCCCGGCCTACTCTACTCAAAACTTATTTGTTAGTTACAAAGCAACTAGCCCTATCTATTGTTGTCTGAAGGAAATCCCCTTTTTTAATCGATTGGATGTGGTTTCTTTCCCTTTTGCTTTATGGCTGAAATCCAACGGGGTTCGTCATATCTTTGTTAGCCCCCCCCCCCCCACTTCATTCCTTCCCAACCGTTGAGTAGCAATTATATGCTTGTTCGTCTTCACAATCAAGGCAAACTTCATCTTTTGCAGCAATCAGTAAAGAAGAAGTCGCTTGTTCCCACGTTTATAATAATTGTTTTTGTGTTTTAAAATTATAATTATCGGAGAGATCCGATCGGCGGTGTCGACAATCGCCAATCGGCAGATTTTTGTTTTATGTTTGCTGCATATATTTTCTCTTTTTTTAATTGCTGGAATTTGAACAATTATTTGAATTCAGATTTATTGGAATTATAATGTTATGGCTAATAGTCTTGACAATTGTGTTGGCCACCATTGTGCTTTGCGTTTTTTGCCTTCGAACTGGTCAAAGTAAGTATAGAACAACAATTTCTAAAATGTGCACGATTTTATTTACAAATTGACAATTTTCTAATTGCACTTTCACAGGCAGTTCACCCGCACCATCAACAGAAAAGGAGTCGGCTGAAGGCGCCCAACTTTCTACGGACGCAAATCAATCCAATCCGAATGTTTTCAAGGTGCTAACTGATCAATGAATGAATGCTTAATGTTTAGCCTAATTCTTGATCAAAATTGCTTTTAGAGTATATATTCGTCGTTTGTTCGACGAAAGTCCTTAAGCATGGTCGATATTCCGCAGCTGCTCCAGCGACGTCATTCGACGGTCAATGACCATCACATTCCGTCACAAGTGGCAAATGTGGCCAAAAGGTTCATTCTGTTTGGGTTTTGGACGCGTTTGCAAAAGGTTGTGCCTCCTTTTTAAAGTCTTTTTCGCTACAAAGACGTGTACCGGCGTCAAAGGTCCATCGGAGTGAATCGAGAGGCGCTTCCAAAACCGCCCAATGAATTTTTTGAACCAAATCCGCTGCCCGAAATTCCGGTTTGTTTTTCAAAATTTTTTTGTTGTTGTTTTTCAAAACTAATTTTTTTTAGGATGATCGTTTTAAACCTCTGACATTTCTTCGGCAAAATCTTCGGTTTGTATACAAAAAAAAGAGAAGATGAAAAACCAAAAAACATTTCTTCTACCAGAATTCTTGGCTTTCCACCGAGCTGTGACATTAACCAGTCGGACATTCAAGTGTTCATAATTGAACCAAGAGAAGTTGTCATGAAGCCGGGCGATCCTGGTCTTTAAACATTTTGTCATTATTAGTGCACACAAAAGGCAGAAATTGGCCCTTCGAATGGGCATAAATAAAACACCTCAAATTTTACGAAAATTTTATAAAAAGAAACTTTTGTGATTTATGCTTTTAAAAACGGTGGCACTTTTCAAAACAAAAACCCCCTTTTGTGTACAGATGATGCAATATTCGTCACTTTGGAAGGCTGTCTTTCTGTTTACATCACGGTAAGACAAACTCTCCATGTTAAACTGCATAAGCAAAAGCCGTATTGGGAGAGGGGGGGGGGCTTACTTGGGCTACAACCCCCCCCCCCCCCCCTTCAAAAGTAGGGAAAAATGTATTAAAGTGAAAATCTTTTATATTTATGAAGTTTTATGTTCCCTCCTGCGATATTTTTTTCTGGAAACAGCCTGTATTTACTGCCAATTCCACTTCGTTTAAAGAATGTCATAAAATCACCACAGTTTTACAAATGCTGATTTTTTTATTATATTTGTTTTGCTTCTGGCCATCTTTAGACTAATTGAGTTCTCTATTTAAGTCGCCGGATGCTAGCGATAAGCCAATTCATGTGCGAAGAATTGAGCCGGGCGACTTCTTTTTCAGTCCTCTTTCACTCATTGACATTTTGATGGTTTGTCTTACAAATTAGCAGAGTGCGCGATGGCGTCCAAATTCCACACTTTTAGGGCAATCCGTCTGTTCTGAAAACGGTGACATTACGAGCGGCTGTTCGGACACGTTTGGCCAAGTATTCGCTGCTCAATTTCTACAACTGTTACAAACAGGACCCGAACACGGCCGCATGGGTTCGCCCAATTCAAATCATCGCCACCCGACTGCTGCACGTTGTGCTGACCACGCTCCATCAGCAGATGGGCCTTGGGGAGGAGCTCATTAATAAGGTGGAATTGGATGAAGCACACGGAGCACACAATCAGTGCAACAATTTGGCTACTTTAAGCGCTTGGCACCGTCATCAGAAAAGCTTCGGGTGAAGTCGCGCGGACAGTCTCTGAAAGCAGCCTGCTCTTTGACTAAACCCAGACTGAAACGGATGTCGACAGAAGTGGAGCAGCAGCAGCCAAAGCATGAGCAACAAATTGAACTCGCCGTCAGCTATTACAGCGAAGCATTGTGCCTTTCTGGAGACGATGCTCTGGAGCTGATCCGACCATTTGTTAAATTGGTGTATTTGGAGGAGAATCAGTCGTTGTTCGAGGAGGGCAACTCCGAGAATCCGCCCGCGCTGGGCGTTGTCGTCTCGGGCATGCTGAAGCTTACGCAACAGGCCCGCTTCACTGCGTTCGAGGACAGCGGGCAGGACGCGTGGACTGCTTTAATCCATCCCAAAGAGCTCATCGGAGGCCTTCAGGTTGGCAGCTTTTCTCATTCAGTCCGTTATTATGCATTTTTTCCCAAAAGACAACTTTCAGATTTTGACGGAAGAACCCGCTTTCTACACGGTCAAGGGTGCATGCCAATGTGTGGTTGCTCTGATTGAGAAAGGGGACGTTGATCGTCTGATTGAGCATCGCCCGTCAGCCATTCTGCCGATTGCTTACTCGGTCTTACGTCGCGTTTCCCCCTTTGTCCGTGCCGTTGATTTTGCGCTCGGTTGGGTGCTGTTGGATTCTGGTGAGGCTGTTTACAGGTGACTTGGCTTGGCTTCTCTGGCAATTGTTGGGGCTGTAACTGGGTACCATTTTAAGACAAGGCGATTTCTCTGAATCGTTCTTTATGGTGCTCAGCGGACGACTGCGTTCAGTTTCCCACAAAGTTGCAATTGAAGAATTCGGGAAGGGCGACGTGTTGGGACTGGTGGATGTGTTGCAGCATAATCCGAGAGCGACAACAGGTGAGTGCATTGGCATGTTAGAAACTCAAAACTGAACGTATTAATTTGGCCTAGTGTTGGCTGTTCGTTATTCGCAACTTGCCCGAATTCCCGAGGGGTTGCTGAACTTTGTGAAGATGCAGGTAAGCCATGCTTGAACGCACAGCGGGGAAAATAGTCCAAAAAATGCTTCACTATGCTTGATTTTTTGATGTACCTGTTGAATCTATGCAATTAGTAATCCAACAACCGTCTCATCCGCTGTATTATTTATATTTCAGTACCCCCAAGTTGGCTTCCGTCTTGTTCGTCTGCTTGGTCAGTATTACGCCGGGCGAAGTCACTTCCCCACCATCAGTCACCCGTCGTCCGACCCGTTGACCCAAAGGGTTTGGATTACGTGTTGAGCTGCTGGAATGAGTGGCCTTTGCTCTCCCGCTTAAGAACTTGCACACAATTGCGGTGTTCCCGGCGTCCACGGACGTCCCTTTGGTCTCGTTTACCTGCGAGCTTTACCATGCCCTAAGTGCAACAACGCGCGTGCTTCGGCTTAGCAGCAAGTCTGTGATTGAACGCCTTGGTGTGGAGTCCGTTATGGAAAGGCATGAAATGAATTAAGAGACACATTAAAGCTGATTTTTATTTGTGATATTTTTGTGTCGCAGGGATGCCGACTTTCGCCTTATGCATTGGCTGAATGCTCAGGAGGACACTTTCCAATTGCTGCTTTACGAGTGCGATTACACGGCGACAAACTGGACTCGGCGCTGTCTGCGACAAGCGGACGCAATTCTTGTTGTCGCATTTGGTGACAAAATGCCACCGGAAAAGCACGTGGTGAGTGAGTTGAGGCCCAGGGGCAGCTGTGTGCCATTGCACTTGCTGAAAGGCCTGATGAGTTGCATTCTGTTGTCAGATTGATGACCATCTGAAAATGAGTCATGATGGACTTCGGTCGCGCAAAGAGCTCGTTCTTCTGTGGCGACATGACGTGTTTTGTCCAAAAGGTTTTTGCCCATGTTTTGCTTCTTTTTGGCTGCTCTTCGGGAATAGAAAAAAGGCGCTTTTGTAAATGGAATTCCAATGTTTTGTTTAGGGACATTTGAATGGCTAAAAGGCTCTTGGTTCTCCGGTCATTACCACGTTCGTGCTCCCGACAGAATGTTCGCGGGCGTGAACAATCCCGGGGTAATACAAAATAAGCTTGGCTTCTCAAGCGACCGGGACGACTCACTCACTCACTCGTCGTCTACTTTTTATCTTTTAAGAATAACGAACATCAAATTTTGGAGTTTTACGAGTCCAATGTTTTCCCGTTCTCTGTTGATATCCACGGCGATTTTGCTCGGCTTGGCCGTATTATTTCTGGCAACGCTGTCGGCTTGGTGTTGGGCGGTGGCGGAGCACGGTAAACGGATCACAAATTTTGGAAAAAAAAATTGACTGAAATTGTTTCAATTTTTTAGCGGTGCCGCCCATGTTGGAGTGATAAGGTGGCTTTTTCATTTGAACTGCTTCCCCCCCCCCCTCCCACTCATTAGCATTTACTTTTAAAAAAGAGCTCTGCGTCAAAACGGCGTCCCAATTGACATGATCGGCGGGACGTCCATCGGCTCGTTGGTTGGCGGAGTGTTGGCAAGCAATCCGTACGAACAGGACGGCTTCGAGCACAAGACGCACTTTTGGTTTATGGTATGAAGGTGGCAGAAGCAGATTTGAGATTTGGAGAAGAATGTGTGTGCGTTTTTTTCAGGGAATGGGCTCCGTTTGGAAGGCACTTATGGTGCGGTTGGTTTTCAATTGTACTGATTGCCTAAAATTAATTTGATCCACCTGTTTGATGCGACAGGACTTCACTTATGGGTACGTGGCCAGGTTCACCGGCTCCCACTTCAACAGTTTGCTGATGGAACTGTTCGACGAAAAGCACATTGAGGACCTTTGGCTGCCGTATTTTTGCGTCACCACGGACATCACGTGAGTGGGAGTATAATTTGTTTAATTGTTCAGCACCCCAAACATTTATTTGCAGTGATTCCGAAATGCGCGTTCATCGCACCGGTTAGTTTTGACTGTTATATTTTCCAATTTGCCCAATCAGTCATTTTCATTTACTAATTACGTGTAATTCCTTTCTAAATGTGCTGAGATTAGCCCAATTCCTTCCCCCTCAAATTGTCAGGCCCTCTCTGGCGTTATGTGCGGGCGTCGATGTCATTGGCTGTTTGGCTGCCGCCAATTTGTGATTCTGAAGACGGTCAGTTCAGTGGTTGCCGAATGACTGACGGCTTTTTGTGCTGCTTTTGATAGCTTTGCTTACAAATTTGTGCAGGTCATTATTTGCTCGATGGGGGTTATGTGAACAATCTTCCGGCTGATGTTATGAGGTCGGGTCGAGAGTGGGGCTGTTTTTTGTTCTCAAGAATTTGTCTAATTTTAAAGATCTTTTGGCGCTCGGACGGTCATTGCCGTGGATGTCAGCTCGGCGGATGACAAAGATTTTCACAATTATGGCGACTCGGTCAGCGGCGTCTGGGCGCAGCTGAGGGCACTGAACCCGTGGTCAACCAAATTGCGTATTTTGACGGGACAAGAAATTCAGGCAAAATATTAATTGTTAACTGTTCGATTAATCTCTCAAAAATTTGCTTTAGGATCGCCTGGCTTTTGTGTCCAGTGTTCGCCAGTTGGAAATGGTGAAGAAGGCGCCGTACTGCAATTACCTGCGTCCACCAATTGCCGCCTTTTTGACCATGGATTTTGCCAAATTTGAGACGATTAAGGTGACTACTTTTAATGACATCATATAATTAACCCAATTAGTGCTCGGTTCAGAGTTCGGGTTATCGCTACGCAGCAGAAATTGTGCCGAATTTGGTCATGACCAGCGCGCATCTGAAGACGCTGATTAGTCACGAAAAATGGCATGATCGGCTCCGTTCCGGCAGTGTTTATCGTCCGGATTCTCGCAATAACTTCCACGGCGGTTCCATTGTGAGTAAATTGTGAACGCTTAACTTTCCTCCAACAATTGCTTATTTGAAAAGGTGGACATTGCCGCGCAGCTGTCTCGGATTCCGCCAAAACATTGTCGTTCAGTGGACTTTCTGAACAGAATTGTTGATGATGATGAGGAGGAGGAGGCCGGCGCGGACGATGAAGGTGAACCGAATCGAATCAAATCAGTTTCTCTTTGTTAATCGTGAACTTTTCAGCAGACTTTCCCGAGTCCATAATCAACAAGATCAAGTCGTCCAGTAACTCCCCGGCACAATGGAAGTCTCCCAGTGCTTCTCCAACGGATCAAAAAGCTGCTGCTACAAATTCATCCGAAGAACCTAAAACAGTCGACTTCTCTTTGACGACAACTGTTCAGCTACAGCTACAGTCTCTCGAGGAGGACGAAGTGTTCGAGGCAACCCAATAAGCTGACAATCAAAACTATCAATTGGGAGAAGCCCAAAATTTTATTTTACTATAGGCCTTAAACCGTACATTTAACAGATCTCTTCCTTATCTAATTACTGTACCACAATTTGTACATCTGTCTGCCCACACAAACAATCATGCCCATAATGAACACCCCCGATGTTCGGAGCTTAACTAAACAAAACCTCCGGAATTCATTCGCATTAGCAAATTCGTTGTGATCTCCTTTCACTTGACAAGGCTAGTATATGTGTTCTTGTACAATGCATGCAATAAACTCGCTTTTGTGCTGCACGTCGAGTCGAGCTTTTCCATTTCACTTTCATTTAACGTCAAATGGTTGGGAGAGAGCTTTTGTGGCGGCGTTTCCCAAAAGGTCTTCTTTTAGGTTAGAGGCGCATTTTAGTCGATTGAAATTTATCAATATAAGGCAATTTGGTTTTTTACGCACAAATACACACATTTGATGCTAGGCAAAAAAACTCAGATGTCAGAAAAAATCCAAAATGAGAAGCAAAATTTGTACAATAAATACTATGTAGCTCTCCATAATCTTAGTGGGTCTTTTTAATTAGTTAGATTTATTATTCGTCGTCTACAATCTGAAGGCCGTTGCCGGCCGAAGGCGAGTTGTCCGTCCGGTCTTCCTCCCTGCAGTTGGCACTGCCATTGGTGGTCCCCTGCCTTTCTGTCGCTCGGGTCTGACCTGTCCGTACGGCCGAGTGACCCACCACGGGCTGTCGCTGCTGCTGCTGCTCTGCTTGGTCATGTGTTTGGCCAAACCAATCAAGTCGCTGTTGTTGTTGCTGCTGTGGAGGCAAAAAAGTGTGATGTTGCTGCTGTTGAAAAAATTCTCCGGCAGATGGTTGTTGTATTGGTTGCCAACCGACGCTAAATTGTTGTTGCTGAAATTGTTGTTGTTGCTGCTGCTGTTGTTGTTGTTGTTGAGGAGGGAAATGCTGCAGGGGTGGCGGAAGTGGTTGGTGGTGGGACGGTGCAATGTCGCGAGGGTGCTGCTGAAACTGAAGAGTGAAACGATGGCCGACTGCTGCGGACGAAGCGGAGGGGGGCAATGGTCGCCTGAACAAAAAGCGAAAAAATTTAGCCGAAAAATAAAATTCCAATTCACGTTGCGGATGGTGCCGGTGGCCCGTGCTTTCTGGACATTTCCGAATTGCCTCCGTGTCTTCTTCCTCCGCCCATTTGCTGCTTCTGTGCCCGTTGTCTGTTGTTGTACAAATTGTGCGATTGAAAAACACCACCGCCGCCGCCACCACCACCACCACCAACACTTGCCGCAAATTTGTCGCTGTATTGGTAGTGCGTGGCTGCATGTCCCGCCCCTTTCGCCGTTTGTTTCGCCCCTCCCCCGGAACGACGCTGTTCAACAAAATGATCTGCGGATTTGAACAGGCCGAATTTGTTGCGTAAAGTCTTGTCGCTGGTTTGTCCACTTTGTTGTTGTTGTTGATGTTCGACTCCTGCCTTATTCGGAGCGTGTTGGGAGACAGCAGCACAGCTCGCAGCTGGTGGCGGATCCGCACTTTCGATCACTTTGGGTATCTCAATAGCTCAAAACGTTTACGAACGGACCACAGATAGCAGGCACTCGACCAAACTTTTTTTACCATCTCCACCCCCTCCCAAATTTACCATGCACAAACACATGCACATAAATAACAACCTTGAAGTTTTTCAAGTTCGGAAATGGTGCAGCAGTAATCTGGCTCATCACATTGGGCACCGGCTCTTTCTTCTGAGAGCCACCAGAGCTGCTGCTTTTTGCTGCTGGCGTGGCGCCTCCTCCCTCCTTAACCCATTTAGTGCCAGTGTTGCTGTTCGTTGCTGCCGGGGGACGGTGCTGTTGCTGCTGAACAGCAGGCGATGGGGACGTAGGCCGTCCCTCTCCAGCATCGGTTGTCATTTTGCGCTGCTTCTTCTTTGCAGGTACAGCCGCCATCGTCGTTTCGTCCTTTCCCGCCGGCCTCTTTGTCTGCTGCCGTTGCTGTTTGTATTTTGAAGGCGGCGCTGCACTGCTTGACAGACGCGCAACCGGCTCATCCAGCTGCTGCTGTTGTTGTTGTTGTTGCTGCTGGGGTGGTAGTTGTTGTAGTGGAACGGACACTGCTGCTGCTGAAGTGACGGCAGAGGAGGAGGAGGTGGAAGACGGCGAGGAGGAGGAGGACGAATGTTTTGTTGACGCTGCCGACGACGAAGCACCTTCCTTCTTGATCTTCAGCACCAGCGCCGGTCGCTTGGCGCCCAATTCAACACCGTCCTTTTTGCCAGCGGGCTCCTTGGGCGGTAGTACAGCGCGTTCAGCACATGAAAGTTTGCTGAGAACCAAATTGCCATGCGCTTGGACATCTTTCGCCTGTTTCAGTCGGTCCAAATCGGCTTCCTTTTTCTTTGACAAAAAATCACATTGTTTACCTTTGACATCCATTTTGCCAAATGCTAGAAAAACATTACTATTTTAATGCTCGTCGTGCCAACTTCATTGTCGAAAATGTCGCCTAACTTTGCACTCTCAGCTTTTTTAAAGCCCGCAGTGTCCAGCTCGCTCTTGACGATCGTTGCCAATGAAATTCGATGATCACTTTGTTCGCCTAGCTGCGATAAAGAGGGAGACGAAGAGACGGAAGACGGAGCCGTCGAGATGTGTTTGATCTCCTGCAAAAGCGGCGCTTTCTGGGATGGATCGCGGCCGACGTCCGTTAGCTGCTGCTCGCCGTTCGAATGCCCGGAGGGAATGCTGCACTTCGCCGACGGCGGCACGCACTTTCGCTCGCCACCGCCGTCCAGGGACGGCCTTTCAGCACCAACTGCACAGGCCGAAGCGGCAGAATCCAACTCGGAGGACGGCGGAACTTTCGGCTCACAATCAACATGCGTACTTTTGGATGGCATCACCAGATTTTTTGGCGGTGGAGGCGGATCCTACACGTTTTAGACATTTCTATTGAAATTTTGATGCGCAAAAAAAAAGAAAGGGTAGACGAACCATTTCATCATCCGAGGACGACTCGCAAAAGTGCATTTCATAGTCTGTCATCATTTTGGACCGAATGTCCTCTTCAATTTGTGCTAAAAACACAACAACATAATCACCCATTGGGAGACCAACCCAAAATTTACGCGAAATGTAATTGGACGAAGTGGCCGCAAGTGGAGGAAGTTGGCCCATTATTGAATGGCTTTCTGCGCTCTGGTATGGTGAACGAGAAAGAGAAATGCCCTCCTGCGGGTCGAACCCGCCGATGTTCATTGGTTTTCGGGGTTTTCGCGCCCTTCGTTGCCCGGGAGTTCCTTAATTTTAAGTATCAAATTTAATTGTTGTCGACTAATTAAGCGCCGCTCACCCGACCCGCGATGCTTTCTGAGCGTCCCAAAATCGGACGGAGACTCGGGCGTGCCCTCATGCTCAACGGATGAGGAGGTTGACGGCTGTCGGTCGCCGACGTTCCCCGCTCTTCGACCTCGGCCCCGACGACGTGTTATGCCCCCAGTTGGCGATTGGTACGGATTGGCGGAGACAGTGGCAAAGTTTGGTGCACCGTCAAAGGGGGAATGATCTGGCACAAAATTGAACACATCGGAACTAGCAGAATGGCGAAGCCCCGGCGGAGTGTCCTGTCAAATGATAACGCTTTAACAACGTAACAAAAAACCTCCAATTAATTGACAAATTCCAAAAAATATTTCTGCGGTCGGTTTGTGAACCATTTTAAAGCCTTTAAAAGGCAGAAGATCACTGGTTACGCCCCAGGGCAACATTTTTCGAAGCCTTGAAACTTTTTTACTCTCAAAAAGTTGGGGAGTTTGATGGGCTGGGACTGGAATATTCAGTTTAGATTTTAAAAAAACGCATGCCATCGCCATTCTGCCGGCGGCCGGATTCATGCCGCCCATCGGCACCAGAGGCTGTTGCTGCAGCTTTGGTTGTTGCTGACGGTAGACCACACTCATGCCAAACCGATGACGGTGCTGCTGCTGTTGTTGTTGTTCGACGGACAGTTGTGCCAATTGCTGCTGCGGTTCGGGGTTTCCCCCCGTCGCATTGTGTTGCTCTGTCCTCACCCTTTGGTCACAAGGGCCAGCAGCGACAGCCGCGTTTTGGTGCGGTAAGGATAGAAAGCTGTTGCCCACCACAGTCGGCGAGCAGTGTTCGGTCAGCTTGGACGGAGGCCGAGTGGCACTTTCACTCACTTGTGCCTCCGCGTCGTCGGTGCCGGCGCCCATCTCCGCAATTGCCTCCTTCAAATGCCAGAATCAGAAACCCCCCACAAAACCCCGATGATTGGCATGATATCAACCAAATCGGAGAAGGCGTTCAGTGCCATCGTCGTTTCCGAGTTTTGTCGAAATTGTCGTGGAGCCGTAACACCTACGGGATGGCAAAACAGTTGTTAAGCCAATTGTTGAACAAACTCATGAACAAACCAACCGATGGGTTCTGCTGTGCCCTGAATTCGGGCATTGTGCCGGGTTTGGTTGAGACGAAAGCCGGTGGAAAGACATGGCGGCGGAATCAGTTCCCGATATTCGGGCACCACAACCTTCATAAACCGAAGCAGCGAATTTCCGTCATTTTCACGCTCCACTACAAAGCTGTGAGGTGGAGATAATGCGCCAAAAATTTGCTTCGATTTCGCTGCATTTTGTTGACCTCTTAATTCGAGCTGGCGCCATGAACAGCCAACTTTGCTGTTCATATCTGTTATGAGAAATTATAATTGTTAATATGCTAATTTGTAAGTCAATTCTGCATAAAGCGACTTGAAGCGCTAGAAAGCTTAAACATAATAATGCATTAATTAATTCAAAGGTCCTAATTTACGGTGTGTTACATAGATGCCTCCTATTTGTCGAAGAAAATTCCCAGAAAATCTCACCAATGTCCCGTGGATTTTAACATTGGCGCCTTGATTATTTTTAAAATTATAAATTTGGCGAAATGATATTTTAAAAAATGCAAATTTTTCGAAAAGTAAAGGTAAGGGATGCGGACAGTAAAAAAGGGATAGCTGCACGACGATTGAAACTTTAGAAGGAGCACGAAAACGCCATATTTCCAGCAGAGCACTTAAATTGCTCTAAAATACACTTCTGATTTGAACAGCTTGTCTTTCAATGGCCATATCACACACATTTCACAATAAACTTGGGATTTTAAATGAAAAATTGGGGCTCAATCAATCGTCACCAAATCCATTGCTTTTTCGATTAACGAAAATTAAAACACCTAATTTTATACAACAACAAAATAAAGACACAAATAATTACATAGCAATACATATATACAATCCACGGGGAATATACAAATATACACACGGAGTATACACACCATAAGCCATCAATATGTATCGCATAAATGTCAATTTGCGCTCCCATCATTCTCCGGGCATCTCCAGCCAGGCGGGCATTGCGCTCAAGCTCCAAAGGGGCCGCCGGTTCGACGATTCAGCGCATTCTCAACGCCTCATGCACGCGCTCCGGCCTGTCAGAGGGAGAAGAGTCGCACAGCTTCCTGAAAGCATTCGAATTTAAAATGAAATGTATTTGTTGATCATTAAATCACCCACCCATAAAGTTTGCGGATCTCCCGTGGAAGGCGTCGGAATTCGTCTGTCTCTGTGAATTTTCTCGCATCGCAGCGCACTTGTCGATTTCGGAGATCGCACGCCATTGGAGCCTGAAATGAATGGGAGGAATGAATTTCAAAAAACATTTTTGTGAGCAGAAAACAACGCACTTAACAATTCGTACAGTGCCAAGTCGCGTCTCAGCGAATCGTCAGCCGGCGCCGTGATGACGTATGAGCCCATCAGAACACCGCAGACGTTGTGCGCGCGATGCGGCCCATTGACGACCATCAATTCGTTCTCTTCGACAGATCCGACAATCACTGACTGACTCCTCGTCCCTTTCCATTGCCATTGTGGCGGTTTGTTGTCGAGCGGTTGTTTGTATCTGTAATAAATGAGAAATGACAATTTGGCAATCAAACAAAAAAAAACTCTTGTATGGAGGGCCTTGAAAAAATCAAAACACATTTCGGAAACGTTCAAAAATTTTTAGTAAATTTTGTAAAAATTATGAAATTTAAGGAATCCATACAAAACAATAATTCCTACCTACACAAAAAATTGCACGGCGAACGGCGAATTGTCGTTTGGCGTGGAATAATAGGTAATTGTCAGTTGTGAATGTGAGCATAATGCCAAAAATTGAGTTTTTATATGCACCGGTTTTGTTTTTAAATTGAATTCTCATTCAAAACGCCAAAATTTTGTATAAAAGAAAAAGAGATTCCGTGTGGTTCATTCAATTCTCGTCGACATCAAGCTCCACTCAGCATAAGGTATGTTAGTTTAAATTTTCATTTTTTTCCCCTTCTTAATTTTTTTCACTTAGATTGTCGACGCCTGTGCACTGCTCTTCAACATCATCGAGCAAAAGCCAATGTCTCGGCGGGACAAATCCAAAACAGCCGGGCCACGGCAGGCGTCAACTCGACAAGTACGGGTCAATACAGCAAACCAGCCTCGAAGCCCGCATCAACCAGCAGCCGGACCAGCACCAGCGGAACCGCCGAGCCGACCCAGGGAGGACACAGCCGTATTTTCCGCAGCGCTGGAACGATTCGTGAACGAGACGATGCGGAGGACTGTGCCCGAGCTGGTCAACGAATACACGCAGCTGAACGCACTTCCTCGGGCAGAGACATCGCCGGAGTTTGCACGGTGAGTGTTCGTTTTGCGTTTGTTCATTCGTTTCACTCAAATTACCCCTTTAGAAACATGGACAGCAACCGCTATAGAGATGTCGTCTGTGCCGAGCAAAACCGTGTCCGACTCAACAACGAACGATACATCCACGCGAACTGGATCAACGCCCACAACGAGTTCCGCTACATCTGCACTCAAGGACCACTTCCGACAACATGTGACGACTTCTGGACGATGATTGTGCAGGAGAACATCGGAGCCATCGTGATGCTGTGCGACCTCATTGAAAAAAATTACATCAAGTGCCACCAATACTGGCCCACAGAACAGTCTCCGGTAAGTGCATCTGGGGTTTTTGTGAATTTTTATAACTCTTTCCCCCAACAAACAGGTCATGCGCTTCGCCAACGGCCAGATCATGGTCAAATTCCAATCCGAGAAGCACCTGGACGGCGATGTGTACAGGACGGACCTCGCAGTGAACGCCCCACAGATGCGCAACAACTACATGCAGGTCCAACACTTCCACTGGCGAAGCTGGCCTGACCACGGCGTTCCGCGGAGCGACCTCGCCACGCTTCGTCTCATGTTTCATCTTCATCACATCGAACGCACCGTTGTGCACTGCTCAGCTGGTAAGTTTTCGGGGGAAAAAGGGGGTTCATCTTGGGACCGATTTTTCACTTTCAGGAATCGGTCGGACGGGCACTCTGGTGGCGATCTTCGTGGCATACCAGACATTGCAACGTGGACAGCAGCTCAACTTCTTCCAGCTGGTGCGCAGTCTTCGGCAGCAACGGGCCCAGAGCGTGCAGACTCTTGACCAGTATCTCTACATATACAACGCGATCTTGCGGTGAGCCAGTTTTTCAATTTCAATAAACAAATATTCAATTTTCATTTTTCAGTTACGCGCGGAACAAGCTGACCACCATAGACGGCCGCGCACTCGATGTTTTCCTGCAGGAGCTGGTCGGCAATATGAAAAGAAGCTGAACGCAGACGTCGTCTCTGGTGATGTGGAGGACTCCCCGATATTGTTATGGATATGTGCTGTTGTCGGAAAAGCGTATTGTTTGTTCCCACCCATGTAATTGTCTCTATTATCCGTGAAGTGATTGATCATAATTGTTTGTAACTAATTCCATCTCTGTATCTCACACATTTCCACCTTCCCATTGTTGTTGTTGTCATTTCATTTCATCATTTGGGCAAATAAAAATGATTTTGCGAACGTGAAACACCAATTTTCTTTTGAAATGGAGCTTTTTAGGAATGGGAAAGTCACGGAGTGCCGCGAGAAATTTTTAGATTTTTTTAGGATTTTTAGCAACATTGTGCCAAATATTCAAAAAAGCATCGTTTTGTTTTTTCATTTTCTCTGATCAATCCACAAAAAAGTCCACAAAAGCAACACCATGAACGTTTCCAATTGCTTGGCATATGTTTACAAACAGCTACTTTTGATCAAGTGTTTTTTCGAATCGCACCAAGACCCCGTGATTTGATTACCTAAATGCGAAACGATTTTTTTACGGTGTGGTTAAATATTTGTTGAAGAAATCCCCAGAAAAATCAACAATGCCCAGCTTTTCCAAAAATTTCATTTTGCATTTTAAAGCTCTGAACAGTACAACAACAACAACAGGATGATTTTAAAAGGCCTTACACACTTATTGGTAGCTTAATTAAGCTGACGATAAACAAATGACTTCGTCGACATTCTTCTTCCTTTTTTGCGTGACTTTTTTTGGCAGTGGCGAAATGAGCAAGATTTTTGAGGAAGTAATACAGGAGGTACTTACTGTAAATGTTCGTTTCCCGCTTAAATTAACCAATTTCAAATGTTTGAGAGTGTACCGAACTTGGAAAAAGTGGAGGTTGACGTGAACGCTGTGCCACATCTGAAGAAATTTGGAAAGTTAGGAGTCAATTTTTTAGTTGGAGAGAATGAAAACGACGAAGGAAAGCAGCGGATTCCGTACATCGAATGCCAGGTTTGCCAACTTACAATTTTAAAAATGTCTTCGTATTGTGCAAAATAAATAAAATTGTGTTTAAATGTAATTATAAAAGTTGTTTGCTCAATGCGTTGTTTTTAACAGAAATACAACCGCAATGAATGCAGACAGAGAAGGGCCGAAGACTGTGAGGAAACGGTCAAATGTGCCATCAAAGACCCGTTCCATGGGTCCGAACGACTGGTAAAGTTCTGCTGCACAAGCTGTCCGCTACGATCAAGACGGGGCGGGACGTTTGCATTTATTTGCAATAATTCCTTTTTATTAATACTTTTCAAGCGTTAAGTTGGGGGGAAATTGTTAGATTTTTTCCTCCCACAAACAAAAAATTCTCTTATTTTTCAAAATTTGGACAATTTCACGACAGCATTTTTTTTATTGACAGCGTCCTCTTCACCGCCAGACTTTCCCAAAAGCTAAAGGTGCTGGTCTTTGATTAAGATTTTATTTTGCAGGCTTGCATGGCTGCCTATGTGTACAACACATCTTCAAACAGAACCTTCTCCGAAGGCGATGTTGTTGAGCCCTATCTGAAAGGCTGCTGGAGCCACGAGGAGAGCCAGCTCAGGGAGTGTCGAGAGGAGGACAGATGTGTTGGGGAAGCGCGTAGGACGGGTCAAGTCAATCGGGTTTCCATGTTCTGTTGTTGCCGCACTCACCAATGCAACCACCGGATGGTCTATTCGGAGAAGGGGGAACTTTCCACAGGTAACCAACGAACAACACAATCAGTACGTATCTGGGGCAAATTTGCAGAATTTTACCCAATTTTTTGTTTGGGGGAGGGGAGAGGGGAGGAGTTCAGAAATTCACAATAAAAATGCATTTGAATAGGTTCCCAGTCTTCTCCATTTGTTGTGCCGTTGTTGTCTGATCACTTTGATGGGCCGCTGTTTGCTGCCGACGTTGTCAGCATCGCTTTGATTGTTTTCCTTGGCTTCTGTGTGTTTTGTGCTCTTTGCCTTTTTGTGCACGCACTCATAAAAAATGCTGACCGAAATGGTAAAGCGAAGACACTTCTGCCGTATGACAAAGGCGGAACGGCACAGAGTAAGGCGTTGCTCAGGAAGGCCGTCACGTCGTATGAGAACGCAATTACTTTGGCGGACGGACAGAAAGTGCCCAGTCAATGCATTGAACTGCACGAGGTTGGGCCTACAGTTTCATTATCATTGCTAATAAACGGCTAAAAAGAGGCCGACCAAAACAGAATCAGTAAGGCTTTAAAATGTTGCTCAAAAATGGGCTTTACAAATTTGTATTATTTTTTTACTTATATAACTTTGAGCGAGAATTTATCAATTTCCCGGTTTAGAAGGTGTCCAGCGGTCGGTTTGGACAAGTGCACAAAGCGTTGGTGGTCGGTTCGAACCGTTTGGTGGCGGTCAAAATATTTCCGAGAAATAATTTGGCGAGTTGGGAGAACGAAATGGTCGGTGTCTGTTGTTGTTGTTGTTTTTTTTTTGGTTTATTTTTCCCCTGGCGTGTTTAGTCCTTGTATTCGATCCAAGCAATTCGAACAAATGAACGTATCGCCGAATTTTATGGCGGATTTCCATTTGGAGAGGACTACTGGTTGGTGATCAACTTCTACGAGAACAATTCCCTTTCCGACCATCTCAGGGTGAGGCCGGTTCGGTTTGGTGTCCCCGCTTTTGATTGTTGCAATTTTTAGCTTCTTTTTTTCAGTTGAACCGACTCTCCTTGGCGCAGTCGGTTGCCATCATCAGCTCAATGCTCGACGGACTCGCATTTCTTCACCAGGAAATTGCGCATGGACCCAATCAGAAGCCAATCATTGTAATGTATTTGCAACTCTTGGCGTTCATTAACCGTTGTTCCAGGTTCACAGAGATTTTAAAAGGTTGGTTTGGTAATATTTTTGTAGCATTTGTTTTATTGCAAAACGCACTCCAGCAAGAACATTTTGATCACCTCCACGATGGACGCACGAATTGCAGACCTCGGGCTGGCGCTGAAGTGCGAAACGCGTGGACTGTGCGCCGAAAGGATCCATGGCCAAGTGAGCGCAACTTTGTTTTGTTTTGTCCTATTGCCTTTCTTTCTGGTGGCAAATGACGCATCCACAAAATAGCGTCGCGGTTTTTCTCTCGGACATTGAAAACGTAAATTTGTTACGCTCAAAATTGCCTGTCCAAACTGAACATGTTTTCTGGGGCTCAATTGATTGATCATTTTTGTTGGTCATAAGAGAACAAATTGAAGGTTGGCACTGTGCGCTACATGAGCCCCGAGGTGCTGGAGGGTGCCACGGACTTTTCCTGTTTTGCGTTTGAACAAATTGACGTCTACGCGGCGGCCCTCGTCATTTGGGAAGTGCTCTCGCGCACAGTGACAGGCGAAAGCGACCGCGGTGGGCATTTTGGACGGCGTGGAATTACAGAAATAATGCCAACTTCCGTGTCCCTTCAGCACCGGAGGGGGAGGAAAACGAGCTGAGGTATTTGCTACCTTACGAACGCGAGGTTGGACAGAACCCAACCATTTGGCAAATGCGGGAGCAGGTGGTGACGAAGCGACATCGACCGGCGCCAAGGGAGGCACTGAGCCAAAACCAGGTAGGCACAATGCGCTAAAGTGACATGCCGGAGTGGTTTCCTTCCTGGGTTGAGACAAATGAACATACTGAACTTGTTGGCCCTTAGTCGACCTCGCCCAGACTCAAATTTGACGGAAATTAATGTCCCTCCCCCCCCCCAAATCAATCCCGGATTTTGTTCTTGCATTTTTTCCGATTTGCAAGGTTCTGTCGCAAATTGTTCGCACAATGACGGAGATGTGGGAGCACGAGCCGGACGGGCGCATTACCTCCTCCTGTGCCAGGGATCGGTTGCTTCGCATCAGAGACACCCAAATTTAGAAGACATTTCAGACTTACATCACTTCCCTTTTTTATATATATTTAATTTTTATTATTCCGTTTCCCCGACTTCCGGCGATACGGACACGGGATGTAACCGACGAGTTCCGGGCGTCCGTATACATTTTTTTGGCGTCAGGTTACATCCCGGGGTAATGGACCCGCCCACCATCGCCTGACCAATTTGCAATTTTGTTGACCTCTTTCTCCTTTTGTTTTATTCTCCGATTGATCCTCGTCAGGAAATGTTTTTTTTATTAATATTATAATCTTTCCTCCGTCTATGTCACCAACATTTGTGGAGAAGGAAAGAACTTCTCTCTCGCGCACCTTTAAGCAATTTATAAATATTTTAATTGACAATAATTATTCAGATTTATCATTCTTTCTCCACGCCCCTTTGTGATTGATTAATGTCTCTTTTCACAGAAAATAATGTTGACAAAGTGCAAATTATAAATAGTAAAGGCGTTCAGAAGCAATGTGAAATTCATCCATTTTCCCATTACCCCCCCCCCCCCCTTCACTGTCCATGTTGGGCTTCCCCTTAGGAGTTGAACCTCTCGAACTTCCACTCCGGTTGCTCCAAATATTCGAAAATTGTGAAATGCAAATTTATACAAAGTTGAGTCCTTTTTGCCTCTGGAATTGTTGTACTTTTCCGATGATAGATTGGGGTCAGGTAACCAGAAAAAATGTTTTTTTTTGGGGGGGGGGGGTGAAGGCCTTGATACGACCAAACCCCTAACTTGGCCAGAATTTTTTTCGAGCCATTAAATTTAGAAACAAAAAACCTTCATCGCTGTTAGAAGACAATAATAATGTCCTGTCGTTCTATTCAAAAAGCAAACTTTTTGGGCATGAATTGTGCCGCTTACATCGTCGCCCTTCGGGCGCGCAATGCGCAATTTGCCTTCCCGACTTCGCGCCTGCTCGATCTTGTCAGACTCGGAGGCGCCGAGGCGTTTGCTGCACGACAGAAGCGCTCAATGGTTGAGCTGCTACGAGCCGGACGTGCCCAGTTTGGCGAGAAGAACACAGGACGGCGACAAAAGTTGATTCATCAGAACAATAATTTTGCCTAAAACGAAAACAAAGTGTGAAAATGGCGGTTGAAGTTTGGACATTTGACTTGCATTTTTTGGAACTAATTACTAGGGAGCGGATTTTTAGGCTCGAACAATTTCAAAATGGGCACCTAAACCGAAAAATGCATGCACCCCTAAAGACGGAAATTTGCATGCGAAAAATGCAAATTTTAAATTATCGATATTTTTCAATTGACTTAGTAAGAATAAAAATTTTTGGCCACTTACACCATTAATTTTGAGACTTTTAGGAACTATTCAGGCCATTTTTAGTGCCTATTTTGAGGCTTTTGAGGAACCATTGAACTAGGTAACTTTTTTTGGGGTTTTTAGGCAGGGATGCCAACTCAACTGCGGTAAAATATGGCAACCGGCTCCAAAAATATGGCATTTTTATGGCATCGAGGGGCCAAAAATATGGCATTTTTATGGCATCGAGGGGCCAAAAATATGGCATTTTTATGGCAACTTTCTTAAGGAATTTTCAAAAAAACAATTTTTTTTGAGAGTTTTGCTTCACTTCTGGGGAGGGTCGGCTGTGCCGATAGGCGCCGCCTAAAAAAAATTTGAATTTTTGACTCTCATTTGTTATGAGATTTGCAACCAAAACTTCAAATTTAAAAACAAAGAGCACTTTTTTCGGGCATTCTTTTTTCACTTAAAAATGAGTATTTTCACAAAGTTTAAAATATGGCAAAATTATGGCAAGTGTGGAAATATGGCAAACAATAAGGCAAATTCCCAAAATTATGGCATTTGCCTTAAAAATAAGGCAATTTGGCATCCCTGTTTTTAGGAACTAAAAATCCTAAAACTAGAGCCCGGTGATTTCACGTCTTGCGGGAATAGTATCGTCTCTTCAAAGCCGCTACGTTGAAGGCGCTCTCTCGCCGGGTAGAGACTAGTGATAAGAAATGATAAGAAATCGAAGACCAGAGAACGATATCGCATCCCAGTGTAGTGATTTTTTCCATTTCTTATCACTAGTCTCTACCCGGCGAGAGAGCGCCTTCAACGTAGCGGCTCTGAAGAGACGATACTATTCCCGCAAGACGTGAAATCACCGGGCTCTACCTAAAACCCACAATTTCATTTGAGTTATTGCTGTGACGTTTGGCGAAATGTTTATCATTTTCCACAAATTCCTTACTGAAATGTCTATAAAAAGCCAGTTCTTCTGCACAGTTGATCATTGCATCCATTTTTTTTAATACTTTTCTACGTAAGGAGCCAATTCCAGCAAAAAGCAAAAGAGCCAATTCAGCAAAAGCAAAAGAGCCAATTCAGCAAAAGCAAAAGAGCCAATTCAGCAAAAGCAAAAGAGCCAATAACAGCAAAAGCAAAAGAGCCAATTCAGCAAAAGCAAAAGAGCCAATTCAGCAAAAGCAAAAGAGCCAATTCAGCAAAAGCAAAAGAGCCAATTCAACAAAAAGCAAAAGAGCCAATTCAACAAAAGCAAAAGAGCCAATTCAGCAAAAGCAAAAGAGCCAATTCAGCAAAAGCAAAAGAGCCAATTCAGCAAAAGCAAAAGAGCCAATTCAGCAAAAGCAAAAGAGCCAATTCAGCAAAAGCAAAAGAGCCAATTCAGCAAAAGCAAAAGAGCCAATTCAGCAAAAGCAAAAGAGCCAATTCAGCAAAAGCAAAAGAGCCAATTCAGCAAAAGCAAAAGAGCCAATTCAGCAAAAAGCAAAAGAGCCAATTCAACAAAAAGCAAAAGAGCCAATTCAGCAAAAGCAAAAGAGCCAATAACAGCAAAAGCAAAAGAGCCAATAACAGCAAAAGCAAAAGAGCCAATAACAGCAAAAGCAAAAGAGCCAATTCAGCAAAAGCAAAAGAGCCAATTCAGCAAAAGCAAAAGAGCCAATAACAGCAAAAGCAAAAGAGCCAATTCAGCAAAAGCAAAAGAGCCAATTCAGCAAAAGCAAAAGAGCCAATTCAGCAAAAGCAAAAGAGCCAATTCAGCAAAAAGCAAAAGAGCCAATTCAACAAAAAGCAAAAGAGCCAATAACAGCAAAAGCAAAAGAGCCAATAACAGCAAAAGCAAAAGAGCCAATTCAGCAAAAGCAAAAGAGCCAATAACAGCAAAAGCAAAAGAACCAATTCAGCAAAAGCAAAAGAGCCAATTCAGCAAAAGCAAAAGAGCCAATTCAGCAAAAAGCAAAAGAGCCAATAACAGCAAAAAGCAAAAGAGATCTTTTAATGGCATTTTTCATTATCCAAAAGGTTCAGGTGGATGTCAGCGGCTTCCGTCCCGAGGAGATTACGGTTGAACTAAAGGACAATAGATCATTGTTGAGGGTGAACACCGCGAGGTCAGTTTTTTGTTGAGAAATTGTCGTTCACAATTCGAGACTAATCCGTCAGTCAAAGTTTCCGGGTTTTCCCATTTAAATTGCTACCAAATAGGCGTCCTATTAATCAAAAACGACGCTCAATTTTTGGCACATTTCAGGCGAGTCGGTGCACCGCCAGTTCAGTCGTCGTGTGCTCATTCCGGAAGAAATCCAAAAGGAGAGCATCAAGTGCGAGCTGGACGGGGGCCGTTTGTGCATCACCGGCATGAAGACCACGGGCGATGGAAAGCGCTCCATTCCCATTGTGGTGAAGAAGGCGGTGGAGCAGAAGAAGCAGCAGGAGTAGCTCTGCGCGTAGACGTCTATCTGAGACCAACTTTTTTGGGTCTCCTTGACACCTTTATGATCATCGATCATTTGTCATGTTTTCTGTTTTGCTTATAATTTATTTTCGGAATAATCAATCTACTCTTCGAACCCGCGTATTGTGCAACTTTCCCATGGGGGGCGCAATTTTCCCGGATCCGGAAAGTGCCACCAGTTATAACTTACAAATTAGTCACCAGGAAAGCGATCGAGAATTGTGAAATGCAAATTTATACAAATTTGAGTTTTTTTTGCCTCTGGAATTGGCGTATTTTCTGCAGCGGTGAGGTCTCAAACAGTTACGGCAAGGGATTCCTACCGGATATTTTTCTAAAAATTTAATTTGTAAATCGATAGTCCAATCAACAACAAAGGCATCCCTTGAGGGGTCCCCCCCTCCCCCGTCTTCCACCGCTGCAGTAAATGAATCTCGCGAACATTGCGAAAAATTGAAATGGTACACGCAGCGAGTCTCGAGATTTGTTTGTTTGCTCTCATCTCTTCGGCAGGTCGACAACGCGTGCGCATCTGTCCAGCCATGTCCACCGGCACGGGCCCCGCAGGGCCTCCTCCTCCGACTGCATGCAGCACGCGCAGTCGCCACTGACGGCGCCCTGCGCGCTCAGTGCGCGGAACAGAGACGGCCATCCGCCGCCGCCGGAGGCGACGGACTGTGCCGTCGTTCTCCTCGTCGTCGTGCCGTCATCCTCAGCTGCTGTCGGGGCATTCAGTCGTCCGTTGAACAACGCCCTGGAAGATGAGAAGAAGCACAATTGGGGGGG
This sequence comes from Globodera rostochiensis, assembly GCA_018350325.1. Lineage (NCBI taxonomy): Eukaryota > Metazoa > Nematoda > Chromadorea > Rhabditida > Heteroderidae > Globodera > Globodera rostochiensis. Next base: position 898,915 of record JAEVLN010000015.1, on the reverse strand, counting down.
GGGGGGGGGGTAGGGGGAAAATGTCCGTTTTTTTCGAAAAATGGGACACGAAATGGAAATTTTTTGTGAATTGCTTAGCTTAACCCCTCCGGCGCCAATTACCAACAGAGGTCGTCCCACACGCTTTGCAGCATCGCTTCGCTTATTGCCGGACATCCGTTGGCACCGCCTCCATGTTGCTGCTGGCCAACACATTTGGCCAACTTTGCGTAATTTTCCGACTTGAAAAGTGCTGGCCATTGTTTGGGGTCCATTGTTGCCCCCCCCCCGCGGCATTTACATTGTAAACGAATCGCGCAAAAGTGCCGGTGGGCTGTGCCACGGCAAAGGAAGACACTACGAAGGGCACGTCCAGTCGTGAGCTGTTCAGCACCAGTCGAATGCCCTTGTGCGTGTCGTCAACAATTTCGACAGGGATGGACAAAGGCGGAGCGTCTGCTGACGCGAATTTTTGCGAGAGACGGAGCAACGACTGTTCGGGATGGACGAGAATGTGCACGAGAGGGATTTGGGCAGCGGAAGACGGACGAAGGAACGAGTCGAACACGCGTTCTGTTGATGATGTTGGGGGGTGGGGGGGGGGAAGGTCAAGCAGTACAAGTGAAACAACAGAAAAACGAGTCAAACAACTGACGAGCTTCCGGCATGCCGGTGGTGTCCAAGAAGAGCTTGCCAAGCTCGGCAGTCGTCGTGCAGCGGAACGCCCACCCATGGCGACGGAACAAATGGGCCACAAAAGTGCTGACGTTTCGGGCACCAAACGACCTCTCCAGCATGTGCACGACAACCGCCACTCTCTCCGCACAGCCTTGGGACGAACCCTGCAATGTCACAATTCAAAAATGAGTGCATGTAATTTGAGTCTGAATGCCTCCGTCATTGTACTGCTCGCCGCCGCCATCAATCGCTGGCGTGCCTCCCCAAATCGTCGGCCAAATTCGGTCTTTGGCTCCGTGCCGAGCTGTTCCGAGCCGACCATCCATTCCAAGTACAGCCCCAACCCCTGCTGGATGCATTGGTCACACAAACTCAGCACGTTCGATGTCCATTGACGTATTAGTTGACCAATCAGCAGTTCGTGGGTGTGCACAAATTTTGGGTATTCCATCTGAGGTTTTTTAAATACAAAATTATCATTTTTGATCAATTAATCAGTCGCCCCCCCCCGTTTTTGCTTACCCAACTGTCGCGGATGTGTGCCAGTCCGAGTGCGCCCATGGCGTCGTTTCCCATCTGCAGAGGCGATGACACCAACTGACAAAAGGGGAGAGGGGGGTGAACGCGTTGCCAAATTTAATCGGTTTTCCCCATTTCCGTGCCTCCCCAATGGCGATTAACAGAGAGACCATTCGTGGCATTGCCGTAGGGAAGAAATGATTGGCATAGGGAAAGGAAAGGAGAGGTAAATTTGGTGTTTAATCATCAATGCCCATAGCCCCCCAGGGGAGGGAGTTGACCCCCCCCCCCGCCTTTGGAGCCCTCCAGGGGAGGGAGTTGACCCCCCCCCCCCCCGCCTTTGGAGCCCCCCAGGGGAGGGAGTTGACCCCCCCCCCCCCCCGCCTTTGGAGCCCCCCAGGGGAGGGAGTTGACCCCCCCCCCCGCCTTTGGAGCCCCCCAGGGGAGGGAGTTGACCCCCCCCCCCCCGCCTTTGGAGCCCCCCAGGGGAGGGAGTTGACCCCCCCCCCCGCCTTTGGAGCCCCCCAGGGGAGGGAGTTGACCCCCCCCCCCCCCCCGCCTTTGGAGCCCCCCAGGGGAGGGAGTTGACCCCCCCCCCCCCCGCCTTTGGAGCCCTCCAGGGGAGGGAGTTGACCCCCTCCCCCACGCCCCCGCCATATTCGCGTATGAGGCGCGGACCGTCAGTTTTTCAAGCGCGTATTCGGTTGATGTGATCTGTCGCATGCGTTCCATTGTCTTGCGACTTTCTTCGACGGCCCACGCGTAGTCCGGCGGGTTCAGATGGGCACCAATGAACAGTTCAATAAGCGGACCCGGTGCGGCGGCGGCGGCAGCGGCGGCAGGCGGTTGGGGAGAGGTCACCGGGCGGAGGTTCCGGAAGAGGAGGAAAGCAAATTGAGCGGGCGGCAAGGCGGGCGAGTCGCGGAAGCAGCTGGTGGACAGTCCGGAGAGCGAATGTTCGTGCAGTTGCGCGATTGGTGCGTTACTTCTGAAATGCGTTGGGTGCCCTTTTGCTTTGAAAAGCTTCGAACCGCGCGATTGTTTGCTTCGAATGTGTGAGGCACAGTCGAAGAATGGCCCGGCCGCTTGGACTGTCCACGGACGGGAACACCTGATCAGAAAAAGTTAGTGAGTGATCACTGATCACTGATCAGTGTGTATCGGCTGAGGGAGGAAGAATGAACGCACCGATCGGACACCGCCCGCCAAAGGAAATTGTGAGCCAATCTGAACCATAGACGGGGCTGGTTGATTGAACAGCTTGAACAAGTCGGACCGACCATCCACGACTGGTGCCGCTCCCATGGCGATGGAACATGGACAAACAGTGCCGCGTTGGGGCTGGAGAGGGGCACGCGGAGGAGCGGAAACTGGAGGCGGACAAGCGACGCGCGTGGGAGGGGACGGAGAAGGTGCAGCAACAGCAGCGAGGAGGAGGGAAGACGGCTCATTGAACGGACGCAGACGAACGTTTCTAAGGCGCGGGGAGGGGGGGCAGGGCAATCGTGCCGGTAAAATTTGTTATTGGACCGTCAACCCTCCCGGGGAATAAGCCTTGCGGGGCCTCTCGGGGAATAAGCCTCGCGGGGATTGTTTCAGAAATGATTTGGCACAAATTGTCGCCCGCCCGTCCCTCACTCTGCTGAAAAGGCAACTCCACTCACCAGAAGAGCACGACCAAATGCGGACCTGAATGATCAGAAAGGCTCATTATTCTTCTTTTTCAATTTTATAAAGTTTTGAATGCCATTAGCCCCTCCGGCGCCCTCACCTCTTCCACAATGTCAACCTCACTGCCGCAATGCAGCGGTATCACGCTGGTCTCGCGACTCAGTTCCACCAAAATGCTGAGTTGGATGTCGAGAGTGAAGGAGGGTCGGTGCGGGTCCTCCGAGGACAGCGACATGTTCAACGCGTACTCCAAGGGTCGAAGCCAATCCAACGGGTCCATGTCTTCCACCTGTTGACCACGTCTTTCGGGTGAAGCGATGGATCTGAATGGGTGAGGAGGTGGTCCACCCTGCTTCCGTTGCCTCCCCCCCCCAGGCATTCGTCCACCCACTCACCCCTCTTCCGCCACACATTCGTCTGAACTGCCCGCCGCCCAGTCCTTGCAAATTGGGACGTGTGCCGATTGCCAACGGCTTCCGGTCAGCTCCTCCAGTGGCTCAGTTGCGGAAATGGACGATGTGACGACGGCGGTCGTCGGCCGCCTTACGTCCTGCCCACCTCCTGCTGAGCTCGTCCTCAGCGCCGCCGGCGTCGTTACCTCGTCGCCCTTTGCTCCGGTTGTCGTCGTCGTCGTCGTCGTCGTCATCACCGTGGTGCCATTCGTCCAAGCCGTCTTCCTTTTCTCGTTGTCTTCATTGTCCGTTTTTGCGTTGGTCGTCGCCTTTGTACGCCCCTCTCTCCCAGCGGCGGATGGCACTCCGGTTTGTCCGGTCGGTGCCATCGCCGCCGCTTCCTCCCCTCCGGTGCTGCTCTTCAGCCAAATAAACAACGCGGCCGCTACGATCAGCACAAATGCCAGACAAAGAATGCCAATGAGAGGCAGTCGATTTGCTCGCTTTGGTGCCATTTCTTCACCTTAAAGTGAGGGGGGGGGGAGATTTGTGGCATTTTGGATGCAATTAAGCTGGACAAATGAAACATTCGCGAGAGTGTGTGGGGAGGGGGGGGGGGGGAGGCGTTGATGAACCAATCGCTCCCCCCCCCCTCAGACGGCGGTGATCCGTCTTCTGCGAGTACTTTTAAGAAAGCATTTGCCCCCTGGCACAGCCTCAGAAGAAGGGGGGCGGGGGGGGGGCGATGGCCAAAGAATGCCGCGGGGCGCCTCGCTCTCTTCCCCGTGGGCGCTGATGTCACACAAAGAGTCGTAAAGAGCGGGGAGAGTCATTGGCCGAAGTGAAGTTATGAGTGATGATCCGACCCTCCGATCCCCCCCCCCTCCCCTCCCCTCCAGCGCCCGTCCATTCCATTCGAATCCAAACAAAATTCCCCTGAAAATTAATCCTCCCCCTGCCGGGCGCGTCTGTTCTTCTTCTTGCCTCGCCGGGCCCATTGGATGGAGTGCGAAAACGCCATTGGATGGCCCCTTCTGCTGCTGCTGCTGTTCTGGAGGGGAGGGGAGGGAAAGGGGAGAAGCATAAAACGCCGGGGGGGGGGGAAGGGGTCGAGCCCCTCTCAACAACAGAAAAGCAACTCCTTCGGAATTGGCACATTTGTCGTGTCGTCGCTTGTCCCTTTCGCTAGATGACCGACCAATGGAGGAAGGAGACCGGCGGAGACGAGAGGGTTGATTTGGCAGAATTTGCCATTGAAAAAGCCATAACAAATGGACGGTACCGGGGGCGGTTACTGTACCCAATGGAAAAGTACCGTACCCGATGAAAAGGTGCCGTACACGATCGGAAAGCGGTGACAAACGATTCACTCGTAAAACAGCAAGCATTTTGCAACACTTCGGCTTCTTCTCCTCTCGCAACATAAAAAAACATTTTCTAAGTTTAAATTCCGACAAAAAGCCCTCCCCCACGGCCCCTCCGGCGATATAAATCGTCGCGGCCCCCACCCACCAGTGAGTCACGTCCACGCCACGCCTCAAAATGCTATTCCCAAGAGGGCTTTTCGTTCCGGCGGGATTGGCTCCCCTCCTCCCCAAACTTGCCCTCCTATTCATCCAACTCCCCCCTCCCCCACTTCATCAAATCCAAATGCTTCTCTCCCGACTCGATTTGCCACTGACTGTAAGCCTAACGCTTTCCCCCCCCCACCCAACGGACTCTCTGATCACAATTCCATCGACAGATCGCCTTCGTCCTCTTCCATCTCCAATTCAATGTCTTCTGCAGCAAATCGACGTCGGAAACGCTCAGCAGCAGCACCCTTTTTTCGGATGTAATTGACAAGAAAGTGTCCATTCTCGTTGACCCAATCCGAGTGATAATCGAACGGTCCACCAACGCTGATCATGATGATCAGCTTCAGCAAGTCGTCATGTCCTTTTACCCCCAACGAATTCCCTCCCCCTCTCTGTGCTTAAGAACCGGACATTTGCCGTCGACAAAATTCAATGGCCGCCGCCGTCAACATCAAACACTTCCGCCGCACTCTGTGCATTAAGCCTTCATCGAAATGCAAATTGTGACGGGCCGACGATTGGGCCAAGCGAAAGGTGTCCATCGATTAATATTTTAAATGCGGCACCAAAAGCACAAAACAAAAATGGAAATGCGCTTAATTGCTCCCCATTAGTCGCAAAAGTCCCTCCAAATGTCCGCTTAACACAGAATTGGCTGGGACACGCGCATCTGTTTCCGATGGAGTTGTGATGGGGCCGCCGGGACGGGTGAGTGAATGAATAATGTGTTGTTTTGTTTCGTTGGCTTTGGGGCACCCCCCGGGGGGGAGAGAGAGTGAGAATAAATTGACGACTCTTTTCGCTCCCTTCAAAAGAACATGTGATTTTGCAAAAACGATAAAATGTGCCAAATTGTTTGGTCTGATGACGACCGCTGTTCGAGACGTGTCCACACTAGGAATACGCTTTTGCCTGGAAGAGCTCGGCATTTTCCCGGCTTTTGGGGGTGTCCATGCGGGCCGGCCGTTGCGTTGTGTGCCCATTCCGCGCACTGTTAAGCACTTTCTTAATTCTCGACCCCCCGGCCTCCCCCCGCTTGATTGACCCAAACCCGGCTGAATGGAATGGGGGGGGGGCGTTCCGTTCTTTGAAATGGCAACGGCACGGGAGGGGAGACGTTCAGTTCAAAATGGCAATGGCACAGGAATGGCAATGCGTGTGGAGAATTGTTGGACCGGTAGCGAGCACAGTCCAATCGAGCTGATCGACCATTTGGGCTGCAGCAGGCGAGAGACAATGGTCAGTGATCTTTGGACTCCCTCCCCCCCCCCCCCGGTGATGTTCGTCCCCCGAGGGGGCAAAAAAGCCCATCCATCCATCCATCCAACCAAACATATGCCTCATCGATCATTCACAAAGTAAACACTTCCACTTCCAACAGATCTCAACACCGGTCCATCGACACGTTCAACGGATGGCCAAGTCCGCGGGTTGGCTTACTGTCCGCCTGTTCAACACCAACCACATCCGTCTTTCGTGCGCCATTCGTTTGTGCCACGCGTGTGACGACAAATGCCGCACAAAAATTGTGATTCAAATATATTTTAATTCCGCTTTTTACCACTCAAAAAATGTTGTTTTGGCCAATCGGGGATGCGTAGTTTAACATTGTGATCCGTTTAAAGACGCCGAATTGCAGCACATTGTTGCGCAACGGAAAGGAAGACGAGAGGGAGAGATGGAGGACGGAATTGGAGCAGATATGCACGGAAGAAAGGATCAGAATACAATCGGCGGCGACGTCGGCAAGCAGTGCGGCGGAAAGCGGATCGACAGGGAGACGACGGTGGCTGATCAACAAAATGGTGGTCATGTTGCCGTCGATGATCATCAATTGGGCACTTTCAAACAAACTCTGGGGAAGGGAGTGAATCGGTGGCGTGTAAATGTAAATGGAAAAGTTGGGAGACGGAAGAAGCCATGTAAATATAAAAAGACAATTTGAACATTTCATTTCATTTTGTTTTATTTAATTTTTCAACAACAACGAACAATGTCCGAAATAAATAAAACTCCATAAATCTGCCATTGAAAGAAAGCAGGGAGGGAGGGGCAGGCGGGAGGTTCGTTGGGGGAAACCAATGAATGGTAAATGAAACACCAAATAAATTAAATTAACACATAATATTAGCATTACACAATGATTTTGTGGAGGAAAATGTCAAAAAGCGCTGGGGCAAAGGAAGAGAGGAGGAACCAATGGAAAAGAGGAAGAAGATCGATCACATAACCTGACGAAAAGTGCTGGATGAAAAGGAAATAACCATGTCATGTCCACCGTCTGCAACAGGTTCAACGCCGATCGGTCAATCAGTTGACATTGGTCGGCTTCTTCCCGTAGCCCCTCAGAACGCCTTTTCTGCCCACTTTTGTCTGAAATTTGTTCGCGCTTCGGTTCGGCACTTCACCTCTTTTAATGGACACGCCCACCTTTTTGGCACTTCCCCGGCGTCCCTTCACCTGCCGGTCTTTGTACTTGATGGCCCTCCTGTTAGCCGGTTTCACCACCCGGTAGATGCGCACCAGCCAACTCTCCGTGGTGTATGCCTCCTCCAAATACTCGAGGCCAAAGTCCTTCCGACCGATGGCATAGCCGCGCGTCCGATCAAATCCGGTCGGCTGATTGTATCCGATCTGCCAATGTGGAGGGATGAAGCGAGTAAGTATCGGATGGAAAACTGACTCTCAGCTCGCCAAAACGGTAGTAGGACATCTTGTACATCAACGAGTTCAGCATCGTCTTCGAAGCTTGCGCTCCGACACTGTACTCACCCGACTCGGTGAAGTAATCAGTTTCGCGAATCTGCAAACGACAAACATTTGTCACAAACCGAGAATGAATCAAAAGCTGAGCAACATACAATCTTCGGATGCTCCCCCTCGGCAATCCGAACCATCCACAAAAATTTGTTGATGTCGTCACCGCTGTAACCGATCACTCCGCCGAATATGATCAACACATAATCAACATCCAAATCCCGCATGATCTCGTAGGCAAACGACTCATTGCTGGACATCGCCATGCCAACCTTAAAAACATTTTACAAAATGAGGGACAACACCGCACAACAATTTCCCTTCCCCTCCACTAACTAGTGCAATGTGCGAATTGTTCCATGTGTTGTTGTCCACGAGAGTCCTAAAAGAAAAAAAGAAAGATTTTTTTGTTTTCCAATTCCTCATAAAATCAATCATAAATATGGTAAAATAAAACTTACGTTCGATTAGCCATCCCGGCAATCTGGTACCCGTAGTCCCACCAGGACATCACACGGGCATCGTCCGGCGTGTTCTTGCGCAGCCAATAATAGGCCTCTCGAAAATCGTCCATGATGATTCGGCCGCTGCAAAATCGATGGGTTTTTTAGGTTAAAGTCTTAAGCAACGTGTTCAACAAACTCACCCATCGTTGGTGTGCGATTGGAGTACAACCGACGGATGGGAATAGGCATTGCTGGTCACGTAAGTGCAATGGGCGACGTACATCAGCAGGATGAACAACAATGCGACCAGAACGATGTAACTGAAAATAAGTGAGGGGGGGGGGCAACGGACAATCAATTCGAAGAAGGGCACAATAAAACTCGAGCCGTACCGAGTGTTCATCCCAATGTGGTCTACGGAATCCTGTTGGCCCGCGCTCGGGCTGAACGAGGCGGTCGTCGCTTGGGGCACTTTCGGCTGTCTCCCACCCTTTGCTGTTGCTTTGTCATAGAGACGACGGTCTAAAAATGCCAATTTCGGCACTTTCTGAACGAAATCCCCTCCCCCCCCGTCTCCTTAGCCACCCACTAGTGATGCACGAGATCCTAAAAATTTCCGAGATTTGACCTCCAGACTCGAGCACCGAAACTCCAAAAAAAACGCAAGATTTTCCCGAGTCAATACTCCAGACTCTCGTGCATCAGTACCATCCACACAGCCCGGCTCTTTGCTCACCTCCGTCTTTAACGTCCTTCGGCTCTCGCCACTCGCTGCCCCTCTTTATGTTGTTGTCCACTCCATCGTCCAACATGTACTTCTCGAAGATGCTCGAAAATGCAATGCCAGCCAGAACACAGACCACCGGGGTCAGCGTGAGCATCAGACGAACCATAACGCCGGCAAAGTAAACGGCAGTGACCGCGTAAAGCACCACTAAAAAGCGCAACAGCTTATGCACCATAATCAATCCGTGTTAGCGGATTATTTATCTAAATTTTGAATTTTCCCAATTGAGTTAGTTGTGATTTACGGTCCATCAATTGGTCGGATAAAAAATCATCAAAATTTACCAAAGATTCGTTCGTTGTTCACATTCTTAACGCAAAACCAAAGCCCGGCAGGGAAAACGGCCGCGGTGATGTGCAAATCGAAGAAGAAAGAGACCCAAGTGCTGAAAGAGTTTGGTCAAATTTTCTAAATAAATCGTTAAACATTTAGAAAACACTCACCCTTCTACTTATTTAATGGCTCTTTTGAATGATTTTATTTTGAGTTACTTTTTGAAATCTTAAAACTTTTGCGTTCCAATTTTTGTTGTTGTTTCGTTTTAGCCGTCGGCTTACGTCGGCTGATGTTCGCTGACACTGGCGATTATTGGAATGTGTATTTTTGCATAGCCAGTGTCCCACAGAGAGTAGAAACGGCCCGTCCATGGCGCAATGTATCCTGAAATGCCAAAACTCCACGAATGTTTTAATTTTAAGCACGCGTAATAAGTGTATTGTAGAGTAAGATTGATGAGATTCATTTGCGCATTTATCAAATGGACACCTGTATAAGTGAGCAACATCAGGACAGCAATGCCGGCACAAAAGGTGGTCACAATGGTGGCGACGAACAGTGTGACGAACTGTTTGCGTGAAAGACGACCTTGCAGAAAGCGGAGGGCTCCGGCGAGCTGAAAAAATTCATCGGTTCTGCTGCAAATACCGCCTTTGGGTGGGGACAAAAACCTGCAAAAGTCCAAAAACTCCCGCGGCTGCCATGTGTTCACTGGTCTTAACCGGCTGGAAACCAACAAATGGGACCTTAAAATTGGTGTTGTGTTGGGAGTGTTCAACAGAATGATGTCAGACAGAAACAAACAACACACAAACCTGCATTGCCATCAGTTGGCCCAACGTGAAGAAAGTGGTGTACGCAATGTAGATTCGGTTGGAGAAGTTGCCGCTAATGACGAGAGCAAGCACGTGAAGCGGTATCAGGTTGATGATGAACACTAAATATGGCACATATTTTAAACTCCGGGGATTTTTTTAGAAGATTTATGCTACTATAATTTGTTAAGAAACCCCAAAAATTGTAAAAATAGTGGCCCGGCCTCCGATAGGCCAAATGCGTGGGGCTATTCTCGAAGAAACAAATCTAAAAAAAAACTTACCGTAACCGCCCCAAGCAGAAACCATGTAAAAGTAGGAAAGTGCAGTGAGTGCAGCCCAGAAAACGGAGCCCGTTTTGACCGACCGAACCCAAAGGAAATAAGTGAATTGAAGGGCGAATATGGCGATGCCCTCATTGTCGTAAGAACCGGCCACCGAACGGCTTAAAAACAAAAAGTCAATTAGCAAAATGGACAAATCGTTCATTATGCTTCAATTAACCTCGTGTAACCGGGCGAAATTGCGATGAAACAAGCGGCAAACAGACCGGCGCCCGCCGACCAAAGTTCTTTAGTCAACAAATAAGTCGCAATCGCTGTCAAACCACTGAAACAACCGCCATACACATAAAACAAAATGCCTTCAAAAAACCTAAAAGTGGGTGCCAGAAAAACGCAAATGTCCCGAATATGGACGGGAAGGTGAAGGCAGGACAGCACATAGTGAATGAACCCGCTGGTCAACATCAAACCGGGGTAAACGGTGCCACCAACAATGCGCCCAAGTGGGTACCATGCCCGATCTGAAAGCGTGAAACAACATTCTTACACATGTACAAATTGTTGATTTTCTGGAAACATTTACATTTCTTAATGCTAAAAAACAAAAACGAATTGATCTATGCAAAGGTTTATGTTTTTTTTTAATTATTGGGTCACCGAAACATCGGCCCTTGATCAGAAGCCTAAACTGAATGCATTGCGGTCACACTGACCACAACACTTACCATCAAACCAGTTGAGAAAGCTGTAAAAGCCATTCTCCACCATGTAATGCGTTGAGCGATAATTGAACCTAAAATGCAGTAAAGTGCGCATGCCGTACTTACTGCTTAAAACGAATTCAGAAACCAAACCATGGGTCGAACTCGTGGATGATCGACTCAAAACGGACAATGGCAAACAGACGAGAGGCGAACCCAACGAACCAGGCAAGACCGAGCACAACAAACACGAGCAGGGTGGAATAGCCGCCCAGACTGGTTGTGGTCGTGGTGGTGGAGCTCTTCTTCTCTTTTTCTTTCAAACCGTTATTAGCAAGTTCACTCATTTCTTATTAAGTGACTTGCCGTTGACAAAATTAGAGAAAAATCTAAATAAAAAAAAATAAAGAAGCTTTGCTTGCCACACCATTTGGGCTAATTTTTGAGTCAATATTTTTAATTATTGAATATTTTCTCTACTGCTTTAAAGAGTTATGCATGAAAAACATGTTTTAAACAAAATCGTCGTTTTAACCTTTCTATTCGTTACGGGAGGTCGGCAAATGGGTTTAAACATCGTTTCGTGCTCTATTTCATGGACAAAGAAAAAAACGAATTAATTTATTTGTACAAATCATAACGCCAAAACCATTTAGACAAATTACACGAAATTCAATTGGCATTGTGTAAATTTACATATTTTAAATTTTGGATAGGTTTTCTCACAAAAATTGCTTAAATTTTCTTAAAAAATTCTATACCTACATTATTCAAGATGCTCCAATTTTTGAGTTTGTGAACACTCAGAATAATATTCAATCCGGAATGGATATGATTGGACACCCAATCTTGCTTTCTGTCATTTTTGACATACCAAATTTAACAAAAAAAAATCGAACATTCTTTGAAAAATTCCATAAAAATATAGCAAAAAATCCCTTAAAAAATGCAATAAAAACCCCCAAAAAAATCTGTCTCTGGCTATGGGCCTCGTTGATGTCGCAGCGCCAAAATTTGACATCTCCGTCGCGTCCAACCTGTGGAAGATGTAAGGCACTCTCATGTTTGTTTTTTTTCCAGACTTCTTTTTATTCTAATGCCAAATTTTCACAAAAAACTTTTAAGATGCGCTCCAAAACAAGGCTAAATAAGCTCCTTCTGGTTTATATGAGCACGATTGTATACTTTATCGTCCACGCTGAAATGCAATTGTAAGTAACTTTCAGTTCAAAACCATCAAAGCTCCGGCAATTTTGCTAGGTTTGCATTTGTTGTCTTAATGCACATTCATTTCCATCTCTTTTTCCCACACAACGTGGAAAAAATGAAATGAAATGAAAGGAAATAAGTGCATACATACAAAACATGACAGGGGGGAGGGGGGAGGGATTTGAAAGGGGGACGTGAGGCATTTGCTGTTCGCCTCCCCCCCCCCCCAATCGCCCATTTCTTCTCTCACTCTTACGACGTCCAATTCCGCTCACTTACTTTTTGCAGTGAGTGTTTGTTATGTCGTCTGTTCCGTCCGTTCCTTTCTTCCTCCCCCATGGCTGCTGCTGCTGCTGGTGGTATTTATTTTATTTTGTCTGTTCCGCCGTCCGTCCGTTTCCACCCCCCCCCCCCTCCCTCCCTCATTCTCTTTTTACCCAATACCTTTTTCTTTGCTTTTCTCACCCAATAAATTGCCTGCCCCTTTCTCTTCACGTCTCCCCGCACATTCTCTCCCCGTCCGTCGAACTCTTCTCATTATCAGTGGAGGGGGGGGGGAGGGATGAGAGCGGAGAATTTTTGGTCATTTCTCTGGCTCTTGACGTAGAAACTGAACTCTCAGCAATTTCATTTCTCTTTTTTCTCCGTTCTTTTCCATCTTCTCTTTAATTCGATGCCCGGCTGTCGGCTGGACGATTGAAGAACGGGAGGGGCGGGGGGGGGGGGTAACGTAACGACGACGACGACGCGCTGTGTGACGCCTCACTCAGCACAAAAATCATTGGGGGGAAGCGGGAGGAAGAAACTGCTCTCACTCACTCACTCAGTCAGTCGCTTGGATGGGAGTGGAGTAAGTGGCGGGAGAGAAAAGGGCGGGGGGTTGGGGGGGGGGGGGAGACTATCGATGGGGCGAGTGCGAAGGGGACAGCAGCAGCAGCAGATGATGTGGGCGGCGGGGGTCGGCTAGGGGGGCAGATTGGTGGGCCATTGTCAGCCAGCCGTCCCTCCCCCCCCCCATCCAACGCCTCGTCCTCAGTTATTCGGCTCCACCTCTCTCTCTTTTGCCCCCTCCTTCTTCCCCCGCGGCGTTCTTCTTTCGCTTTCTTTCTTTCTTTTTCATTGCTCCGCTGCGGCGTTTGTCTCTCGTCACGTCCGCCGCTCTCTCTTTCAATGTCTGCTCAAACGTCCCAACTACTAACACCCCCTTCAAACTCTCTCTTCTTCTCAAATCTATTCCCCCCCCCCCCCAAACATTTTCGGTTGGTCCGAAATCGTAAAAATAAAATTGTTGGCCAGGGAGAAAACAACTGTCATTTTTGACAGAAGCAGAATTTTAAATCATATCAACTATTTGTCCTGCTTTATACATATACTAGACGCATTAATCATCCGCTTGGATTGTTCCATTCATTTCATTTTGCTGATCCGGGGACCCATTGTCTATCATCCGGGCATGGCCAATGATCATTTTGGCCAAATAGGTACATCGATCGATTGGTTTTCAAACATTCACGTTAAAATCATGAATAGACAGACGCTTTTTAAAAAGAGGAACAGCTTTATGAAAGCTCATAAATTTAATTCATTTGCATTTTTTTCCACATTAATTTGCCACCTCCCATCATGCTGATGGCAAATATGGATGTTGTGCCGCTTCCTTCCACGGAAGTGCCCTCTTTCCGCCAACGCTTAACCTCTCATCCAATTTATCTGATGAGCCGAGCGCTTTTCCCTTCATTTTTTTCTCATCGATGTTTTGTCCTTCTTCCAATCTTCCCTTTCAGTTTCCCCCCCCCCCCCCCCGCCGCCGCCGCTCGATTCCAATCCCTTTCCCTCGCGCACATACACCCGCCCACCCATTCCATCCACCTTCAACCCTTCGGCATTTTCTAATCGATCAATTTTTCTTTTCTCAACGCGAGAAGGTGAAAGGCCTGATGAGGCGAGTCCAATCCGTCGCGCGTTCATTCACAGACACATTCGATGGATGAGGGGGGAGGGGGGGGATGGTGAATGGGAATGGTGGGGGGGGGGGGAGGGAGTACAGGGAGTCAAACCGGTCTTCTTCCTCCTTCACTTCCGCTCCACCCATCCTCGGCCTCTCTCTCTCGGTGTCCATCTGTCCGTCCGCTCCGCTCCCGCCTTCCTATATCGCCTGTCGGGGGGGGGGGGGGGGGGGGGGAACTCCCCGATTTGGACTCTCTCTCTCTCGCTTCCTTTCACTTCCCCCGGTTAACACCCGCCGTTCCCCTCCCCTCTCTTTTACTCCTCCCCTTCGTCATCGGCTCTCTTCCTTCCCCAATACATTTTTTTTCCACTCAATTAATAATAATAATTCCTTCATTTTTTGTCCCCATTCAATCAGCGCGTCTTCCTCGCCCGTTGTTCAACGCCGCGTGAGCGCGTCATCGAACTTGGTCTTAAAAATACGCCCCAAAATGTGGGGTCGCTGATTGTTCGAATTCCAACAACAACAACAACAGCAGCAGCATAGGAAAGGGTAGTGTTGCGATCCCCTGCCCTGCTAGATTTGGTCGACTCCTGCTTGATATTATTAGTCCTCCTCCTCCTCCTCCCAATTTCCTGAGAAAAGCCCCCCAAACTGTGCACATTTCCCACCGACCGACCACCACCCCCTGCCTTCCTTCCTTTTACGCAATGAGTGAAGAAGGCGAGAAGAATGGCGAAGAAGAGAATGGAAGGAAGGACGAGACGGGGGCGAACAACAACGACGACGACGACGAGGGGAAGGAGCGGGAGAAGGAAAATGACATTATGGCAAGGCGGCTACAACAACAGGTGAGCAACGTGACTGGGCAAGTTTTGGTGCTGTACTCCTTGTAGTCTAAGCCAGTGCCGGAGCAGCAGCCGACAAAGGAAAATGGCGGAGACAAAAACAACAAGCAAAAGACGCCGTCGTCGGGGGAGCCGAGGCCGGCCGGTGGAAGTTCCAGTTCCGCTGCGTTGACAGAGGCAACAACGGACGCGGAGTCGCAAGCGACGACAACAAATGTGGACGAAAGTGGGGACAGCGACGCGGGGGGACAACAGAACGAGCCGGGGTAAGCGCCGTTTTGCTGTTTGTTTGTTTGTTTGTCATTTCATCAGTTAGGACGGAATGTGTCGGCATAAAAATATTCGATCAAATTTTGTACCGTTTTTGGGACAAATATTGAATCTAACAGAGGGGTAGGGCTGTAACATAGGTAAAGCTGGTACAAAATTAACAAATTTTACAAAACTCGGGGAAAATGTTGTGTTTTTGGAGTTATGGGGAGGTCACAGAATTCGAATCATTTGTTAGACAGAATTTGTTCGTTTTTCTTAAACCCATTTTTTGGCGGGTTTGGATCTCGAAATCGGTCCAAAAAAAGATGGTCAGATTCGCATTCTGTGCCCTCAATAACGCCAGAAAACAACACTTTTCCCGACTTTTGAAAATGGCACACCGGTTTTACTGTTACCCCCCGCCTGACCACAAGAATGAGCGGGAAAGGAACAAATTTTAAAAAAATAAACGAATATTTTCAGTAAAATGTTCATCGGAGGCCTCAGTTGGCAGACTTCAGCCGGTAAATTCAAATCGGTTTTTATTTCAATGTGCCCCCATTCAATGAATTGCTTTTGTTGTAGAGGCACTTCGTGACTACTTTTGCAAATTTGGCGAGGTCAACGAATGTATGGTGCGTTTTTCTTCTTCTTCTTTTGGATTTTCTAAAGACTAAACATTTGCTTTATGCATTTTTTAGTCCAATTAAGTTTCAATAAATTAGCTTAAAAAAAGGTGTTGCCGCCTGGTCCTTTTCTTTTTTAATCATTTTGAAAATGCATATTTTGGTACTTTTTTGACTAAAAATTCTTTAACAAAAATTCATAGAAACACAAAAATTTTGCATATTTTAGGATTTAGAAGCATATTTTGGCAAACAAATAAATCCGAGCCCTAACCATTAGTGTCAGCCATTTGACTGACAATTTGGCCACTTCTTCCTCTTCAGGTGATGCGCGACCCAACGACGAAACGGGCGCGTGGGTTTGGCTTTATCACATTTGCGGACCCGACGGCGGTTGAGAAAGTGTTGGTCACCGAATGCCATGAGCTGGACGGGAAGAGGATTGACCCGAAGGTGGCATTTCCGAAGAAACAGCAGCCGAAGATGGTGGTCAAGACGAAGAAGGTGTTCATCGGCGGTCTGTCCTCAAACTCCACGCTCGACGACATCAAAGCGTACTTTTCCCAATATGGAAAGGTGGTGAAATGGTTGGGAGGTCATTTTTTGTTTTGTAACACCTTCAGATTGAAGACGCCATGCTGATGTTTGACAAGGCAACCCAACGGCATCGTGGTGGGTGACTTTGGGAAAGAAATTGTTCAAAAATTTAATTTTTGGGTTGGGGAGTGTTTTTTCACGATTTTAGATTCTTAAAAATGCAAATTTGAATAAGTTTTTAAACAAATACACCAATTTCATCCATTCATTTGAATTTCCAATTTCAGGTTTCGGTTTCATAACCTTCGACGACGACGAAGTTGGTTTTGAATATGTTTCGTTTTCATTAATTTCCGCTCAATAAGGTGAGCGACAAAGTGTGCGAGATTCACTTCCACGAAATCAACGGCAAAATGGTGGAATGCAAAAAGGTGGCGTGGCATATCCTTCTATCAAGCCGTTAGAGAGAGCCATTGTTGAGAATTATTGGGTTTTTAGAAAACGTATTAATTTCGGGGGTTTGGGGGAATGAACGGACCTTTTTTGTGCCAACGATGACGTCCAATCTCAACATTTCTGTGCCATGCCGTCATCCCCCGCACTTCAGGCACAGCCAAAGGAGGTGATGCTGCCCGTCCAATTGAACAAGACGCGGGCAGCGGCTGCGCGTAATCTCTACGGGTTGGCACCTGAACAGCTGCTCGCTTACGCCTCGTACATGCCGCGGATGGCGCCCTTCTACGGGCCGACTGTGCCATCTGCGATGGCACATCATGGCCATCCCCACGGACTGTTGACGGCGTATCCGACGGTCAGCGCAGGAAGTGATTCTTTTTTTGTTTGAATCTTTTGGCTCTCGGGTTTTTTGAGCATTAAGTTGTGACTGAATTCCGGCTGATATGTTTAGGGGGGGGGGGTGAGTCACTCTCCAAAAAGAATATTTATTCCATTTGTTGTTCCGTCCTAATTGCAATTTTATACATTGTTAATGCCCCCCTATTCAGTGTTTGGCAACGGGTTTCCCCATCCACCGCATCAGCCGGGCACTGTCACGTCGGCCAACGCCTTTGGCATTGCGACGTCTGGACGGAGCAGTACAAACAACAACGGAACAGCTGGGCTGAACGCACGCGATTTTGCGACAGCACAAATTGTGGCACAACAGCAGGCCGTCTACGAGGCGGCCATGGTGGGAACAATTTTCAAAAAATTGACTAAAATTTATATTGCTAAAAATGTTAAGAATTTTTATTTTGGTCTCCCACATTTACCTAAAAGCTTGCCCTCCCCCCCAATTGTGCCAACATTTGCTCACGATCAGGTCTACGCCAACCAGCTGAGTACGCTGGCCGGCAACAGTGCAAGTGGGGACTTCAGCGGTTCATCGACGGCGGTTCAGTTCGGAGGTCGGGGCGGACACCACCAGTCACACCACCACTCGCCTCATCAACAGCAGCAGGCAGCAGCATTCCTCACGTCCGGCCCTCAGCAGTCGCATCATGCCCACCATTTTGCCTCGATGCCACCCTCGGTGCTGGCCGCACCGCCCGTCCACTTTCACCATCACCACCATCAACAACAGCAGCACATGCTGGGCCAGCCCCAGTTGACCCCGGGATGTACGCCCGCGTCGTCCGGCAACGTCGTTCCGCTGAACTATGGCAAGCCTTCGTGAACGAATACGATCTGTGTGTGTACATGGGTATCCCTGCAACCGCAATCCCCAACACCAACAACATCTAGACGACGACTGTGTTCACAAAATGCCGTCGCCATTTTTTCCCGCATTATCCGGCACACGGCACACTTCTTCCCCCTTTTCTATACGCCGGTTGTTGTCCGTTCCCGATTAGCTGAACTTTTTCTTCCCATTCTAATCGATAGCCAAGTCAATAATAATTAGTCAAACGATAGGCAGAGAAAGAAACACAGATGAAAACAAAAGCGATAGACAGAACATTATATAATACTTCGTGCGTATTGTGTCCATCATCCGTCCCGTCCCGCCGCCTCCTCCTCATTAATTTGTTGGTATTCTCCCCTCGGTGATCGTCGATGCAAATTTTTGTCCCGATGGACCCTTTCCCCCCATTTTTATGTGTCCCTTCCCTCCGTTTTAAACGGGTTTGGCCATCCGAAGAAGTTGGGCCCCGGGTTAGGCTGAAGCGCGCGCACATTTTGTCGAACAGAGCGGGGGGCCGACCCGCCGCCGCCGCACCATTGTTTCTGATATTTAGGCCAATAGAGTCCTCCCCTCCCCCTGCGCCCTTTCCCATCGCATCAGTGTCTGAATCCTCTCCTCAAACTTCCGCGATATTTATGCGTTTGGACCGACCTTTCTTGTTGTTTTTTGTTTGTTTTTGTTTGTTTGTCACAAGAACGGGAACAACAGTAAAGCACACTGGTTAGAAGGGGAGGGGAGGGGTGAGTTAGAGAGCGCTGTGCTTGAGGGACCAAATTGGTACAAGTTCGTCCCCGTCTTGTTGGGGTGTGGGTGTTCATCTCCGTGTACACCTTCCGCCGGCCAGCGACCCCCCCCCTTCCCCCGCATCCTCTTCTCTCCTCCGGGCATTCACGCTTCTTCCTCACCTCCGTGATGTTTTTTATTCGTCCTCCTTGTTCCACGTCATTCTCACATTTGCCCTCTCTGCGAACACTTCCATCATTTTCCCCAAATCCCTTTCCCCCGCATGAATGTCCGATTTGTCCCTTTTTTTTACCCCGCCTATTAACTGATTTTTTTGGACAGTGCGAAAGTTGAACAACGACCTAAAAGTTTTTGATATTTATTCTGATTAAAACTTTCAAGCTTAAAGCCTTCGGCGTTTTCGTTTAGTGCCGGAGGAATTGGTTCACTTTTAACAAAATGATCGGTTAATGTGCACTTCTTTTATTGTGTCAAAACTTCACATATTAAAATTGCATATAAAGCTGTTATTATGATGTGCTCTCTGTTTATTTGTTTGTCGAAAACATTCGACAGCAACAAACATGCAGAAAGAATTGCGATCCCATCCCCCCGAGGGTGGAATTTTTTTAGTAGGGTTTTTTTTTGTCTGATCATGGCGATGGAACGGAGTGGAACACGACGGGGGACGGGGGGGGGTGGGGAGGGGTAATGTTTCCAACAGCCGCCAGATGAGCTGCCCTGCGCTCCGCTGTGACTGACTGATTTGGCTGAGAGCATTTCCATCCATCCCTTCGCCCGGGGCGATCAATCGTTGTGGTGACGCGACTTTTCTAGAAGGATCGTCCACCCTGGCGAAGGAGGAGAATGATCACTCATTTATAGTTGGGAGACGACGACGACGACGGTGTTGTCGTTGCGCGGAGACAAAACCAATCACCTCTGAATAGGGGGGTAGGGAGCCGCCACGTCGCCTAAGGGGAAAGGCTGGTTGGTGCTGCTCATTAATGGACGTGGTTTGCGCAACACAACCCTCACACCGGCCTCTCCACGCTGCCCTCCCCCCTCCTCATACCTCCGGCGTCGTTCACCACCATTCTCAACATCGGTTTAGATAATTCGAGCCTGGGAATAGTTAGCGGACCATTCCCATCCGAGCGGCGTTCCCTCCCATTCACATACACACACACATGGAGCTCCCTGTACGTCTTCAACTCGTGTCGTCACTGGCGTTGTTGCTCCCCCTCATTTGTCCCTCATTTTGTGCCACCTCCACACTACCGGAATGTCCGTGGGTTAATCCGGAGAAGGATTTGCAAAAGTGGGCAAATCTGCCGGCATTCCCCACCAAATGCAACGTGACCAAAGACACGCCGGCCGAGCAAAGTGGAGAGGAGCACGAATATTGGGAGAGGGGTCATCACCGGTGAGAAAAAGAGAGGGGGGAGGGGGGGAATCGACCCCCGGAAGGGCCGGGGGGGGGCAAAACTTTGATCCTTAAATTGGAGAAGTAACTGAACTCTCCAGCAGTTGGCACAACCAAGTCGCGGTTCAGGTACTACTTCAACCAGTGGGTGAGCGACAAAATCGGACCGGTACGAAAGTTGGAGACGATGGCACATCCAAAGTGAGTTCTGATGGCAAGGTCATTTTCCCGCCCCATTTTCGGAATAAAACATTTTTGTTTTTCGTTTTTTGCTGACTTTTATAAATATACAAATTTCTGTCCCCCCATCGCTAAGGTGTGCCAACATTGACTATTCAAAAGTGCATTCCAAAGTCAGCGTGGTGGTCATTTACCACAACGAGATGTTGTCTGTTCTCGTCCGGATGGTAAAATCTTTGGAAATGGAAGGGGACGGGAGGGGGGGGGGATACTTCCCCTCGGGGGATGAGAGAGCAACAGAATCTGAATCTGAACGGCCTATGCCCTTGCAGATCAACTCCATCTTCAACGAGTCGCCGGCCCATCTGTTGACCGAAGTGATTCTCTACGACGACTTCACCGAGTCCAACTTGGACATCGGCGCGTCACTGAAGGAGTACGCAAAAATGTCCAAAGGAAATTGGGAGAGCAAAATACGCTTTATGAAGGCGTCCGAACGCCAAGGACTGATCAGAGCAAAGGTGGGGAGGGGGGGGGGGCTTTTCATGTGATTTGATTGATCGATTGGGCAGGTTCTTGCCTCGCGCGAGGCTAAGGGTGACGTCATCGTGTTCTTGGACAGCCACTGCGAGGTGAGCCCGGGCTGGCTGGAGCCGTTGTTGGCGCCCATTGAGGAGAATCCGAAAAGGTACCGAATTTGTGGGGATGGGGGAGGGGCGGGGGGGGGGGGTGGACACCAATTTTTGGGCCGCGGCATGTCCCCGAACCCCTAAACAGCCTCCGGCACTTCCCCCATTTTCAGGGTTGTGTTGCCGGTGATCGACTTGATCAACGCCAACACGTTTTCATACGAAAAGGTCAGTTAGTGATCGGGCAGAAATGTGACGAAAGGCGATTACGACTGTAAATCTACCAGCTTCGCAATTTTTTCTATGCTTAAACAAAAACTGAATTTGCATTCCCCCCAGGCGATGGTGGCCAAGGGAACATTTGACTGGGGACTCTACTACAAGTGGGACTATTTCGGCAAGTTCCCCCAATCCCTCTCCCCTCCAATAATCACTTTTTGTCCACCTCAGACTGGTCCTACTTCGATGAGGAGGAGAACAACGTGAAGCCGTACAAAACGCCTGCAATGAGCGGAGGTGTGAGGGGGCAAGCAAAGCTCAAAGCGGGCGGGGGGGGGAGGGGATTTTGGTGCAACCCCCGGAGGGGCTTAAGGGATTTGCAGGGGGCCAAAGAATCCGAAAGCTAAGCCCATGGGGGGGAGGGCTCTCCCCCAAAGACGCGTCCTATCCCCCCAAGGGCTTCTGGCGGTGTCTCGGGAATATTTCCGCGAGCTTGGCGAATACGACATGGGCATGGAGATTTGGGGCGCGGAGAACATCGAGTACTCCATCCGAGTCTGGCTGTGCGGTGGGGAAGTGCTGGTCGCGCCATGCTCCCGCGTCGGCCACGTGTTCCGCATGCGCCGTCCGTACCGGGGCAAGCCGGGCATCGACTCCAGCCTGTACAACTCGCTGAGGACGGCCCGCGTCTGGTTGGAAGACTTCGAGGTCTAGGCACTGCTTTGCTGTACGACGCCCCTTTCGCCATGCTCAAAACGAACTTTCAGAAAAAGTACACCGCCATACGGCCGGCAGCCAAACGCACAGACCCCGGGGACCTGGGCGAACGGCTGAAGCTGAAGGAGAAGCTGAACTGCAAGCCGTTCAAGTGGTTCATCGAAAATGTGGAGCCCAGTTTGAAGCCAACCCATGACGAGCTGTGAACCAACCCAACCACACGTGGCAAACAGAAAAACAAATAGAACTTTGATGGATTGCCATACGTTCACCTGCATAATGATGCATTAATTGGGCACGGGGTACACAAATTATACCATTAATTTCCTTATTTGACCATTTGTTTGAGTGAAAATGACCCCCACCCCCCGGCGCTGTGTAAACAAAGTGATATTTTCTTTTTTGTAAATATAAATTGCGGCGCACCAATCAATCACATGTGAAAAAGGACAATTAATGAATGCCAAATGCCACAATAACAAGAATTATGAACAAAATCAATTGAAGGAAGATGAAAAAACAGTGAAAGAAAAGTTGACGAATGCCGTGAATATTATGCTCAAAAAGGGGGAGAGAGAATAATTAATATTAATTATTTTCATTGGCAATTTTAAGTGGCAATAATTACAGAAAAAAGCATAACGGAATTCAAAATAAATATTTAAATGGCAAAGTGTAAAAAGGAAACAAAACAAAACAAAAAAGGCAAGATGGAAGAATGGAAGTGAATGGGGGGACGGACGGACGGACGGGTGAACCCGAAGAAGAAAACAAACAGCAAGGCAAGCAGTACGGACGGAGAGAATTCGAATAACATTTTTGGTTGACTAAATGAATGAGGAGAAGCCGGCGGGACCAATTCAAAACGCTAATGACAAGCGTTGTTTAAATTAGGGAAACTGTTGACAGACAAAATTGGGGGAAATGTGGGACCAGCAGGACACGGAATCAAACGGTGCCAAACCAAACGATCAGATTAATGGAAGTATTAACAATTCGTTCATTCCCCCCCCCCGGGGTTGGTCAGCAATTAGTCGCATTGTGGCCCCGTCTTGCAGTACGGACTGATGTTGGGGTGGTCACGCGGCTCGGGTCCGCCCAAATCGCCCACGTAGCGCTCCTGGACGGACGGCTTCAGGGCACACGGACGCAACAATTCTTGGCCCTTCTCGTGAATCCATCTGAATGGGTGGAAACAGAACAGTCACGCCGCGGGCACTGCAGAAGCAGCAGCAGCAGCACACAAACTCACTTATTCGACACCCACTTGACACCGAGCAGCACAGGGCACGCGGCATGGCTGAAAAACATTGCGCATGAATGCTTTTACTATGAGAAACAGCACTTTACGGAATGAGAATTCATCATAAAGCCCCCCCCCCCGATTTCACGCTTTCTAATTAAGAATTGGAATTTCTGACAGATGTTCAGTTTGGTCACCCACCCACCCACCCACCGGGTTCTGAGGTCGCCTTCGCCGCTCCTCAACAAATTGTACCAGAAAAGACAGTCATATTTGCTGGGCCGTTGGGCCGTCTTCAGTTCAGTGAATACCTTTGGGACAAAAAAAAAAAATGTCAAAATGGGAAGACGGCACGGCACGGCACGGCACACTTCACTGACTGACCGTGTAGCCGCCCTTTTCGGGCTGTGTGAAGTAAAACAGAGCCGTGGCAATTCGATTCCCGGTGCCTAAGTCGCTGAACGCCTTCTTCTCCTCCTTCTGCAATTATTTTAATTCGTTTAAATTGGTGCTACCAAAAACCGATTTAAAATTTGTAAAATAATGCCTCCCCCCAACCGCCTCACCCGCGCAAAATCATAATGCGGATCGTAGTGCCCTCCGATGCCATAATTTGCGATCTGAAATAATTGTAATGGAAATGATCTTCGACATAAATGCAATGCCAAGTCGCGCACTTGTAACTCCTCCGCCGTCTCCATCTCCAGGTTGGTCATCAGGTTCAGTCTGGTGTTGATCCGTTCGACGACTTCGTCCGCTGACGCTTTCAGCCACGCGCTTTTGCTGATGCGATAAGACGCCGTCTCCAACTGTCCCGTCTGACTGTTCTGCACTGTTGCGCGTGCCAACTTAATAAAGCGATTTATTACATAATAATAAAAACGATTTCACGGCATTTGATGTCATCAGAACAACAACAACAACAACAACAAAAATAGTTAATGATTCAAATACGGACTGACCTTCGGCTTGGCCAACTCTTGAATACGTTCAATCTCTTCGTCAACAATCACATTCCGGAAGAGCACGGCGAGCGGATTAAAACGCACAATTTCGACTTTGAACGGGGCCACGCGCAGAAAGGGTCGGTCCATTTTGTAGTAGCAGTACAACTTGGAGGTTTCCTTCACACTCTGTGCACAACAATTAGAAACAAAAAGTCAAATAAAACTTCACAAAAAAGTCGCAAAAAATATCACCACAGGCACTTCATCACGGCACAGAGCCTCGTAAATGTTCCTAAAAAACGAATTGTTTTACACGCAAAAACGACTTGAATTGGAGTTTAATTGAATTGTTGGTGTCTTCCCAACTCAAAGATCCCTCGGGGGAGGGAAATGATTAAGAAACCCGATCAGAGAGAGAATCGCTGACCTTTCAGAGTCGCCCAATGAGTCGTCACGGCGCCGATTGTCCAGCGGAGGGATATTCTTTCGGAAATCGGCACTTTTCACGCCGTCAGCAGTCAGTTGATCCTCGTACCTTTTTTTGGCATTGCCATGCTGATCAGATACATAAAGCGGAGGAGTCAATTTACCATTTGATGTTTCCGTTTGCCCGCGGATGGGTCGGTGCTTAAACGGCAAAGCGTATTAAACTCGTTGAAAAAGTGGGCACAAAATGTACCAATTTCAGCGAGCCGATCGGTCGTTGTCAGCGCCATTTTGAGGTTGCCCTGCTTGAACATGGCAAAAGCGAGATATTCTGTGAGTTTGCAAGTTGTCTTCGTTTCATTTTTTTTTTCTCGTCAAAACGCTCAAAGGCACAAACCGAGCACATCGGACTCTGAAAAGACGGCAACAAAAGTTATTTCTGTTGGGGAAGAGGGGGGGGGGGGGGGGGGAATGCTTCCCCTCTGGGGACAAATCAAATAGTTTCGACAAATTGGAGATGGACAAGGAGTTAAAAACAAAACAAAAACCCCATTTTGAACTGTTTGAACAACTCAACTGACCCGCAATTGTCGGCGTACTTTCGCGCTTCGCTCGGCTGAGCGCTTCCTGCATCCAAAGCAAAGTGTGGTAAAAGTCCTAAACGTGGCGACGAGTTGAAATGAAAACGAATATTTTTATTGCAAAATGTTCGCCTCGTTGTTGTACGCAATGCGACCAATTTCGAAGCAATCAAACGCTATAAACAACAAAAAAAGAATAAATATACAAATTGGACTAAAAATGTTGGATTTGAACGTATCCAAATTCGGCGTTAAACCGTTTTCCAGAACCCGGAATTGTGTAATGTGACGAATTTTGACCAAATTAAGTCAGAAATGGGCTAAAAAGTTACGGAAACGACACGCTAAACTAAGCCAGAAACAGACAAAAAAAGATTCACCTGTCATTTCATTGCCAATTTTGACGTCCTGCACAAATCCGTTGGCCAAGTCCCGCGTGTCCAATCTGTACGTGTCCTGCAAACGCAACAATCCGACGGCGGCACCACTCAAATCCTCCTAAAAATGGACAAAATTTGGTTGTCTGTTTTTGTTTTGGACCCAAAAAAGAACGCTTACGTCCGTCGGGAATTTGGCCTGGCCTTCCATGGTCACATTTTGCAAGTACGCGTCCGCCACATCGGCACGCATTTCCGCCTGAAGCTCTTTCCATGCGTTGGTCAACCGTTTGATCATTCGAAAAGCATTGATCGGATTGGACACACTTTGGATGTTCGTCTGCAGCTGTTCGTTGGTCTGCCGATATTTGAACGCCATGCTGAATGGGATGTGAACATTTGTCATACTTATCATCCAGAAAAGAACATTTAAATTAAAAATAACCAACAAAACCTCTTCAGATGTTCAAGCCGTTCCGTCTCCAACTTTATGTAATTGTTGATCAGCTGCGGAATTTCCCATTCCGCGTGCGTCAACCGTTGCAAATCGGCAGAGGAAGTAAACAAATCGGCGCTGACCGCCCCAAAGAAGCGGCAAAAGACAAGCGTAAAAAAGAAAGAAAAAGCCATACCGCCGACAATTCGAAGTTTAACACATTAATTGTTGAGGGCAAATTGAAGAGACAATACAATAAAAAAGAGGAAAATAGTAACTGAAATTTTACAAAATTATTATTATTTTTGTGGAGCGTTGTTTCCAGGTCCAGCAGGACGGGCAAAAGGGTAAACGCGCTTAACAAGGCAGAAAAAAATTTAAATTTTCAATAAAGGATCATGAAAATGAACTGAAACAAGTTCAATTTTGGAGGAGTCGGGCTTCCGAATTTGGCGTTAAACTTAAACCTGAAGATTACCCAAAAGGAGGAGGGATGGGTTGGTTGTGTCGTGGAAACGGATTTCATTGTCAGCTTCTCTCCATCAATTCTCCATTGCTGGTTGGAGAGCCAAAAAGAATGAACAGAAAGGCTACGGATGGAGAAGGAGGAAGTTGAAGGAAGGAATGAATGAATATGTGGAGGGATTGGGAAGGGCAATTGGTCGATGCAACTGCCGGCCGCCCCCCCCCCCAATCAATCTCTCCTTCAGACGCCGCCGCCGCCGTCTCCCCTCGAGCGGTCATTCCTTTTCATAAACTGAATGTTCTCAATCCAAATCCGATTGGTTGGCGTGTGTACTTTGTGCAAAGAAATATGCGCAAAGCTTGTAATAAATAGGGCTGGGTTTTTAGCATTTACCTATAGCAGCTTTGTTTTGGCGAGTTATGCACGCAAAAAAACGTGTTTTTAGCCCGGAAATTTCGTCGATTTAACGCTCCGATTCAGACCTAAAAAATAACTTTTTGGGATTTTTCGATTCCTAAAATAGGCTTGAACCTAATTTAGGCGTAAGGGTCGAAAGTTTTCAGCATTTTTAATTTCGATACAGCGTTTACATTTGAAAAAGTGTGTGATTTTACCTTGGATGCCCCCGAGAAGCCTTGGAATCTTTTTACTTTTAGTGATTATTTAGGCTAGATATATTCCAGTTTCAAGTATAAATGAAGGAATTTCTTTTATTCACCGCACTAAAAGTCACCAATCATCGTTTTTGCCTAAACAAAAAAGTTAGGCCACGTATGCCCACCAATAACAAGTTCAATGTTCATTTTCTTCCCTCTCACATTCATCATTTTCATTCAGAATTATTTCACAACGACTTCCCTCAATTATACGTGCTAAAATAGGATCATTTTTGGTTAAAAAAAATTTTTTCGGTTTCATAAATTTTGTGCACTCAACCATTTACATACGTTTAATGCTTCATCACAACGGCGTGCCGCCTCTTCCAGTTGGAAAGCCAACATATTCAGCCTGCCTTGCTTCTGTTGCTCGTCAGTCGTTATCATTTGCCTTAACCGGTGATACAATAAAAAATAGTTAATTAAGGCAAACTTTCGTTTTTGTCCATTCCCAAATTTTCGATAAAATTCGGTAAGGCCCCCTGACACTTTTTTTTTCTCGATAAATGGACGGGAAAAGAGTAGAAACACTATGTTAATCGCCTTACTCGATCGCCATGTCGTCGTCGCCGTTGTTTTGCGACCTTCGTTGTTGTTGTTGTTGCAGTATTTTGTTCGCCTCGTCCATGGAGCGCCAGTCCCGGAGCTGCTCACGAATTCGACACACCCAACTAGGGCCGACATTACGAAGAAGTGTCAGGCGATGACGGTGCAGTGCATGAGCAGTGAGAAGAAGACAGACGGAGGTGTAGAAGTTGACTGATGCCAATGGATCTGGACATGGGCATGGATTGCCAATTTGTTAAATCCAAAGGTGCTACAGACCATCAAACACAATCTCCCGTATTTGAGAGTAGAAATGGCAGAGCTGTGCCTGGAACAGTTCGGCGATGATGGCGGCTGATGAGCCTTCATCCTGCTCCTCCCTGGCATAGCATTTCGTCCGGTAGATGTCCACCAGCCAGGCCAAAAGTTGGGGCTCGTACTCCGGATTTGAGAGCGGAATCGCGCGCAGAAAAAGCAGCTAAAATAATACGTCCAGACAGTTCATCAAGTTCTGTTTCCAAAAAACGGAGCCAAGAATTTTATTGAAAATTTGTGTCTCCCAACTGAGTCCCGAAATGCGCCGGTGCATTTCAAAAATTTCTATTTTATTCAATGCATTTTTTAAATGCCATCCCGAGCTCAAAAAAAATTCAAAAACGGAGCCAAGAATTTTATTGAAAATTTGTGTTTCCCAACTGAGTCCCGAAATGCGCCGGTGCATTTCAAAAATTTCTATTTTATTCAATGCATTTTTTAAATGCCATCCCGAGCTCAAAAAAATTTCAAAAACGGAGCCAAGAATTTTTTAGAAAATTTGTGTTTCCCAACTGAGTCCCGAAATGCGCCGGTGCATTTCAAAAATTTCTATTTTATTCAATGCATTTTTTAAATGCCATCCCGAGCTGAAAAAAATTTCAAAAACGGAGCCAAGAATTTTTTAGAAAATTTGTGTTTCCCAACTGAGTCCCGAAATGCGCCGGTGCATTTCAAAAATTTCTATTTTATTCAATGCATTTTTTAAATGCCATCCCGAGCTGAAAAAAATTTCAAAAACGGAGCCAAGAATTTTTTTGAAAATTTGTGTTTCCCAACTGAGTCCCGAAATGCATCGGTGCATTTCAAAAATTTCTATTTTATTCAATGCATTTTTTCAATGCCATCCCGAGCTCAAAAAAAATTCAAAAACGGAGCCAAGAATTTTTTAGAAAATTTGTGTTTCCCAACTGAGTCCCGAAATGCGCCGGTGCATTTCAAAAATTTCTATTTTATTCAATGCATTTTTTAAATGCCATCCCGAGCTGAATAAAATTTCAAAAACGGAGCCAAGAATTTTATTGAAAATTTGTGTTTCCCAACTGAGTCCCGAAATGCGCCGGTGCATTTCAAAAATTTCTATTTTATTCAATGCATTTTTTAAATGCCATCCCGAGCTGAAAAAAATTTCAAAAACGGAGCCAAGAATTTTTTAGAAAATTTGTGTTTCCCAACTGAGTCCCGAAATGCGCCGGTGCATTTCAAAAATTTCTATTTTATTCAATGCATTTTTTAAATGCCATCCCGAGCTGAAAAAAATTTCAAAAACGGAGCCAAGAATTTTTTTGAAAATTTGTGTTTCCCAACTGAGTCCCGAAATGCATCGGTGCATTTCAAAAATTTCTATTTTATTCAATGCATTTTTTCAATGCCATCCCGAGCTCAAAAAAAATTCAAAAACGGAGCCAAGAATTTTTTAGAAAATTTGTGTTTCCCAACTGAGTCCCGAAATGCGCCGGTGCATTTCAAAAATTTCTATTTTATTCAATGCATTTTTTAAATGCCATCCCGAGCTGAAAAAAATTTCAAAAACGGAGCCAAGAATTTTTTTGAAAATTTGTGTTTCCCAACTGAGTCCCGAAATGCGCCGGTGCATTTCAAAATTTCTATTTTATTCAATGCATTTTTTAAATGCCATCCCGAGCTCAAAAAAATTTCAAAAACGGAGCCAAGAATTTTTTAGAAAATTTGTGTTTCCCAACTGAGTCCCGAAATGCGCCGGTGCATTTCAAAAATTTCTATTTTATTCAATGCATTTTTTAAATGCCATCCCGAGCTGAATAAAATTTCAAAAACGGAGCCAAGAATTTTATTGAAAATTTGTGTTTCCCAACTGAGTCCCGAAATGCGCCGGTGCATTTCAAAAATTTCTATTTTATTCAATGCATTTTTTAAATGCCATCCCGAGCTGAAAAAAATTTCAAAAACGGAGCCAAGAATTTTTTTGAAAATTTGTGTTTCCCAACTGAGTCCCGAAATGCGCCGGTGCATTTCAAAAATTTCTATTTTATTCAATGCATTTTTTAAATGCCATCCCGAGCTGAAAAAAATTTCAAAAACGGAGCCAAGAATTTTTTTGAAAATTTGTGTTTCCCAACTGAGTCCCGAAATGCGCCGGTGCATTTCAAAAATTTCTATTTTATTCAATGCATTTTTTAAATGCCATCCCGAGCCCAACCTGGAAAAGTCGGGACAGTAACAAAAACTGGGCCACGGGCTCGAAGCGTTTCAGCAACACAACCAGCGTTTTCTGCGCCAGTCTTCTGGGACGCTCGTGCGTCGGCTGTGATGAGCAGCATAGCAATGTGCCGAAAATGTCATGAAAAAATGAAATGAATAATAATAATGTTTTAAAAGTCTAAAATTTTGTGTGCGTACAATGAACAGACGCATCTCTTCCCGCGATCGTGTCCGCATCGGAATGCGCACCGCCAGACCAAGCAAATACCTCAGCACCTGGCACTCCTCATTCCACTGCTGTTGTTGATGTTCATCTCTCAACAAGAGTTTGCCAAGCAGTTCGCCCAGAGCCGGCACACATTGGACAAACCATTCGTCATGGGAGAAGACCATGGGCACTGAGATTTCGGTTTTGAGCTGAGGGAGGCGAAAAGTTAGCCCAGAGCTTGCGGACCAAAATCTGTTTAGCCGAACCAACTAAAATCCCAACAGGTTGGTTGGCCGGTGCATCTACAGGTCGTCAGGTTCAAGCAAAAAATGTTCTGGAAAGCGTTCCAAAATGAAGAACGGACCAGTCGTCGTTGAAGAGCAGTCCGCCCCAGCATTGCCGGCTTCATCATCGATAGGGGGCGTTAGCCAAGCGGACACGGCACAGAGTAAATCGTCGGAAGAGAGTTGAGAGGCCGGAAAGGGATGGATGAAGCGCATGTTCTGAGCAGTTTTAAATGCGCCTTCCTATTCCGAAAAAAACAATCAACGACAATTATAAACTTTGAAATCAATGATAAGAACGAAGACACAAAACAATAACAAATAAGGTTTATTGTTTGTTACACCATATTTATATTAAACAAAAGTCAACAACAAAATTTGTTGGTTGTTTAATAGCCTAAAGTTGCGGAATTTTTGAGCTGGCCTCTCACAGGGCTCAGAATTTGATTTTCAAACCAATTTTTGCAATGAAAATGAAATATCGTTCGTATCAACAACAAAAAGTTTCACACAAAGCATCATCACATTGTTGTTGAATGCTTTTTTTTGTTCACTTTCTTTCAATTCTTTATGGCACATTTTCTTCACTTTCCCGCCGTCGCCTCGGCCGCTCGGCGCAACGCCGCCCGCTTGCCCACCATGGCGGTGAAGCCGGACTTAATGCTGGTCACGGCGAACCTGCTGCCACAACGCTTGCATTGGATGAAGAACAACCGCGAGACGTCCTTGGTCAACTCGGTGTCCGAAGAGCGGCATGTGTGACAGCGCACGTACTCGTCTTTAATAGGCAAAAAATAAAAAACGTAAATTCAAATTTCACGGGCCCAGCTTACATTAAAAAACAAATTCTGAAAATTGGTTGTAATTCCTAACAAAAAAAAAAAATTCAATTCACTTTTTGTTGATTTTGCGTGTTTTGTGATGATTTTAAAAAGCCATACTTATGTATCCGCGCAGCACATTTTCAAAGTGTTTCTGCTGGAATTTGCCCTTGACAATCAGACATTGGTTTCCGTCAATGGATCCACTAAAAAGGAATGTTTCAGTTTAAAAAGTAATGAAAAAACAAGAGAGTTACCCACGTCGTTCCCAACTCGGCCATCAAAAATTGTAGCACATGTTTGGGGTCGCGCTTTAGTAGACGACAAATTTCAGTGAAATTTGTGAACGCGGTCTTTTTGCTGCCCGCCCGTTGCACCTCCGGTGGTTTCATCACAAACGTTTTCTTTTTCCCGGAGACCACTGAAAAAATGTTAGAGCAATGGAAAATGCGAAATAAAACAGAGAACTCACTTTCTGGATTCTTTTCTCGCATTATACTGAACACCATGTCCAACATTTCGTCGTAGTTGTAGTCAGCCCAAGCGTCCGCATCCTTTGCATCCAACAAATTTGTTCGACCAATTCCCTCAGCCAACGCTGTAACTGCCTAAAAGGAAGTTGCTTTAGTCTTAACTCAAAATGTTCGATAATAAAAGATCCAAAAAGCCAAAAGTCGCTATTTTAAGACAAAAAGCTGTACCCGAACCCAAACGATATGTCAAAATTCTATATTTATTTTTTAAAAAATGGGTGCAACTAGAAGCAAATATTAGCACCTTTTCCTCCTCAAGTTCATCATCGGACAGCTTCAAGTCAGGCTTCTTTGATTTCTTCTTCTTTTTTTTCTTGTCCAAGTCCAACACTTCATCCTCCGCTTCTTCCGGCTGTTGCTCTGATGGATCCATTAAATTTTAGCTTTAAATAAAGATATCGAAAATGTTTGATTTGGTTAGATTTGTAAGAAGTTCTAACAAAAAAACTGTTGAAAAGTGGAACGAATCGGCCCGGAACGATCGTTCTCTGTCCGGGAACGAGTCGAGGAAGGTGAAAGAGTTAGGGGTGAACGATTTGGGGTTTTACCAAACGTAAAAGTCGAATTGGGGTGCACTTTTGGTCAAAGAGAGTCACTTTTTAGGAGGGCATTTTTGCATTTGAATTTTTTTTTTTGAATTTCGTTTAATTGGATTTTTCTTAAGAAGTTTTAGGATGTGCCTAAAATTGAATTTCTTCAAGAATTTTCGGGAAAATGTTAAAATGTTGCATTTTTCAAGGATTTTTCCATTAAATCAGTGTAACTTTTTATGACAGAACGCCAAAGATTTATTGTTACCAACAATTCGTTCAAACATTATATCGCTTTTTTTCATAGATAACCGGTTAATGTGATTTATTTTCCTGAGAGCCCGAGCTCTAATAATGAAAGGCTGGCGCTCCAAAGATTGGCCAAATTATACGCGGAAATATAAACTTCAAAAATTTCAACCGATTCAAAAACCGCTCTTTAATTCTCAATTTTTATTTTATCAGTGCATCAAACAACACATTTTCAGATAATTTTTAAGAATTTTTTTAAAAATTAGAGTAGGGAAATAGGCGGGGACGGGGAGAGGTGATCTCGCCTTCTTCTTTGGTCTCGGCCCATCGCTTAGTCGGGAATTGCAGCGGGTACCGTTCGGGCAGATCGGCGTCAGGATGAGAATAGTGCAAATACACGCTGACCAGCTCGGCATCCGTTAACAGTCCAGACGGAACTGTCAAAATGCGAGGGGTTCAAACGAATTTTAAATTAGGTTTCGGATTAAATAAAATTGAACTTTAATTTTTTATATTGTCTTTCCAAAAAATGGGTTACCAATATTTTTAGAAAAATCGCCCAGTGGGATGAGCGGAAGACGAATTTTGAAGAGTGCCGGGCCGAGCATTGCGCGTCTATTCTCCGCCGAGGGCGCTTTCCCATTTTGACGGCATTTTTCGTCCGCCCAGAGAATTGCCTAACAAAAAGAAAAATGAAATTTTTAATATTTTTGGCGGAATTTACAGCATTCCAAATTGTAAGTTCTGCGCTGACTTGAAGTTGGTTACGGTCCAGAAGCTCACATAATAATTTTTGGTCAATTTGCAAAAATTCTTTTGAGAGGAGCAAAGTGTCGGCTTTCTGGTCGATGTGCTTCAAACACCGGCGAACGATGTCCTGAAATGAAATGATTTAAATTATAAATCTTATTATAGTTAATTCATTAGAAATTATTTTTGAAAATTTTTTGCACCTTTTCTCCAATGAGACGAGCCTGGTCAAACGCGAGGAAAACATTGCTCAGCTTCCGTATGGGAAAGTCCACACAAGCTTTGATCAGTCCGGCCACGTCGTACTTTTTTGCTGTTATTTAATAAATAAAAAATATTTTAAAAAAAACGTCAGAGACCACCCCGCCCATCGTTTGCAAATTATGTCAACACAAAACAAAACAAAATTTAGGAAACAGAAAATTGAACGTTTAGTTAATTTTCTGACCTGCGTAAAGCACAGCCATCGCATTGTCTCCGTTCAGTCCGCGCAAATCGTCCGCGTAAATGAAGGCTAACATCGCTTTGAACGCGACCACCTCCACGTCGGTGATTACCACCGGTTTAACTTCTTTGGCTAAAAAATATTATTTTTTTTAATTTTTTCAATTCAAACAAAATTTGCGCACCGGTCACAGCAGCGGACTTTGTGTTTTCAGCGTCAAAACGAAACATTGTCTCGAACACATCGGAGGCCGCTATCAGAATTGCTTTATGTGCAGGCAGAAGCTAAATATTTAAAATGAATAAATGATTTATGAGATCATTTCAAAATAAATAAATGCCCAATACCAATTTTAGGTGAAGAAATATAAATACAGACGCAACAATAACAATTTTCAAACCCACTTCTTGTACGTCTCCGTTCCCCACCAAAAAGTGGACGTCCGCGCCATCGCCGGTGCCCAGCAAACGCTTCATCCGGCCTCCCAAATTGGCTGATTTTGACATTCAAGAAATAAATTCGGCAAAAAATTTCTAAAAAGTAATAGTCGTTGGTACTTTGCTGTTATGTTTAAGAGAGCGTAAACAATTCCGGGGCCGAGGTTTCCGCATTTTCCCGTTAAAATGCCGTTGTTTTTTAACGTGATTCCCACTGAAACGGGAAAATTTTCAAATCCGTCGGGTCCAAATTGATGGGACTGGGTATGAATGCGCACTTGAATCAGTGTGGAGTGGGCCGCGTTCAGTACTTCATTTGGATCATTTTGCGGAATCCTCAAAAAGTAATCCGGTGAGAAAAAAACTTGGAGCCCATGAAAAATCTTGAAGTTGTTTCCAATGGAGCGGCTACCGAACCGAATACAGACCGTGGCAATAAATGACTCTAAACTTAACCGATTCAGACTTTCTAAAAAACCCATTCAAAAGGTTTTGTCGAAATGAAGTTACTCCCCGGTCTGGATTCAGTCCATACGCCGAAGCAGCACAAATGATTGCACCTCTTTCTAATCCATAATCGGTTTGAATATCAAGCCTTGAATGAACTTTCTCTCAATTTATTGTATAGTATATTTTAAAACATTTCGCCAAGATTTGGACCAATTTTCTTAATATCCTTTAAAATCTTCAAAAAAATTTCCCGTGCGCCTGTCGGCGCCGCCGGACCTCTTCCATGCCTTAATTGGTTGCAAATCTGTTAACAATCCCGGCCCCGTACAACACTACAAAAAACAACAAAGAATGCAAAGCATGAACTCAGATTTTGAAGCTCCTCGCTTTTTCGTTGACGAATGCGGAAATTGGATTAATTAATTGTTGTTGGATGATGCCCAACCACCACAATGTGTGCCCTTAAGGATAATTCTCCAGCTTCTCGAAGAATGGACCAATTGCCGGTTAATTCCCCCCCCCCCCCCAATACGTTGCAGTGCCGGGGCAATCCAATCCCCCCCCCCCGTTCTTAGAAAACCTGGAAATCGCTGGTTTGGACGGATTAATGCAGGTGATCCGATACGATTGTGCGTGTCTGTTTCATTCCTTCTTGGCAAATTCTACCTCAACTGTATTTTACACATGTTTGTATCGCGTTAAGTATTAGAAATGTCCTTGTGCCCATCCATCCCCATTATGTTGGCATGTCCTCGCAACGGAATGCGCAATTTGAGTTCCCATTATTCTCTTATGGGTAAGGCAACAAAACAATGAGCTGATTCTGTTTTGGTGGTTGGGGGGGGGGGGGGGGGGAGAAGGTCGAGAAGGTTGGGGGGAGGGGGATTTGACTGTCCTCTCCCAGCCCCCCCCCCCCAACAAAATTCCCACAGAACGGGGGGGGGGCGGAGGAGGGATTGGATTGCCCCGGCACTGCAACGTATTGGGGGAGGGGGGGGGGGGGGGGGGAATTAACCGCAATTGGTCCATTCTTCGAGAGGCTGGAGAATTATCCTTAAGGGCACACATTGTGGTGGTTGGGCATCATCCAACAACAATTAATTAATCCAATTTCCGCATTCGTCAACAAAAAAGCGAGCTTCAAATTAATTTTGCACACATCAGCCTTCACTTACATGGAACAAATTTGGTAGAGATTAAAGTTGTCCCGGATTCTTGACCAATGACCTCCTGGATTTATTCCCATTGAATTTCTGGTCCCGAAAATTCTCAATTAAATTTGATATTTGAAGCGAGAACTCGACTATGTATAAGTGACAACGGTGGATGTACTTCTTGAAACAGAGGATAAAAAAGCAGAAAAGACCGGACAAACCTTTTCTATAAATTGATGTGAACGTCTCGACAAACCAATCGCAAAAATTAGCAGTTCAAATTCGGCCTTCTTGCGTTTTCCGTCTTTCTCGCCCATTTTCATAAGCGTCAATTTGCTCATTCGGCCGCCGCCCTTCCCTCTTTCCCCCACGGCGAAGTCCAAAGTCAGAGAGTATAAAATTTAGCCAATTTTGCGGATGGTGACGGGGCGAAGGGGTGCAGAATTGCCCCAATTTCCTCCGCCCGCGTACAATTTGATTGGTCGCTGGGGGATTGCCTGGGGGGGCGGGGCGGGGAGGGGTCTGCTCGGACGACTACAGTATGCCTTCCGCAATTTGTGTGGTGCCGTTCCACGCCCAATTGGCCCCAATTGAGGAAATGGATTAAATGAGTGGCTGCAGAGGGCGGAGGAGAGCCTCCCACTCACCGCCCCCCCCCCTCCCCGTCGCTCATTTGCCCCTCCTCCCCCCCCCCCAATCAGCCGACTAATGTCATTAACCCCAAGGCGTTGAGCAAAAGAGTACAGTGAGCAAGCAAATAAATGCATTCAAATCAGCACAATGAGACGGAAGAACAGCTGCCAGCCGTCGTCAACGACAGTGCCTCGTTGATGCAGCACGACCCCCGGTACATGCTGAACAGCTACGGCATTGGCCGCACCAACTTTGCCATCAACGAAATCCTCGGGTTGGCCTCAGCGGCCACAATGCCGCAGATCACGGCACTGTCGAACGGCGGCCCGGTGACCAATGGAAGTTTTGCCAATTACTTTATGACACCGGCGTCATATTGTCCTCCTGCTGCTGTGCTTGGAAGCGCTTCATTCATGGACCAATCGGCAGTTCTCGGCAATGTGACGGGGGCGGCCAATTGTCCCGCATCGCAAAGCGTCCTGTCGGGGCTCGAGTTCATGCCGATGTTGCAGTTTCAGCAAGACTATGCCGACTATTCCTTCATCAGCAGTGGAAGCGGCGGTGCCAATTCGGGTGCCATTTATTCGCAAAACCCCATGTTTTTATGTGCAAATACAAAAGCTTTTACCCCCACTTTGGTGTAGGCAATTCGAGGGAAATGTCCAAAAGTTTGCTGAACGAAATTTGCCACCACCAACAGCAGCAGAACAATTGCAGGAACAACAGCAACAACAACAACAACACAGCGCAAAACATGGCCGAATTGGTTATGGCAGCAAAAGCGTCGGCGGCGGTGACGACGGACAACGGCGCCCGAAGGCACAACAACGGGCCGCCGCCGCCGCCGCCCCCCAATAATCCGACCAAATCGCCCTCGGGCAAAAAGAAGAAGCGGCGCCATCGCACCATTTTCACGCAAGCGCAAATTGGTTGGTGATCGGCTCTTAGAAAAGCCATTGAACGTGCCAATTTTGTTTTGTGCAGACGAGCTGGAATTGGTGTTCCAAGTTGCCCGTTACCCAGACGTGCCACAGCGCGAGCAATTGGCCAACAAAACGGAGTTGGCCGAGGATCGCATTCAGGTAAGTGCGCGTAAACCAAAAGCAATGCTGAACGGGACAAATGGACAATATTTTAAGGTCTGGTTCCAGAACAGAAGGGCAAAATGGTGAGAAAAATTCGACAATTTTTTCCCATTTCTTCTTAAAAATTTAGGCGAAAAACGACAAATTCGTGGGGTAAAAGCACAATAATGGCTGAGTAAGTATGGACAATTGGACGCCACTGGCACTTGCAACAAAAATTGAGCAATTTTTGCATAATTGACAGATACGGGCTGTACGGGGCGATGGTTCGCCACCAATTGCCGTTGCCCGACACAATCACCAAATGTGTGGGCAATTTTGAGGACTCGCAGGGCTCGGCGGCCCCGTGGCTTTTGGGTGAGTGCCTTCGAAACTTCTCACAGAGTGCCGTTTAAATTTTGTTGTAGGCATGCACAAAAAGAGCATCGAGGCGGCCGCTCAACTCGATCAAATTGAAGACTACAAAGAGGGGGACGACGACGACGAAATTGCGGAAGAGCTGAAAGCGATGGTGGTCAGCCATGGGGCGGCAAAGTGCCGGACCACGCTGCTCATGGAACATCTCTCCGAGGACGAGAAGTACCCCAAGGAACAGCAACATCAGCGTACTGTTGCTGCTGCTGGTGGTGGACAGCACGAAAAGAAGCGGAGACAGCACGGGAAATGTGGTAGCAATAAGGGCACGTCCTCCTACAACAACAACAACAACAACAACAACAGCTCGTTCTCGTTGCAAATGCAAATGGAGGCCAATAACGCGCAATACCTTTCTCGATTCATGATGGGCAATCAATGAATGAGCAATGGATGACCCCCGGGGGGACGGAAGGGCTTTAACTAAATTGCCAAGCTGAAAATTGTGTCGATGTTTTGTTTTTTTGTGCTGTTAATTGTCCAATTTCTATTAATATTATTTCATTTTTTTCATTAAATGGGTTGGGAATTATTTGGGACTCACAATTAGGGTACCTAGATTAAGGTTCGGCACTTCAGTAAAACTGCTGATTTTGCTTATGAGCTCGGTTTTTGGAGCAATTTTGGCACTTTTTCTCACCTATTTAGACGCCTATTTTGAGATTTTTTGAGCCTAAAAATCGCATCCCTCTGGTGAGAAGCGTTTTTTTTTGAATTGAATAAGACAAATTGTGGGGGGAGGGACAATTATTACATTAATTGTATTTGCCAACCCAAATTATGTAATTATTTTACTTCTTTTACAATGGCATTAATTACATTGAAAATAAACTTTTTTTGTTTTGTTTTGTGATGCAATTTGCATTTGGGAGCAAAAAAAAGTGTGAAAATGGGCAAGAAATTCGATATTTAACTTTGCGCCACCCGGAAGGGGCAAATTGACTTGTTCTTCGATTGAATTGCCCGGAGGAAATGAATGACCCCATTCATCGCCGGCGGGGACAACGACGACCATTCATTTCCTTCCCACACGCTTTGTTTGTCCCTCACGCTTTCCCCCTGCGGGGCTATCAAAGGATGATGAAGGAGGGAGGGGGGGGGGGGCAGCACTTGGCCCAAATGGGTAAACACACAAAGACAACGGATGAAGGGATGGCCCCCGGAGGGTCCTCATTCCCGCCACTTCCTTAATTCGATAAGTGTTCTCGACAACCTTAGCACGCCGTGCCTGCCGAAAAGGCAAATTGCCCTCTCTCATTAAAGTAAGCATCTCTCGACTCTCTCACCGATCTTTTTGTGGCCAATCAGTTCAATAGCGACCGACACGACAGCTCCCGTTAAAAATTCGGGATTTCTGTCACGCAGCAAGTCTTGTCGATCTCGGATTTTTCAACAAAAAAAAATGACGCATTCTCTACAATTCATATCAACGTAGAAAATGGCAAAGAATTTATTTTTCATAATTGTACAAACAAAGAGACAAAATGCCAATGCCTAAAGTGAAAGGTATTTAATTCGATGCAAAGTCCGCTTAAACTACACAAAAATAGGTGAACAAATACAAGCACTTTATACGCTACGTTACCTAATAATTGTTTTTGGAGGTGTTTTAAAAAAGAAAGAGAAAAAAAAATTGATGGAATGAATGGAGCAAAAAACTTTTGAACGCCCCAGGGTTTTAGATCATCAAATGATGGACCACCCAATTCGTTTCCGTCTCAACGCTTGTCCCGCCTTCAACGCAACAAAACTGGCCGCCCCGGCAGCGATGCCGGCAGGGACTGAAGTGCTGACAGCCATTGCGGTCACACAGACCATTCCGGCATGGCCAAAAATGCTCTGAAACAAAAAGTGTCATTTTACACACTCATTGCTTCGTCGGTTAGCTTTTCTCCGTCAATCTTTTCCCGCCACGTTCGCCCCCCCGGCGTTTTTAAGAATTCTGCTTGACTTCTATGGGAACGGGTGGGCCGGCGGTGCCGAAAGCCGAAGCCCAGAAATTTGTGTCTCGATTTTGTTAAGAAAATTGCAACCAAAATTTTTGGGAAAAGAGGCCCCGTCGGGAACTTTTTGATTTTAATAATATTTGTTAAGAAAATTGGTGGGAGTGTTTTTTTGTACTAGTACGTATTGTTTGTGTTGTACGCGCCCACCTGATCACTTTCCCGAAGTGCGTATCGGCACCATTTTGCAAAGTGTTCACAGTTATTTCGGATGATATTGTACCCCCCGGTGCCAAGCTAAATAAAACAGAATTGCTTTTCCCATATTAAACCAACAATTTCAAATGCAATGTTCCCCTCCATGAAAACGCCAAGGGCGTACCCAGAGATCTTTTTTACGGGGGGGGGGGGCTAATTTGAAAAAAAGTCAATCTTTAGGAGTGCATTTTTGCAGTTAAGTATTTTTTTCAAAAAAAAAAATGTTTTATTTTTGGGTGTTCAAAAAGAAATTTTTTGCGTATTCTGG
This sequence comes from Globodera rostochiensis, assembly GCA_018350325.1. NCBI lineage: Eukaryota > Metazoa > Nematoda > Chromadorea > Rhabditida > Heteroderidae > Globodera > Globodera rostochiensis. The sequence goes on along the minus strand of JAEVLN010000015.1, from coordinate 858,399 downwards.
ATACTTTTAGGGGGAGGGGAGGGGTCGGCGGTGCTGATAGGGGAAAATTGGAATTTGTTAACAAAATTGGTTCAAAAACTGTAGCCCCCCTGGGTACACCCTTGGAAAACGGGCCTTGATTATATTTAAATTTACATTCAAAAAATAAATAAATTTAAAAAAAACCTTCGTCAGCGCCCGTTCAACAATAATTGAGGGCGGAAATGGCCGTCGGGAAGCGTCCAACGAATTATTCACACGACAAAGATCCGTCGAAGCAACACTCAAAAACGGATCACTGCGCACCTGACAACAACAAAAAACAAAACAAAGAATTTTTTGTTAAAAATTGGAGAACAAATATAAAAGGTTTTTACAATGGCAGCACATCCTTTTGCCACCTTCTTGACGAACTCCTTCTTGGTACTGACGCCCAAGTCGGACGAGTCCGTGGAGATGTGAATGACGAGTGCTTGCCCGTTCACGCGTCCAATGTAGACAGTCCAGTGCTAAGAAACAAAAATATTTCAAAAAATTGTTTGACATTAGACAGATTGGACAACTAAACTGTGTAAGAACCGCGACGGATCTCGACCAGGTCGCCCCGTTCAACAAAGCCGGACAAAAGTTCATCACCGTTCATCCAATCCGTCCTCAATTGATTTGGTGTCATTGGTGGATGTCGCTTTTTGCCGCTATGCACTGATGGAATCGCCGCTTGAAACTCCGGTGCTGAATGAACAGTTTGGGGGCAAGCCACACTTGCTGAGACGCCCACTGAAAGCACATGGAACAGTTTAAGCTTAAACTTGCAGAAGACAAAATATTCGTCTGTTGTATTTGAAACTTACTTTTAGAAGTGAGTCTTTTTTACTGCATTTTTATTGCCCAATTTAATCGAAAAATCACATTAAATGTTTCATTTTAGTAACATTATGCCAAAATTCAAATATATAAGCATTTAAATTTTTTTTGAACAATTTACCAAAAAAAGTGAAAAAATCCACAACGCTCCTGAAAACCCACAAAAAGCAGCAGATATCGGAACCCCGGAATAAATCCGAGCACCGGCCAAATATTTTGATTTGTACTTTAAACAAAAAAAAGGACAGTTTTATTGTCGTAAAATATTTAACTCGAGAGTAAAAATTACATAAATTCAACGGTTAAATTCTTTTCTAAAGATCCGCAAGTGTTGTTTCATGATGATACATTTCGGCATGTCTCAGAAAGGTGCTCAAGTCGGCATAGTTTCTCCGGCACATATAACAAACGAACAAATCGGACGACGAATTTTTGAAGTCCAAATACGGGTAACAGTGCAGGGCATCGCTATAAATTAAATTGTGCCATTATTCGTTTGGATTGGCGTTAATTAGCGTTTGTGTGCATGGGTAGGCAGTAAATTCTATCAAAGGAACAAATTAAAAGAGAGGGGGACCCTTTGTTTTTGAAAATTTTGTAATTTTTGGACCAAAAATACACCCCTAGCCCCCCCCCCGAAAAAAATTCCTGGCTCCGCCCTTGGTAGTCAGTGTCCGTCTCCGAAGAAAGTGACAACACTTCCCCTTTTCTAATATAAATAAACGCACTTCTCATTGCCGAACAAACAGCGCAGGGTCGGCTCCAACACGGTTGTGTGGTGCAGAAACGTGTGAATCGCCAGCGAAACGCACTCCAAGTCGCGGTCCGTCGTCTGCGCAATTCTGTGCTTGTCTCGCTGTTTCACCACCCGACGCTTTGGCCGAATCGACAAATTTACGGCGGTCCCAATTCTCTCTATTGGCCGCCCGCAGCGGTGACAGTCGCTGTAGCCCATTTGCTCAAAGTCCACGCGCAATTTCTCCAGTTCCCTGGCCCTGAATTAATTACAAAAGTTGTGGGAAAAGCCGACTTCGAATCTCGACCTATGCCTTACATTTCTTTGATGAGAATTGAGTCTTGCAACTTGTTCAAATCTGTAAAATCAATTGGCTCGTCCCCAACATTCACTTGCACAAGTTCGAACAATTCGCCAACCGAACTCATCGACTGAATTTTAATGTTCACCAATCTTCGTTGTCAACTCTCTTAAGCTTACCCCCGCGTAATTGCTTATAGCAAGAGCGAGATCCCTGTCCGATCTAGCAGAAGTCCCTTCAGGCCTCCCCCGTTTGGGATGATACGGCCGTTTGGGTTGATCCACCATGGCAAAAAGGTGCTAAACAACCCCCCACCAACTTATGAAATTATTAAAGGAAAACAAAAATGCTTTATAAAAATAGACACACACAATGCTTTCTGTTTCATTTTTAATTTGTATTTATAGAGTACAATAATATTTTATAAAATAGCAAAACATTTGTTTAGAAAACAAAATATTTACAACAACGATTATTATCTGGGTCGATAAAAACACATCGCTCCACAAACTCAGACCATAGCCGTTCGGGTCGTGTCCATGGTTGATGCATGCGAGTTTGTAATAGCGAAAAGCTTGCTTGCTCTTTAAACCGGAAATTTAAATTTGTATATTAAATCACAGAAATGAAGCTGATGCCCTTGTACTAGTAAAAAAAAAATTTAAATTAAAAATTTAGGAAAGGGTAGGGGTTGGGGAGCACACGAATCATCATTATTAGATGGATTTTCACCGTGGAAGAGGGAGCAGTGCACGTAGAATACACTGTTCATCATCGAAGTGCAGCCAATCCCTCCCAGCGCTTGCCAAATTAATCATACTGGACGTGTAATGACCACTATTCAAATGGCCACTGCGGATTCTGAAACCCAAAATTTAGATCAAACATTTTTAATGCACATATTTGCACAATTATATTGACCGACGGCGGCAGAGTTCGTGAAAGAATAATAAATAAAAGAGACTGAATTTAAAATGATTTGGAATCAATTTCCAAATCTGGATTGATTTCGAATGAAAAAATTGCCATCCCTTTTCGAAAGTGAAAATATGGTATTTTAAAACACTTAGAATATTCACGAATCGTTAATACCAACTCAAAGAGGAGCAGTCCGATTTCCATTGTTTTTAATCAGCCTTAAATAAGCAAGCGTACGATTAATGAATTACGAACATAACAAAAAGAAAATACGATAGCGAAAATAATAATGCGATCTTGGCGAGTGACGGACGATAATTAAGAAAAAAAAGAACGCTTCATTTAAAGAGGAAATGATTGATGAAGAACGGAGTGTTTAAAATAACAAAATTCAAAATATCATAAAAAAGTGATCGCGTCAGTGGCGGGTGACAGAAATTAACTCGATCCACTCCCAGGAAGAATTCAAAAAAGTAGACTTTCTGAGAGAAAATGACGAACGACACAGATCAAACGGCACACTCAGCGAGTGCCGAGCATAGAGCGACGTTGCTGTTCCTGGTTAATGACTTTCTCGATCATGATGCGCCCATTCATAATGCTATTGTTGTCTCCAGTTAAGCTGAAGATTGGTGTGACGGTGATTAGTGATTAGACCGATCGAATTGATAGGCATGAAAGTATAGTAAGGAAACAAACTGTTGTAACTGTGCTGATCGTTTTTATAATGTAAGACTCATGTTAAATCAGGGGAAACCGACCTGACAACGCGTCCGCCCGGGCTGGCGGTGTTCGAGCCACGCTTGTGAACCTCAATTTTGCACCCACTGAGCTGCTGAATCTCGATGAGCGTCGTTGCTCTGGGGCCCAAAACGGCTCCAATTATGTTGTCCGGAACCTAAAAAAAGAAAATCCAAACAAGATGCATTACTATAATATTGGCGAGTAGGGAGCCTCCCACCCCCTCCCTCGCCCCCGGTATGTGTGCTTATTGTAAGTGCGCCCACCTCCAGCTCCGTGTGCCCATCCTCCACAATGCGTTCTTTGATAACGGAGTTGGCAAAACTGTTCCCCCCATTGCTCCCCGTCTTCTTTTGGCTCATAACGTCGATCAAAACTCCACCTGAGCCTCCGACAATTGACTGAACAAACAAAGAATCAAATATCTGGGTGCTAAATGATGCTCAGGGTGTTCACCTGATCAATGTTCGGCTTCGACTCCAAAATAGAACCGGCAAAGTTTGACTGTGACATCATCTCATAGCGTTGTTGTTGCACCAACGAGTTTGACGCATTCAACAGTACGTTTTGCGGTGCCATCGCACTCTCTGTGTTTCTCATCTGCGCCATTGCAGCGACCCCCAAACCCAATCCGAGACCCTAAAGCATTTGATGGTCTAAGCGAATGAGTTCCCGACCAAACTAACCATGATGTTGTATTTGGCAAGCACTTGCATCGCCTGCATAACCTCAGAAACCGACTGATCGTTGAAGCCGGAAGAGCGGAGTGTGGATTGGAGGTTATCCAAAAAAGACAGGAGCTGAAAAACATATAATTTGAGGATGTAAAAGAGCGGAAAAAAGAAATATTTAAATTAACCTCGTTGTTTCCCGTTCCCTGTAACGGGTTGAATTTGTATGATGATCCTCCAAATGCTTTTCCATGCAATGAATCTAAAATTGTCATATTTAAAGCAAGTATTGCGCTAATGCAACTGCTAACCAGAACTGTTCACTAAATTTGAAATTCCGCCAAATTGACTGCTTCCTGTGCTTACTCGAGAACCACTGAAGTCGAACCCAGAACTCGTCTAAAATGGAACCCAAATTCAATTGGGGAGGGATCCAACCAACTCCGAACCTGAGTCTCTGAAGAAATCGGCTGAGCGTGCATCGGATCGGCAACGACCTTTTCCAAAACGCGCTGAACTGCACTCAACAAAACATCGTTCGACTCGTGCCCAACGGTGATGACTCGTTCAGCCGATATCTTGGCCTCCTCAGAGCCAGCTTTTGGGAAGATTTGAATGTTTGCTGAAAAAATAAACCCAATAAAAAACTTGACAGGTGATTAGGACCTGTCGTCGTGTCTCGGATTTCCTTGATGCTTGCGCCGTTCTTCCCAATGACCATGCCGGCAGAAGTGTTCGGTACAACAAACTTCATCTGTTCGAGGGTTTTGTCATAAATTCAATTAAAATAAAACAAAAACCTCTTTGGTCCGATCCAGCCCCTTCAAGTCAAAATGGTCCGCCGCGTGGTTGGCATCAATCTTCTCTTGTATTTTTTCGAGGATGGCACCCATCCTAAACAAAAAAAAATTTTATAAAAAAATATATTCATAAAAATCTTACACAATCATCGTCGAGGCAAGTTTGCCTTTAACCAAGCAGATTCTTTCCGATGTTCCGTGATACACTTCCTGGTTCTTCGACATTTGCACTCGACAGCCCGAATCGTTCTTTAAGTTGCGCATCGTTTCTCCGCCCTTTCCGATAAGTGCCCCAACCGCCGCTGATGGTATCAGCACTTTTATTTGCAGGTTGTCTAAACATAACTGCGATTACCGAAACAAAATAAATAAAGCCTATCAGTTAATGCGTTGAGTCGAACGAATAAAAGCCTATCCGATGCATTCACTTACCGGAATCGCCCACATTGGCTTTTTTTGATGCCGGGCCACCATTTTCCGGGTTTTGTCGCTTTTGGCCGATAATCGAACCATCGGTATCATCAAACTTTAGGTCATCAGACATTGCGACTGCTTTCAGTTAATTAAAGCTTAAATTACGAAACACTTCACCATTGAATTAAAACCAAAAAGTTTTACAAGTTTTTTTTGAGAACTTCTGGGGCGGGGGGAGGGGGGGGGTCAGCGGTGCCGATAAGCGCCGGTTAAGATTTGCAACCAAAATTTATAAAATAACGGGTACCTATTACATTGTTTCAATGCATAACCATAGGGGGGGGGACCCTATTAGTCAACTAGGTAGAATTTGTTCTTAAAATCATCTGAAACATTTTGTTTATGCATGAAAAAAGCATCATTTCACTCAAAAAACCACAAAAAGGATATCGATCGGAATCCTGTTTAAACGCTGAAAAATCAAGCATACTAATTTTTTTTTTTGAAAAAAACGCGACGGATCGAATCCTTGGCGTTTTGTCATAAGTTAAAAAAACGCGACGGTTCGAATCATTGGCGTTCTGTTAATAAAAAGTTAAAAAAACGCGAATAGTTTGCTGCCCAACGAAATGCCTAAACCGTTTCTGGGGATTTTCGGGCAACATAGAATCCGAATTTGACATCCATTTCGACGCATTTCGTACCCCACCCAAATTCGAATTTTTTTCCGATACTCAAAATTTTGAAAAAATCAATTTGACTTCAAAATCTCCAAATTGATCGAATACATTCCTTTTGAATGATTTTGGGCCATTTGATTTTGGGAAATTGTGTTCGAATTCAGGTTCGTGATTCTAATTAAGATTTGCAAATTTTATCGGTAACGTTAAAATCCTTTTTCTAACTAATATCTAATTATTAAAGATGGTTTATTATTGAATCCCTTTAGATATTAATTGCCTTACAATTTGCTTTACATTGACCGTGTTATGTTAGTAAAATCACTGCTTGGTGCAAGAACAAGTGTCCGTTTTGCACTTATTCACAATTCTGCAACAAAAATGAGCACTGAAAATTTTCGCATTGAGCGCGATACCTTTGGGGAATTGCGGTAATGCGTTTTCTTTTCTGTACATTAATTGAGCGATTTTCTTTAAAAGTTTAACGATATAAAGAAACACGCATTCAGAGTTCCTTTGGATCGCTATTATGGTGCTCAAACAGCAAGGCAAATGATTCACATGTTTTAAAATCTATCCAAAAAATAAGCAATATTTCAGGTCAATGCAATTCTTTAAAATCGGAGGCCCCGAGGAACGGATGCCACTCCCAGTCATTCGCGCATTTGGTTATCTGAAGAAAGCTGCCGCGACCGTTAACCAAGACTTTGGCTTGGATCCTAAACTGACGACTGCAATTTGTCAAGCTGCAGGTGAGCCCCTAAATATTACGCTACAACATACGTTTTTGACGGAATTTGTTAAGAAAATTTGTTTTAAAAAAATGCAGAATTTTTCGTTTGGGGGGAGGAGGGGAACGAGCCTGCTTAGGTCAAGTTCCGTTGTGTTCACAATCAACTCTATTTTTATTTATTTTTCTGCAGATGATGTCATTTCCGGCAAATTGGATGAGCATTTTCCACTCGTCGTTTGGCAAACTGGCAGTGGAACTCAATCGAATATGAATGTGAACGAGGTTATTTCGAATAGAGCAATCGAAATCCTCGGCGGAGTTCTTGGCTCCAAGGTATTGTCCACTGAGTTTTGTTCTTCTTCAAATGTATGCTTTTAAAACCACTATTTTTGAGAGTCCCGTCCATCCAAATGACCACGTGAACATGTCGCAGTCGAGCAATGACACGTTCCCGACCGCGATGCATGTTGCGGTTGCGATTGAGATCACTTCCCGCCTTTTGCCTTCACTGCGTTTTCTCCACGAGGAATTGGCCAAAAAATCGAAGGCATTTGAACAAATCATTAAAATTGGTCGGACCCACACGCAAGACGCCGTGCCGCTGACTTTGGGCCAGGAATTTGGGGCCTATGTCACTCAGGTGGCAAACGGGATTTCGCGTGTGGAAGCAACATTTCCCCGTCTGTACGAGTTGGCCGCTGGTGGGACGGCGGTTGGCACCGGTCTGAACACCCGGAAAGGGTTTGCAGAAAAAGTGGCAAGGTAATCGCACCAAACACGCCCAATTTCGAATCACATTTCAGCAAATTGGCCGAATTGACTGGTTTGCCGTTCAAGACTGCCCCAAACAAATTTGAAGCTTTGGCTGCACACGACGCTCTCGTTGAGGTGTTTATTTAGGGTTTTTAAATGTCCTTTTGAATACATTTAATTAGGTCCATGGTGCGTTGAATGTGGTGGCAACTTCGTTAATGAAGATAGCGAACGACGTTCGTTTTCTTGGCTCGGGTCCCCGTTGTGGCTTGGGCGAACTGTCGCTGCCCGAGAATGAGCCGGGCTCTTCCATTATGCCCGGCAAAGTGAACCCCACGCAGTGCGAGGCGCTTACGATGATCGCGGCGCAAGTGTTCGGAAATCAGGCATGAAAACCATTGGCCTGCCTCATGGTTTCACCTCATCGACATTTGTGCAGGTGGCCGTCACGGTCGGTGCGTCGAACGGTCATTTCGAGCTCAACGTGTTTAAACCGCTGATCGTCCGCAATGTGCTGCAGTCTGTCCGTTTGTTGGCTGACGGTGCCGAGTCGTTCACAAAACATTGTGTGATGGGAATACGGGCCAACGAAGAAAACATCAAAAAACTGCTGAACGACTCTCTGATGCTCGTCACAGCACTCAACCCGCATATTGGCTATGACAATGCTGCGAAAATAGCGAAAACGGCTCATAAGAATGGCACAACGCTGAAGGTAATTTGATTGACAGCCTTGCTCAGTTTCCGCGGAAGATAAAGCATAATTATTAAGGAGGAAGCTGTAAAATCTGGACTCCTTTCTGCCGAACAGTTCGACCAATGGGTGCGACCGGAACAGATGATTAGTCCAAAATAGGCGTGAACTTCTGTTTCATTCAAATGACATCTTTTAGTATATAGATAAAAACAAAGTCTGAATTATATCTATTAAAGCTTTATGATGTCAGCAACATCCGCATAAATTTTCGTATCGTAGCGAATCTTTTTAACAACAAAGCTCCCTCAATTATTTTTAGCACAATCAGTTATCGGTTTGTCCAATCACAATCGCCGATCCAAAAACATACTTTTTTTTGTTGTTGTCACAATTTGACTTACATTTTTGTGCAGAATGGCTCTCTGTGTTGCAATCTATGATAAAGACGTAAGTAATTACTAATTAGTTTTTGGTTATTTTAAAAAAATAAGATTACATTATCGAAAGGATGTTCTCCTCTTTTTGCGACTGAAAGAGGATAAAATGGTGGCCTGCCCATCTGAGGTCCAACGTTTCCTCCACTGTTCTTGTGATATTGCAGCAGATAAAGTGAATTTTCCGGGAAATAAGGCAATTCAGCAGGAACATTTTCTCGGCTCTCTCCTCTTGAGCGATCGTTTCCGGGTGACAGTGTGAACAGCGTGTCGCAATTGCTTAAATATGTTCAACTTTCAGTCATTTGCCTATCTGACAAACACCGGCACAAAGTTCTTTCTGGTCACGGATGCGGAGGAGGGCACGCTCAAAGACCACGAAATACGACTGTTCTTCAAAAACTTGCATGCAAAGTATTGCAACGCCATTTCCAACCCATTCTACGCGTTTGGGTCCCCATTGAGTTCGAGGTAAGAATATATGCTTTTTGGTGCAGAACCAATTTTTGTGGGGAGGAGGAAGAGTTTGTTTGCTCGGTTAGTCAAAACCCAAAATCGATTTAGATTTAAGCTTGGGTTTTAAGCAGGCCCGCCGTAGCCAGAAAATTCTTTTTTGGGGGGGGGGAAGAAAATTAAAAGAATTTCCCCCCTCCCCATTCGGGGTGTAGTTTTTGTTTTTTAACATTTTTTCCAGAAGAAATATTTTTACCTAAATTCAATCTTAGGGGTCGAATTTTTATGTTTACCCAAGACCAGGGCCGTATCTAACTAACTTTGGATTCCTATTTTGTAAAACGAAAAAGACCCCCCCCCCACCCGCCTATGGTGTTTTTTTGTCATTAAACATATCGGGGGGGGGGAGGGGGGTCCCCCTGGCTACGGCCCTGGTTTCAAACAAATCGCTGAGATTTTTGAAAATATACGGCACTTCGTTGTCATGAATGAATTATATATATTTATTTTTTTAGTAAAATTGATGCGGTGGTGAAAGAACTTTTTGCATCTTTTTGACACACTGAAATATGCCGAGCTTTGTTCAGGGCCGTTGAGGATGGAAAGGAAGCCGAAAACATTAATGAAATAGTCAGTCCTGTGGTGCATTATGTTTTTATCTGAAGGGCGTAAGAAATTTGCAAAAACTTTTTGACTTATCAGAATTGAAATGTCTGTGATTATTATTATTTTTTAAATTTAATATCAGAATTGAATTTATTTTTACTGATTTCTGTTTAATTTTCGTTCCAATGGAATGCATGTTGGCAAAAATGTTTTGTTCATTATTACTGTTTAAATTATGTCGAATAAACAAACGTAATTTTTAAATTTGTTTCAGCAATAAAAATGTCCAAACCTGGCAGAATTGTGCGACTCAAAAATGTCAGCGATTTTATTGAGCCGAGTCAGGTTTGCTTTGCCAATTTTTTGTTTTGTTGTTGTGCCAGTTTGAGTAATTTTGTTTCTGGAGTTTAAAAAATTGGGCCGTTCGTTTCGGGTTTCGAAATCGGTCTAAGTGGGGGGAAGGGCCAAATTCAGAATAACCGCCCCAACCCCTGGAATGAGTGGGTGTGCACTGAGTACTGCTCGCCCGCCCGGTGTCTGTCATTCTGATTTTGCTTAAGAGGTGCGTTCTTCCGCTTCGTCAAAACGGCGGGGACGAGCAAAGAGCAGCGGTGGTCGGCGGCGGCGGGGGGAAGCGATTGGTCGGCATCCACGCAAAGTCCGCCTCCTCGGCCGCCATGGGCAAAAGGGTCAAGCTGTCGTTGGACGACTGTTTGGCGTGCAGCGGATGTGTCACCACAGCGGCGGTCGAATTCTTTTGATCACCGGTTTCGAAGAAGCGTCAAAAATGGCATTGTTTCACGTCACATTTATATTATGTTCAGCGCCGTAGCCAGCAGCGTTTGGTGTTGGCCAATTTTTACGGTCCAACAATGAAAATTTCCAAATTAAAACATTAATGAGGTGCCCTTTTTGTTGGCAAAAAAACACCGTTTTGGGACAAATACAAAAATAGTAAAGCTGGCGACGGTTGCACGCACCAATGTAAATAAATGAATTTGTCATTTAAATTTTTATTCAATGCGCAAAAAAGTAGTCAGTCATTTTTTAATTAGTTTAATCATCCTTATCAATTGGAGAGAAGCCAATTTTCCATTTGAATTGCATTTGTCGGATCATCGACAGGCGCACGTTTTACTTCTTCAGCACATCGCCTCGGGGGAGGAAGGGAGGGAGGGGCCACACAATTCGCACGGACGGTTTAAAGAAGTTTAAAGTTTACACCGCGCAATTAGGCAATAACATAACAATAAATGTGTGTGTGTGGTGCGAACGAACGAATTGTTTGATGGTGGCGAGAAAAGGGGGGGGGGGAGGCAACACTCACTCAAATATATTTATTAGTGATTAATTGACTAAGACGGCGGCGGTTTCATGGGGGGGGGCGGAGGAATGTTTGGGGGGGGGGGGCGACCGCTGGGAGTGCCTCCCCCCCCGAGGGGAGGGGGCGACTGTTGGGAGTGCCCCCCCCCCCCCCCCAAATTTTGCGCGCGGACCGCCGTTTGTCCCGTCGTGTGTTTTCCCTTCCCTCTCGCGGCTTCTTCTCAAACGCCGCGCTTTGCTTTTCCTGTCGAAGGCAGCAATTGGTGGCGGGCGGCAAAGGAAACCGTTCCGATTGATTCATTTCCAGTTTTGGGCGATGGATGGCGGAGGGGGGGGGGAGAAAAGCTTTGAGGCGGGGGGGGGGATTTGGCGCTTCCCTCGACCATTTGCCTTCTTCGACGATCCAATTCCAATTAAGTCGAAAGCAGCAGCATCAAATGCGCGGTCGACTCTATGCGGGGGTCCAATTCCGCCGGAGTTCAGCCCCGCCGCTGACAGCGATGGCATTTTCTCAACGAAATGTCCCCCCCGGGGGGGGGGCGGCTGAGTTGCGATGCGTCCTCCGTTCAGAAAAACGAAAACATTCAGAAACCACACGCAATTGGCACATCACGTCATTTTATTGCCAGTTTCGAGCGGTTCAGCCGCAGTCGGTCGGTCGAACTTTCCCCCATTTTTTGACAAAATTATGACTCACCCAGCCCCCCCTCCCCCGCCCCGCCCGATCTGATTGATCAACAATTTCAATTCCTTCGTTCATTTGTTTGTTTCGCTCCGACTTTGAAAAGAGGGGGAAGAATGGATTGACAAATTAATTTGTTCGCACCGATCCTTTGTATGATTATAAGTGGACGGGGACATATGGACACGTTTGCCACTTTCTTCTCAACACTTTCGTTTGGAATGGCCCGCCCCCCCCCAAACTTTCACCGAGGACAATCGCTTGGGGGGACGACGGACGGACGGATGGATCGGTTCGGAGAACGGCCAACCCTAAAAAACAAACAAACAAAACCAAACACATCTCGGCGTCGTCGGTCGTCGTCTGCCCGCCCAAAATTCCCTTCCTCGTCCCCCTCAAACCGACTATGGGGCCCAATTTAATTGGCAACAGCGGAGGAATAAAAGGAGATGGTTTTGGGGGGGGGGGGCGGGGGGGGAACGGAATGTCGGGGAATGTCGGCCCGTTGTTGCACATAGCACACTTTCCTATCACTTTACAATGCGCGCAAATTTGCCCCCCTCCCCCAATTCCTTCAGACAGCGCTTCCTCCCCCGCCCGCCCGCCTTCCGTTCACTTAACAGAAGAACAACCACCGCCGACGTCGCCGCAATCGGCGAGGCGTTCAAATTGGTGTCCGGGGGTTTTTCTTCGTCTTCTGCTGCTTTATGCTTTGCCAGCGACAAAATGGAGCTAAACAATCGGAAATGGAATGATTGTGGGGACGGCTTGAACCTGCCCCCGCCCCGTCGTTACCCCCTTCGATCGCCCCCCGTCCCCCTCTCCCCGCTGCTTTCCATCATCCCCAATCAGTCCATCTCGATTGACTGACTGACACTTCCGCGCATGGAAGGGAAAGGAAATACGCGCTTATTTTGTTGGTGTGTGTCCATCGCGCAAGTTGTGATGATGCGTGGTCGCCGATGATTATGGGTGGCGCGGTTGCTGCACGAATGGGTGGGGGTGGGGGGGGGGCGCTGACTGATCAAAATCGATCGATTGATTGCGGGTGGATTTCCCACGTCGAGATGGACGGACGGATGGGTCTTGACCATCCCCCCCCTCCGGCGATGACCTTAATTCCGACCTTCCTTCTTTGCGCCGCAATCCCTTCCCGCACCTCTTCATCATCCATCCTCATCACTTTATCAATGCCTTCCATCTCCCCCCCCCCCGCCCAGCGTCCCCGCGGTTCGCACCCCCCATAATGCGCACCCGCCTCCCCCGCCAACCGCCCCCGCCCCCTCTCGCCCCATGGCCCGCTAATTGTCTTCCTTCCTTTCTTCGGCTTCGTCGCGCAAGATACTTGAGAGCCAAGCAGGGGGTTGGGGGAAGATCCCGGACAAACTGACTCCCTCCCCCCCCCCCTCCATTCTACGCCATGTCCAACACATCCCCCCCCCCCCACCCGCACTTCAGCCTGATCTGCTGCTCGTCGCGCTTTCTCGGGAATGGAGGGGGGAGGGGGAGAGGGCGGATGTTGCGGGGGGGGGGACACCCTCCCGGCGTCTCTAACTCTCGATAAGTCACCCCCCCCCCATCCGGTCTTCCAGTCCCAAGGAGTCTCTGTCCCTTCCCCTCACCGCTCCATCCACAAACACTTTCTCTTCCTCCAATCGTCTCTTCCGGCTGAGGGGGGGGGGACACAACACTTCCCCCCCCCCCCATTTCCCCCCCCCCCTTTTATATATTTGTTTTTATCAAAGGGCGGCCGGCGGGTGAGAGACTGACTGACTGTCGCCGCCTTTCCTTTCCCCCCGTCGCCTTCGTCCCGTCGATGGCGCAATTTTTCATTTGCACCTCCGGTCACTTTTTTTGTTGCCGGGGGGGTTTTGTGCATGTATTTATTTTGCACGCACAAAACGGAAGAAGGCGGAGGGGGGGGGGAAGGGGAAGAAGGACAGCATCCAAGTGCACTTCAACCAACACGGAAGGAATGGGGACGGACGGGACGGAAGGAAAAGGCAACACGTTGGGAATCGTGCGGGGGGGGGGAGGTGACACATTTGGATGAATGGGGGGGGGGAGGGACCGAAACCCCATCCAATCTCAGAGATTGGAAGAAGCCCCCCGCCCCCGTCCCCCCCCCCCCCCCCCCCGCCCCTTCCGTTCACTTTACTTTTGGGCTGGAATTGTTTCTTTTTGGAGGCGTTTAAGCCCCTCAATTTGCTCACCTCATCTTCCCCACCATTACAAATGCGTCCATTCCCCCCCCCCCCCCCCCCTCCCTCCATTGGCCCCCCCGGCGTTAGCCAAAAGGCCTCCCCTCTCCCCCCTTCGTTTGATGCCCTTCCGAATCCATTTTCTTGCTGCTCTCATCCGGTTTGTTCGGTTCGTTCGGCCCCATCCCCCTCCCCTTCCATCCAGTCCACTGAACTGCTTTCCACAAAACTTTTCCCCCTCTTCACACAATTCCCTAATTTCCCATCCCACCAACCCTTTCTTTCCCAAAGCATTTCTTCCCCCCCCCCCAATTCCCCCAATCGCTTTGTCCCCCCAATCTTCTCGTCCCCGTCCCCTCCTCCCTCCTCCATTTGGGGGGCTTTCCCTCCTGGCGCTGCTGCTCTGCTGGTGCCTTCAACCCAAATTGACGTGGTCGGCGAATGCCTCGGGGCCTTGCCGCCGCCGACTCCATCCCAATACTTTCCCTATGTCCATTAGGAGTCCTCCCCCCCCCCCCCGTCTTATACCCCACACCTTCCCCCCCCCCCCGTTCAGGGAACCTTCAGCATGGGGGGGGGGGGAACCAGTTGGTTGGTAGTAGTTTTACTCAGCCCCCAAACCCCGCAAACTCGACTTTCTCATCGTCGTCCCCGCCACCACAAACAGTCAGTCCCCCCCCCCCCCCACCCCCCACACATTCCCCCCTTTGCCTTTGCCCTCCTCCCCGCTGAGGTTTTGCCCCATTCTTCCAAATTCCTCTCTTCCCCTCCTCCTCCTCCTCCATCTTCGTCATCATCCAATTCAATTCCATTTTCCATTTGATTTTTGTGTGTGTGTTTTGCGCGGCGCGTGTCCACCCAAATCCATCACAAAAACAACAACAAACAGAAAGTGCCGCCAAATTCTTGCAGCCCCCTCTCTACGCGCTGCCGAATGAGTCCATCATCGGCCGGTCATCAGCAGCAGAGCCGTCTTCGATTCAGGCCCAACTTGTTGCTGATGCTAATGCTTCGGCTTTTCCTTCTCCTTTTCCTTGCCCATTTCATTTGCCCGTCCCTGAACATCCCCAACAGTGCCATTCAAATTCGAGCTCAACAAACATTCAACGTTTTACCACCTCCCACCGGTGTGTTTGTTGTTTGGAGGAGGAATTGATTAAGATTAAACGAAAAGCATTAAAACGGATTCCGATCGATCTTTAAAAGCCAAAGTGATCGGTGTATTTTAACAATCAATGGGGCGGCTTAAAAATCGCTGATCAGACCCTTCCAACGTCCCCTTTCCCATCGATCAGAGTCACTTTCACGTCGACATCGGCGTGCCACCACCGAATCTCTGCTGACCGTCGAATGGGAAGGCATCCAAAGCGGCGACCATCCGGACTCGTCCATTCGCGGCTTCATCGTCGAATATCGGGCCGAGAAGGAGCACCAATGGAATGTGCACTCCGGAATGATCCCGTACAAAGGACCAAACCACCAGTACAGAGTCCAGGTAAGCGACGCCGCGGGGGGTGGGGGGAGGGAGTTGCCGGGGGGGGGGGAGTTGGTCACTCAGCAAAAGGTTGAGAATAATGGGGGCAGGGGGTGGGAAGATGTACACATATCACATGACAGTCAGTCGCTGAACAAACAAACCGCAAGGTTGGACGGACGGGGGAGGGGGGGGGGGGAGCGATTGACGGGGGACAAAGTTTAAAAAAGAAAAAAATTGCGATTTTAATTTATCTAATCGGCAAATTTTCTTTGTGTTCTTTACACCAAAAATGGCAGAATATTTATTATATATGTAATTAGGAGACCCCCGAAAAGTGGTTGCCACCATTTTTTTTTTGAAAATTTTGAGTGTTTTTGGCGAATTTAAAAACATTTAAACTCCCCGCCGTTTAGATCCCAAAGTTACCCACCGGCATTTCATATTTTGTGCGCATCAAAGTCCTTGGCGAAAAGGGCGAAGTGCTGGTGGAGACGCCGGAAATTCGCGCCCGCAACGAAATTGTCAGCATAAAATGTGAGCCGGACGAAATTTCCGCCCCGGGCGACGTCGACGTCAAGGAGCGGGCCCAGTTCAGCGTTGCACTGGTGCGGTACATTCACTCACCCATTCTTTAGCAACTTGGCCAATGCTTTTGTGTCCAAATGCTTGAATCTTTGTTTGGCTTCCCCGCCCCCAAATCCTCGACATGCACAGCTCCCGTCGTTCCTTATGCCCCCCGAATTGGGGGAGACCAAAACTTTGACCCCCGGGGGTTGTGGCAAACTGTGATTTGTCGTTGTCCGATCAAATCCCTTTTCTGTCCCAATGTTACCATCTTAATTCACTGATTGACTCTTTCTTGTCTTTCCGTGTAGGCTTGGCAAGCGCCCGAATGTGGCTCCATCGGCCAGTACCAAATTGAACTGCATGGCTTGGACAGTCAACAGTTCGATGTGCATCGTCAGACCGTTGCGCAACCGTCCGCCAGCATCACCGGACTTTTGTCCGGGAGTGAATATGCCGTGAAGATCCGGGCGGTTGACCGGGCACACATTGTTGGCCCATGGAATGACGAGCTGTTCACCGTGTCGACGAAGGGCGAAGGTGCCGTCAGGGAATTCGACGGCATATATAAAAATTTGAATATTTTGTGTTATTGAAGTGCCGGAACAGTCCAATGAAGTGCATCTGGACTATGCGGGAAGCACGGAGGCTCGCATTCGCTGGAAGCATTTGGACGATGCTCGCCTTCAACATTACGAGGTGGGAGTTGTGCTGGAGGAGGATGACGGGGTGACGGAGATGACCAGCCCGAAAACTTTTGGGGGGATGTTCGGGATTGAGAATACGGGATTTCTGGGATCCCGATAAGTCTCCAGGGGGGGGGGCGGTTTGGGAAGTCTTGAGAAAGGACGATGAGGGGCCATTTCATACTGATGGCACATGTTCCCGTTCACAGGTGGTTTTATCCGAAATGGTAACAACGCCTGAGGGGCAAAAACAGTCGTCGTCGCCGGAAGGGAATGTGGCCGAAGTTGGGGAAAGAATGGAGCGCAGCCGACTCGGCCCGTCCCAGGACAGCGCATTTTTTGCCGAACTCCGTCCGGACCGCCAATACCGGGTCGGCGTGGTGGCCTACGTGTGCGTTGCGTTCACTAAATGGACGCCACAATTTCATCTTTCATTGAAATTGCAGAGATCACGAGCCAAAACGCATTTACCATGTGACCATTCGGACGAACACCGCGCCAATGCAAGAACTGTCACAAAAGCCGGTGGTTGTCGAGATGGGCGACAACGGACAGCACGAGGTGGTGATGAACCCCCTTTTTTTGGACACAGAGTGTTAAAGCGGGCGAGAGATCCCCCAAACTGTAGACCCCCCAAACTGTAGACCCCCCAAACTGTAGACCCCCCAAACTGTAGACCCCCCAAACTGTAAACCCCCCAAACTGTTTATGGTTCAAATTGTCCCCCCCTCCCCCCAGGTGCACTGGAAGTCGGAGCCGTCCATCCCCGTCAGTCATTTTGTTGTCGAGTTTCGGCCCGGCAATGAGTCCAAATGGCGACGTGCCAATGCGGAAGCCGAGCCGTCCAAGGCAGCAAATGGGCCGGAAAGTTTGTCGTTGCGCGTCCGCGAGTTGGGCGACAACGCGTTCTCCGTCCGCGTGGTGTTCGTCGACGAGCAGAAGCGAGCGGTTGCAGTCACTGGGGAACAGTTGATCGCGCATAGTGCCGGCGCCAAGTCATGCGAGCGAATGGCACCGGTTGAGCCAACAGTTGGCGAGGTGGACGCGCACAGCGTCCAGTTCAGCTGGCAACGGCCAGACTGCGAGGGTGACATCCAGGGATACGAGTACGCGGTCAGTGCTTTGCTGGCTGGCCAAACAATGCATGTCAAGCAAGTACTGCTTGAACTCCTCCTCATCAGATTTGGCCCACTGATCAGTCTCCGCCCGAGACGACCTCCTTCACCGTGCAGCCTTCCGCCTCCGTTGATGAGCTCGAGCCGGCCAGCGCGTACACCTTCCGCGTGCGTTCCCGCCTCCTGCACGGACACAGTCAGTGGAGTGTGCCGATTGACGTGAACACTGCCGAACAGAAGTTGGAGGAGGACACGGACACGGAACAAAATGCATCCGCCGAAAATTTGTATCGCCTTCGAATTGTGCTGGCACCGCCTCAGTCCTTTTTGGTGTGGACTCCGCTCCCTGAACACCGCGCAAACATTGCGCGCTTTAAGTGAGCAGAACTCAAAAAATGCTTTTGACATTTTTTTCGATCGTTTAAAATTGCCAACTCTCCCCCCCCCCCAAAGAGTGTCCTATAAGCCAACCGCCTCCTCGTCCGCCCAATGGACCGCGCTGATTCGGTCACCGGCCGAGCTGAAATGTCCGCCCGGGTTGAGCAGCAGCAACACCGCGGAAGCAGCAGCAGCCGCCGACTTTTGCATGAATTTGAACGGCTTGGACTTTGGCCGTCAGTACGAGGCCGAAGTTGTGTACGAGCTGAACGAGCCGAAGGGCAACCGTTGGAGTCGGCGTGGCAGTCCGCTGTTCTTCATTTTGGTTGAGTCGTCTTCGGAAGAGGAGGAGGAGCCCGCGGGCATTGGCACGGCCCCTCCGGCGCCGGTCGATGAAGCAGCGGGCATTTTGTTGAGCCAACTGCGTGTTGAACCGATGGATGGGCCAAAATCTGTTGTCAGATGGAAAGCGATTGGCCAATCGTTGGGAGACGTCCGAGCATATCAGGTCCGGTAGACCAACGGGGTTCACGCCATGTTCATCCGTTCTCAAACAGGTCGAAGTCCGAGGCGGTCCAGAACAGGCGTGGAGACCGGCAAGCGGATACATCCCGGGAGGTGACCCGGTCAAGAAGGAGTTCCGAACGGAAGTGGACGCTGCCCTGCTGGCCGGAGACGTGGACTTGCGCGTGCGGGCGGTTGGAGCGGACGGGAAGTCCATCGGGGTCAGCGAGCGGATCCAAGCCGGCAGTCCCTGCAGGGGTTTGTTTGCCCTCCTCCGCTCATTATTATTGACTAATTCGATGCCACTAATCAATCAATCATCATTCGTTTAGTGTTGTCCCGTGCGCCGACCGAAGTGTCCCTGGTTCGACATGGCGTCTCCACGCTGGCGCTGCGTTGGCACTTCCCCGCCGACGCCTCCGGCGTTGTTGACCAATGCCAGCTGCATTTTCTTGTTGGCGGCATTCTGGACGGCTCCACTTTTCAACGGACGGTGGACGGACGAGCGCGCGAACTTCGGCTGGAGACTGCCGGCGGGCGTGCCGCGGCGTTCAGTGTTCACGCGATTAATCGCCTCGGGGCTGGGCCAGCCTCCGTGCCGGTGTCCGTCGACGAAGGAGGGCACGGGCGTGAAGCAACCGCGTTGGCAAAAGCGAAGAGTGAGCGCCCCCCCCCCCCTCCCCCCCCCCCCCCGACTCCAACGGCTTCTTGCCGATGGCTCGGCTCGTCCTCGTCCATCTTCCGTTTTTTTGCCCTCCTCCCCAGACAACGTCCGGCCGTCCAATGCCCCCCCCCCTCATCTTCCATTGTACTGCTCCCTCTCTCCCTCTGATCACTGACTGATCAATCACTCTTTTGCCCCCACCATATATGCCCGCCCCATGATCAGCATAATTTGATCATTTCCATTCATTTTTATCGTCAATTTCCACTACTCCCCCTCCCCACTCTCCGGTCTGAAAGCACTCTCTCGTCCCGCTCTGTCTGTCTGTCTCCCTCCGCAGTTTCTGGTTTCCTCCCCCCACCTCCAAATCCCTTCCAGCTGCCGACCGTTTTCGTCGCTCCATCATCTGTGACCCGCGCACAGACTTCTGGTGCCGTCCGGACACCTTCAGCACCAACAAATCTGAACAAGATGGTCGAGGTAAACACTGTGTGCGTGTGTGTGTGTTGGCGTGCCGTGCTGTCCTGTCCCCCGATCACAATCATCCCCCATTAAACCGTCCTCTTTCTGATCACTCACTCAACCAACCCCCTTAAATCACCCCCTTTTGTCCCCTTCTGATCACTCAATCAGAATAAACTTGCCCCTTCCGTTTCCCCGTCGTCCCATTCTCACAATCTGACCACCTTCATCTGCTTGCTTTCCTTCCCTTTTTCGCTTTTCCTTTCCCTCTCCTCCCTCACGCTTCCGTGCCGCCTCATTCTTCCCAACTCTTCCGCTTGCAGCCCTCGTGTCCACGCCGAACTTCTCGCAGAGCACTGACGGCTCTCTGCAGGTCAAATGGCGCTCCGAAGGCAGCGGACGTGGCGTGTTCGGTTACCGTTTGTTGTACCGCGCACCGGGCGCAGGATGGAACCCTTTCGGGTGCGTTTGTTTTGGCGTCCCCCTAGGGGAAGAACAATGTACAGTACTTAATAATCAACAAAATTTCGCCTTCTGCAGTCAAATTGTACCGTATGTTGGTGACGGGGAAGAGTACAGTGTGTCACTGAGTGGACTTTCCGTGGGCGTGCCGTACGAAGTGCAGATTCAGGCACTGGACAGGAACTCGTACGTGCTCTACACATCCCCCGAGGTGGGCGAATTGGGACACTTTCTGTTGAATCAATGGAATTTATCAAAATTGCTGATTTTTGTAATCATGATCAGTGAGTGATCACTCGCAATCTTTCTGTACTGCTTGAGTTTGTCGGGAGAAAGGGGGTGGGCCACCGATTTGATTTGGACGCCTTCAAAGGTCCGCTCCTCGCCCACCTGTCTCGCGCCTCTGCAGCCGCCCTCTAACTTGGCCATCGACACACCGGACCCGGGCCACGTTCGCGTCACTTGGGCGCCACCCCCGCAAGGCGTGTGGCGTTGTGCAAGTGCCGAAGTTGAACTGCAAGTGAGCAGCAGCGCAATTGTTGCAAGTGTCCATAAAATGCCACAATTTGAAGATTGACGAACCCCGCGGGCGTTCCCCGTCCACGGTGGATGCCACGCGGAGCAGTCACGTGTTCGAGTCGGGCCCGGACCAGCGGTGGACGCTGCGGGCCCGCACGCGCAACTCGGCCGGCCACTCTCCATGGTCCACTTCGGTGAGCGCGTTGACCGTGTCGGCCGCTTCCGCCTCGCTGCAGGAGCCAATTGAGGGGCCGTTTGTCACTTTTGTGCACGGCACGCCACGTCTGAGCTGGAGAAGCCGGGACAACGCGGGTGAACTGGTCGACCATTTTGTGGTGGAATGGCGCCGACGGACAGAGCAGCGCTGGAACGAACTGAGCCGAAAGGTGTGAAAATTGCCCGCGTAATGAGGCAAAAAAAAGCCCCCCCGGAGGCGAGGTGGTCAATTAATTCCCCCCCCCCCGGGCGCAGATTCCCTTCGCCGGCTGGCAACGACCGTACAGCGTGGACCTTGACCTGCTCCCGGCCGGCCATGTGTACGAAGTGCGCGTCAAAGCTGTTGACCACAACATGGGCACCGCTTTTGTGTCCGGCACCGTAAGTGCCCTTAAAGAATTTTGGTGGAGCATTAAAACTTCATTTTGCTTTGTCAGAACACCGTCCAAGCCCAAGGCAAATGCGGCCTTCCCCGTTCTTCGCCGCGCAATGTGCAAGTGACCCCGCTGGGGCCAACCCAAGTGCAGCTGAACTGGCAGGTAAAGCATCTGAGGGGCGGGCAGGGGATCAAAACCGGCTTTTTGAGGTTGGGTCGGGTATTACAGAGTGAAAAACTCCAACGAACCCCTCCGGGGATGGCTGGAGTTCGGGCGGTGTTTACCTTTCCAATTTTAGGGTCTGTCTGAGCCGGAGTGGAACTGTGACCGTCTCTGGTATTTGGTCAAGTACAGCAGTGCGGAAGCGCAGGTAACAACTTCATTATTTGCTGCTGCAGAAGTGCCAATTCCCCCCCCCCCCCCCCCTCAGGGCTTCCGGAATTTGACGCAGAGCGAGACCTCGACGGTGTTCAACTCCAAACCGTTCACGCAATGGCAATTCGAAGTGCAAGCGGCAAACCCCGCCGGCGCATCGCCATGGAGCGCCCCCCAACGTGCGCAAACGCTGTCAACAGCGCCCGGGCCGGTGGCGGAACTGAACGCCCAAACATTGGGCGCTGATGCGGTGCAGTTGCACTGGGGAGCACCGCAATTGCCGAACGGACAAATCATGGGATACGAGGTGATCGATGAACCAGAAGAGAAGTGATCAGATGTATGTGTCTGATCGGAGTGCCACTAAAATATGTTTAGATCTGATTGGTGGACACTCGGTAGGAACTGATCAGTTTGATATGTCTGATCGGGTAGGAAGGGACTGATCAGTAGGGACTGATCAGATCGTCTGATCGGGTAGGGATGGACAGATCAGTTTGAGGGACTGATCAGTTTGTCTGATCGGGTAGGAAGGGACTGATCAGTTTGTCTGATCGGGTAGGAAGGGACTGATCAGTTTGTCTGATCGGGTAGGGAGGGACTGATCAGATCGATAATAGTCTGTCTAAAAGTGATTGGTGGGCCTAAGACACAGAGTCTAGTAGGGAGAGACTGATCAGTTTGATTGGATAGGGAGAGACTGATCAGTTATGTGTTCTGTCAAATCAAAAACGTCGTAAAAGATCACCTACCAATTGGTGTCCCGCGGAATGTGTTCCAACGCGGCTGACCATTCCCCAACAACGCTTGTCGCCGAGCGGCCTTCCTACACGCTTCAACAACTCCACGCCCATTCCAAATATCGCATTGGCGTTGCTGCCCGCACGCAGCTGGGCGCCGGCGAACGCGTCACGCGGGAGGTCCAGGTAATCGGGGAACGCGTCACCAGGGAAGTCCAGGTTGGATGCAATTGGGGACTGTGACGGACACACTGATCGGAGTTTGTTCACCACGCTCAGACTGATCAGTCGGCACCGACCGCGCCGCCGGCAAACTTCCGCGTTGACAGTGTGGGGGAGCAGAATGCCGAGATGAGTTGGCACGCGCCGCCATGTAAGGCTCTTTGAATATGGCACATTGTTGCCCCATTCATTCATTCATCATTTCGTTCCCCCCCCCCCCCCCCCAGGCGTTCATACCAACGGAGACATCACCGAATACGAGGTGAGCGTTCTGTTGCTGACTAAATTACCGTACACCCACCCCATCTACCCTCTATCTTTTGTTACAGTATGAGATAGCAGCTGCCGACCGGCTGTCCGCGCAGATTCCGCGTCTAACCGATGTGACGCGGACGACGCGGGTGCATCTGACCGGTCTGCTGCCCGCCACCGCCTATTCCGCACGCGTTCGTGCATTCACCGCCCGCGGGGCTGGGCCCTGGTCACCCGAAGTGCGCTTCCAAACGCGTGCCGTCGCACTGTCCGTCGTGCAGTACAACCCAAACCCGCGCGTCTACACAACCGGACCACAGGAGGCCCAGATGGTGTGGCAGACCAACCAGCAGGGGGCCAACTACTTCGACAAGTTCGCCTGCCAATGGGCGCCCGTCGGCACTCAGCAATATGTGGTGAGTGAGTTGTTGGCACGGATGCCAACAACAGCTTTTACGCGACCACATCCTTAAAGGAGGAGCGCGTGTTCCCCGCGTACAGCCCATGTGATCTCCAAGTCGTGCAGCGCCATCAGTTACCGCCCAGCACCACGCAACTGCAAACGCACTGCGGTCCGATCACCGGACTGTCCAGGGATCCGGCCGTCTTCGATTATCGCGTATGTGTACTGCTCCAACTTGTCGAATGTCACATACCCTTCTCGTGTACTACTTCAGGTCAGGGCAAAACCGCGAGAGCAGCCCTGGCAGGCGTGGAGTGCGCCCCAGCGGCCGGTGCAGCCCGCGCCGCCGCCGCCTCCCCGCCCGCGTCCTGTGCACCCACCGCCGCCTCCACCAGTCGCGGTGCCTGTCGTTGAGTGCGTGCGTCTGTCCTCCCTGCACAAGACGGGCGGCTCGCCCAACTCCCTGCACTTTGCATGGTCCCTGCTGCCCAGCGATGTGCTCCACTGCACGGCATTCCGCGTGGAAGTGACGCCCAGGGACGGACGGGAGCCGGCACGTCAATTTATGGTGGATGGTACGACGCTGCAATATGTGGTGGACGCACTCCGTCCGGCCACTGCGTACGCTGTCACGGTGGAGCCGCTCGTCAACGAGCGACGCTGTAAGGTGAGTAGACTGAACGGCGGACGGCACAAAAGTGCCGTCGGGTTTGGCAAAATGTTTAACGCCTGTCCCTGTTCTGCTGCTGTTCCCAGGGCCTCACCGTGGACATGACCACTGACGCGGAACCGCTCGTCCAGTTGAATCGGCCCCGTGTGGTCGAGGAGCGTGCCACGTCCATCACGATTGCCTGGGACGTGCCACCCAGCACGCAGTGCTCTGCCTTCATCGTGGAGAACCGTGTCGACTCCGGACCCGCGGCCGGACCCTGGACTCAGGACGACAGACGCGTTCCGTGCCAACACGGACGAGCAACTTACACGGTAGCAGCAACAAACAGAACCCCAACGAGTCCAACAAGTATCTCAACTAGAAACCAAACTGATTTCTTAGGCCACCGTGCCGGACCTGCCGACAAACACTGCGGTTGACCTGCGCGTGCGCGTCTTGTCCCCGCAGAATCAGCCGAGCAGTCCGTCACCGGAAGTGCGTGGGCACACAAAATGTTCACCGCCCGACTCGCCGCCGCACGGACTGCGACTTGACTCACCATCGCCCAGCGAGGTGAGGGCGTTCAGTCTCCATAAACTTGCCCAGCGCGGTAAGGGCGTTCAGTCTCCATAAACTCCGACGGAGCCGTACAAACGGAAAACACTTTCAATGGCGCGCCGAGTGATTTTTGCGTTCCAATTAATTTGTTCTTGCGCAGGTGCGCGTGTCGTGGGCCCGGCTGGCGAAGAACAGCTGGAACTGTGACGAGCTGAACGTGGACATTGGCTATCGCACTGGCAATCAGCCGGAGCGCATTCTGACGGTGCCCGGGGACAAGGTGAAGGGGAAGCAGTACATTTACAAGAAAACATTTTTTGTAACATTAAAAACGGCGGGTTGTGGGCGGTCGGTTAACCGAAACCGAAACCCGGGGGGCGGGGACCGGTACCCCCAGTTTAAAACGGCTTTTAACTCAACCCTATTAAAAGCCAAATTTAAAAAAAGGTGGAGCAGCTGTTCCCGTCCGAGCCGAACACGGGCTGGACAATTCGCCTGAGGGCCAGCAACCAAATGGGCAACAGCCCCTGGGGGCCTGAACAAAGCATTACCACCCGACAGGGTTTGTTGTCCGGCATTTGTTTTAACCCGAAATTGGGGGCACAATAGCAATAACGTCTTGCCCTCCAGGTGCCCCGGGGGCGGTGTTGAACATGCGCTTGACGCCGCTGTCGCCCAACGAACTTCGTGTCCAGTGGGACCCGCCGTCGGTGCAGCGGGGCACGGTGGTCGGCTACGACATTTCCTATCGGCTAAAGCATCGGTTGGCATGCCCGGAGGAGGAGCCGCGGGACGTCAGTCGCGAATGGGTGACCATCTACAACTACAAGGACACCGACTACACGCTGACCGGCCTGTTGCCCAACTCGCTGTACGAGGTTGGTTCGTCTTCTTTCTGTTGCTGCTGCTGCTGGTGGTGGTGAAGGCACCCCTTTTTTTCATGGCACAACTGAACGATTTGGGGATGAACATTTCCGTAAAAGAGGGAGGGACACAAACCGGGGACCAAATTTGAACAATGAACTGGACAATTTGTGCTTTTCCTCACCAGGTCAAAGTGCGTGCCCGTACGACGGAATTGGGCCCGGAGGAGACGCGCGAAGGTGCCACGCTTCAACAGCCCCCGTCGGCACCTCCGTTCAATCTGCAGCTGACTTATGCCCTCGAGCGGTCCCTGTCCTTCCAATGGGAGCCGGGTTAGAGATTTGATCATTTTCCTGAAATCAACGACTGATCGATCATCTACAAAATCAATTTTAATGATTGCCCCTAATTTCAGTGGAATGCTCCCAACGGCACGGACAAATTCTGGCATACGAGTACGAGATTGTCGGCCAAGACGACTGGGCCAAGCTGGAACGGCAAATTGCGAACACCTCCGAGACCCGGGTGACCATCGACGGGTTGACCCCGTACACGAAGTACGTGTTCCGGGTGCGTGCCTACAACGCGGTGGGAGGCGGTCCGGCCACCGAGAATTTGGACGTGATGACGGCGAAGGCAAACGCGCCGTTGCCACCGCAAGATTTGGTGGTGACGCAGGAGGGCGTGTCCTGGTGAGTAGAGAGAGAGAGAGAAGAAGCGAGTACAACTCCAACAGGGTGGCTGGCACTTTGCCAAAAAGAAAATATTACCAAAATTCAATTTATGTACACCCAAAATTGCGGCAAATGTCTCTCAAAATGTGCCAAATCGCCACCCTTAAGACCCCCCCCCCCCGAAGGTTTGTCGTCTCATGGCTTCCGCCGTACCCGCCGTACGGTCCGCATGATCGTTACAAGCTCCAGTACCAGTTGTTGAATGCGCACGACTGGCAAAGCATTGAGGTGGACACTCGGGACCGTCGATTGGAATGTCCGGTGAGTGCTGCGCCGGGGGCAAGCCGTTGCTAAACATCTTGGGGGTCCCCGTCCGTTCAGGTGCCCGGGCCACGGCTTTGCTTCAACATCACCGCGCTGGACCAGGGCCAGCAGTACCGGGTGAAGGTGGCCGCGCACATTGAAGCAGGCTCTTACGGGCCATATTCACTGCCAGGCAATGTTTAGGGGGAGGGGGGGGGGGGGGGGGGGGGGAACGGTCCATGGCATGGCATGGCATTAGCTTAACAAAAATGATCAACCACTCGTCTTCAGTTATTGCCAACACTCTTCAAGTGCTGCCGGAAGCGCCGATGTCCATTCAGGTGCATTTTGTGGCACTCTAATTTATGGCCCGACATTCTCTATAATTTGTCCGATTCAGCTGATCGCCAAAACTGATCATTCGTTGCACATCGGCTGGAAATCGCCTTTGGACCCATATGGACACATCACGCAGTCAGTCACTTTAATTGTGCTGCTTTCTGACTGATTGTTGTATCGGACAAATCCGTCCCCCCGATCAATCACTCTCAAACTGGATCAGGGGATCCCGGCTTCTAAAATCCCGGATATCAAGTCCAGTCTCTATTGGAATGAAACGAGGAACAAAAAACTTTAAGACTGACATTTGTTTAGGTATCGCCTCTCGTGGCAATCGTTGGCCCGTTCTGATCAGCCCCGTCAGTCCCAGCTGGTCGATCACCCCCAACTGCAGTATTTGATCGACGGACTTGAGCCCGAGACGGACTACAACATCACATTGTCTGCCGGCACTGTGCGCGGCTTTGGACCCGAAATTTGGGCACGCTTTCGGACGGACCCGTTCAAAGTGCCGTCCGTGCTGAACGCACCCATCGTAATGAAAAAACTGGGGGGGGGGGAAGCTTCCGAGAATGGCACAATAAGAGAAAGCATTTGAAGGTGATCCCAGAGGGGGCGCACACGCTGCACGTCGAATGGCAAGGCGTTCACGACGCGCATGGACGTGTGGCGGGTTACATTGTTGAGATACGGACAAGCGACGCGCCTCAGTGGACGGAAATGGGCGGAGTGGTTAGTCAACGGGTCGGGCCAGTTCAAAGCGGTCACAAAAGGCCGAATGGACAAAACGCCGTTCGAAAATAGGACAAACGGCCGACTTGGACAAAAAATGAGACAAAATGCCGACCACCATATGACTTATCACCACCACATCTCCAGGTCCGACATGAGCCGGGTCGTCGGACGTACAAGACGCGCCTGGACGGACTGGAGCCGGACACGCTGTACTTTGTGCGCATCAAAGTGGTCGACCATCGCCAGCGAGTCAGCGACGCGTCGCCCGAGGCTCAGGCGCGCACCGGTTGCGCACCGCCAAGCGCACCGCCCACCAACGTGGCACTGACGTCGGCGGTCGATTGGCGCCAAGTGCGCGTCTCGTGGCAGCCGCCCTCCAAGCAGAGCTGGCTGTGCTCCACCATCGGCTACCGCGTCCAGTACAAGAACGGCACGCAACCAACACAGGAGGCGAAGGTGCCAAGGTAGGCACGGCGTTGACATAATTAATTAATGATCCATCCATTAGGGCTGTTCGAGACTTGAATTTATTAAGAATAAAGACTCGAGACCGAGTAATGACGCCGAGACTCGAGACTGAGATCGAGACCCAAAAAAACCGGGAAATTTTTCGACTCGAGAACCGAGACTCTCGAACAATCCTGCCATCCAACATAATAACCATTTTTTGGCACTTTTCACTATTCAGCGGTTCGCTGGAGCACACGTTGCCCTCGGGGCCCAGCACGGAATGGTGCGTTCGGGTGAAGGGCGAAAATGGTGCGGGTGCATCGCCATGGTCGGAGGAAGTTTGTCTGCACACGCGGGGCGGCCCACCCGGTGCACCGACGGAACTGCACGTGGAGCCCGGTGTGCGGGAGGCGACCGCCACATGGAAAGAGCCGGAGGCAGAGGACGAAATCACCGGCTACACGCTCACCTACACGTTGCGCTCCATCGGCGAGTGCGGGCCAAGCAGTGCGAAGCCGATCGTCAAGCAGTCACGGGAGCCGCGCATTGATTTGGACGGACTGTTGCCCGACTCTGTCTACGACGTGTTCGTCACCGCTCGGACCACCGTCGATGGACCGCCGTCAAAGGTGGTCTCCGTGCGGACACTGGAAGCCCGTAAGTGTGTGCCATAACGCTTTTGAATCCGGTATTCCGGGCAGAATTCGGATACATTTCGAACCCCGGATTAAAGCTAATAATTTGATTCGTTCCCCCCCCCCCCCCCCACAGCTCCGACTGGACAGCCACAGAATGTGCGCGTCTCATCCGTGACCGCAACGCGGGCGGAATTGTTGTGGAACGAAATTGACTGCGAGCTACGCCATGGGCGCATCACCGGTTACGACTTCGAGCTGGACAACCTCGGCGGCGACGGACAGAACATCACGAGACAGTCGAGCACGCACAGAGTTTGTTTTTGGACGATTGATTGACTGACTGACTGTCCGTTCAAATTGTACACACACACTTTTACGCAGGTGTCGCTGGACGGGCTGACCCCGTGGACTGAGTACCGGGCACGCGTCCGCGGCAAAAACAGCCGTGGCGAAGGGCCCTTCTCGGAGTACGTGCAATTCCGTACTCTTCCGGCCGGTCAGTGCCTTTCCGTCGATGGAGCCACAAAATTGTTTCCGCCGATTCAGCCCCCCCGCCGCCCACTGATCTGCGAGAGGAGCAGCAGTTGGCACACGCATTGGAAATCTCTTTCCTGCCGCCTTATCCACCCAACGGCATTCTCGACCAGTACCGCATCCGGTGGACAGTGCACGGCAAGTTCAACTACCGTGAACAGCGCGTGCCCGCCTTCGAGCTGGAGTGTTCCGATGCACGCATGAAGGGACGCCTCTGCTACAGAATCAGCGGGCTGGAGCCGGAGCAGGAGTACGAGATACAGGCAGCAGCGCACACCGAACGTGGCGACTGGTCCGACTGGTCGGAACCGCTAGTGACCCGTACGGTTGAACAAGGTACAACAACAACAACAATAACAAGCAGTACATCTTGCACAAATTCAGAAATTCCCGTGTTGGAGCATCCGCTCGAGCTGGAGTTTGCCAAGTCGACGAGCATTGGTGTTCGGTGGCGCGGGTTGGAGGAGCGTTTGGCTGAACACATCACCGGCTACGTGTTGGAGTACAAGTCGGAGACGGACACGGACTGGAAGGAGTGGAACGGCGTGGTGCGCCATCGGGCACGTCAGCCGGACTACCGAGCGCACGTCAAAGGGTTGACCGAGTCCACCGAATACTTCTTCCGCCTGAGGGTATGACAAAACAAAAACGCCCCAAGACATGCTTTAAACTTGTACAGGTGGTCGGCAAAGGGGACAAGCGAGGCGGGCCTGGACCGGAGTTGAAAGCGATGACCAAATGTGGAAGTTGGTTTTGGGGGGGGGGGGAGTTCGGGGGTTGGCCGGCGCCTGAGGGGATTGTTTTGATGTTAAGAGCCTGAACAGCCTCCGGGCAATGTGCACATTGCGCCAATTGACTTCCAGCAAGTGCGCATTAGTTGGGAACCGCCGGACGAATCGACGTGGAAGTGCGACTCGGTGGAGCTGGTCCTTCACTATTCAAACGGAACCGGAGCGCCGCGCACTCAAACATTTGCGGTGGACGGACCGCGCGAGGTAAGAAGCCCCCCGACTGATCAATCGATCATGATCAAAGACTAACAAATGATCAATACCAAATGTTGGGGTAGAGAAGCTGTTTCTGTGTCTGTCTGTTTGTCTTGCCCGTTTCAGGCCGTGTTCGATTCAGTACCGGGCACTCGATGGGAGGGCAAAATGCGGACTCAAACGTTGGAGCCGGGCGAGGAGCCCCAGCATTCCAAGTGGGGCCCCCGGGCGGTGCTGGTCACCAAATCGTCGCCAACCGAAGTGTTCCTGAAAGTGACGCCACGCGAGGACCCCGCACAGGCGGACGCGTTCTGGGATTTGCCGGCCGACTACCAAGACTGGCCCTGGGGCGTGGACTTGCAGTATCGGCTGGTCCGTCTGGGCGGATGTCGCAAGTTGTCCAAGGCGGACATGGAGCCGGTGATCATGGAGAATGTGCAGGACAAACAGGTGCTGATCATGATCCTGATCGTGATCGGGTTGGGCAAATGGAGCGCGGACAAATGGCACATTGTGGGGCTGGAGCTGATCGTCACTTTCTCTCAAGGTACTGCTCGACAACTTGCATCCAGGCTCCGAGTACGAAGTGACCGTCACGCTGCGACAACCGCCCGGCTTGGACCGCCGCATGCCGCCCAAAAAGGCGGTCCAGCGGTTCCAGACGGCGGATCAGCCGCCCAGCGGTGCACCGCACAAATTGCGCGTTGAAGGCCGCTGGGACACAAAGTTGGCATTCGGATGGGAACCACCGGAATGTCTGGAGCAGAACGGCGAGATCAGCCAGTACGAGTACGAGCTGAGCGGACTGGACGAGTGGAATCAGGGCACCCGGCAGGGAGTTAGCCCGCGCACACGGGCCGACATTGGCGAATTGCAGCCCGGTTCCCTGTACCGCTTCAGGGTACGCGCAAATAAATATGTCGCGGATCGCGAAATCCATTTCCCACCCCCCCCCGTTCTCCCCATTTCCCGCCATTCCGGTCACACATCCGACCGGAAATACTTTACCATAACATTATGTCCCTATCACTTTCCATCGATCTCCCCTTCAGCAATCACTGGCCTTTCCCACATGAAGGCCTCCCGACTTTCCCACGATCCTTCAACCTCATCTCGTATTGACGAGAAATCCCTGGCTATTTAAGCCCTCTCTTTACTCCCCGGGCAGTTCAGTTCGGGCCGGCCGACACTGCCCCTTTTCCCTATGCCAAGCACCCCCACCCCTGTGGATCCATCCCCCCGGTTTCCTATCCAAAGCTCCCACATCACTCCCAGTGCTTTAACCGATGCAAGATGAAATTGTCCCTGGAACATTGACGAATAAAGAAGTGAAAACCCAAATTTCCCTTTGGTTCGACATCCCCCCCCCCCTCAAGCATTCCGGCTAAACCAAATTGCCCCCAGGTCAACCCCTAATTTTGGTTTGAGTCGCGACAAATAATTATTGTTCAACACCACAACATTTTTGTTCGCAGGTCAGAGCGTTCACTTCGGCCGGCCCCGGGCCCTGGTCGGAGCCGATCGATGCCCGCACAACAGGTGATCAAAAAAACATCAAAAGTCTCCGCCGCCCCCCCCCCGATCAATGTAATTACTAGAGCCCGGACTTGAGCTTCGAGCGAGACTCGAGACGAGATTCTCAAAAAAATCTCGGGTCTCGAAAAATCTCGAAAATTCAATTTTATTCGAGACGAGATGTCGAGACGAGATTTTTCGAGAATCTCGTCGAGATTTTTCGAGATCTCGAGACGAGATTCTCGTCTCGACCGGGCTCTAGTAATTACCCCCCAAATTTCTCTTTCTCTCCAGGCTCCGAGTTGGGAGCGCCGCGCGACCTCAGTGCCATCAAATCGCTGGAGAATGCCATCCAACTCGCCTGGTTGCCGCCCCATCCGGAAACGTCTCCGGTCATTGCCTATCGCCTCCGTTACGGGCCGGCCGCGGGCACGTACCGGCCACAGGAGGTGCTGCTGCAGGGCGACGAGCTGAACTGTGCCGGCTACGAGTCGACCATTCTGACCGGCGAACACCAATGCACCGTGGCCACCGGGCTGAAGCCGGCCACAATGTACCGCTTCGCTGTGCAGGCGCAGGCCTCCTCCGGCAACTGGGGACCGTTCACGTCGGACAGCTTCGGCACCACGGAGCCAGAGCTCAAGCAGTTGCTCGTAGGCGGCCAATTGAAATTGATCGGCAGCGGGCACGACTATCTGCGAGTCCGTTGGATGGCACCGCCGTCGGTTGTCGCGCACATCGAACGATATGAGGTGAGCAAGCAGCACATGGCGCCCGCCCGACGGCAAATGCCATCAAAATGATCCGTTCCATCCCGTTCCGTAGCTGCACATCCAACCCGCCGCACGGCCGCCTATTCAACAGCAGCCCCCGCAACGGCATGAAGTGCCGGACAGTCAGACGGACTTCCACTTCAAAGGGCTTCAGCCGGTCACGCTGTACAACGTGACGGTGCACGGACTGGCCCAACAGGACAAAAGCTTGTGGAGGATCAGCGACAATTTCCCCACCACAGACATCACGGTCAGTCAGCAAAAAAGCGTTGATGAAAGAGCCCCAATTTTTGTCCATGCCACGCTTCAGGAACAGTCGTTGGCCTGGCTGTCATCCTGGTGTACTCCGCTGACGCTGGTGGAGAAGTCGGATTCCATGCTGCACGTGACGTGGACACCGCCGGATGTGTACGAGCCCGAGTTCCGGGACCTGCTCACGCACTACCGAGTGACCATCGCGCCGGTGGACGCTCTGTCAATGAAGGCCGGTGGCCGAAAGAACTTCACAGTGCCGGTGCCCGGCAATTCCATCAAGTTCAACGAGCTGCAGCCAGGTCAGTGAGTGGAAAACTGTGCCATGGCATCCCATTATGCCATCCATGGCATCCCAATCTCCGACCCGTGGCATCCCAATGTGCCATCCATGGCATCCCAATGTCCGCTCCATGGCATCCCATCTCCGACCCGTGGCATCCCAATGTCCGATCCATGGCATCCCAATGTCCTTCCATGGCATCCCAATGTGCCAATGGCATCCCAATGCCCGATCAATGGCATCCCAATCTTCGCCATCCATGGCATCCCAATGTGCCAATGGCATCCCAATGTCCGATCAATGGCATCCCAATCTTCGCCATCCATGGCATCCCAATGTGCCATCCGTCCCCTTTCAGACACCATCTACAACATCACCGTCCAGGGCGGCACGGACAACGGCTACGGCGCCACCGTGTGGGGCTCTTGGGCAACGCTGTCGCCCGGCAAAACGTGGATTTTGCGGCTGAAGGACCGCACACCGGGCTCCCTGACGGTGGAATGGGACCCGGTGTGGGGCATTGCCCACCGGGGATACATTGTGAGCATTTTGTTTGTGCCACTTTTTTGAATCCGTTCAAAATGAATGTTTCAGCTGACCGCCAAGGCCATCCATTCCACGCATCCGTTCCTTCGCATCGGCTCCATCCGCACGCTGGACGTGCCGTCGACCGCCACCGAATTTGCCATCCGCGGCCTGGAGCCGACCAGCACGTACAACGTGACGCTGCAACTGAAGGACCAAATGGACGGTGCTTGGTCCATCTACTCAACATTGCAGCCCGGCTGTTTCCTGCCCGGCGACATTCGCCACTGCGACCAGACGCGCTACGCCACGTCAATGAGGTTGGCTGGTTGTTGTACGGGTGGGTGGGGGGGGGGGGGGGGTGGTCCAGGGATGGGAGCCGACGACCTCAAAAAATTTCGAAAATCGGAATTTTCGAGGCCTTAAAGAAATCGGAATTCCGACCATCCCTGGTGTGGTCCACAAACAACCATCACCAAAAAACGAGAGTGGAGGAGAGACTGTGACAGAATTGAGTCTCGAGAGTTGAGAATGCCGTTGTCCTTCAATCCTTCTCGAATAAAAACCGGCAAAAAAAATTCTCGACTTAAGAGAGACTCGAGAATCGAGCAAAATTTTACTAAATTTCTTAAAAAATTCATCTCTCTCCGTCAGTTGGGAACCGGTGGTGGGCGGTGCGGGCACGCATTACCAGGTGCGGTACATCCATTTGCACCAGACGCGCACATTGTGGGTGGAGGAGCCGGAACGCCATCGCATGGATTTGGTGAGCTTTTTGTTTATTATTTTATTTAAATTAAATTAAATTTTATTTTATTTTAGTTGTGCCCGAAGGACCCATGCGGCCGCCTGTGCTATTTGGTGTTCAATTTGCCGAATCCGCCGGAGGAGTACGCGTTTATGGTGCGCGCGCGGGTGGACGGTCGCTGGAACAATTGGAAGTTGGCGGGACGCCCGACGGTGGCCGAATCGCCGGAGGTGAAAGAAAACTGTTGCATTGTGCCGCCGCCGTACCACGTGACGAACATCGGCCTTGACGGTGAGTATGGCACGCACGCACGAATGACTTCATCCATTATGCCACGAATGACGTCATCCATTAATGCCTTGGGGGATTTTATTGGATTGGCGGGCGCCTTAGGGGCAAATTGGAGCCGCCCAAAAGAAACAATGCGCGACCATTCATCCCCTCAAGGTACACAATGGGCAGTGCCAATTGCGCCATCGCCCACCGACAGGAACATCACGTAAGTGAACAAATGACGGCAGAGGAGGGGGAAGGGATTGATGGCACTTTTATCGCCGCCGGGGTTTATTTGGCATTTTCTGTCTCTCATCCCTATGTGTGGGTTGGGTTGAGTTCTGTTTGTGATGACCACCCCGCCCCCCCCCAGGCGTTATTACGTCGTCGTGGACGAGCGGGACCCCCCGGGCGACACCAATTGGACAGTGCTGACGGACAAAGTGACGGCCAACCGACTGCACGTGCCCTACTACGTGACGGCCTCCTACAGCACTGAAACACTGACGACGCCCATGCATGTGAAGATCGGTGATGGCCAAGTGCTCGGCGGGTACCTGAACTATCCGTTGCAGAAGGGCAAGACGTACAACTACGAGGTGGTGGTGATGGTGGTGTGGGTGTGTGACACTGTCTATGATTGGGTTTGTTAAGATTTACACAAAATGGATGATGCACGGGGACCAACCGGTGATCGCACGGCAAAGAGGTGCGTTGTAAACGGGGAGGGATTTGGGGGGGGGCTAATGGGGGGCAATTTGGAGTCAAATAAACCCTTCGGACAAATCGGATCGCCGGGGGGGGGGGCTTTCCATTCGACTCTTTCTCTCTCTCGCGCATTTACTCGACGCAATACTTTCTTCACATTGAGTCACAACAATTAGTAACAACTTCTCTTTACGACACAATGAAAATCGGCGCGGACGGTAAGCCAAAATGGGACAAATGGGCACCGGGCCTGTCGTGACAAAAGACCAATTTTCGCTGTACATGGTTTAGCCCCGGGCAAGTTTAGTTTTGCAGGGGATAGAATATCGAACAAAAATAAAATGAAATGAATTTTGTACGTCCTTTTTACCACTTCTTTATTTCTTCAATGTCCGGGGGGGGGGGAGAATGCAAATAGCCCTTGGGGGGAGTAAAGGGGAATTGGCGCTTAAATAGGCAGTGATTTCCCCCCGGATCCCGCGATTGAAAGGATCGATGGGAAAGTCGGGAGGGAAGCCATTCCATTCCATTCCATTCCATTCCATTCCATTCTTGTGGGGGGGGGGGGTCATTTGATTGCTGACAAATGAGGGGAAAATGGATGGGAATGATAGGGACATATAGTCGTGGTTATGTGGCAAAATGTTTCCGGTCGGTTGTGTGCCCGGCCAGAAAATTGGGGAGAGGGGAGGGGGCATCAAAAATGGATATCGCCGCGCGATCCACGACATGGCGGCCTTTCTTTGATTGAATTGAACGGGTCGATCGATGATCACTCATTCTCTGCCCTCGGGGCCTTGTTTTTGAAACTGATCAAAGAGATCAGCCAGCAGCTATCATTCATCCTCACCACGGCATTTCCATTTTATCTGACTGAAGAATCGTGCCACTTTCCTTTGGGCATTCATTCTTCTTCCTTCCGATCAAAGGGATCGATCAGACAAACAACGATCATCCCCTCCCTCCCCTCGGGGGGCGTGGGTGGTCTCAGGCATCCCCTCTTTTGATCTGACCGAATCAGACGTTGCCTGGTACCGTTTCTTCCTTCGGCGTGGCTTTGTGTTCGTTGTGCCCATTCTGATCGTGTTGCTGATCTGTCTCGGGTTGGCTTTCTGGGCACAACCGTAAGTGATTGATTGAGTGATTTGTGAGTGTGCCGAATACATCCACCCGCCCGCCCAAAACTCACACTGATCACTAACCAATTTCCGATCAATCAACGATCGGCCCCCCCCCGGACAGCGTTAATTAACTCTCCTCATATGTAATTAAACTGTATTAATTCCTGCCACTTTTTCCCGTCCTAAACCAAACAAATTCTACCCATCCAAATCAAACTTTAATCCCAACATCTATTACCCCCCCCCCCTCCGGCCGGGCCAAGCCCCGGGGCTGATCAAACCCCCTAAGGCATCATCCAATTCCTTCAAACACTCCCCGCAAAGCTTCTTCCCCCCAAATTGTCTGTCTTCAGCCTCCGAGTTTCTGGCCGCCGGCTGGCCCTGGTGGTGGCTGTTGTTGCTGCTGTTGCTGTTACTGCTGTGCATCCCGCTCTGTTGCCTGCTCGCCTGGCTGTTGGCAAGGTCCGTCCGTTTCCGTTAATTACCTAATAAATCGTTGGATCCCCCCTAATGAACGACTTCACCCCCCTCCCCCCCCCCCCACCCTCACCACCTTAACACACTTTCCCCCCGTCGTCGGTTATTTTGTCCAATCAATTTGTCCGTCCACATTTTCAGACAACGCCGCCGGCGTTATGTGAACGGACGAGAGCGTGAGCGATTGTTACGCGATGAAAAAGCGGAGCATTACGAGCGAAGTCGGGGCGACTTTGAGGACGGGTACGCGCACGGCTACAGGGCGTCACGGGGCGGCGGACGCATGGACGAGGAGTACAGGGGACGGGACGAGGCCTTTCGGGTGAGTTTTTGACCATGGGACGCGGACGTGTACATGGCGCGCGGCACGCCATCAACAATCGCATAAATCACTTTTCTCTGTTGCAGGAGGGTTACGCAAAAGGCTTGCGCGATGCGGGCGAACGCGCGATGAGCACGTCCATGGCCAACCTGGCCCAACGGCCCACCCAACGGCTTGGCTATTCCTCTGGCTACATGCAGGGATTCCGGGACGGCAACTCGGGCGTGTTCGGTGACCGAATCAGCGAGAGTCTGTTGCGAAGGTTAGAGGAGCAGTACCCGGACAACGAGGAGTTCAGAGCCGGTTACATTGACGGGTTCAAGGACGGCGTCAGCGGAGGAGGACGCGTGAGTTATTACAATTGCATTTTAAAATCAAGTAGACCAACCCCTGTTTATCAAGGCGTTCGAGGACACGCGACGCATGCAGCAGAGTCTGACCGAGTTGACCGAACGTCTGACCACCATTGAGAAGGTGGTGGAAAAGGAGAAGGGCGACGAGCTGCACTCCACCAAAATTTACCACGTGTACAACCAGTCGCCGGAGCTGCTTGCCCAAGGCCAGCAGTTGGTCAACGAGCTGGAGGAGTTGGCCAGCGGCCAAAGTCGGCGCAGCACCCTGCGGCGACACTACACGCCCGGCGACTATTTGCGTTACGAGGACGCCGCCAACGCCTCGGGCGCCGAATACCACAGTCTTGGACGACGTCGTACGATGAGCGCGTCGGCGTTGGGCAGGGGTAAGCGCTGTTTGGGGGTGCTTTGGCTGCTGGAGGGAGCATCGATTAAGCTCTCCATGATTTGGGGGGGGGGGGTTGGCCTAATTGGCTCTACCGTATGTCCGCTTGAGGAGTGGCACTACGGTACATGCATTTTTCTTTCGAGTGGTAGTGTTTAGTGATGCACGAGACCCAAAATTTCCCGATACTCGATACCGAGACTTGACCCCGAGACTCGAGACCGAGACCGAGACTTGACCCCCAGACTCGAGACCGAGACCCAAAAAACCCGAGACTTTTCTCGAGTCGAGACTCGAGACCGAGACTCTCGTGCATCACTAATAGTGTTTGACGCTTTCCCCCCTCTTATGTTGTGTTTGCTGTGCCCTGACCCCCCCCCCCCCCCACCCCTTGCCCTCCCCCCCTAACTCTTTGTCTAGAAAGCTCTTCCGTTGGCCGTGCCGGCCCATTTTTCGGCATCGACGAGCGCCAGCGCCACCACTCGGGCGCTTCCCTTGAGGGCATCCGGGCCGACGAGCGGGAAGAAGTGCTGCGCGAGACGTTCACGCGCTCTGTCCATGGCACACAGCATCGCTCGCGCTCGGAGCTGATGGGCGGTGGCGTCTCGCCGCCGCGCCGGTACGCCTCGCAGACGCTGTTGGACGGTGCGCGTCCTGGCCCAATTCTGAGCACGCACTCGCGACGTGACGCGCTGCAGGAGCTGCAGCGCGAGCTGGACTCGTTGGCCAGCAGGTCGCCTGCCGGCGTCGCCCCCTCCACCTATCAGCAGCAGCAGCAGCAGTCGGCAACAGCCAGGAATTACGAATACGGTACGGAAGCAAAACGGCATGGCATTGGACGCACGCGCGGTGGCGGTGTGGCGGGCGGCATCCAAAACGCCGCGGGGGGGGGGGGGAAGCGAAGAATTTGGAGTTGGCGGCATATTGCCGGGGGGTGCTTCTCACACGCTTTGAAACAAAAGCCCCACACACACATTTAAAACATTCAGCCAAGCTAATCCCATTTCCCAGTCAATTCCATTCTGTCGTAGACAGACGCTTTTGCATTGTTCGCGCCGGCAAAAACGCCAGCAACAACAAAAAAATGCCCGCAGGGGAGGAGACCATTTTTGAAGAGGAAATCGGCCGCGCGCCGTCCCCTAAGGCGTTGACGGAGGACACTTTTGGTTAATTGCTTTGTTTGTGCTGTGCCTGTTCGGTTGGTTCAGTGTGCACGCTTTGCTTCTCCTCTTTTTCCTGCTTTTCCCCTACCCCCCTTTTTGTATCCCTTTAATTTTCCCATCCCTTTGCCCCCCTCCCCTCCTCCAGAGAGTGCCGCCGGCGTCGCAGGCGCTTCCGGCACATCGGCGGCAGTCACCCACCAGTGGCCAGACGATTTGATCGAAATTGTGCATGAGCCGATGGGCCACACGTTGGACAGAATGCGCCGCTTCAGCACGTCCCTCTCCAACGTAGAGGGACGCGAGGGGACGGCAACGGCGACAGCGGCGGCGGCCGCCGAGTCCGAGAAGGTGGAGGAGAAGTACCGACGCACTTACAGAGAGGTCTGTCTGAGACTGATCAGCATTGATCGACTGATCAGCATTGAGACTGATCAGCATTGATCGACTGATCAGCATTGAGACTGATCAGCATTGATCGACTGATCAGCATTATCGAGACTGATCAGCATTGATCGAGACTGATCAGCATTGATCGAGACTGATCAGCATTGATCGAGACTGATCAGCATTGATCAGAATTGATCGACTGATCAGCATTGATCGACTGATACTGATCAGCATTGATCATGGCCGATCAATTGTTGTGTGATGTCCCCCAATTTGTTCAGGAATATTCGGGCGGCGGCGGTTCTGAACGCCGATGAATGAATGAATAATATGAACATATTGCTAAACGTTGCAAGTGCCGGGGGGAGCGTTCGTTTGCTGACCGAACGACTTGGACAAAGAGATGGTGGTCCTCCAAGCTGTACGCTCTGAACTTCTCCTCCTCCCGCACACATCGGTCGTTGCGCGATCTATTTTAAATTCATTGCCACCCACTCCCCTCCCCCTTTTATGCTTCACATTCTGTGCCCATTTTTCTGATCAATTTCCCCGATCACCCCCCCCCCCTCCTCAGAATATTTACTGCCGCCTTCCTTCTCATTTTGCTCATCAATTTTCATCCTCTTCTTCTTCCAGGCCATCCATTCACCCACCGATAATTCATTCACTTACTAATTGGAGACTAAAATATCCGAAATTTTGATATTTGAGAACAAAAGAATTAATTAATTAATGCGTTCGAAGCCGCCCAATTTATAAACAAATATAGGACAAGTCGCAAAAAGGCGTGCCGCCCTTTCATTTGGCCAACCCAATTTGTTTTGAGCCCTGCGCAATTTTACAAAAAAAGAATTGTGACGATTTTGGGCGGGAAATGGTGAGGAACCGGTGGACGCCGAGACGGGACGACGGACGGCTAATGGGCGAAAGGAAGCCGAAGAAGAAGCATTGGGAGGGGGGGGAGTCCGGCGGATGAATGCCCGGGGGGGGGGTCGAATGAATGCCCGGGGGGGGGGGGTTCGAATGAATGCCGGGGGGGGGTTCGAATGAATGCCGGGGGGGGGGGGGGTTCGAATGAATGCCGGGGGGGGGGGTTCGAATGAATGCCCGGGGGGGGGGGGGTCGTTGCTGAAGATTGTGACGATGGAGTGGGGCTGCTGGTTGGTTGTGTTGTGATCATCACACATCGTCCCCCCCCCCCTCCCCTCCCGCCTCTTCTGATCGCCCTTGAGGGGTCACTCTTTTTTTTGTTGTTTTGTTACCAAATGAATTTGTTTTTGTTGAATGATGTGAAAGTGGTTGTTGAATAATGACCTTGAGAGCGAAGAATGGC
The DNA here is from genome assembly GCA_018350325.1 of Globodera rostochiensis. Classification (NCBI taxonomy): domain Eukaryota; kingdom Metazoa; phylum Nematoda; class Chromadorea; order Rhabditida; family Heteroderidae; genus Globodera; species Globodera rostochiensis. The sequence continues at coordinate 817,646 of JAEVLN010000015.1, read as the reverse complement.
GGCCGGCGTTAATGGGCAAGAACAGCTGCACCAGATGGGGGGGGGGAGGCTGAGGCCGCACTGAACTGCCCGAAGACCAGTGAACGCCGCGAGGGCATGCGCGAGACTTTTTCGTTTCCAATTCATTCTGCCGTCCGTTCGTCCCATTCATCACCCCGGGGGATGTAAAGTGTGAGTGAGGAGCAGCATTTGTGCACCCCCCCCCTATAAACGATGTTGAAAATCTCCCCCCCCCCCCTCCCCTCCCCTCCCCCGGGGGACAAAATTTGTTGCTCCTTTTGTACTTCTTCCTCTCAAAAGTCCTCTTCTTCCATTATTGTCTTCATCGTCCTCTTCCAGAGGGTTTTCTCCTCTTCCCCCCCCCCCCCCCCCCCATCTTCCTCTTCTTCCTCTTGCCCGCGCTTCTCTTAGCACCAGCAGCAGGCGATCCTTCCCTCCCCCTCCCCCCCCCCTATTCATTATACTCCAGTCCTCTCCCTTTCCCCCCCCCCCCCTCCCCCTGCCCATTTCATCGCACTTTTCATTGCGTAATTCATTCAGTTTTTGGACGAGACACCGACGTGAGAAAGGGGGTGGTCCTCAAAGAAGAAGACTTTGAGTGGGGAGGAGCGGAGGCGGGGGGGGAGGGGGGGGGGGGAAGGGGGGGGGGAGGCGGGGGGAGGGGGGAAAGGGGGAGGGAAGGGGGGAAGGGGGGGGGGAGGGGGGGGGGGGAGGGGAGGCGGGGGGAGGGACGAAGGATGTCTCCCCTCCCCCCCCCCCCTCCTCCACTCGCCCTCCGATCTCCGATTTGGGATATAAATGTGCTCAATTCGGTTGCCGACGGGGCGAAAGGGTCAATGCCCCCTGCGGGGAATTCTCGTATAATTCTCCTCTCCTCCATTCGTCCGCCCTAATCAGCCCGAGAAAGACGACGAATGCTTCTCCATTCCATTTGGCTGATTTTGGTGGCAATGGCAATTCTGGGCAGGGGCATGCCCCGAAGGCATTCCGTGGAGGACCGGGAGGAGGAGCAGGACCAGGAGATGATCATTCCCAGCCGAAGGGACGACGACAAACACTTGCCGGACGAGTTCCGCGAACAGCACACAATGGCAGTGGTCAGCGATAAACAAAAGCAAATAAAAATGCCCGTGGGCGACGGGCCCTTTAAATGTTCAGAAACCAAAAGCCCCCCAAGGGTTTTGCCGTTCTCGAAACACCCCACCTCCCCCGAGAGTTCCCGACCAATTTCTGAATTCCGTCAATTCCTCTCAGAAGTATTTGTGCCAGTACGGCTACCTCTCCTCGCCCATCCCAACCCCGGCGGAGTTGCGCAGTGCGTTGTCCGCCTTCCAGGAGATGGCCGGGCTGCCCAACAGCGGCACATTGGACGAGCGTACGGTGGCCGCGATGCAAACCGCGCGCTGCGGCAACAATGACATGGGCCGGGCGAGCGGGCGGAGACGGCGCTTTGGTGAGTAAAACGAAACGGGCGAAGGTCGGCGGGGGGACGGCAAACGGAGAAAGAAAACCCCTCGGGGGGAGGAAAGAAGAAACCCCATCGGCGAAGGAGGCGTTCGCATTGCATTGCATTGCATTGCATTGGTTGTGTGCACGTCGTTTTTTCGGTGTCCCCTCCCCCCTCCCCCTTCCCCTCGGGGGCGGCGGCGGACGATCAATCAACTTCAAGGCCGACGCTTTTTTCGAAAACGAACTTTTGCTCCGCCGCGTTTTCCATTCCGACAAACCTTTTGATGGCTTTCTCCTCTCTCTTTTATGCTTTGGGAATGAAATGGCCCCTCGGGGGTTTTGCCCTTAATGCTAATTCTTCCCCCCCCCCTCCACTTCACGTGTGAACACATTTCCGATTGCTTCAGTTTACATATCGCGATGGGAGGACAAAGTTCGGGACAATGAGCTTCGACTGAAATGGTTCATTCACAATTACACGCCGGACATGAGCCGGGAGGAGATCAGGTTAGTTGGTCATGACGTGGACGACAAGTTGGGGGAGTTGGGGGGGGTGGGGGGGAGGCTGATCAAATGGGACGTTTACATTCTTTTATTGGTCGATCACTGATCAATGGTTGGGGCTGAACTTATTGCAACGAAATGGGGACACCCGCCATATTGTCCGATCACTGATCAGAGATTCCAATTTCCAGAAAAATTGTCGTCAAGGCCTTCAGTCTTTGGTCAACGCAGGTGAAGATCAACGCGTTGGAGGTGAATTTTGAAAGGGGATCCGTTCAGTTTAGAGATGGTGCCGCGTTTAAATCTTGAATACAAATTTAAATCGCCTAAGCCTAAGAAATTTTTTCCGATTTTTTGATTTTTTTTTGTTAACATTTTTTGCCCATAAACCGTCAGAGCCTTTCGCTGTTGTTCGAAGAGGCGCGGACGGAAGCGGACGCGGACATTACCATTCTGTGGGCGGTCGGCGACCACGGCGACGCGCACAAATTTGACGGGGCGGGCGCGGACGGGTCGAACATTCTGGCGCACACTTTCTACCCCAACTACCAATTCAAAGGGACCCTCAACGGCGACATTCATTTGGACGACTACGAACAGTGGAATGGCGATGGAAGCCGCGAGGGGGCCAGCTTCCCACATGTGCTGGTCGGTCGGTTGGTCGTTGGCACATTTTGTCCCTTCTCGGAAGTCGGTCTTTTGTCCTCCCACGGGAATTGGCATTTTGTCCCTTCGGAGTCGGTCTTTTGTCCCACGGGAATTGGCCTTTTTTGTCTCTTCGAGAGTCGGTCTTTTGTCCCACGGGAATTGGCCTTTTTTGTCCCTTCGAGAGTCGGCACATTCAAGCAGTTCGGCCTTCCTGATGAGTGTTATTGATACGATCCATTCCGTTCAGGTGCACGAGATCGGCCACACGCTCGGCCTGGGCCATTCCAAGAAGCAGCAGGCGATCATGTTCCCCATTTACCGGAAGGAACAGTTGGACTTAATGCAACTGGACGTGGACGACAAATGCGCCGTCAACTGGAGTTATGTGGGGGCCACCGACTTGTGCTTGTACATTTGGCTGTTGTCGGAGGTGTTGCCGAAGAAAGTGGCGCATGAGAAGGAACTGTCCAGCAACAGTAAGTGGTGCCGCCGGGGCCTGATCACCGGGGAGGGGGGTATTTAAATTGCTGATCAAATGCGGGGGATTTTAATGCTGATCAAGGGGAGGCTTTTAAGGTTGATCAGAAGGAGGCTTTAAAGCTGATCAGAGAGTGCATTTTAAGGTTGATCAGAAGGAGGCTTTAAAGCTGATCAGAGGGTGCATTTTAAGGTTGATCAGAAGGAGGCTTTAAAGCTGATCAGAGGGTGCATTTTAAGGTTGATCAGAAGGAGGCTTTAAAGCTGATCAGAGGGTGCATTTAAGGGCTGATCAGAGGGTGCATTTTAAGGTTGATCAGAAGTAAAGCTGATCAAAGGGAGGGATTTTAAGGTTGATCAAAGGGAAGATTTAAAGCTGATCAAAGGGAGGGATTTTAAGGCTATCGTTGTGCTTAACCAGGACAAATTCGTCCATTTTCAGTGTTAGTCGATGACAAAAGCGCTCCCTGGGAGGACATGGCCGCCCTCAAAGTCCGTCTCCGGGGCCTGACCATGCCGCAATGCGGGCCCGGCTTGGGGGGCCGGATGCGCTCGCAATTGGCCGAGATGCTCCGGCGTCGGCTGAGTTTTGGGCATGACGTTGCGCGAGATCACGGTATTTTTGCTTGGTGGGGCGCCGCACATTTCTCGTTTTTCGTAAATTAGCCGAAACGCTCTGCGAGTTCTTCGACGCGTTTCGCAAGGAGTTCGACTTGCGTAGCACAAACAAACTGCACGAAGTGATGCGCCTGCACGGCGTGCACAATTACTTCCAGCCCGGCGACAATTTCAAGACGCTCGAGCAGTTCGGCGGCGGCCCAAGGCAACGGTTCGACTCCGCTTTCTTTCAGCAATTGATGAACATTTTCTTTGGCGGGTAATCAATCTCACTTTCCAACAACAACAACGACGGCACAAACTCTGCTGCTGCTGGTGCCATCCTCAGACACTGTCAGTCCCCTTGCACCTCCCCCCCCCCCCCGGGCACAAAACCCCTCCGGGGCTGTGACATAAAAAAATGGTTTTTAGAGAAAATTTTACGAAAATTGTAACAAAGAAATTATGCAAAAACGCCCCGGGTGCTCTGTCGTTGTCCGCAACACCAAAAAAAAAAACACTCTCTTTTTGTGCAATACGTTTCTTTCTTTGCCTCTGTTCCTCCTGTTCAGTCCCAACAATCCAATCAATCCCATTCAATTCAATTCAATTCAATTCAATTCAATTTCAAATTCCCCCCCCCTCCCCCCCCCCTATTCCTCTGTCATCCGGTTAGTTTTATGATAGATTTTGTTTCCCAATCATCATCCCCAATCTTCCGTTTTTGCCCATTCAATTGTCCTCATAATTTCGTCGATAAAAGTTAATGCAAAAGTGTCTGGGGCTGGTCACGCCACACCAGAGAGGCCAGGAGGCCCTCCTCACTTCCCCCCCCCCCCTCATGTTCGCCTCGTGCATCCACCCGCCCGCGCAGACTTTGGCCCTAAAGTCAGCCCCCCCCCCCCTCCTAGGCCAAGGTCACCCCCCCCCTTTCCCCCCCCCCTTATCACTGTCCTCCAATCACCGCCATTCTCATCCGTCCGTTCATTTTGCTGGCTAAGGATCCGATCGTAATTGGGCGATGGGGAGGGAGGGGAGTGATCGGAATATGTATGATCGGAGCAGAAACCGGACCGGAGGTGGGCAAGCCCCCCCCCTCTCCGTGTTGTGTTGCATGGACTGTTCGGAGAAGTGACCGACGACAGCAAAACGGACGGACGTAAAAGGATTGTGTTCATCGTTCAAATCTTCGCAATGAATGCATTTGTCAACAATGTGTAAAATGGCAGGCGTTGGTCTTTGAATTCGTTGAAAATCGGAGGATTTTTCGGCATTTTTTGGATGCCGGTCAAAATTGCCGGCCATTTTGGTCACGAGACAATGCCAATAACGGAGTTCTGCCCACAACAAAGTTTTAAAAATTATTCCAATTTGGTCAACAGTCTCTCCCCCCCCCCCCCCCTCCTCCGGCCCCGCGACGGACTGCGCCAATGCCATTTTTCAACGAACGAACGAACGATCGATCGATCGATCAAATGAAACGGAACGACGAGACGGCGGTTAATTGTGCTGTGGAATTTGATGACGAAACGAACATTTAGTGCGTGGATTAAGAAGCGCTAAACGGCGTGGCAATGACCCCGATAAGATGGAGGCGCCGGGGGGGCGGGGGTATCTCTTGATCAGTACGAAAAAGGGGGCAACGAACATATGATCAATGAACAGCGCCCGAGGGGTTGAAAGAGGGTGAAGGGAGGGAATGAGTTCAACAACTCCAAGCAGTTCAACACCGGAACAGCGCTGTTGTTCATCAACCTTTTCTGAACGCATTCTGTGAAGCATTGTGTGGCGGCGACATGTTTATTTACAAACAGCAAAAAGGTGAACGAATCGAACTTCCCCCCCCCCTCGCCCCCCCCCCGTCCCATTGGTCCTCTGTCATTTGGCACAAATTTCCTCGCGTTCTGTTGCCCCGTCGGCGCTGTCCTCCTCCCCCTCCTCTTCGCTTTCGTCTGCCGCCCTCCTCAGCGTGTACCCGGCACAGCACATCCTCCGGCACGGCTCCATCCGTGTGCGCTCCGTGCGGCATCGAAGCCCCTTCAGAAGAGAGAGAAGCCCCTCACAGGGCGCCTCTTCGCTGACCGTGCGGGCACAGAGCGACGCGCACGGCTGACGGGCACAGACTTCGGTCTGCGAGAGTTCCGTTCTGAAGAAAGGCATTTTGATCTGAAGAGCCGATGACGGAGAGAGAGCAAAAGTGCCGGGAGGGATAAAGCCAAAAGAGACACAAGCAAACGGCACGGATTAAGCATAACGGAGGATAAAGCCACCGCGTTCAAAGGGCTTAACAAAGGAGAAGGCGCCCGGCACCGATTTCTACGGAAAATGGCACACGCCAATTCAAGCGGACAAGCCACAAACAACGGCCAACCACTGACAGGCACACCGCGTCCCCGCGGGGCACGCACTCGCGCACCCGCCGGCGCACGCCGCACGCACCGCAAGAGGCACTGCACGCACTCCACTCACTCCAGTCGCCCGGTTGGCCGTCCGCTGCACCAATTGCCCGGGCACGCGCCTGAAAGCCCCGTCCGCCACGGTAAAAGGAGCGGAACAGCACCTTAGGGGAGGAAACGAGCGGAATTGAGCAAAGAAGGCATCACCGACCAGCATGTCACGCGTGTCGGACAGCACAGGCGCCTCCGGCGTCCCGTTGCAGCAGTACCTTGGGGGGAAATTCATTGGGGCGGGCATTGGCACTTTTTGCGGATTTTCGAATAAGGGACGGCACCGCGCAACGCTTTTCACGTGCCCATTGAGCCAAAGGGTCCTTCGCGTACAGTCCCTCACCCGTACGCCGCCGCGTCACGGACCGCGCCGCGCATTTGCTCACCTCATCCCGGTGTTGGCAAAGTCGGTTGAGTTGCGGATCTGATGACAAGACGTACTGTACTGTTTAACCCCTCCGGCGCAATGGCCAGCTTTAATCCCCCCCCCCTCCGGCGCAATGGCCAGCTTTAATCCCCCCCCCGGCCCAATGGCCAGCTTTAATCCCCCCCCGGCGCAATGGCCAGCTTTAATCCCCCCCCCGGCCCAATGGCCAGCTTTAATCCCCCCCCGGCCCAATGGCCAGCTTTAATCCCCCCCCCGGCCCAATGGCCAGCTTTAATCCCCCCCCGGCCCAATGGCCAGCTTTAATCCCCCCCCCCGGCGCAATGGCCAGCTTTAATCCCTCCCCCCCCGGCGCAATGTCCAGCTTTAATCCCCCCCTCCGGCGCACCTCCACGTAGTCCATGCACAACGAATGGCGCACTTTGCAGTACATTTCGAACTCGCCGAAAAAGTTGCTTAAATGGGTGGGGAGTGGGGGGATTGTTTTGCGACGTTTGGTTGAGGCCAATGCGCTGACAGTTGGACGCGCTGTTTGGCCGGCGCCACCAGCAGCCAACTGCACTCTTGGCCCTCGCGGAACTGCTCCGGGTAGTTGGGGCTGGCGATGTGCGTCCACGCGTCGGTCAGCTCCAACAGTCCGCCACAGTCGGCCCCGTAGCCGGGCATCACCCAAAAGAGGCGGCACAATGTTTATTTGTCGTCCCAAAAAGAGCCCCTCTGATCAAAACAATTCACCTGATCACAAAATGCACCGGTGAACCCATCCGGACAACGGCACCGATCGCAGTGGCGCGGGTCGGTGTAACCGCCGCGTTGGCACGGCAACTGGCGCGGGCACGCCTCCTTGCAGTATATTTCGTTCATCAACCCTTTGAGTTGCGCGGATTTTGGGGGGGGGGGTGGGGAATGACTCACGGATGTCGTTGAATGACAGCTGATCCCTGAAGGGATGTTTTATGGAAGAGTGCCGTAACATAAATGCATTGCCTAGACAATCCCCCCCCCGGGGTTCGTTGATATGCCGATCTCGAATCCCGATCGCCTGGACAACTCTTCTCCCCCCCCCGGCGTTCCGGCGTTGATCACGCCGATCTCTAAAATCCCGATCGCCTAGACAACTTCCCCCCCCCCGGCGTTCCGGCGTTGATCACGCCGATCTGTAAAATCCCGATCGCCTAGACAACTTCCCCCCCCCCCGGCGTTGATCACGCCGATTGATTGCTCGGATTTACGATCACTAATGTGAAGCCCCTAACCGTTGTCCAATTGTCCTTTGATAGTCGCCGATCGCTGTGCCAATAGTGAACAGGTCATCGTATTTGGCAAAAGCTTTGCTCCTATGCAAAAGAAGCGAATATTTAATGGATCAATCGATCGGCTTAAAGTCTAAGGATTAAGCACACCTGTAATGCATTATGCTCCCGTAGTCATCTGATCAAGGGACCAGCTTTAGCCCAAATGCTTAAAATGTCTGTAAACATTTTGTTCAAACCCACAGGGAACTCCGCCGTTGTCAACATCCACCGGCTTAATGGTGTGCATGGTAATTAGAGAATTGTCGATTCCGAACAAACCGTAAAACCGGTGATTTTTTTGGTCCGGTTCGGATACCCGAAGAATTCCCAGGAACCCCGACAACCCTAATGGTAATGATTGGGATGAGACCTGAAATTTACCGAGACTCGAGACTCTCGATCATCCCTAGTATTGATGATCCACAAACCCATGGCCATGGCCCTCCCCGTTGATTATTCCAATGGCAAAAAATTTTCAGGGATCCGGAAATGTTCAAGAGCCGAACTTTTTTGGGGGGGCTCTTGACTCCCCGCCGTTCCAATAAATCGTGGCATTTCACATTAAATTGTGCCAAATTGTGGCACCAACCTGTTCCTTCAAGAATTGTCCTTTGCTGTCCCTGTCGATGTTCTCCCATTGGACCTGCACGTACTGGTCCCTGTCCGGCCGGCTTTGTTCATGCCAAAATCCGAGTGCATGTGCCACCTCGTGGGCAATGACGCCGAGCCGAATGCATTCCGGTGCCAACGACACAAATTGGGGCTCACCGAGGGGATGGCTTAAAAGAAGGCTTAATGGCAACAAAAATTCGAAGAATTTGGCACGGAAGAGAGAAATGCCATCAAATCCGCGGTGCCACCAACCCCACCTGATCAGATTCAGTTTAAAAAGGGCTAAGATAGGACTGATCGAGATTCTCGATCAAAATCTCGATCGGTCCTCAAGTCCGATCGAGATTGCTATGATAACCAAATTGTTCACCTACCGTCCCACATTGGAAGCGCAGCCGTCCACCTGAAACAGTTCATTTTCCATTCAAATCAAATAAATCCTCGCCCCCGAGCCCATCTCCAACATCGGTGAATACAATGCGCGACCCTTTCGGCTCGTCGTTGTGCCGTTCAAAGTTCAGGCATGTGATGTTGTGCCAATGTTCCAGCGCCAGCTCGATGACGCGTTGTTCACGAAGTGCTTAAAGCGATAAGTAAGCAAATGGAAAGGTACGGCATTCTCACTGTGAGATCCATCGAAACTGTACACAATGGACTTCATGACGTCCCAACGACGGACCTGAATGTGAATTGTTTCGTTGGTTAAATGCACGAACACCGAAGAGTCCCCCGCACACCTTCGACCCAATGAACTTTCTCTTCTGCCTTCGCCGCCGGGCAAATGTTTCTTCGAGAATGGCATCCACTTGGTCACCACTCAGCACAATGTCACCTGTGCACTCACTGATTTCTGTGTTCATTCATTCCATTTTCGGGCGAGCCCATTGGCCATAAAAGGGGACCCCTTGGGCGGGTGCAAAACGGAAAAGTTGGCATTGAATGACAGGTATCTCAGAATGCCTCCGGGGCTTGGGCTCCCTCCCTACCCGCCGGGAGGGATAGGGTTCGATTCATATTCCATTTGGGCCTTTTTTCCATATATTTAAATTTCAAAAAAGACAATAAATGATAGAAGCCGCCTCCCCATGCCTACCCTCGAAGTGCCTTCCGCCTTCCTCCGGCCATTCGTCCGGCCCCATCCGCCCTTTGTGCCGTCGCCCTCCGGCGCCGCTGTCGTCGCTGACCCTGCGGGCACTCCACTCGCGCAACTCTCGCCACTGTTCTACCGTCTGAACTTGCCCAAAAACTCCAATAATGCTTCATCTCCCTCCCCCCCCCAAATTGTGACCATTGTTTCGTCCATTGTTGAGGCTGCCGCCCTCCCGGCGCCGTCGATGCCGCCGCCCTTTCCGTGCCGTTTCTCGTCCGCCTCCATCCCTTCCTTTATCCTTTCCAGTGCCAGACGAACCCTTCAAAAACAATTTGTGCCAAATACTGATCTCCATGCCCACCTGAACGTCTCGGCATCGCTTTGGCCAAAATTGGTGGCCGCCTTCCGCCTCCACTCGTCGCCCCACCAAACGGCAGTGTCCAGTGCCCTGCTCACTCTGCTCGTCTGTTGCCCCTCGCGCTCGGCACTTTGATGCTGTTCTCGTTCACTGTGGCTCGGGGCACCCACTTCCTCCTCCTCAACAGCCTCGGGGGTCAAATGTTCATCATGAAGGATCACTCGGTTGTTTCGAATGACTGCATCAATGTCAAGGGGGACAAGCAGCAGGACGACCAGGAGAACAACAACAACAACAAGCATCGGGATGAATGGAGGACAAGCCGAAAAGCAACGACGATGAACTTGTTGAACGTGTTGCCTTTGCCCTCCTCCGACTCCCTTCCCTCCGCCCCTTCCGCGCAAAGGTCAAACAAAAAGTGCTGTGCTCTTTCCTCGCCGCCGTACTTCTTGTTGTTGCTGCTTCGCCGGTTATTCCCCCCTCTGTGAGCTGCAAACGCCAAAACAAGGTAAAGAGGCGGGTGAGCTGCTTGCTGACCACCGAACCGGCCGCCGATGAAGGGGAATTGAAGAATTAATATATCTGTTGGGGGTGAATTGGGGGGGGGGGATTAAAGGGGGGAGGTTTGTTCGGTTCTGTCTGCGCGATCGGCGGGCGGGCGCCGCCAATCCGGTCAGTTCAGTTTTTTGTGACATGTCCCCAATGTCTTAGTGATCTTATCCCCCCTTTTTTACACTTCTGTCTGTTATTTTATGTACCATATTAATGATATGAACGAACGATTGGAAGGAAGAACAGAAGCGCCCCATCTCCCCCAAGGGGACAGACAAATGTTCTCCGATCCCTCCCCCCCCCACCCCCCTCATTCATAAAAATTTGGTTACTTTTATTGCGCTTTCGGCGAACCGAGACGGGGAGGAGGGGCCGGTGGAATGAACGGCGGCAAATCAATGTTCGTCACCAACGCGACATCATTTTGGTTATGGATGACTTTTATGATCGATTTGGGGCGGGGGGGGGGGGGGGGTGCGCGGCATGACGGAAAGAGTTATGCGAATGGTTTGACAATGAGAGGAGGAGGAACGAAGTGTGAAAAAGAAGGGCCCGGGGGGGCAAAGTGGACGATGTCGCCTGAGGCAACGATCGGAGGGCGAGGGGAGAAGCGGACTGGGCGGGGCAGTGTTAGGTGATTAGAGCGTTGGAGGAGTGACAAGACAACAAAATGACAGTGATTTCGCGCCCGTACCTCGTCCATGTCGTCGGCGTGTACCCCAACCGCCCCCCGCCCCCGCCCTTTCCACGCATCCCCTCACTTTCTCTCCTCTCATTGTCCACCACGCGCCTTCTCAACCAATTAACATCCATTCGTTAAACACCACACACTCTCTTCACCGATTGATGATGAATACATGGAATGGACTGCCCAGCAGCGGCGGCTTTTGTGTTGGTTACGTTGTGAGTGAGTGCAAATCGAATTTGTGGAGGTCATCCGCCGCCCGCCTAATCCCCCCCCCCGGCGACAAAGTGGGAAAGTTGGTCAGCCGCCTCGCTGGAGGGGCGCCGCGATTCGATGCATTTGATCAGTGACCACACTCCGCCCGCTCTCTCTCTTCAACCGCCCTGTGACTGACCAATTTTCTCGCGTTTCACATGGGTGGAGAGAGAGAGTGCAGCAGCAAAACGCTTTCCGACATTTGGACAACAAAAATTGAAAAAAAAAAAACAGAAAAAAGCATTTTGTTTTTTTAGATTTATGAAGACATCCTTTAAATATTTATAATAAAAATAAATTTAAAAAGGCGCACAAAAGTTACAAAGAATATAAAAAAAAATTGCAACGAAAAAACCAAAATGTGTGAATTTGAGAATAAATATTGAATGCCTGACGGAAACAACAAAATAATGCACATTCACAAAATTTGAGTGAGTGGTGACACCGCCGCCGCCACCGCCACGGCTTTAGGCACTTTTGGTGAATTCCACTTGCTGTTGTTGTTGGAGACAATGGGACGACGAAAGGAACGGCTCCAAAAGTTGGACAGGAATTCCCCCGACAGTTCGATGCTTAAAAAAGCATTTTTATTTATTCATAATCCATCGGACCATCACCACCAAACCCAAGCAAAACGTCCAAAACCTTTGTCTGCCGTTTGCTGTCCGGAATGGGCAAAACGCGTGCCCGACCGTTGCGATAGTCCGAGACGAATGCGAGCACAATCGAATCGCTCACTTCCGGACGATCGCAAACAGTGAAATGGCCGGCCAACGGATCGCAGATGATCAACAGGGGCAAGTCGGCTTGCCCTTGGCCCAAACTCTCCAAAATCTTTGGGGGGAAATGATTAAAACGGCTTTATGGGGAACTCACATAATCGCAAATCGGATCGTCGCCCGTGTAAAAAAATTGCATTGGGTCAGCGGCAACAGCGAGCGCCCGCATTGATTTGTCCGAGTCGACGGAACTGATGACGGGGAAAAACACAGTGAGTATAAATGACAAAAATGCGCCGAATTCCCTCCCACGGGCTGGACATGATCACGGATCCCGCCAATCAAGGCACTTTTGGGGGCCGTGATCGCGGACTTTTTTCCCCCACTCCCGTGATCACGGTTTGGTGATTGAAATCGGAAAAAAAAAAGATTGAACGAACGAACGAACTTGGCATCTTCGGAGTTGCTGGGCGGCAACGGGCCGGCGGTTTGCAGCGGGGCATCATTCAACACCAGCTGAGCGAAGATCGATTCCGCGCACGGGTTGAGAATTTGGCAGGAAAATTCGATGTCCTCGGGTGACCCTTCTGAACGTGACGAAAATGATGCATTCACACTTACAAATTGCAGTAAATTGAACACATTCAACCCTCTTCCCCCCCCCCCGAAAAATGTGTGCCGTGTCAATCGATCGATACCCGTGAAAAGGATCAACGACGGCATTTCCGAAATGCGGTGGACAGTGTGCTCGGTGAGTTCGTAAATGGCCTTTCTTTTCCACGGATATCCGTGGGGGTCCGATAGGCAAACGCTTCGTCCGTTGCGCGTTATCAATGAAAAGTCGTCGTCCACGAGAATAAATGAAGGAATGCCTGCAACAAAAACAAACAATTTCAATCCAATTTAATTTGGGGGGGGGGGAGGGGGGGGTTCAAAATCAAAACAAGCAGTTTAGAGCAGTTTAGTCCCTTCCCCTCCAGTTTTTTACGGGTTTTTTAGTCTGTACCCTTACAACTCTCGGTGACCCCCGTGCCCTTTGATACTTACGACGGGTAACCCTCTACCCTCATATTTTTTGATTGAAAATTCCAATCTCTAATAAAAACGACAGACACATTTGTACAATTTAGGACATAAAATTCCTCCTCTGGACACCACCGGTGGACCCAAACTTACCACAAATGTCGTAGGCCTTCGCAATTTTTTGATTGAATTTTTCGTTTCCGTACGGAAGGGCCAGCCACGGCATAAGGGAAAAATGTTCGTTGAATGATTCTTCAGAGCGATCCGAAGAGCAAAAAATGATTTCAAAGTGCGGGTGATCGGACTTAATTTTTGTGTAAAGTTCGACGAGTTGGGCCAGCATTTGTTTGCTCGGTGGACACTAAAAAGAGAGAACGAAATGATCGATTTTTGGAGGATGGCCGGCCGTGAATTTACCCATTTAGCACCAAAAAACAATCCTTTGACGCCTTTTGCCAAGACGTCCCAGTCGATTTTGCACTGCTCGCCATTCGTCGGATTGTTGCGCAACAATTTCTTGCCGCTGAACAGTTGCTGAAGAGGCGCATTCGGCCAGGGAAAGTCGGCACCGGTCGGGTCGTCCATTAGCGTGCGGTAGGCTTGCGAGAGCACCACCAACTCGGCACAATCCAGGACGAACAGTGACGGGGCGTTCACAAAGTTCAGGGCGCGGAGAAGACGAGACTGGTTTTTGAGCAGGGAGATGATCAACAACAAAACAAAACAACAGAACAAAGCTAACCTTGACTGTGTAGAGCTGCGGGGCCGAGTACAGCAGGCCAAGCTCCGCAATGAAGCCGAGGTTCGACTCGACCGGCTCGTTGTCCACGTCGACAACGACCACTTCCAATTCGTTGGGTTTTGTAGAAAGTTGTTGTTGTTCTTGCTGCTGCTGTTGCTGCTCAATACAAGTTTTCTTAGACGAATTGTTGAACTTGAATAAGCGTTTCAATTTTGCCGGAGAGCTAAAATTCAAAAAGCACAAAAATATTTTCAAATTTAAATTTTCAAATTCCACCTATTGTTCCTGTGCGGACTCTTTGCATCGGTCACCGGTGGTGCCGTCGGTTGCTGGGCTTTAGCATTGATAAGCTTTTGCAGTGATTGAAGAAATGTTGGATTCGGTGGTGTCGAACTCGACATTACGTAAAACAGAACAAAATTGCACGACCTCACCACCTCTCCCAGTGTTAATAAAGCGTCGGTGTTGGGCTTCGTGTCGTGTTCAGACAGCACATTATTTTTTGCAGCAGTCTTTTCATATATTGGCCGTACAATTGAAATATTTTCAAGGCACAAATCAAAGAGTTTTGAAAACATTTTTTTGTTGCTGTAAAAAGTTTAAAAATTAAAATCAAAACCAAAGGAAAGCGGTCAAATTTTGATCATTAAGCTGGCTGACGAACAATGACCACTTTGTTTAATGAACGATCAAACTTCAAACACAACCAAATCCAAATCATTAGAAATATCTGCAAAAAAAGCTAAAGCAAGATAAATTTTTGCAAATTCATCAAGACATTTATTTAATGGGGCATTCAGCAATATTACAACGACTAAAATAATCGTTTATAAAAAATAGATAAAAAACAAATCAAATGAGGCTATGTATTTTATACAAATTGTCCTATAAATAAACTTTAGGCCACCTGTGAACAAAAAAATAAAAAAGCCAAAATGCTTTCAACCCGTTGAAGAACAAAAAAAAAAACATTTTTATATGCGATATGTTCATCGTCCGTCCGTCCGTCCTTCTTTCTATCTCAGCCTTCGACGTGCCAACTCTGTCCATGTGAAAGCGTCACAAATTCGTCCGGTCCAAGTCCCGCGGCGGCGACAGCCTCGGCAAGCTTTTCACGCGGCTCCAAATACGCCTCGCACGACCCCATGTCGTATGTTCCCCAGTGTACGGCGATGCTCTTCTTCGATTTGACCAATTGGTGAATTTGAACTGCTTCCTCGGGGTCTGCATGGAAAAAGAGAACTTGGGTTAAAAATGACGTTTCTGTTAAAAAAAAATTGGCATTTTTTGGTCAAGGAACCACAATTTTGCATTCTCAAAAAAACCAGAGGCAATAACAACAAAAAAAAAAGCTGAGGGTGGTTGGTTAGCTTCTGAAAATTCTTCGTTTTACCAAAACCAAAATTTGTCGGTTCAATCCGGTCCAAAACTGCCAAACCCTCCCTATAAATGCGCGAGTGTACCGACCGATGTGTTGAGGCGACATGAACCATCTGAAAATAAAAATGTTGCATTTTCCGGAAACAGGGGGGTTCTCCCCTTCCGCTCTTCGATTTGAAATTCTTGAATTTCTCCTCCTCCCCCCCGCCCCGCCCAAATGTCTTGAGAAATCGTGGAGTATCCGTGCGCAGTGCCGGCCATTTGCTCACCTCGGCTCGTATGCTCCGATCGGAATTGCGCTCAAATCAATGGGTCCATGAATGTCGCCCAACTTCCGAAACTCATCCGCGCAAAAGCCCGTGTCGCCGGTGTAGAAGAATTTGTGCTGCGGCCCCTTGATCACCCATCCACACCACAACGACTGAAAGATAAAAGATACAAAAAGATGGTCAGGCATTCGCTTCTTTTTTGGACATTTTTAAACCTTTTTCTTGTTTTCTACGTCAATTTTTCAAACAAAAAAATTTTTCGAGAATTTTGCTACATTTCTGGGGGACAGGGTGGTGCCAATAGGCGTTGCCGAGACAATTCAAATGCAATTTGTTGAAAAATTTAGTGTTCAAAACAGCAAAATTCTTTCCCATATATCACTACTTTGTTACGGTCGAACACCGCCCGCTGTGACCAATGCTGCGCCGGCACACTGTGAATCTCAAAGCTGCTGCCCTCCTCATTAAATTGCATCGGCACGTTTTCACCCTTTAAAAATAAATTCTAAAAAAATTTACAAAAAAAAACCCCCAAATTCAATTCACCCATGTCAATTCGTGCACATTCTGCGAACCGGTTTCCCTTTGCGTCCACTGCAACAGCCCCTTGGGCACAAACCACCGAATGTCCGGGAATCGTTGTGCCAAACGACGGACGGCCACAGTGTCCAGATGGTCATAATGGTTGTGGGAGATGAGGACAACATGAATCTGTGTGATGGATGGGAATTAAATTATTAAATGTTGGAAAGAAAGCTGCTCGTGATTTTGAAATAGACCCCCCCCCAACTGATGGAATTTGACCCAAAAATTTGTGATTTTAATGGATCCAAAAAAAATTATTGCCATTGTTTGTTTGTTTTTTGTTGATAAATTATACGTAATTTACTGACCTCGGGTAAATCGTCGATTGCGCATGGAGGTGGTCGAAAGCGGCGGCAGAATTTGAACAGGCGTGGCGAGGCGTGGCGAGCCCAGACCTTTTAAAAAAAAAAGTTTTCAAACATCAAATTTTAATTGATTGGCTTTCTTTTAATTAGAGCAAGTGACAGGCAAATGTTAGCCCCCCCGGGGGTTAGGAATAGAACCTTCGATTAGACTAGCAAACAATTTTTGCTCATTTGTGTACAGAAAAAGTAAAAAACAATCAAAAAAAGACAACCCACCGGATCAGTGAGCACGGAAATTCCGTCGATTCTCAAATGCACTGTCGCGTGTCCAAGCCATGTGGCCGAAAGTTGCGAGTCCAGCTGAAATTGTGGCTCTTGTACGGGCAATGTCCTGTTGAGTTCCTGAAAAAAAAAAGCCATTTTTAGGGGCTTCATCCTTTTTACTAAAAAAGTTGACAAAATTAAAAGACAAAAAATTACATTTTCATTGGGAATTCTTGGCCGAGTCTCGAGCTTCCATCTGACCACGTTGATTAAACTCGGTTCATTCCAAGACGTGAATGATGTAGGGTTGTTGTAACGCGTTCCATCAAATTTCGGCTCCGCAAACGCCTCGTCGTTGTTCATTGCACTTGCTAATAAAGGGAAAAGGGCATTTAAAAATCGTATCATTTAACTAATTTGGTGGCTATTTATCTGTTTAAAGTCTTCAAAAAATTCCAGAAATCACAAATAAAGGGACGGAAAAGGACGCGTACCACCCAAAAATGACGACAAATCTTTAAAAAGATAGCGCCCCCGGGGTGAATGGAATTTACGTACACATTTAGGAAAATGACGCTTTTTCTTAAGAAAATTTGGATCAAAAAAATGGCATAATGTTTTTGCAAAAAATTTAAATAATTAAAGGTAAATTTATGATTTTTTTGTGGTTTTCTCTAAAAACATCAAAAAAACATAATTATTGGTTGTTTAATGTGTTCATCATAATTCGTATAAAATTCAATTTTAGAGCCTGAAATGTTCGCTAAAAAAATTTCCGGTTCCTCAGCGCTTCCATTGCAATTTGAGGGAACGCCGTAAGTTTGACTATTTTCATCAAAAAAAAACAAAAAATTAATTTCATTTAATTGTTCAGTGGAATTTATACAAAACGTGAAAGTCCTCCGAAGATTCCGTCAACAAATTTTACAGGTGAAGTGTCCAATAATTGTTGAAATTAAGGTGTACAACTTTAGATAAAGATTTAGCCCTGTCAGGAAATATTACAACGCTTAGCCATGTCACGCCAACAGCTGTCCAATCTGTTCAATTCTCCCCGAGAATTGGTTTAATCAATTTTGAAAATAAGGTAAACAGACCAGGCATTGGCATGGCACGGGTTTCCAAATCATTCAACAAATGGCACTTTCAACCTCCCCCAAAATATGCAAATTGCATATTTAACGTGGACAAATTCGCGACGTTCAGAGGGTCCAGTCCAACGCGTTCCACCACTCTCTCCGTCGCCAAAGCCACACGCCGCAGCGAAGCACGCGCAAGGCCGCCCCTCGGCATGAACTGTCATCGCACAGCTTCAACGTCCCTCACTCGGCCGCGCAACATCAAACGAAAAATGGCCAACGCCGTTTCGGGAAGCCGTCGTCAATGGAAAATGCACAAAACAGTCACGAATCCGATGGACAACAGCCTCGACAGGGTCGGCTGTGTCCGTCCGCCAGTTTTGGAAAGTTTGTAAATTTAAAAATTGCTCATTTTGTACGTGAATGAGGGACTTCTCATTCGCATTTCTTTTTGTTTATAGTTTTACTGACCAATTGGTTATGCCGCCGATCGCTTTGCAACATGTTTATGCCGCCAATAATGCGATGGTTCAACCCAACTCCGAGCAAAGTTGGCGTTTATTTGCTTCTGAAATTGTCCGTTTGCCAAATTTTCATAAATTGTATTTTAGCCGGAAAATTGGATCTGGACCGTCTGCCTCCCGGCTGGGAAGTCCGTCTCACCGAAGACGGCTCCTACCGATATTACGTTGACCGTACGTCTTTACACACATTTTAGGCGTAGCCAGAGCTAATTCTCTACAAATCTATATTTTCAAAAATATTTCACCGTCCACAAACATTAAAATTTATCCAAAATGATAGAACGAGAAAAAAAAAAAGACAACAGGCCCTGGGCCACGTTCTTTTAAATGCAATTAATGCTCATCAATTTGTTTCTTGCAGATAATACTGGACGGACCCATTGGATTCATCCATTTGCGCCCGAAATTTTGAAGCCAAACTGGACAAAAATTTTTGATACAGTGCATGGCGTCGTTTATTACAAGTATCTTTTTTGTTTTGTTTTGTTTTTGTCGAGTTTAATTTTGTTCTGCTCAATTTATTAAAGCCATGTTGAGCAACGATCACAATTTGACCATCCCGGGTTCATCAACGGCGCATGTTTACCAACGATTCACGGTTCAACCTCCTTCCAATCGTTGTTGGAAGTTGAGCAGGAGCCCAATAACAACAACAACAACGAGGAGGAAGGCGACGAATCGGATGCTCTAGAAGAGGAGGAGGACCTCAACCTCATCAACAACGAAGGCACGTTCACATCTCGCGGACCTCGTTTTGAATCCAAATTAAGTACAGATGTGCCTGAATGGCTCAAGCTCTACTCGCAGGCCCCCTTCAACTCGGACCATTTGCTCAATGTAAGCATAAAGTGTGTGGTTGCATGTACAATAAATGTTCTATTTCCTTTAAGTTCAATTTGTTCAAACTGAATCAGCTGGAGGCATATGACCGTATGTGTTTATTTGCTGTTTTGTTGCAAATTTTTGCCATCTCCATATTTCAGGAATGATCATGAGGTTGTACAAGCAGGTGAGAGCGGGCGGTCCAGGCCGCCGGATCGATGGACTGATTACCCATGCCGTTGTTGCTTTAGGAAGTGATCAACACTGTCGTCAAGTATGATGGACCGATGTCGGAGATTGACAACGAGCTCATCCAGCGTCATCAGCTAGTGTAACTGTGACATTCTTTGACCGCCGCATAATACAATTGCCTTTATTGCTTAGAGACAAATTGCTCAATTTCCAATTGATTATACATACGAGTAGATCATGGAAGTGGCATAAATGTGTTTTAAATTTAAAAAACGTTTCTTCAAACAGTCCACGAAAATGTCGGTCATTTAGGGATGGGATGTGGCTGCGCCAATATGCATCGTAGCGATTTTTTTTTTGTCAAAAAAATTAATAAACTTTCAAACAACAGTTAGGTAATTGTGTATGTATATTAAAATGCATTTATGGGGGGCCTTTTACTGTTACACCAAATGATCAATTTTCGTTCCCGTAATCAGAAAGCATTTCAATTGTTGTTAGGTGATCATTTGCCAAACGATAGTCTGATTTTGTCCCGCATCAATCCGCCCTTGTTCAGGATGGACTGCTGCTCCGTCTTCTTCACGCTTTCCCTTTGCTTCTCCAGCTCAATTCGTTCCTCCTCGTACCTCCGTTTGGACTCCAACATTTCCAAGCGTTCATCACTCTAAAAAATGACACATTACCCGGTGTAAAAATTAGCAGCAAAAACAAACCAATTTCTTTTCGGACTCTTCCAACGCGCGGATCTTCGCTTCCAATGCTCTTTCCATTGCATTGCAACGTTCTTGGGACTCCCTCTGAATTTATTTATTTTACAAATTGAATTGGAGCTGTGACCACCACTTTCTTTTTTTGACAATACGTCATTTTCTGGTAAATTTGCGAAAAACTGCACATTGGCAATTTTTTGTTTCTTTAAAGAGCTAAAAACGCCCGGGTTACATTTAACAGAACCATCAAGTTTTGTAGAATTTGTTGTAAGTTTTGATTTTGTGTCATTTTCACTTGCCTCTCTCCGGTGGATGGCTTCCATCTCCTCCGCCAGCTCGGCTTCGATTTGTTGTCTCATCCGCTTCTCCATTTCGACCTGAATTATTTTGTGCCAAAATAAGTGATAGTCCAAAACAACCCCGAAACACCTTCGCGGCCTTGACGCGTTCAAGAACAATTTCCTCAATGTCGCTGATTTTGGATGATACCTAAACTCAGAGAATGGCTAAACATATTTCAAAAATATATAAATTATTTGCATTCCTTTTAATCCTTCAACGATTAATCGCCAAGAAGCCATTACCATCAATTAGCGTTTATGGCCATTTTCTGTTCTCCAGACGGTGCCCGCCCGCTATGGGTTTAAACTCTCAACAAATCAATTATTCAAAATTAGCATTGAACACACACAACAGCGTATCCCAAAAAGCGCACCCACCTGTTCGTTTATCTTCGACTGCAACCAGTCCACCGTTTTCTTGTCAAGACGTGCCATGTTCACATTGCCACCACCGAGTTCCAGCGCCACGTCCGATGGCGCATAAATCCTTGCAGAATCGGCCGCCGCCGCCGAATTTCGAGGTCGTGAAGCGGAGCGCGACCTTCGCAATTACAGGAATTATTTTCACAAACCGTTCAGAGGCGCAATTAGCCACCCCCCCCCCCCCCGGGGGTGGGGGGATGAGCTTCAAAATGGCCGAATTTTATCGAGCCCATCCGTTCGTTACGGCCATTATATTTGTTAAGACCAACCGGTCTCTTCGCTTTTCTTTGTGCGATGATCGCGACGATTTGTGTCGCCTTTCACTGCTTCGTTCATGCGAGCGTTTTCGTGTCGAGCGATGGGAACGTCCACGGTTGGGAGGAGTTGGTGAACGAGAATAGGGCATCTTATTATTGCTATAACAATTGTAAGCAACGCAATCTGAGATAAATAACGAACTTTGGTCAGTGAATTGGAAATCGTAAATCGGAGCATTATGTGGAAAAGTAGCGGATAATTTACATTTGGTAGAAGTTGCATCAGATTTTTAGATTTTAATGCATTTTATATTATTTATCACTAAAAGGTTGGGTTATTGCCAACGGCAAACCGAATAAGAATTGATAAAATCTAGGCTTGGATTTCGTTTTAGTGCCAGGATCCGGGACGGGCCAAGTTTTAATTAAAAAAGAAAGAAAAAAAAGAAAAAAAATTTTTTTCAGTATTTGAAATTTTTACTAGAAGTATTCGTTACAAAATTCTTTCATCCGAATTGCGGAAATTCAAAAAAATTTCATCCGAATTGCGGAAAAAATCAAAAAAACCTGCAATATCAGCAATACGGAAATTGCGTCCAGCCCTGGCGGACCGGGTCCAATTAAACCCATAATTTTTAGAATGAAACTGTCAAGGATACAAACAATTCTGCTGAATATTTCCGGAGCTCTTTACACGATTCTGGTAGGGTTTTGTTTCCTTCTCCAACCTTTGTTTTCCAACGAACACTTTAGACAATCAGCGGGATAGCGATTCTCAACCTCTATTTCACATGTCCTGACCTCTGTGATGATTGTTATTGGCCTGCCATGTACGCCCTCTTCATTTTGTCTCAGATTGGAGTCAATTTGTTGTTGTTCCATTATTACAACAAAAGGAATCAGGTGGGGGCAGTTCGTTCATGCACCCGCCACCGGTCGTCGTCGGTTTCAGACCGAAAATAGCCGAAAAGTCAAAATAAATTTCGTTTTACTGAACCCCCCCCCCCCGGTGTTGGTTCTATCAATTTTATTTCCACTAATCGGCAAGTCATTAATTCCCAATTTAGGTCCAATTTTGGACTGCCAAAAGCAGTTGGTTTTTTGATCGGCAAAGTTTGGAGAAGAAGGCAGACATTGCGCTGAATGGAGCCGTTGTTGACAATGCTTTTAGCACAAGGACAGACCAAAAGCGGACTAAGAAGCCGTCGAATCACCCCACTCATTCGATTGGAAACTTTGCAGATTATTCGGTCCGCGAGAGTCTTTAGCCGTTTAATGAGGAAATTATATTATGTTTTTTTTAGATTTGTGAGGATGGGACATATGTTGACTTGAGGAGTGAGTTGCATGCAACTTGGGCTGCCGAAAACGATGTCGATGGAGCAGTACAGCAAACCAAATACTGTAACAAATGCAAAATTGTAACATTTTGTGGTTTTTTTTGTACAAAATTATATGTTTTCTGTTTCCGTTTTTTTGGTAACTCCTTGGCGTTGTCAGCATTGTCCGTTGTGCAACATTTGCGTGCTTCGAAAAGACCACCACTGCTTTTTGCTTGGTGGTTGCGCTGGCTTGGCCAATCAGGTCGGTCGGTCGGTCGGTTGTTTTTGCACTAACTCAACTCGCAATTCCCCCATTTGTTGCAGCGTTATTTCATCGTTTTCCTCTTTTGGGCCTTTGTTGGTGCCCTTTACGGGACGACTTTTAATTTTGCATATGTAAGTGTTTAATGAATTTATTTGTATATAATTTGATTTTGGAGTGAATTACGCAAAGAATTTTCGGGATTTTTTTAAAAAGCGGAGTCTATCGGTACCGGCCGGCTTCCCTAATAATAGCATATAGCCGCTTTAAAATGCTACTAAAAATTTATTTAATTTTGGAGGAAAGAATTTATAAAATTAAGAATGGTCGAAAAATTGAAGGTGAAAAACTGAAGGATTCACTTTTTAAATTTGATTTGTAAAGACTTCGTTCAACTTCAGTTGGATAAGCACGTCTCGCCATGGTTTCCTTTCGGATGGTTCTTCTATTTGGGACCGGTAGCCTTTTTTTGATGGGTTGCTAATTATTCTCTTGCTCAGGTCGCTATGGCGCGTTGGCTTATCGGCTACGATTCGTTGTTCAATGCCTTTCTCGCTGTGATGTTCTCCATGTCTGTTGCCTCCGCCTTTGCGTCCATCGGACTTTTCATTTTTCAGGTTAATCAAAACGGTTAAATCTCTCCGCACTTTTCAGCAAAGTCAGTCATTTTAATTCTTTCAGATGATTTATACATTGAGCGGCTACACAATGTACGATTTTCATCGTTCGGGTGTGCGACGAGTTGAAAGTGATGGTGGGTGGGTTTGTTTAATTAGGCAACTGGATCAGACTGTACCCTCCCCCCCCCCGGGGAGGATTGGTGTTCACCGGGCCCCAAGCACTGCCTTTTCAAAGAACAGTCGAGAGTAAAACCTTGGCGCCTTGTCCCCTAGATTTCTGGTACGTTCAATTTTTTTCTTTTTCATTAAGGTGATAATTATCGTGAGCGTCTGGCCCTGGTGTTTGGCCGACGGTGGTGGCTCAACTTCTTTTTCCCCCAGTTTTGGCTTCCCAATCAAATGAACGAGAAAGTGGCCAGAAATATTTTCCTAAGCACTTCAAAGGATCTGTGAGAAACGGCCAGAAAGCAAAATGATGTATTATATAATGAATGCTGTGTATGTGCAATTATTCTCCGTATTACCGTATATTGTAATGATCTCACGGCAGTTTTTAATATACAAAATGTGCAAATGGTGTAATTGGTGAGAAGCTATACGAAATGAAACAATTTAAATTTTGAAAGCATGGCAGAAGGGTGGGGTGGGGGGGGGGGGGGCTAGGCGAAATGGGAAGAACGCAACAGAACGCCGGAATGGCTTCTTCACCTACAGTCGTTGCCTCCATCGTCTGCTGACGCGGTGCCGGAATCTTTCTCGCCGTTTTGCGGCACCAAGTGAACGGGCGGCGTTACAATTTCTGAGCGGGTACACTTTTGTATAATTAACAAATCTTCTGCCAAATTGTTTTTGTGTCAAATCAATCACCCACCGGCTTCTCCCACAACAGGCAGCACCGTAGCCAAGCCGACGCCGTCGCTCCGTCCACCGGAGGACTGTTGCAATTCCAATTCCCGCATCGATTGGGCAAAAGCTTCGCTGCTGCTGTTGTTGTTTTCCTGCAAATTTCCCCGTAATTGATTTATTTATTTATTTATAAGCTTTCACAAACGTACGCTTCGCTTGCAGTAATAATTCACCAGCAACAAGTCATGCCGGCGTGAATGATTTGTCAGACTTTCATAGGAATCGTCGAACAATTCGGCCAACAAAGAGTTCTGAACGCGTTGAAATTGTGGAATAAATAAATGAATAGAGCAAAAATTTAAAATAATTACTTCATTGTATGCGTCTTTTGCACTTGCACGACTTGCCGTGAACTGATATTGGCATGAAATGTTCGGATTGGACCACAAATTCTTCTCGTCGGCTTGACGAAGCAAAAAGTCGATAAATTTTTGCAGCCGATTGAGAATGAGGTCCGTCTTTTTGGCCCTCAAAAGCCATTCGTTCAGCCTGAAAATGAAAGAGAGAGGTGTCGTCAATTTGTCACGTTTTATGTTTACATGGAAGAGGAGTTTGACCCCCCCCCCTAAATCGCCTCGAAATTTTGCTTAACAAAATCGTCAAAATTTCGGAATTCTGACCAGTTTAAGGCCAACCACCCTCAACCCCCCCCCCAACATTGCCCAATTCATTCCCATCTCAAAAAGCACATACATTCGCAGTACACAAAGGGCATATTCAAATGTACGAAATAAGGGGTCGGCAAAACACCGAAGACCAAAATTGACTGCACGAAAGGTTTTGGCATAGCGAAACAGCTGAACCGGGAGACTGGAACAGGTGATCGGCTCTTGGAGTGCTTAAACATTACGGAATTAAACAATTTAAATAAAACATTTCGATGGTTTGTTAGTGTTTTACTTACTTTTGTGTAGTATTTCCGGGAAGAGCGCAGTCGTCATGTCCGAGCTCAGTCGTTGTTCCAACCGCGCCATGCACACACCGCACTCCGAGTCCAATTTCTTCCTCCTCCGCGAAGTGGTCACATTTGCGGTTGCCTGCTGAATGTTGAAATAGCTCCGGCTAAAATGGGGGACAAAAATCAATCGTCCGGACCGCAAATTGCCTGGTGAATCCACCAATTATAGTACAACCTCCGTTTCAATTCCTCGGACATGTTCAATTCCGTCGATTGAGCACTCAGACATTTGGTACAAGGCGTTATGGCTTAAAAGCACAAATAAACCGGCAAATTAAACAATCAAAATATTTTCTACAATTTCTTGTGAGAAATCGCAACGCGTCGGTGAAGCCTTGACGACAAATTTTTGAACAAATTTCTTGCGAGGGAGGCACAAAGCATGAACAGAATCTGTAACAATGGAAGAGGTTGTGGAGCAACAGTTTAAAAAACAAATGCGTTCATCATCGACACATTTACCTGTAGAAGTTTTCGTTGTTGAATCGAATAGACCTCAAAACGAATGGTTCGTCATGTTAAGCCATGAATAATAATAATAATGAACGGCTTACGTGTTATAGTATACAAAACCGATGATGCTGGCACTGGCATGGTCCAACGGGCAAATGTCTGACTCTGCCGATTGAGTGGGTGAAGGGTTATTTGAGTGGGTATAAATGCCCCATTCTCACCGCCCGAAAACGGAGAAATTGTGATCGTGTTCTGGTCGTAGACCGGCTGATTGTCCGAGAAGCCTCCGTCAATGTATTTGACACCACGAAATTCTGGCACGGCATAACCACAAAAGATTGGGATGAAACAACTGCACAAAATTGCCTGAAAACCCAGAGAGTTTGGGGGATGGGTGGGTTCAAATTGCTCTCTTTTTTTTTGAGTGCTACAAAATTCCGACCTGGATGAGCTCCTTTTTGCTCAAGAATTCGGAAACCAAGGCATTTTTTCCCGTTTCGTAGATGGTGAGTGCTAAATTTTAGCAGGTAACGGACAAACGGTGACAGTTTCTTACAAATGAAGAGACGACCCGTGCAGAGTTGGTGCGCATTGTCGGGCAGTATCCGGTCAAGTTCATCCCGAACGATGGCCATCAGATCAAATCTGAAGAGGACAAAAATTCCAACACAATGCAAACAAACCGGGATGGATTATTATTTATAAGACAAATTCCGAAACATAAAAAGAATTTTGAATAGAAAAGAAACAAACGTTGGACTGAAGGCCTGCAACACGCCGGAACGAGCCTTTAAAAGAAATAAAATTCAATGAAAATCTGTCAAAATTTAAACGCCTAATCGAAAAAATTGTTAAAAATATTAAACGGCATTGCTCATTCATTTTACTTACCTCTGCGACCACTTGAAGAATTGCTGTGGTTGCTTCTAAAAACGGGCAATTGCTTTTTTTGTTGTTGTTGTTGCTCAACCGACCAACCCAAAACGTTCATTTACCTGCCACGGACACATTGCAAATGAGTCCGGCAGCTGCAATGGAACCGGCACTGGCACCATAAATACGATTACGCGTGAGTTGCGGAGCATATTCCTGCAATTCCGTACAAATTTATGGGAGGCGTCTGACCGAACACCAGCACAAAACGGGTAAACAACAAACAGAGAGAATCGGGTGGTCAAAAAATGATAGAATTTTTGGTTTAAAAGAATGGACATTGTAAGCCCCCACAGGGATGCACTAAATTGAGAAGTGTGTCGTCCGAACTTGCCCAAAAATGGTCGCGCACACCCACAACCCATCCCCAATTTGTACAAGAGCAAAAAGAACACCCCTCCCCCTTGACCGTACTGTTTAAGCTTACCCTCAAAGCTGCACACACTCCGGCGTGGTATATGCACAGGAAACCTTAAAATTCCCCAAAAAATGACATGGCACATTTCAACAAAACCAAAATGACTCACCACAGCCACACAGCGACAAATTGGCATTTGAAAAGCACGTATTTCGATGGTCCATTTTTTCGAATTTTCACCTGAAAAAGTAACTAAATGCTGTGTACAAAAAAAAAAAGAGGAGAGATTATAAATGTTAGGTGGTTAAGCTGATCAGTTAAAATGTCTCCATTTCGATAAGGCCCAACGCTTTTGCATAAACAGTTTAAGGCGCTCACATTACAAATAAATATTTTACATAACGAAAATGCGAAATTCGGGCAAAAACACACACAAATAATGTGATGATGAGAATTTGGGGCGGGAGGGCGGGGGGGGGGGGGGAGGGGGGCAAGCAGGTGGGAGGGGGCTGAACTGATAAGCACAACAAACGGACGGAGGGACCAACCGCCGCCGACGGCGATCCCCGCCAGCCAGCCGGCCAGCCATGAGCAATCCTTGGCGATAAGAACACGTGAGTGAGGCCAAACCAATATCGGAATAAAATGGGGGGGGGGGGAAACAAAAACCCGATTAATGTTTAGAGAGGTAGATGAGCAGGGGAAGGCGTGGGACAACATGAGGGGCGGGGGCGGGGGAGTATAAGCCACGAGTGCTCAACACACAAAGCATCAAAAATTATATGTACAGGCAGGCAGGCGATGATCACACTCATTTGTCAGAACTCAGCCCAATTGTAATCCAAGGAACAGTCAATTGACGGATGTTTGAACTTCCCGAACAGGTCCGCGAGCAGCAGACGACGCTCGTCCTGGAATGTGCACACAATTTCAGCCAATTTGTGACGTTTGGTCAAGTTCTTTGGCACAGTCTGCAATTTTTTGCCGTCAAGATTGATTCATCACAAAGTTCCGACAAACTGACCATTCCGTCGTAGGCCTCCTCAAGGTAGAACAGAAATTGTTTGTCATGTTCAGACTGTCCAAACCTTTCAAGAGGGGCAGATGAAATAAATATATTTTTACAAAATTCCCATGTGAGAAAGAACCCCCCCCCCCCCCCCCCCCCTCATAAAAGTAACGTAATTTGTTTTCATTTTTACCTGCTGAACAGTCGGCCTTCCTTCACAGAAATCATCCAATTGTCGTAATCGAACCGCGAGAAATAGTCCAAAAATCCGTAAACCAGCTCACCAATTGTTCGATTGTTTTTGGGAATATCTGAAACAAAGTGTCAACTGAAGAGAACATTCAAATTTTCAAAGAGAACATAAAGCAATAGAGGTTTATCAATTTTTAAAAATAAAATCGCTAATGTCCAACCAAAAAATGTATTAATTTTTTTTGCGACAACCCGAGGTGTGTCAAAAACCAAAAAAGTTTATAAAGTAGATACCGGGCAGTAACGGCTTGACCGATATGTTGTAGCGCAAGTCCTCCACGTTCCCTGTGCCGTCAAAATACTCGGGGAACAAGCCGTACAGGTTGGGCAGAATCGGTGGATCAACACCACATTGGAGAAAGTGCATTATCATCAGCGTCACCGTGTAACTGTTGAACTTCCCATTTCTGAATTGGGCAGAGTGAACATTGACGGAAAAACGCTCTTCAAAACGAATTTTGCTTGCCTTGGCTCGACCACTTGTCTGACCTTTCCCCATTCCTTCAGTATTATGTTCATTTGGATAAAGCGTTCATCAAGCCTTTGTTTCGGGATAAGAATGTTTATCATTTACGTGTAATAAAAGCTTTATTCTGGGCCCAAACATTCTCCAAATGATTAATGTGCATGGATAACTGCCCCACCAGCGGGAGGCGTGTCCCCGGTATGGATCAAGGGCGTAGTCCCACCTCCCCCCTCCAGGGCTTTTGGTTTCGGATGGAGGAAAGCGATCCGGAAAATTGTCAAACCTTAATGCTATCTTTCTACGGACAAAAAAAAATTTTTTTTTTTTGTATCTTGGATTTCGGAGAATGAAGGCGCCTCTGGCTATGCCCCTAAATGGGAAGGGAATGCACCAACCACAACACCTGGCATAATGGTAGATCAAATGCGAATTGAATATGCCGGCCACACAATTGCAGTTGATGTCCACATTAACGTCCTGGTATGGGAATGAGAGATCGATTTTCAGAATTGGCACCTAAAGAACGCGCGAGACGTTGAAGCAATTAAAATACTGGGCCAATGTGGCATATTTAAAATTCACCCGCGCGGAGACATATCGAATGGCCAAGATGAACTGCTTCTCCTCCAGAATGTATTTGATCTTGGCGAGCACGTACGGGGCAAGCCTTTGGTGTGATTAAATAATCAGCATCAAAAATTATAAAATCAGCATTAAACTAACTCTTCGCTGTAGGTCCCCCGGGAACATTTTATCGCAAAACAAAGATCCAAATCTAAAAATTAAAATCAGTTTTATGATTCAAAGTGTACGCCTTTGCTTCTACCTGCGCCTGAAGTGCTGATTTTGTTGAGTGTTGAACCGCCGAGTGCCAAAAAGCCCTTGTTGAAGTGCTAAACCGGGAGGCAATCCACAGAACTGTCCATCTCAGGCCCCCAACAAAACCGGTTCAATTGCCTTCTTGAGGAGTTTGTATATGCGTAGACGCACCAACAGCTCGTGGTGCGGCTAAACAGAACGGAATTTGCATTTTATATAATAATGTTTTTCTTTAAAATCATCCAATGACCCTTTTTGACTCCCCAGTATGTGTCTTTTCGTGGTATGTTCGGTCAAAATGCTAGTCAATTTCTTTTGCATTTGGGCTCCACCTGTCTGTTCCGTCTCACAAACGTCTCGACCTCCTTCGTGTAAGCATCAAACGCTTGTCGGACTTCGGGTCGACACCGCACGCATTCATCAATGCCCGAATAAATGTGGGAAATGTTGGGAGATGACGCCAGTTTGTACGCCTCGCGCGGGTCCATCTCCTTTACTGCAGATGCTGCTGAACATTAGAAAAGCCAAATGAGTGGAATAAGTAAAGACAACACAAACATAAAATGGCAATAAATTCCAAAACCATATGAACAGAAACTCATTCATTTCATTCTCTTTATCCAACTCCACGTTTAACCAAGAAAAATAACAATTTTATAGTACAGTAAAATCTCTTCTACAACAAAAGGACGGCGTTGATGCACCCGTCGTTCTCCGGATGGTTTGTGACCTGGGCGTACTTTGCCCACACCACTTTGCCACCCTGTGTGACCATGCCGAGTTCGCTGACGTTCACCTCAATGATTGTGCCCTTGGTTATCACGCCCAGGGAGGTGTACAGTTGGGAGGACGGGTTCTTCTTCACGCCGACCAATGGAAGACAAAAAGTTGTGTGCAGCTCTGGATGTGTGACATGGGCCTAAAGTACAGCAACAAAACGTATAAACAACAGAACTGAACTGTCTGTGCCACACCTTTTTGAAGCGTAGGCCCATTGGACGAATGAATCGTTCAAATTTCGCCGGTTTTCGCGTGAACGTCTCGCCAACAAAGGTGACTTTGGTGACCATCCGTTTCCATCCCTTTCGCCGTGTTTTGCCCGTGTTGACAACTTTGAAGGCCTCCGCGTCACTGACCGCCTTCACTTTCGGCAGCGGCACTTGGTACTTTGCCTTAAAGCAAAAGGCAACAAAAATGTGCATTTGTGAACACCCATCCATTTCGACCAATTCTGAACCCCGGACCCGGATTCGAACAAATTTTCGGAAATTCAAAAAATTTCCAAAATCAATTTTGGGACTCAAAATCGATCAAGACGCATGAATTCGGGTGCGGAATTTAGAATTGAGGTCAGATTCGGATTCTACGCCATTGTATACCCCTAACACAAACTTTTTGTCGACTTTAAAAGAAAAATTTTTTTGTTTTTTTGGGTATTTTGTAAGTGCGCCGAAATTTTGCCATCATTTCCCCTAAAACAATTGAGCATTTAAGGCAAAAAGCGTGTCCAAAATTGCAAAAAGAATGCCCTGGCCTCCCCCACCCCCATTTTCTACCGCTTTTTCTTTTCGCTTCTGTTTGATGGCTGTCGAAAGTGCCTTTCCGGCGGTTTGCTTTTGACGGTCCAACAAATATGCCGGCACGGCCTCCTCCGTCCGATTGTCTGTCGGCCCCTTTTGCTTCTTCTCCTCGTGTTCTTTGATCAATTTGCGCATTTGAACCTAAACAAAATGTTTTTGTTTTTTTGCATAATTTGACGATTAGACAAAAGCAAACCTTCTCAGAATAACGCTTCTTGTGGTACAATTTTGCCTTCCCTTTGCGCAACGTTTTGGCCACTTTGGAGCGTTCATGAACTGCTCGGGCCAATTTCTTTCGTCTAAACGTTAAAATATTCTGAAAACAAAACAAAACAAAAGTTCGCGGAGTAAATAAAATTCATTTTCTCGCTTTTCCTTATATTAAATTCAAATTCAACTTACGTCCGCTCTTCGTGGTCCAGTTTCCGTCCATATCGCTTTCTATGAAGTTCGATGTGCTCGTTTTGTGGCTAAAAATAACAAAATTTGGCTAAAATATTCGCTCAAAAGTTTACCATTTTTTGTCAATATATGTAAAAACTTGAGTTTCGCTTTCTAAACTGAACAGAGTAAAAGGTAATTCAAATTGTTCTTTTTTAGAAAAATTGTCTAACAAAATTAATTTCTGGGTGGCAATCGATTGTAGAATTGTGAAACAACGGTAAATTTTTGTTAAAAATTAAAAAATAAGGGATTACAAAAAGTGGACAAAATTATTGGCAAAAAACAAAACGCCAAAAGCTTTTAAAATATTTAAATGAGCGACAAATTCAAATGCCAGTCAGAGTATTTTATTTTGCTTCAAGGCATTCCCTCTTTTAATGCAAATTAATTAATGAAAGCAATGACCGGAAAGGCAATTAGCGAAAGGGAAGGCAAATTCAGTGGAAACGACGGAATTTCCCATTGTTCAAAATCCGCACACATTAATAAATGCTCAGCAAATCATTACAACATCAAATTTCCCCGCTTTTCCTTTATTTACAATGTTTTTAATTTGACCACAAAAATATTCACAGAGACAATTCACTTCCGGCTAACGGTTGACGGCTAACGGTTGAAGCGGGTCGAACAAAAGTGCCGACGCTTTTGCCCCTCCGGCAATCCCCGGTTGAAGCCGTCCATGGCCGATCGTTAAATACCGGGACAGCGGGTCTCTGCTGGGTAACCCGCGCTGTTTCCGTTCAACAAACAACAAAAAAAAAGAGAGTTAAAATCGAAAAGCGCATTTTCTATGAGACAATTTTAACGGGGTTTGTGTGGTTGGCGCCTCCCTTCCCCCCTCTCTTTATTCTGTGGCTTTTGAAGCCGGTTTTGGTCCTTGCGACGCTACTCAACGCATGACGAACCACAATCAACCGGCCCCGGCCGTTGAATGAATGGCGGCGATGCGCACAGGTGGACAGGACGAGGACTGCTGGACGATCCCGTTCCCCCCCCCCCCCCCCTCCTCCCCCCCCCCCCATCCATCTTCATCATCGTTACACATTTTTCATTCGCATTACCCCCCCCCCCCACCCTCCCCCGTTGCTCGTCTTCCCCGCGCCTCCCCGCATTTGTTTTTTGACAGCCCCGGCGGCGAACAATGACTGCTGTGCCCAAATGTAACGGCAGAAAGTCCATTGCTTGCTCGTCGTCATCCTTTCGCTGCCGCCGCCGACGCTTTCCGTGCCCCCCTCTCTTTGTCACCTCGTTGTGCTGCTGCTTCGATGTACTTCTCGCATTCGATCTGAACATCAACCGGCCGATGCCGATGGCCAGTGACAATGGCATTTCTTCTGCATACACAAACCATCCCGTCGCATTGAAAGCAATGCCACACAATCCGACGCCAGGTTCATGGCTTACAACTGTGGGAACAGAACGTCGGAGAGCAACCTTATCCCGCCCCCGACTTTCCCACCCCCGAGGGGTTGGAGAGCAACCCGCCCCCGACTTTCCCACCCCCGAGGGGTCGGAGAGCAACCCTAATTTCAATTATTTGAATGATTTTAGCCGAGGAATCGCCGTATGCGTTCTGGTAAGTTTGGTAGCTCCGTTTATCCGAACAACAGCAGATTCGGTGACGCCGAATGCGGCAAACACTAAACCAAATAAGGCACGAGAACAAGCCGTTTGTGCACGTCCATGGCGATGAGCCTGGTCGGCACACAATGCGCCATCAGCACTTTGCTCGTTTGTACTACGACGACACATCCAACAATTTCATTACAGGTACACTCCGACAATGATGATGAAAAAAAAGATGGCACACGTCAACAAATCCAAAGAGACCCTCAGGCGATGGAAGAATAATTACAATCTAAATCAAAATTTTGATCAGATCCACCGGGGATGGGCCTAAATACGGTGGGCCGTGAAGCGAAGCGTGAAGGTGAAGGCGTAGGAATCGCACTGTTGTTCGAGCGAAAGAATGCAGAAGGACGGGCCAAATCCGTTCCGACAACATTTGTGGGAGGTGGTGGAATAAATGAATGCTTAACACTCAGAAAATTGTGCCAACTTCCCATGCCAGACGAAGAGCCTCCAATTCACAAAGGTGGGCACGATTTGTGGTGGAAGAGTGGTGAACGGACGTCACGGTTGGAGGAGTTCACTGTTTGTGGTCCTTTGGTGCCGTTGGTTTGACACAATCTTTTTCCTCCGTCAAGGCGTTGAACAAAAACGGCAACCAAGTCGTTGACCAAATTTCTGCTGGGCTCGCCGAGGCCTCTCAACGGACACAAAATGGAGCAGGACATGGCTTTTCATCAAGTTCGGCACAAAATGATGGAGCAGGACCCGGCTTTTCATCAAATTCGGCACCAATGTTTTATCAACAAACGCCGGAACCAATTTTACGCTTTTATCATCGACCAAAAGCGTCAAAATCGAATTTGCCGCCACCAACAATTGTCGTCCCAGCGTCATCTTCAACTTTGGAGGCTTCTGCTGATGACGGCGGCGTATCAGTAGAACAACAACATCAAAAGACAACGCTGCAACATTCCGTCGTTGACGCCGACATTCCATTCGCCGCACCGACGGACCTGCGGGACACTGAACCATTTGAACTCGTTGCCTCCCCGCAACTTGGCAGCAGGACGAGCTTTGAACATGTGACGGAACCGTTTCGGAAGAACAGTGCCGGTTTTGGAAGTGACCATCGAAGACCGACAGAGACAATTGTGCCCTCGGGCTTTAAGGTGGAGTATCGTCGGGACCGGATCAAAAGTGATTTGAGCGTTTGGGCGAAGGCTTGAAGATAATGTACCCCAAGCAACAAACAAACAAACAAAAAAATTTGAGATTGGAAAAGCAGGCCAATTTAATGAGCGGAAAGAAAACAAATTTAGGCTTCAGAGATGACGAGACAAAAATGTTCAGCTTTAGGTGTACAAGCCGAACAGTGCCGGTGGTTCATCGACAATTAGCGTAGCATCAAATTATGATGCAATGAGTCCACCACCAGCGGGGGACAGAGGAGGAACGGCCAGTGCAGTGGGGGGTGGCGGTTGTTGCTGCTCCAACACCGTTGGCAACAAATGTTCAGGCCGATTTTGTTGTTGTTCTTCTTGCTGCTGCTGCTGCGGCGGCACTGATTGTTTGGATGGCAGCAAATGCAAAAGTAGCACAAATTTTGATGGACGCTGTTGTTGCACTTGTGCCGGTGATGCCAACAGCAGATGCTGTTCCTCTACTGGTTGTTGTCGTCGTTGTCCAGCCTCGTCTAGAGGCTGTGGTGACTGTTGCGAAGGTGGTTATGACACATTTTAATGAAGTTCGAGG
The DNA here is from genome assembly GCA_018350325.1 of Globodera rostochiensis. Classification (NCBI taxonomy): domain Eukaryota; kingdom Metazoa; phylum Nematoda; class Chromadorea; order Rhabditida; family Heteroderidae; genus Globodera; species Globodera rostochiensis. The sequence goes on along the minus strand of JAEVLN010000015.1, from coordinate 782,948 downwards.
CAGTTCAGGGGGACCAAATTTGCGTTTCCAATAACCGCATTGCAGTTTCTTTTATCGTCGGCCCATCGCCCAGTTTGTCCCCGAATTTTTTGATACCGATAATCCCCGAAATTTGCCATCCTCGGATGGGCAAAAAAGGTCATCAACCGTCTTTTAAGGGTACGATCGCCATTCCCCGACGATTTGTCTAACAATCCGCGCCACCTGCTGCTGTCGTCGTTCTGACCGAAAGGTGTGAATTGGCCCAATTCTGTGCTCAAAAGCACAAGCTGCACAGCAATCTTTAATAAGCAATTAATTTGTGACAGATAAATCAATCGGCGGCAACAAGACGACGACGACGCCTTTCGTTTTCTGATCGATCGAATACATAATGAATAAAATTAATTAAGCAAGCCTGAGTATTTGTTTTTTTTTTGAATAAACTCTATGGGTATCCAAGGGAAGGGATGGAAAAGAGCAACCGGAAAACTGTTAGGGGGGGGGGGGAGGGGACGGAAAACAAAAAAAAACTAAAATCATATGGCCGCCCATTTACTCTTTATAAACAAATCGCACATTTTGTCGGCGTTCAAATTATCGCCAAAATGGAAAGATCTTCAGAGAATGCCCGTAACAGTCAATGATTGTCCGTCTTGCCCAAATTTGGACTCGCGCGCCGCTTTGATTGCCGAGGCGAACGCGTCGTTGTCCAAATAGGCGTTGCACGTGTAGCACCAAACGGACACATCGGCGTAACTCAGCGCAATCGGATGGTTGGCGGTTTCGTAATGCGTCACGGCATGGCCAGCGACGAAGCGCGAACAGTTCACCTGAAAACAATGGCGTCTCGGTCACGCTCAAAAGCAATTCGATTCGCTAATCACCTCATAACACTTGAGACAAACCCAATTCTCCCCTGAAAAGAACAAAATTGGTAAAAAATCAAATGCTTAAACAAAATGGGAAAATAACCGATGTTTGGACATTGTCCACAATTGCTCTGCACGTCCAAACCCTTCTCGGGAACGGCGGAAATCTTCAAAGAACCGCCTCACGAAGGACAAATAAATTGAAATAAACCAAACTCACTTGGTCAATGTGCGGGCAACTCAACAGTGGAACAACTGCAAACAATTTTTGTGACGTTTCACTTGCCATTTTAGCCGCAACTTTATATCAAATTGAAAAACAATTAGCAAGCAGCACTAAAACTTGACAAAAAAAAATCTTAAAACGTATTTGTGTCAACGCTTCGAATTTGATATCAAAAATTGCCCTGTCACACGCCTTCATGGAACACACAGCAAACAGTAAATTGTACAATTCCAAATCAAAAAAAAAAGATCATCGTCATTCCTTCGTCACAATTTAGCAAAATGGATAACTTTTCTGGTCGCTTTCACTTCCTTCCCATCAGTTCACTCGCTCATTGGCTTTCACCGTGCGTCTTCTTCGGCAGCAGAACCGCTTGAATGTTCGGCAGCACACCGCCCTGCGCAATGGTCACACCGGACAAAAGCTTAAAACCAATTTTATATGCCACCCAAAAAAAGTCGTTTGAATTGCACAAACCTTGTTCAGCTCCTCGTCATTGCGAACCGCCAGCTGGAGATGACGCGGGTTGATGCGCGACTTTTTGTTGTCACGCGAAGCATTCCCAGCCAGTTCAAGAACCTCAGCGGCAAGATATTCCAACACCGCGGCCAAGTAGACAGGAGCTCCAGCCCCCACACGTTCAGCGTAATGTCCTAAAATATCGACGAATTATTTAGCCAACAAAAAGTCAGAAATGTAATAATTATGCCTTTGCGCAAGAGACGGTGCAAACGTCCGACCGGAAATTGTAATCCGGCGCGTGAAGAACGCGATTTTGCCTTCCCACCGGTCTTCGCTTTGCCTCCCTTTCCACGTCCAGACATTTGGATGATGTTGGAAAAATAGAGCAAAAAAAATAGTAGTTTTAGCAGCAAAGATGGCTAAATCGTGAAAAAAGTAAAATGACAAAAACAACAACAATACATCACAAAAGTCTAGTTAAATTAAAACGCGATATTCCAAACACAGGATCAGGATTACCAGGATTGGTATATGATTTGTCAAATTTCGAGCGACACGTAAACTCCATTTTAGCCTTAAAAATATTTGCCCAGGATTTGGACCATGAGTGTTGGAAATCCTACCCGGAATCCGGTCATTTCCGGGCTCTAGTTGTCTCTCTAAGCACCTCTCTTTGTAAAACGCCGGAAAACCCACAACGGAACCCTTTTCCCAAAAGTTCAGATTCTGAAAATGGGACTCGCTTTATTGGGATTTGATTTGGCAAAATGAATTTTCCATATAACAAAAAGCTTACTTGGATGAAAATTAACGATCTAACGAAAAAAAAAAAAGCAATAAACCTATTCATGTCATTGGAAATAAAATTTTGAGACACACTGGTGGGGAAATGCCACAGAAAATCAAAAGTGTGAGACTTAACGCAGGAAATAGCAACATTTGGCATTGGGTGTGGCGTTATGCAGAGTAAAAAAATAAAAAAGAGTACCAGGGTCGAGATTTTGTAATTTTATGGAGGAATCGGGATTTTTTTGTCGGGTCGGGAGCAAATTCAATTTGAAAAGTCTATGCGAATTGAATGTATTCATTTTTATTTGCCCAAATGATGAAATGAAATGACAACAACAACAATGGGAAGGTGGAAATGTGTGAGATACAGAGATGGAATTAGTTACAAACAATTATGATCAATCACTTCACGGATAATGGAGACAATTACATGGCTGGGAACAAACAATACGCTTTTCCGACAACAGCACATATCCATAACAATATCGGGGAGTCCTCCACATCACCAGAGACGACATCTGCGTTCAGCTTCTTTTCATATTGCCGACCAGCTCCTGCAGGTAAACATCGAGTGCGCGGCCGTCTATGGTGGTCAGCTTGTTCCGCGCGTAACTGAAAAATGAAAATTGAATATTTGTTTATTGAAATTGAAAAACTGGCTCACCGCAAGATCGCGTTGTATATGTAGAGATACTGGTCAAGAGTCTGCACGCTCTGGGCCCGTTGCTGCCGAAGACTGCGCACCAGCTGGAAGAAGTTGAGCTGCTGTCCACGTTGCAATGTCTGGTATGCCAGGAAGATCGCCACCAAAGTGCCCGTCCGACCGATTCCTGAAAGTGAAAAATCGGTCACAAGATGAACCCCCTTTTTCCCCCGAAAACTTACCAGCTGAGCAGTGCACAACGGTGCGTTCGATGTGATGAAGATGAAACATGAGACGAAGCGTGGCGAGGTCGCTCCGCGGAACGCCGTGGTCAGGCCAGCTTCGCCAGTGGAAGTGTTGGACCTGCATGTAGTTGTTGCGCATCTGTGGGGCGTTCACTGCGAGGTCCGTCCTGTACACATCGCCGTCCAAGTGCTTCTCGGATTGGAATTTGACCATGATCTGGCCGTTGGCGAAGCGCATGACCTGTTTGTTGGGGGAAAGAGTTATAAAAATTCACAAAAACCCCAGATGCACTTACCGGAGACTGTTCTGTGGGCCAGTATTGGTGGCACTTGATGTAATTTTTTTCAATGAGGTCGCACAGCATCACGATGGCTCCGATGTTCTCCTGCACAATCATCGTCCAGAAGTCGTCACATGTTGTCGGAAGTGGTCCTTGAGTGCAGATGTAGCGGAACTCGTTGTGGGCGTTGATCCAGTTCGCGTGGATGTATCGTTCGTTGTTGAGTCGGACACGGTTTTGCTCGGCACAGACGACATCTCTATAGCGGTTGCTGTCCATGTTTCTAAAGGGGTAATTTGGGTGAAACAAATGAACAAACGCAAAACGAACACTCACCGTGCAAACTCCGGCGATGTCTCTGCCCGAGGAAGTGCGTTCAGCTGCGTGTATTCGTTGACCAGCTCGGGCACAGTCCTCCGCATCGTCTCGTTCACGAATCGTTCCAGCGCTGCGGAAAATACGGCTGTGTCCTCCCTGGGTCGGCTCGGCGGTTCCGCTGGTGCTGGTCCGGCTGCTGGTTGATGCGGGCTTCGAGGCTGGTTTGCTGTATTGACCCGTACTTGTCGAGTTGACGCCTGCCGTGGCCCGGCTGTTTTGGATTTGTCCCGCCGAGACATTGGCTTTTGCTCGATGATGTTGAAGAGCAGTGCACAGGCGTCGACAATCTAAGTGAAAAAAATTAAGAAGGGGAAAAAAATGAAAATTTAAACTAACATACCTTATGCTGAGTGGAGCTTGATGTCGACGAGAATTGAATGAACCACACGGAATCTCTTTTTCTTTTATACAAAATTTTTGGCGTTTTGAATGAGAATTCAATTTAAAAACAAAACCGGTGCATATAAAAACTCAATTTTTGGCATTATGCTCACATTCACAACTGACAATTACCTATTATTCCACGCCAAACGACAATTCGCCGTTCGCCGTGCAATTTTTTGTGTAGGTAGGAATTATTGTTTTGTATGGATTCCTTAAATTTCATAATTTTTTACAAAATTTACTAAAATTTTTGAACGTTTCCAAAATGTTTTGATTTTTTCAAGGCCCTCCATACAAGAGTTTTTTTTTTGTTTGATTGCCAAATTGTCATTTCTCTTTATTACAGATACAAACAACCGCTCGACAACAAACCGCCACAATGGCAATGGAAAGGGACGAGGAGTCAGTCAGTGATTGTCGGATCTGTCGAAGAGAACGAATTGATGGTCGCCAATGGGCCGCATCGCGCGCACAACGTCTGCGGTGTTCTGATGGGCTCATTCGTCATCACGGCGCCGGCTGACGATTCGCTGAGACGCGACTTGGCACTGTACGAATTGTTTGCGTTGTTTTCTGCTTGCAAAAATGTTTTTTGAAATTTATTCCTCCCATTCATTTCAGGCTCCCATGGCGTGCGATCTCCGAAATCGACAAGTGCGCGGCGATGCGAGAAAATTCACAGAGACAGACGAATTCCGACGCCTTCCACGGGAGATCCGCAAACTTTATGGGTGGGTGATTTAATGATCAACAAATACATTTCATTTTAAATTCGAATGCTTTCAGGAAGCTGTGCGACTCTTCTCCCTCTGACAGGCCGGAGCGCGTGCATGAGGCGTTGAGAGTGCGCTGAATCGTCGAACCGGCGGCCCCTTTGGAGCTTGAGCGCAATGCCCGCCTGGCTGGAGATGCCCGGAGAATGATGGGAGCGCAAATTGACATTTATGCGATACATATTGATGGCTTATGGTGTGTATACTCCGTGTGTATATTTGTATATTCCCCGTGGATTGTATATATGTATTGCTATGTAATTATTTGTGTCTTTATTTTGTTGTTGTATAAAATTAGGTGTTTTAATTTTCGTTAATCGAAAAAGCAATGGGTTTGGTGACGATTGATTGAGCCCCAATTTTCATTTAAAATACCAAGTGTATTGTGAAATGTTTGAGATATGGCCATTGAAAGAGGAGCTGTTCAAAATTAGTTTGAAATCAGTAGAGCAATTTAAATTTGGGTAAGTGCTTTGGAAATATGGCGTTTTTTGAGCTGTAGTCCATTAAAACCCACAAAAATCCCAAAACACAAAAAGCAGCGAAAATCATCAAAGTTTGATAAATATGTAGCAATTTTGAAAATAGGAAAAAAAAAAAGTTGCACCGCTATACTTTGAATTTAAACTACCTAATAAACTCTTAATAAATTACGGCGGAGGCGTGGTTGGTGGCTTTAATTTCTTACACTTTCTGTCGTCTACATAACAGCGGTGATCGATTAATACATCTGGTCCTTCCCCCCCCCCCCCCCCGATTTTCTTCGGCCGAGTTTTATTTGTTTTACTTTCTTTCACTCTTGCGAAGTTACATATATTGCCAATTTCTGTTGTCTGTGAGAATCGATTCACTTTCCTTACAAAAATTGCAAACAGATTGAATTTGGGCTTGCGGGTATTTTTTTTTGACCCCCGGGCGTATACCGGGTAAATACCTGATTCGGGTAGTTGCGTGTCGGGTACCTGCCCGACTTGTCTATCCATCCGATCCCTAGCCCATTAAAACATTCCTAGAAAAATAAGTTGCACAAATTTCTAATTTGCTAATAATTTTTAGTTGATTATTTTTTCGACACGGCCCTTTAATTGACATTCGCTCAACTCAACTTTTGTTGTCATGTCGTTTTTTAATGGATTTATCCGATTACTGCACGCGTTGTGCGAGGCGGTGTATTACTGGTGGATTGGAGCTTTGAAGGCCATCCCAATTCTTCACATATTCCCACGCAAATCATTGAAGGGCCAAATTGTGCTGATCACTGGCAGCGGAAGTGGAATCGGACGTTTGATGGCGATAAAGGTTGGTGGTAGGCAGTCAGTTTGAGGATGGTTCATTTTTTGCAATGGCTTTACAGTTTGGAAAGTTGGGCTCCAAAATTGTTCTTTGGGATGTCAATGAACGACTGAACGCCGAGACGAAGATGGCTTTGGACGAGCTCGACATTGAGGTTGTACTTTGAGGAAATGACTACATTGTTCGTTAGAATTTTTTAGGAATTTATTTCGGTTTCCTTTTCTGATAAATTATTTTTGGGTACTGCTTGAACATCTGCTGCATTTTTTGTGTAAACAAAACAATTTGTTTCAGTCTTTCGCCTACACAATCGACCTCAGCGACAGGAAGGCAATTTACGCAGTTGCCGAAAGGGTTAAACAGGAAGTCGGTGACCCGGACGTGCTCGTGAACAAACAATGCTGGCATTGTGTCGGGCCGCAAACTGTTCGACTGTCCCGACGAATTGATGGAGAAGACAATGGCCGTAAATTGCACTTCGATGTTTTTTGTACGTCTCTATGACTGTCTGTAGGCTTTTCCCTTCGTTCTGTTCAGACCGTCAAAGCCTTTCTGCCGGCAATGATTGAACAACGAAGGGGGCACATCGTCAACGTCGCTTCGTTGGCTGGGGTGGCCGGCATCAACGGCCTCGCGGACTAGTGAGAGAGCGATGAACAGCTGCAACAGCGTAATGGTTCCTCATTTCCTTTTGCAGCTGCGCCAGCAAATTCGGCACGGTCGGATTCAGTGAGGCACTGAGACTGGAACTGATAGAACTCGGGGTTCCGATCACCGTGACGACGGGTGAGTTGCGTTGGGTGAGGGCGGACACAAATATTCCGAACAAAAATTAGTAGAAGAGAACACCAGGGCCGTATCTAAAAAAAATCGGGGGAGGGAGGTAGGGGAAAGTCGATTCACTTTTTTAAAATGGGACAGGTCCGGACGCCGATAGGCACCGCCGGGAATTTTTTTTTTATTGAGATTTTAATGATTGATAAGAAAACTGTCCAAAAAAGACTAATTTTGCAAAAGGGACCCCTATGGTAGTAAACATGGTCCTGGAAGAGAATCTGCCTTGTCGACATAACTTGAAATTGTTTTCCCACCAAAGTGTGCACCTACTACATCAATACGGGAATGTTCGATGGCGTCCGGTCATACAGTTGTCTATTTCCCATTCTAAACCCTGACTACATGTGCAGCGAATTGTACACGCGGTAAATTAAGCCGAATTTATTTTTTGAAAATTCCAATCTGTAATTAAATGTGATGAAAATGGGCGGTGTCTTAAGGCACTGAACACATCAGCAGCAGAAAAGTGGTGAATAAAATAAAATGCAATAAAATTGATCGATGTGAACGCATTTGAATTCCTTCCCCCTCCGGGCAATGACTCTTCGAGAATGTTGATAATTTGGGGCCTGACTGCTTGCACAAATTGTTTTTATTTAACAAACAAAAATTACTTTTAAGGCCACCTTGATCAACAAGACCCGCAATGTGCCAATGCTACGCAGCCAATGCTGGACGAGTTGGCACATCGTTAAGCATTGTTGGGCCAACAGGCTGAAAAAGCGTGGGTGCAGTTGGAGCGTGCCCGATCGGAGGCCAACACGCGCAGTGATGACCTAACCAAATGGGCGGTGTGGCTGAACGACTTAATGACCGAGTTGCGCAGCAATCGACCAATTGGCGGACTGCCGGACACGGCGATGGCACAACTGGACGAATTCCGCATTGTGCAGGCGGACGTCGAGCAGCGCAGGCCGCAAATGGACGAGTGCCTGAGCCGTCTGGAGGAGCAGCTGGCGGCAACATCCGCCGGCACTGACGCAGGCGCGGGCGCCGCCGCCGGCGGCGAGTGGCTTGTCGGACAGCACAAAAAGTTGCGTGCCGTTTGGACGCTTGTCCAGCAAAAATTGGCGGAGCGGGACAGCCGGTTACGCAAGGCGTTGGAGGAGGCGTTAAAGCTTGCACTCGGCATGCAAGAGATGCACGACTGGTTGCATGGCGCCGAAGAACATTTGGCCATGGCACCGACCATCTCCAAAATGGTTGAACCACTGGGTGACCAGTTGGCACATCATCAAGCATTCCATGCCGAAATGATGGGGAAAAGCGAGCTGATGAAGGAGCTGTGCAACAAGGGCATCCGCATTCAGCTCAGCTGTGGCACAACGCAGCAACGAACGACTGAAAACGTTGACAATGGCACTGGACGAGTCGCGGCTGTTCTTCGACTCGCGCCGCGAGCTGCTCAGGTGGACGGACGAGCAGCAACGATGGCTACACGACAGAGAGGCAGAGAACAGCGCGTGCGGCACCGGCGAACACATTCGCGAAGCGTTGGCTGATCAGCGCGAATTTGCTAAAGGCATACAGCGCAAGACGGGCGTCTACGACGATGTACGCCGACGGGGCGGCGCGCTTGAGGAGCACGCGCCGCTGGGCGAAAAGCTGCAGTTGGTGGACGCCAACGAGGAGTTGGACCGGCGCTGGGAGACGCTGACGCGTGACGCACTGCGACGCCAACGCAGCCTTGAGGAGGCGCTGATCCAAAGCGGCAAGTTTGACGAGGTGCTCGCTGAACTGCTCGACTGGCTGGCCACCGTGTTGCCTCCGCTGGAGGCCGAGCTGCACGCCGGCAACCATCTTGGTAGTGTACACGGAATATGTGACCGGTGGATGCCAAACTGTAAATTTAGGCGATGTTGACACGCTGCACACGTTGGTGAAGGGGCACCACGAGCCGTCGGAGCAGTCCAACACACGCAAGGACAATGTGGAGAAGGTGAGTGTGTTGTTATTCATTCATTTACATAAATTGAGTGTAAGGACTTTTAAGTAGGTTTCCATTAAACAAATATATTTGTCCCCCCAAAGGTGCGCGAGAGGGCACAACGAATGGTTGAGGCGAGCACTGGTGATGCACAAGAGTTGGCCGAACTGGACGCCAAGCTGACCATCCTCAACAACCAATTGGACAGATTGAACCAGGGCATCGGCACTCGGGTGAGCAATAAATGAATGAGTCGGGGAGAGGGAAACGATCGATCTGGTCAAGACGTGTCCCTAACATTGATCATCAACTGATCAATCGCTGAAATGTCCTCACAATTTTGGGGAATTGCCGATTTTGGCGCTTTTTGGCCTCAAAGGGTTGGACAAGACCGGATATTATCCGGGTGCCCCCGGATAGCGGTTCCACCGGTTCCTCGACACCCGGATACCGGTCCCGGATAATTTGCCCAAAACGCCGGCGAGAACGGAGCCGCGAAAACGGAGCCGGTAGAAAACGGAGCCGCGTATAGGTTCCAGACAAGACATCCAGATGGATGGTCCATGGCAGGGATGGGAATCGCGTCGAAAAAAAAGCGAACGGCGATCCGCGATCGACGATCTCAAATTTTTTAATGCGAACGGCGATCCGCGATCGACGATCTCAAATTTTTTAATGCGAACGGCGATCCGCGATCGACGATCTCAAATTTTTTAATGCGAACGGCGATCCGCGATCGACGATCTCAAATTTTTTAATGCGAACGGCGATCCGCGGGCGATCTCAAATTTTTTAATGCGAACAGCGATCGGCGATCTGCCCTTAAAAGGCGATAACTGCGATCACGCGATCGCGATCATTTTAAAATCCAACCAAAATTTTTTTCGGGACCGGTTCCGGGACCAACCGGGACTTTTCAAGGAAAAATTTTTTTTTATCAAACACTAAAAAATTTTAATTTTCCGACAACACATATTGTTGATCTTCTTGATCTTCGACTTCATTGTCATCATCATTCTTTTTTTTTGAGATTCTGCTTTACTTTTAGGGAGGGTTGGGGTAGGCGGTGCCGATATGCGCCGCCGAGAAAAAATTTTGAAATTTTGACTCAATTTGTTAAAGAAATTCATCAAAAATTTTAGCAAAATTATAAATTTTTGCTTGGAATTTTGGGGGAAAACTGGTTTACGTAAGAGTGGAGGATGTCCGGCGGTGCCGACAGGCGCCGCCGGAGAAATTTTTACAAAAATTGGCAATCTTTGTTAAGGAAATTGAAGCAAAAATTCAGGAAGACGTGATGAATTATTTCAAAAATTCTTGTAACTATTCTTTTTTGCGCGCATTTTTAATTAAAAAATTTAGAATATTTATTTGAAAAACCTTATTAATGAGGGGATGCTTATTTGAGTAGAGGGGAAAACCAACAAATAAGTGCTTGCACTCAAGCGGGTTTGAACTCAACACATAACATACGACTCACCAAAAAGAGAAACCACTAGGCCATCGACCTACATGTGAGAAATAAGTAAAAATTTTTATGGCATTCTTAGGCCTGGCTCCATACTCTGAATTAGGGTTGAGCCCCGTCCCTGAACCCCGACTTTTTTGGTCGGGGACGAAAACCTCGACCCCGACTTTTCCCGCCCCCGAGGGGTCGGGGCTCAACCCTACTCTGAATTATAAGCCTCTTGAAGAATTTTTTCTACAACTGTTTCAGAATCATAATTATTTTTAAATTAAAAATCCAATCGTTAGTGGTGTAATATCGCGCGATCTTGCATGAAATGCGATCGGCGATCTCAAATTTTTTAATGCGACGGCGATCTGCCCAAAAAAGGCGATAATTGCGATCACGATCACGATTCCCATCCCTGGTCCATGGCCATAGTTCTCAAGTGACCATCGGAAGCGACGTCAAAATATTTCGAAGTAATAAGAAGAGATTTTGATTTGACATTTTGGGTATTTGATCAACTAATTTAATGGAAGAGGCCCCGAAAATGTTGGCCATTGATGAGAGCAATTGGGGAGGCGGGTGGACTGCCGTAAAGTCATTTGCATTTGAATTGAGTGAGCCTACTCATTTTACCACAGTTGTGGAGGTGCTGGGCCCGTGGGGAAGGAGTTTGGGAATGCGCACCTTCCCACCAATTACCTCGAAAACTGCGGTTCAGAGTTTATTTCCATTCGCAATAAAATGCCAAAATGACAATGATCGAACACGAAATCAGAGAGAAGGGGAGAGTGACGAAGTTGGCGGGGGGGGAGGGGGGCTGTATGGCGGCTCCGTAGAGGGGAGGGAGGGTGAGCTTGTGGAGGAAAACTGAAAGGAAGGATCGTCCCCATCTATTGTGATCGGTGCTCAATTTTGGAATCCATTAGCCGCGGGGTGGGACCTAACGGACGGTGTTGGGCAGATCGGAATGTAGATTTGATGAGTGGTGGGAAACCGGAAATGCGAGCGGAGAGATGGAAAGGAAATGCAAACAGGAGGGGGGGGGGGGTTTCTTGCCGGAGCAGCTGAAAACGGAGCCGCGAAAACGGAGCCGCGAAAACGGAGCCGAACGAAAACGGAGCCATCATACCCCATAACAATAAACAAAAATTTTGAGTATAAGTTACGCAGTGTGAACTAAGAAAAGATGTGTAGCTTGGTACAATGGTAACATGAGTAGGCTCACTCAATTCGGGTCCCACCCAACTCATCCATAGAGCATAACTTGCTTAAACCTTAACCGTTTAAGAAATTCTTAAAGCCAATCGAAGATCTCGAGTTGAAGCTAACATTAAGTTAAAGCTTTGTGATTGGACAAATATCAAAAAAGTTATGGCCTTAACACTTGATAAAATTTAAAAATCCCGATTTTTGGGGGTTTTCTGGCCATAACTTTATCTTGTCCATTTGCAAAGTTTTAACTTAATGTTAGCTTCAACTCTTCGAGCGCTTTTGGATGGCGTTAAGACTTTTTAAATCGGTTAAGGTTGAAGCAAGTTATGTTCTATGGATGAGATGGGTATGGATGAGTTGGGTTTACCCCACTCAATTCAAGCAAATGACTTTACTTCAGTCCACCCGCCTCCCCAATCGCGTCGGTAACTCATCTGCCTTCTTTTAGTTTAATGGTAGATTGAGGCTAATCCTAGTTCATAAAACTGACTAGGAAGCGATAAAATGGATGTCTTATCTGGAACCTATACGCGGCTCCGTTTTCTACCGGCTCCGTTTTCGCGGCTCCGTTTTCGCCGGCTCCGTTTTCGCGGCTCCGTTTTCGGTCGGCTCCGTTTTCGCGGCTCCGTTTTCAGGTGTACCGGTTTCTTGCATCCCTTATGGACCACTGGATTTTGTCCTTTGGCCATATATCACCTTACACGTCCAATGCAACACATCTTTTTTTAGTTTACACTGCGTAACTACATATTATACTCAAAATTTTTGTTTTATTGTTATGGGGTATAATGGCTCCGTTTTCGCGGGCTCCGTTTTCGTTCGGCTCCGTTTTCGTTCGGCTCCGTTTTCGCGGCTCCGTTTTCACCTGCTCCGTTCTTGCCAACCCTACTTTTAATGCTCTTGTTTTAAGGAAGAACGCCTCACAGTGTACTGAAGAAGGCTGTGGATCTGGGGGAATTGATGTTTGTTCCATTAAATCCGATTTTTTAGTCCAATTTTCATTGTTTTTCGCCTCCCCGCTAAGGCACGATTTGGGCACCGCACTGCAGGACATTGAGGCAAGACTGCGCCGTCGTCCTGCGCTGTGTTGGGACGAAAAGTCGGTGCTGGCCGAACAGCTCCAGCTTGACCAGCTTCGGCATGAGATCACGGGACGGTTGCCCGAGCTTGAGAAGGTGCTGGAGTTGGCCAAGGAATTGCAACGGAATGCCCATCCGCGGGCGGAGGCGCCGCTGCGCGAGTTGGTCCGAGGGATGGGCACCCGCTGGGAGCTGCTTGATCAGCTGATTGGAGACCGGGCGGAAAAGCTCAGGACTGTAAGTTGTGCATGCATATTTTGACTAGTGATCGGATCAATCGAGATTGTCTCGATCGACGAATGCTTTTTCGAGATTCTTGATCACAATCTCGCTCGACCCTCAAGTGTCCGATCACTAATTATGACGATGATTGTGGGTGGCCTTATTCTTGATGTTGTAGCGCCTTGACGAGATTCGGCAGCACGAGCAAAATTTGAACGAGTTGTTGGGCTTCGTCGAGGAGAAGCAAGGACAGCTCGAACTGATGCGCGACTGCAGTGATGAGGGACAGCTGAGTCGGCTGGGCACGTATGTGTTGCTTTTTTGTTTTACTGCTTCATTGAATGCTGCACACCAACTGCTTTAGCTTGATGGGCGAGCAGCAAATGTTCGAAAAAGTGACACATTGAACGACCAGTGGAAACATTTGTGGGCGGACCTGCTGCAGTACGAGCAGAAGTTGAAGGAGCGCAGGGCAGATTTAGAGGTCCGTTGGGGGTGAACGTTTTGCTCCGAAAACAATTTTTTGTTCAAATCGTCTTTTTTGTGGTAAAATTGTGGATTTTGTTTTGCCAGGAATTGGAACGCCTAAAGGGCTTCACCTTTGACGAGTGGCGAGAGCGCTATTTGGCCTGGAATGATCATGGAAAGGCGCGGGTATCGGACCTGTTCCGACGCATTGACAAATCCGGCACCGGAATGGTCCCGCGCAAATTGTTCATCGACGGCATTCTGGCTTCCAAATTTTCGACAACCGAACTGGAGATGGCCCGGGTGGCGGACGAGTTCGACAAAGGACACGGACTAATTGCCTCCAGAGAATTCATGAACGCTCTCCGATTGACCCCAAAAAGATGGTATTTATTATGACTTTCCCCTGAGGACATGATCAACATTTAACACCCTAAGGGGTGGGGGATTGGACCGTCTTTCCACTGAGGACATGATCAACATTAACCCTCCTAGGGGGTGGGGGATCGAACCGTCACCCCCCTGAGGGCATGATCAATATTCACCCCCTAAGGGGCGGTCGGGAAATAGTCGAACCTTCTTTCCCCCGAGGGGGCATGATTTGTTGGATAATGTTTTTTTTGAACTCGCCCTTTCCCCTCTTTGAACAGCGTCGGTATGAGCCCAAAACGGAGACAGAACGAATCCACGAGGAAATTGCGCGCGAGACTGCTCGATGCACTTGTGCCCACTCCAACACATTAGCAGTGACAAGGACCGGGTGCAGTACGGCTTCGGCTTCGGTGGATCCATGAAACGCATGGTGCGCATTCTGCGCAGCACCGTCATGGTCCGGGTGGGCGGCGGCTGGGAGGCGCTGGACGGCTTTTTGGCAAAGCACGACCCGTGCCGGGCAAAGGGACGCATCAATGTGGACTTGTTGAGGCTGGTGCCCGACGACCATCTACGGCCGAGCGGTGCCGTCGACCGGATGGAAATGTTTACGCGCAGGAAGGTTGGTTGGGGTTGGTTGTGTGACGGAGTGTGTGCATGAGTTGGTTCTGTATCGAAGAACTCCTCGGGCGGCTCGCCCTCCACGACGAGTTCGGCACGGGAGGTGGAGAAACTGCTCGGATACTCGCCCGGACAGCCAGGACCCATCATGAAGGCATGCCACCTGCATTTTTAAAGCTGTCCAACACACACTGACTGTTTCTTCAGGTCCGTGAAAAGACCGAGCGCAGCATGGCCATGTTCAGGAGGCCCGTCGCGGGTGATGGAGCAGTACTTGCGCAGCAGCGACGGGGCTGCGATCACTCAATCATTGGTCAGTGAGTGAGTGATCACTGATTAGTCTCCGCCAATTTCTGATCGATTGCTCCCAGCAGATCGCTGTTACTTTTTTGTGATTTAAGATGACGTGTACGGCTCCTCCCGCATTCCGCGCCCGACCAACTTGGAGCTGGGCTCGAACCAATTTGTTGTGCCTCAGGGGGAGCAGCAGCACTGGCAGTGGTCGGAACACGCCGTCGGCCATCTGAACAGAGCGAGGCGGCGGCACCGAGTCCACAAAACAATTGATGAATGAATTAATGGCTTTTTCTCTTCGGCTAATGAGTAAATAGAAAGTTTTGGGGCACCGTAACCCTAATTAACATTTCCTATGTGTGTACCGTAACTGTTTGTTTGTTTTTTGTCGTCGTTTATCGCATTTTCGTTGCTTTCCTCTTCGTCCATTTGTTGTTTCGCCTTTATTTTTGAGTATTTTTCACATTAAAAACAAAGTTTTTCCAAATTTTTGAAAGTATAGACATTTAAGCAAAAAGGGGAGAAATCCCAGGGGCGACAACCCAACCGATTTAATTTTTGCAAGCAGCTTGGGGGTAGAAACATTCTCAGAAAACAGCGCTCATTAGTGTCCGTTCGAATGGGAATAACTTAATTGCTTTAAGAACCCCAGGGGCGACAACCCACCCGATCCGTTAATAGCGACGTTTTTGCACAGCTGGGGGTAGAAAAAAATAATTCTTTTTCCGCTGCCATTATTTATTTTGTTTCAAATAAGTAAAAAGTGGGATAGCGACATTCATTTTTCTGAATTTCCGATAATTCTGGTCCGTTTCAATCAGATTTATGCATTCGAACTGCGCACGGCGTTACCAAAAGCGACGCGATCCCGGAGATCGCAGTTTCCGACCCCCCAAAAGCGGTCGGGTTCGTTTCGGCGCGGCTCAGTTCGGCGCCGACAAGTTTGAAACGTTATACTTTTTGTTTATTTGACCAAACCAAACATTCTTGGTATCATTTGAAAGCACCATGTCTGTAGATTCTATAATAGAAAAGAGCTAAGCGGTTCGACTTAAACAAAGGAAGTTATGAGTCACCGCGCCAAACTGTCACGAAAAATGGCAATTTTCACACGTTTTAAGCTACAACTTTTTTTCGAAAAGACGAATCGGTTAGCTTTAGCTTGATCAAAGGTTCAGCATTCTGAGAGCTTTTGTATGATACCGATTTTATTTGGTTTGCTTTCTTAATAGCTATGTTATGACTGATCGCGCCGAACTGAGCGGATCCGCCCAAAAGGCGCCCATCCTGTAATAATTATACAAATTGACGACGCTCAATTGGTAGTGCCAATTTGTGAGAAGTCAATCGCTGGACTGGATGATGTACACATTGCCGAGTTGTCCAAGGGTCTTGCCCTGTCCGACGATTAGAGTGATTTGTTGTTACCCCCCACGAATTCACTCCAGTCGGCACGATTTCTGCTTTAAATCCGGGTGTTTGTTTACGAAGTCATTTCGGATGATGCTAATTGATAATGGTTTTATTATATGATTTTGATGATAACAATTGTTGTTCGGCAATTCGACTGGTGTAAATGGTGGCGAAACACTGCGATGCTTTTGCTACGAGAAAATTTCGGCGATGTGCGATTTGACACATAAACTTGGAATCCCCCGGGGGCAACACGAGTGCGGAACGTTTCCAGTAACGTTTTTGGAAGGCTTTTGGGGGCAATAATATTCCCAGAAAGTCTCAGGGGAAAGGGGCCATACGGGTGGGAATAATTGGTTGTTAATAGGAATCCCCCGGGGGCAACACGAGTGCGGAACGTTTCCAGCAACGTTTTTGGAAGGCTTTTGGGGGCAATAATATTCCCAGAAAGTCTCAGGGGAAAGGGGCCATACGGGTGGGAATAATTGGTTGTTAATAGGAATCCCCCGGGGGCAACACGATGCGGAACGTTTCCAGCAACGTTTTTGGAAGGCTTTTGGGGGCAATAATATTCCCAGAAAGTCTCAGGGGAAAGGGGCCATACGGGTGGGAATAATTGGTTGTTAATAGGAATCCCCCGGGGGCAACACGATGCGGAACGTTTCCAGCAACGTTTTTGGAAGGCTTTTGGGGGCAATAATATTCCCAGAAAGTCTCAGGGGAAAGGGGCCATACGGGTGGGAATAATTGGTTGTTAATAGGAATCCCCCGGGGGCAACACGACGTGCGGAACGTTTCCAGCAACGTTTTTGGAAGGCTTTTGGGGGCAATAATATTCCCAGAAAGTCTCAGGGGAAAGGGGCCATACGGGTGGGAATAATTGGTTGTTAATAGGAATCCCCCGGGGGCAACACGAGTGCGGAACGTTTCCAGCAACGTTTTTGGAAGGCTTTTGGGGGCAATAATATTCCCAGAAAGTCTCAGGGGAAAGGGGCCATACGGGTGGGAATAATTGGTTGTTAATAGGAATCCCCCGGGGGCAACACGAGTGCGGAACGTTTCCAGCAACGTTTTTGGAAGGCTTTTGGGGGCAATAATATTCCCAGAAAGTCTCAGGGGAAAGGGGCCATACGGGTGGGAAAATATTAATAAGTATTCAAAAAATTTGAATTNNNTCCGTTCAAATTTTTTTCCAAATTAATATGAATAAAATAAATGCATTTTAAAATGATCAAAAAATTACNAATAATTTGGACATTAATGATAAAAGTCTAAATTCAAAACTTTTTTAATTGCTTACTNATATCTCAGTTGAACGCACATTTTTAAAAAAAAATTTTCATAATTTTTTTGCGTCAATTTCATTGGCAAATTAGAAAATTTTATAAATAAAAAAANNNNTGNATTACTGAATTCCGTAATTATACTTATTTTTTGAATATATCATAAAAATTTTATTTAAAATNTTCAATTAACAATAGNTNAAATTAATGTAAATTTTTTTTTTTTAAATATGAAAATAAATTTTTTAACAAATAAATAAGTACCAAAANATACTATATTATTAAATTCATTATAAATTAGCAAATTATTTAAATAGCTCAAAATTGTAATTAATTATGNNCCCTGCTATAATAGGATTGTTTTTGATCTTAATTTTTCTGCTATTTTGTTCGACAACATTTTATTGGCATTTATGAAATTGAAAAAAAGTAATATTAATACGATTGCTTTTCAAATNNTCATTTTAAATAAAATTTACAATATTTGGTTGGTAACAATTTGAANTCTTAAAATTTAATAATATTTCTTTCAAATANNNANTTTGGAAAGATTCTTTGTGATCAAATTGAGAGAAATAAATCTGATTAAATTAATTTTTGATATTCTTTTGTTGAAATTCATGCTCATATAAATATTAATTTTATTAATATTGTCAAAGAATATATAAATATTTTTGATAATTATTTTTGGAATTTTAGTAATAAATTATATCTNATTATTTTTGNATTTTAAAAAATAAGACAAATATTGAATTAATTTATTATATCAAATTTTGTAAAAAATTGTTTAAAATTTAAAAAACAAATTCATNNAATATANANNTGAAAAAAACAGATTGTTTTAAATANAATAATTTCTATTGATTTAGAGCGACAATATTTTTTTGATTTTGTTTTAATGACAAATTGNAGTCAAAATGGATTCAATTTAAAATCNCTTAATAATACAAAATTAGTGAAACTNNACTTAAATAAATTAGATTTCATTTNNNTCATAAATCAAAAAATATTTCAAATTTGAATTTGGCCAAACAATTCAATTTATCAAATTAAGTTGATATAANNATTTGTGAAATTATTAGCAAAATTATACCATTAAATTTTTTAAATTGATTANNATAAATTGAAAAAAATTTTTTAAAAAATTAAAAATTAAAGTATTAAATGTAAAAAAAAAGAAATTGCAACAGTTTTAAAATTTTGAAGAGTCATGTATAAGTGGAAGATTCATAATACANTTTTATTAATTTTATCAAATTTCTTCCGATTAATTTTCAGAGNAANCGAAATCCTAAAAATTTAAATTATTTTTTTGTAATCAAATTCAAATAATATTTTAATATATGTTCAATTAAATTTTAAAAAAATTAAATTAATTTTAAAATTTATTTATTTTTTTTAAAAAAATAATTATTATTTATATTTATCCAAA